>OZ010598.1:82839052-82931552 GCA_963932145.1 Acanthosepion lycidas | reverse complement strand
TCATTCTGAAAGTATAAAATTTTGTACAAAATATCTGTAGTTGAAAGCTTAAAATTACTTACAACATATTTAGATTTCGGCATTAAATATCTCAGAGAGGTTGCTATGTCGTTAAAAAAACAACCAAGCAGATAGATAGGTAGATATATAGATAGATGGAAGAAAGAAAGAAAGAAGGAAAGAAAGATAAAAAGAAAAGTCTTTGACAAAGCGGGAAGTCCACGTGAGATATTTGTCAATTTCATGCCCGTGGATGCCACTTATATTCCACCAGCCATCTTCTTTATTTTCGCTAATCTGAAATATTCCGCTTGTTGATGGCTGTAAGACGTCGCCGAAATCCTAAGGTTTTCTAAAGCCAAAGGCAACACATTAAAATCTCCGAAAAGCCGCCCTTGACTTCATAAGTGAAAAGCATTAAAACGAGGTTGCGGCGCCTACAGCTCCCGAGGCGGAAATCACAAGATTGAAGTAAATAACTTCATTGCTATTTGCAGTCATAATCCACGTTTGCCTTGACCTTTTCGATGTCTCTTTGATTCGCTGATGCACCTGCGTTCGACTTCCGATTGAAAAATGGTCTCTTTCAGAACCATTACCTAAAATGGCCTTATAATCCGTTTTCCTATTTGATAGGACGATGTTTTCACGTCTGGCGTAGGAATTTGAAAACGCGTCCATTAATGCGCTTAATAAAGATTGAATTCCTACTTAATGCTAACATTTCTTGACTGTCTTCGATTTGAAACTTTTAGCAGTGGGCACAACATGTTTCGCTTTATTATTCTTGCTTTATTTTTTTTCTTTCATTTCAAGTCTTTCATTTGCTCAGAAATTATACGCATATTTGGGAAGGGCGCCTGACATAGAGTCATGCCTAACGTATTAAGTGTATTCCGAGTTTATTGAAAACTTATGTTGGCATAGTGAAAGCCGTCACCGGATCTTTTGCAAATTGGTGACATTTGTCTGGTCACTGGATGGCACCTATCTAACTATCTTCATTATCTATTTTGCAAATGAGCATCTATCTATCTATCTATCTATCTATCTATCTATCTATCTATCTATCTATCTATCTATCTATCACACTCTTCATATCTATCTATCTATCTATCTATCTATCTATCTATCTATCTATCTATTTATCTATCTACCTATCTATCTATCACAAGCTCTTCATATCTATCTATCTATCTATCTATCTATCTATCTATCTATCTATCACAACTCTTCATATCTATCTATCACAAACTCTTCATATCTATCTATCTATCTATCTATCTATCACAAACTCTTCATATCTATCTATCTATCTATCTATCTATCACAAACTCTTCATATCTATCTATCTATCTATCTATCTATCTATCTATCACAAACTCTTCATATCTATCTATCTATCTATCACAAATCTCTATCTATCTATCTATCTATCTATCTATCTATCTATCTATCTATCTATCTATCTATCACAAGCTCTTCATATCTATCTATCTATCTATCTATCACAAGCTCTTCATATCTATCTATCTATCTATCTATCTATCTATCACAAGCTCTTCATATCTCTAGGCAACACCGTGATACAGGGACGAGCGTAATCACACATACACACATTACATTTTAAGAAATATGTTAATTAACTTGTTTAAAAGTTATTTTTAAATCGATACAATATATTTGAGTAGATGTCCTGTTTTTATTTATTTATCTATTAAACATATTTATTTACATCTACCTGACTGAATATTCGAGAAAACTTGTTAGAAAAATGCTTCCTCCGGCAGAATTCGAACCTGCGTCGATACCGTCATTGAATCTGTGTTCTAAGACACTATCCTGGATTTCGTCGTTCAGGTGGTCCTACGTAGCTGAATGGTCTAAGACATGTCATATGACCGTTTCCTCTAGAGGACTCTGGTTCGAATCCTGTCAAAGGGCATAATCATTTTATAAGATTTCTCAAAAATCATATAGAAATAAGATGTGCTATATTTATGGGATAAAGTGCTCAATATCAGCAATAGAGCGTGAACATAGGAGTCAAATGTTTCATGAGCTAGGTGTGGCCTCACGATTGCATCTAGCATGAAACAGACTGACGCCTCTAAGTGTTGACTTCTATGTTCACTTTAAAATATATATATATATATATATATATATATATATATATATATTAGGTTGGTGCAAAAATAATGACGTAATGATGTCGTTTTTTGACGTTAAAAAATACGTCAGAAAACGACATTATTACGTCATTATTTTTGCACCAACCTAATATATATATATATGTATGTATATATATATATATTTTCGTACCAGAAATTTTGGATTTTCATAACTGCGATTTTTACGTGATCTTTTGCGACGATTTTTTTGTACGATAACAATTTTTATAATTTGAAAATAATCGAAATTAATAGTGAAATCCAGCAAAAGGCACCCAAGAAATAAAAATAATTGTTTGTAAGGACCTACGTACATCAAACTGTCTTTAACTTGAGTGGCAACAGATGAATTGTCATTGAACTCTTAAAAGGTAAGCTTAAATATTAATGCAATACTTAAATACAGCGATTAATTTTGAGTTCTTCTGTAGTTTTTTCTTGTCTATCACATCTAGTCGACCCTATCTATTCCGAGTAAGGCTCAAGTAAGAGCCCTCCGCAGGAGCTAGTTTAAATGCCGTCCGGTAAATTTATTGATATAAGTTGTCCGAATTTCTTACCGGGAACTTTTTCGTTATTATTAATTTTGATATTAGATAAGCTTTCATCATTTTTTTTTATTTTTCTCGCTAAAAACAAACAAAAACAATGAAAGACATTGTCTGAAAGGAATAACCTGTTAAAAAAATAATCGTTCAATTAGATTTACCAACTGCCACCGGAGAAGCCAAATAAACTAGCGACAATCGTTGAGAAAAATCGTTCTTGTACAGGTGTCTTTTTTATTCATACAAAAAAGAGAAATTAGAAACCTTTGAATGCAGACATCCCTATATTAGAAGAATGAAAAGCCATAAAACAAAGCAAACAATTGTCACGTGATTTTTTTTCTTTTTCTCTTTGTAGGGAAGGTATGGAGAACCTGCTTCAACAACATTCATATTCCAGGTCACCTGTTCGAGCCTTCGACGCAGATTTTGATGACAATAAACACAAAGAGTATGGTTTCCTTGGCGGTAAGTGCAGTGCATTTTTTATTGCACGCTGATTCTCTGTATCACTTCTTCCTTGAATACGTCCTTGGTATGACGATAAACTACAACTGGTAGCAACCCCTCTGATCGAGATATTGGAAGTTTTGAAGACTGTGTAACCATCTCTTAACTGCTGTTCTTTGCAACCCCACCCTGATACATGGTGGTAGCAGCTGTTAGAGTCCCAGCTATGGGAAAATAGTTAGACCCCAAACCGGAGTCAAACTCTATGAAATATATCTGCTTTTTGTATGAATGATTCATGTAATGTGAATTGAACTGCACCACATACTTGATATATATATATATATATATATATATATATATATATATATATATATATATATATATATATATATATATATATATATATATTTGTCTATATTTCTGTGATGAGGTATTATGTACTCTATTTACATTATTCGGACTATTGTCCTCATCTTTGTCGCCATATATTTTTGCAACGTCTCGGCCGTTGTACGCTGAAGGACACATGGCACAGTAGATAAAGGCGTTAGTTAGATCCAGTCACAGGAACCAGTGTGTCAGTTCAATACCCAGTTAAGGCAGTGGAGAACTTTTACAGGGGAATTAACAAGAGATAACTTATAACCGACATCCATTAAACATGATAGTAGAACAGTCTACCCCAGTGGACGAAATAAATGGTCCAGTTTGACATTCCAACCACATCAAGAAGCCCGGAACGTACAACAGCCGAAACGTTGAAATAAATATGGCGAAAAAGATGAAGACAATAGTCCGAATAATGTAAATATTGTATATATATATATATTAAATTACCAGAAATATATTTTTAAAGAAAATTACTAATGCTTCCAAGAAACTTAAATTTCGCTATCAAATGACCCATGTGGAGTTGATATGCCGTTAAATAAATACGTCGTGTGAGTATTAAGTTTTCCAAACCGTCTTTCTTCATAATTTGTCTTATAAGTTTCAACCGTTTATTTCTTATTTTATGCAAGAATGTCTTTCTATTTATCATTTCTGTAGAACTTCCACGTTGCTCAAGTGTTACGTCCATGATATTCTCAGCATCTGTCAAGTAATTTTATAACATTATCAATTGTCAAATGTCTAAGTTAATTATTATAAATTATCTAACCAAGTCTCCTTATAATCGTCATCAACTATGTGTCGTATCCCTTCAGGATTTGTGCGATCGTGGCCCTCCAGAGCCTCTAAACTGAAACAATGTTTGACATTTTAATATATATATATATAGACCTTGTTCTATCAATTCAGACAAACTCTTTAACTTAATCGCTTACTATATACCTCTATCATCGCTTCCATCAATAAGCCCTGATAATATTACGTTCTCCAAGACGTCCTTCCTACTGATGGAAAATAAAATGACTACATAACTAACGCTGATTTTGTTGTGTGTACACAATATACATTCTATGCACATGTATATGTTTATCTCTCGCACTTTTCGCTTTTGGAACATATCTGACACCTTGCTTTCCTGTCAACTACGAAATCATTGCAATAGAAGTTACGGTTACATGTAGCTACTTCAACGGCATAACGATCAGGCATGGGCGCAAGGCTAGTAGGATATATCCTAATTCAAGCGGTCGAAGTACAAAATTAGAAAGCTCATTAGAACATATGCAATAAAAATATTTACAGAAATGAGAGAGGGGAGACACGTCACGGCGATGGGAAAGTGGCTGAAGACGACATGCCAGGTCAGGACCAAACCCTCGCGATGGGAACGTGACTAAAGACGATATACCAGGTCAGAACCAAACCCTCGCGATGGGAACGTGACTAAAGACGATATGCCGGGTCAGGACCAAACCCACACGATGGGAATGTGAGTGAAGACGACAGGCCAGATCAGAACCAAACCCTCGCGATGGGAAAGTGACTGAAGACGACATGCCAGGTCAGGAGTAAACCCTCGCGATGGGAAAGGACTGAAGACGACATGCCAGGTCAGGACCAAACCCTCGCGATGGGAACGTGACGAAAAACGATATACCAGGTCAAGACTAAATCATCGCGATGGGAACGTGACTAAAGACGATATGCTGGGTCAGTACCAAACCCACGCGATGGGAATGTGACTGAAGACGACAGGCCAGATCAGAACCAAACTCTCGCGATGGGAACGTGACTAAAGACGACATGCCAGGTCAGGACCAAATCCTCGCTATGGGAAAGTGACTGAAGACGACATGCCAGGTCAGGACCAAACCCTCACGATGGGAAAGTGACTGAAGACGATATGCCGGGTCAGGGCCAAACCCTCGAGATGGGAAATCAACTGAAGACTACATGCCAGGTCAGGACCAAACCCTCGCGATGGGAAAGTGACTGAAGACGACATGCCAGGTCAGGAGTAAACCCTCGCGATAGGAACGTGACTAAAGAGCACATGCCAGGTCAGGACCAAACCCTTGCGATGGGAAAGTGACTGAAGTCAATATGTCGGCTCAGGACCAAACCCTCGAGATGGGAAATCAACTGAAGACGACATGCCAGGTCAGAACCAAACCCAAGCGATGGGAAAGTGACTGAAGACGACATGCCAGTTCAGGACCAAACCCTCGCGATGGGAAAGTGACTGAAGACGATATGCCGGGTCAGGACCAAACCCACGCGATAGGAACGTGACTAAAGACGACATGCCAGGTCAGGACCAAACCCTAGCGATCGGAAAGTGACTGAAGATGATATGCCAGGTCAAGACTAAACCCTCCTTGGATTTTGGCGAGAATCTATAGGAGCACCAGACCAGATATGTCAGCAGTATTCAGTGCACGGACGAATGTTTAGATTTATAAATGTGCAAGATGGATTCTGACAAGAAAATAATTGTCTGAGACGTCACAGTGAATCATCTTTCCCGGCAGCTGATTCAATATAATCCCTCAACTTCCCACCCGTGAAAAATGTAGAACTAAGGAGGCGCAATGAATTGTTTTTTTTTGGAGGTTAGCATCAGCCATACTGGTGGAAGGCAAAAAATTCTTCTCAGTTATGATTAAAAGTTAGCAGTTTCGTTTTGGAGGCGTTAATTTTGCAACTCTTTTCTTGTCCCAGTTAACAACAGATTGTAGGTCATTTTCACGATTAACCGCCAGTTTTGCTTTGTCGGACCAATTTGATTTACAATTCAGACGGGCGGAACTAGTTGTGTCATCAGCGCAAATAGGTTTTTGTGAAGTGAAGACATCGGGACGGTTGTTGATGAAAAGGAGAAACAACGCGGGTCCAGGGATAGGGCCCTGGTAGACCCCAGCATTAACGTGAAAGATTCTAGAAGCGTGAACATACGACCCAATCTTTTTAAGAACGTTTGGATAAAGTTGAATATTCGACCAGAGACATGATTTTGAACAAGGCCAGTATGCCAAACCCTGTCAAACGCTTTCGAGATGTGTAAAGCTATACGCCGAGCCGTCCTTATCTAAAGCCTGAGAGACAAATGCAGTAATCACAAATGCTATGATAAATGCATGCATAGATGGTATATATTTTATATTTTATAAGCGCCTCGTCATACCATGGTATAAAAGAATCAAATATACATCCTTTGTCGCTTCCCTTGGAGATTATTCGCTGATCAAGTTCAGGCCCTTTTTCATATAAATATATAAAGACCCTCTTATCCACTAGTAATGTCAGTAAACAAATAACTAAGAAAGTTTTAAGAAACACTACCTTTTGGAACGGGTTCCGGCGTGGATGCTTTCCCGAATACTTGAATCTTAACCACTTCAAGTCTCGTATCTTTCCTTCATATCCTGTTCTCGATTTGCTACCTCCTCCTCTTGTCAACTTATCACATACATAAATCTTTACCACTCTAACTTTACAGGCTATTGGGCCTTGTATTTGGTCTACTTTGGTAAAATAGAAATGTCTGTAGCGTAGTAGGTATTTTTTCCCGAAGTTGTATTTCTATAGTTTAATTATTTTATTTATTATATTTTAGCTCGATTTTTCCTTCCTTCTCTTGACGACGTTGACTGATTTTTTTTTCTTTCTTTTACGCTTAATTTTACTTCTTTCGTTCCTCCTTTCTTATCTTCTTTCTCTTTTGAATTCATTCGTTTTCTTTCTTTTTAAACAGATTTTAAAATAAATATATATTTTTTTATAAATTTTAGTTATATCTTTAGTTTTTCTTTGTTTACTTTTATTCAGTTTTCCACAATATTTTCCATTCTTCTTTCTTACTTTTTTTTTTGTTTGAACTTTACGCCACCGGCTTTCATATTGAATTTATTCCAGTTTTCTTTCTTTCTTTCCTTCTTTATTTATTTATTTGTTTATCATGTCTGCTTTTATTTTATATTTATGTCTATGATGATGATGATGGTCCTAATTTTATTTTATTTCCTTGTTTATCTGTTTCTTTCTTGTTTTTATATTATATTCATGATGATCGACCTCAACCTTCTTTCTTTCTTTCTTTCTTTCTTATCTATATATTATGTCGAGGATGATCGAAGTCCACCTTTCTTACTTTCATTCTTTTTTTCTCTATTTCTTTTTTATTTCTTCCTTTTTGTATTCTTTCTTTCTGTCTTTCTTTCTTTCTTTCTTTCTTTCTTTCTTTCTTTCTTAAAAAGAGATACTCGGAGACTATTTAATCCCCCCCCACAGCCTTGTCTTCTATGCATTTCTCCTTTATTCATTATTTCCTTTGTTTTATTTTCACTTTGCTTTTCTGTCGTATGATTATTTTTCTTTACTTCCGGATTAACTTTATTTCTTTCATTCCTTCTTTCTTATTCCTCTTAACTTTCGCTTTTTTTTTTTTTTTTTTCTTTTTTTTTTTTTTTACTTGTGTTCTCTTTCGCCTTTTCTCTCTTAACGTCGCTTCTTACCTTTTCTATTCTTTCCTTTCCTTTAATAGTTTATGGTTGTCTGCCTATCTTTATTTTCCCCACTCTTTCTTCCAGTCACTTATGCCTACCTTCTTTCTTTCTTTCTTTCTTTCTTTCTTTCCTTCTTTCTTTCCTTCTTTCCTTCTTTCTTTCTTTCTTTCTTTTTTTCTTTCTTTCTTTCTTTCTTTCTTTCTTTCTTATTTTTTATATTTATTGTATCTATAAGGACGTATCTACTTTTTTCTTTTATTCTTTTTTTTTGTTTGTTTATTCATTTGTTTATTCAGTTTTGTTTATCTCTACTTTTAGTATCTGATTATTGCCCCCGCCCCCATATCATTTCGTTTTATTTCATTTCTTTCTTTCTTTCTTTCTTTCTTTCTTTCTTTCTTTCTTTCTTTCTGTATCTTTATTTCATTCTTTCTTTCTTTGTTCCTTTCTTTCTTTTTTTCATTCTTTCTACATTTTTATTTTTGTGTCATTCTTTTCTTTCTTTCTTTCTTTCTTTCTTTCTTTCTTTCTTTCTTTCTCTTTATTTATCTTTCTTTATTTTGTTTTTCTTTCTTTCTTTCTTTATTTTTGTTTTGCTTTCTTTTTTATTTATTATCGAGTTCCGCCATTTTCTTTCTTTCTTTCTTTCTTTCTTTCTTTCTTTCTCTTTATTTATCTTTCTTTATTTTGTTTTTTTTTCTTTCTTTCTTTATTTTTGTTTTGCTTTCTTTTTTTATTTATTATCGGGTTCCGCCATTTTCTTTCTTTCTTTCTTTCTTTCTTTCTTTCTTTCTTTCTTTCTTTCTTTCTTTCTTTCTTGTTAATTATTTTATGTGGCTGAGGACAATCGCTACGTTTCTTGCCTTCTTTCTGTCTTTGTCTTTCTATGTCTATTTCTTTCCCTCTTTTATATTTTTTATATCTATGATAATCGACTTCTACCCTTTTTTCTTTGTACTTTTTCACTCTCTCTCTCTCTCTTTTTCTGTTACACCGATGATGATAACTTCCACTATTCTTTCTTTCATTCTTTCTTTGTCTTTCGTTCTATCTTTGTTTATCTTTCTTTCTATTTCTCTCTGAGGATCGACTTCCATCTGTCATTTAATCATTCTTTCATTAATCTTTCTTTCTTTTTTCTTCTTCTTTCTTTCTTTCTTTCTTTTTTTTCTTTCTATTTACTATATTAACGATGATCAGTTCATTTCTTGTTTTTTTTTTTCTTCTTTTTCTAGACTTATATATTTTCTTGTTCTGTTCCGTTACTTTCTTTTATTCACTTTTTCATTTCTTCTTCATTTCTTTTTCTTAATCTTCTCTTTCTTCTCTTTTTCTTTTTTTTTTTTTTTTTTTCACTTTGTTTTTTATTGTCTTCCCTCTTAACCTCTTTACCGCCCATCTATTTTCTTTATTTGGCATTTCCTTTCATATTTTCTTCCTTTTTAACTTTTTTTTTTTCTTCTTTCTTTCCGTTCAGGTATTTTCTTATTCTTTAATATTTCTTCTCGATTAGATTTTGTCATTTCTTCCTCTTCTTCTTTCGATTTTGTTTTTATTTTTACCATTTATTTGCATACGCCATACACATATTGACATCGATTGTGTCTCCCATGTCATCTTCTATCTCTTCAAATTGCCAATGTCTTTTTGTCCTTAACTCCTTCCTACTTTTGCTATTTCGTTTATTCTAAGCGTTTCGCTTTTTTTGCCGACTTTTATTTCTTAGACAATTATAAAATTTTACAGTTTTAATATTGCAATTATAAATTTGACAAAAATGCAATTTTATTTCTTGTTTTATTTTCTGATCTTTTTATTTTTTTTGTCTTCTTTTTTTTTGTTGTTTATTTTTTTACAATTTTCAGTTTATTTTCTTTTCTTATTTCTTTGCCTTTCTTTTAATTTTCTATTTAACTTTCATTCGAATTTTCTATCAATGTTTTATTTATTACAGTTATCCTGTTTTTTTTTGTCACGTCCTTTCTTTCTTTCATTCTTTCTTTCTTGTGTCTTTCTTTCTTGTCTTTTGTTTTCCTTCCTTCTGATCTTTCATTGTTATTTTCCTTCATTCATCCATTTTAGAAATGAATGAAAAATATTACCTTTTTTTCTTTCGTTTTAGTTTCCTTCTTTTTCTTTTTCATTTATTTTTTCTTTCTTGTTTTCTTTTTTTCGCTTCACATTTTCTTTTTCTCGTTATTTCTTTGTTCTGTCCATTTATTTAAAAAAGTAAGAAAATCTTTTCTTTCTTTTTTCTTCGTTTTTTCTTTCGTTTCTTTACCTTTCCTTTCTTTTCTTTTCTTCCTTTTCTTATCTCTTTCTTTCAATTTTTATTTTCTTCATTTATTTTAATCATTTTCATTAGTTTTCATTGCGTCCTATTCTATTAGGTTGGTGCAAAAATAATTTCGTTTTCTAACATATGTTACTATGTGAGAAAACGAAATTATTTTTGCACCAACCTAATATTTATGCCTTTTATTTATGCCTTCTGCCATTTTCATTTTTTTTTTCTTGCATTCTTTCTTTCCTTTTTTTGCCTTCATTTGATCTTTCATTGATTTTTTTCTTCATTCACTCATCTTTACAAATGAAAGAAAATATATCAATTTCTCTTTCTTGTTAGTTTCTTTCTTCTTTTTTTTTTCCATTTCCTTTTCTTTTTTGTTTGGTGCTTTATTTTTCCTTCTTTATTTTTTCTTTTTCTTTCTTCTTTGTTTTAGTCAGTCATTTAAAAAAGCAATAATTTGTTTCCTTTCTTTTTCTTCCTTTTTCTTTCTTTTCTTTCTTTACTTCTTTTTTCTTTCCTTCTTTCTAGATTCATTTTATGACTTTATTTTTACAATCAGTTTTCACTGAGTTCTTTTCCGTTTTCGTTTATTTAACCCTGCATCTTTTTCGTTTTTCTTTCTTTCTTTCTCTCTTTCGTTCTTTCTTTCTTGTTTATTATATTATGTCGATGATTATTAATCATTACATTTCTTTCTTTTTCTTTGTTCTTATTATTTTCTACGTCTTAATTTCTTTTTCTTTCATTCATTCTTTCTTCCTTCCTTTTTTCTTTCATTCTTTTTTAGTTTTCTATTGTAATATGTCATATTGTAATACGATGATAATAACCCCCACTTATTCTTCTTTAATTCCTTCTTTGTATTTCGTACTTTCTTTCTTTCTTTCTTTCTTTCTACATCTTTATTCATATGTCTTTCTTTTTCTTTCTTTCTTTTTTATTTTTTCTTTTTCTTTATGACTTTACTTTTACAATCAGTTTTCATTGAGTTCTTTTCTATTTTTTCTTTCCTTTTATCTATCTCTGGATCATTTTTCGTTTTACTTTCCTCTTTCTTTTTTTCTTTCTTTCTTTCTTTCTTTCTTTCTTTTCTTTCAGCTCTTATTTTAAGACAGTATTTTAATGATTGTTTTTAGTTTTCATTGAGTCCTTTTTTTCTCTCCTTTTATTTATCCCTGCTTATTTTCTCTTTCTTTTTTTCTTTCTTTCTTTCTTTATTTCTTTTCTTTCAGCTCTTATTTTAAGACAGTAATTTAAGGATTTTTATTAGTTTTCATTGAGTCCTCTTTTTTTCTCTCCTTTTATTTATCCCTGCTTACTTTTTCTTTCTTTCTTTCTTTCTTTCTTTCTTTCTTTCTTTCTTTCTTTGCATTTTACTCTTTTCCGTTTTTTTCTTTGCTCTCTTTCGTTATCCTTTATTATATCTTCAGTTTATTTTCTTTCTGTCTTTATTTGTCGATATCGCTTTCTTTTCTCTTTTTTATTTCATCATGTCTTTCCTTTTCCTCTTTATTTTCCCTTTTCGCTTTAAATTTCTGTATTTTATTTCACATTTTTTTCTCTTTAATACATCTTCATTTTTCCCTCCATTTGTTTCTCTTAAGCTCCTTTTTACAACATGGCTTCCTGCTCTATTCCGCCTTTTTCTTCATTGTACTCAATAATGGGATTCCTGTTTCCTTCCCTTTGCTTCGAACCATTTCCTTCAGCTTTTCTCCCTACTCATTTCACTCCCCTTCGATCAAATCAAGACGTCAGCCACTTGGCCACCACTTAACTCTTGCACGCCACCTACCGGCGAGACCATCGTTTACATTACAAGCGAACAAATATCATTGCACTAAATCTGTTTGAGTCGTAGGGGTGGGGGAGAACATGGCCGGCGTTAGAACGATGTTAGGGGTCAAGCCGCTTCGTGCAGCAGGGGCGGGGTTGGCCAGGTCAAATAGATTGCTGTCACCGTCGCTACGTTCTGTTTTTGCTGTGGTCCACGGCAATGGTTAGTGGTTATAGAGATGGGCCGTGAGAGAAAGAGATGAATGGGTGTAGTTGATGGCTAGGGGCAAGCAAATCTTTTCGCGCGTCGACTAGCCGACCACAAAACGGTCGATAGTTTTATTGCATTTGTTTCTATTCTTCGATGCCATTTTCTGCTGCTTCTTATATTTCGATCTCTCTTGGATTTCCCTCTCTTTGCTTTTATTTCAAGTCTTCGCTGGCAATTAATAATAATAATAATAATAATAATAATAATAATAACTGGGTCTGAATGGAAAAGGGTCTGATAGACTCATTAAAGGGATTCTTGGTAGCACATACCTTACAGACAGGCAAAATATTGTACTCACAAGTATAGCCTACACATTAGGAACGTCTTTATCTCTGTAAAATATGTAATCCTAAGTATTTTTTAAAATTTTCTCAAAAAATGTTCAGTGGAAATTATCATGATACCATTTCTGACGATAGGTCTCTGGTTAGGATCCGGAAAAAATAAGTAAACACCAGAAATCAAAAGAAATAATAATAATAATAATAATAATAATAATAATAATAATAATAATAATAATAATCTGCAAAGACTAATTGCAGAGATTCCTGGAAGGCCATCCCTCAAGGAGATACAAAAAAAATGTTCTGATAAGTACAGCCCACACTTTACGAAGGGCTTTATCTATATAATTTTTATTTTATTTTATTTTTTTTATTTTTTTTGTCAGTGAAAAGTGTCATGATGCCATTTCTAACCTTAGGTCCCTGGGTGGGACCCGAAAAGAAATGTGTAAACGCCAGAAATCAAAGAAAATAATAATAATAATAATAATAATAATAATAATAATAATAATAATCTGCAAAATCCATAAAAAAGAAAGCAAAAACAAATGCAACCGACCAGATACAGAAAAAATGCCAAGATAAACCGCTTCCTTGCCAATACTCTGCCCGTACCAAACAAGCTGATGTAGAGAAAAACCGTACCCATCAGTGGCTACGTAGTACAGGGTTGAAACCTGGAACTGAATGTTTTATCCTGGCTGCACAGGACCAATGCTTGCAAACTAGGAATTATCAAGCACATATACTAAAATATTGTGTCAGCCCAAAATGCAAATTCTGTGATAAATATCCAGAAACGATTGATCATCTTGTATCAGGTTGCACGATATTGGCACCCACTGAATATAAAACCCGGCATGACAGAGTGGGTCAATATCTGCACTGGAAAATCTGCAACTTCTACGTGAAGGAAACTGAAATGAAGTGGTATGAACACCATCCAGACTCGGTTACGGATAGGACCTGTTACAATTCTATGGACTACACAATACACCCTTACAGAACAATCAAAGCCAACCGCCCAGGCATTGTTATTAAAGACCACAGACAAAAAAGTGCCTCCTTATTGATATGGCAGTCCCTACAGACTGCAATGTATCTTTGAAAACTGTCCAAATACAAGGACCTTGAAACCAATTTCTCAATCACTATGGAAGTTGGAGCCCTAGGATTGGTTGGAAAAGATTCCAATGGACTAATTAAAGGGATTCCTGGAAGTCCATACCTTAAAGAAATACAAAAAATTGTTCCCATGAGTACAGCCCACACCTTACGAATTGATATATCTATGTAAATATTTTGTTTTTGTTTTTTTTAATTGGTCAGTAGAAATTGTTATGATGCCATTTCTAATCTTAGGTCTCTGGGCGGGACCCGGAAAGAAATGTGTAAACGCCAGAAATCAAAGTAAATAATAATAATAATAATAATAATAATAATAATAATAATAATAATTGTTATGGGACCATGCCCATAATAACATAATGGACTATTCCATACGTAATAAATACTCAAGAGGAAGCAGGGAGTTCAGCCTGAAGTCTGGAGTGAGGTCCGTCAGGAGTCTGTCAGTCAGTCAGAGCGAGTCAGTCAGTCGAGTCAGAGGCAGTCCGAAACAGAGTCGCGTCCAGACTATTACTACTAAACCTGATTGTTCATACTAACACTTTCTACTTCTCTGTATATATTCCTGTTTGTAATATATCTGTGTTATTCCACATACTTGTTCGAGTTCTTCTTTATTGGTTCTACTTTGGACTATCACCGTGGTACAAGGAACCGGGCCATAGCAATAATAGAATCTGAAAAACCCTTTCCAACTAAATGAAACGTCCTAAATGCATATAGAGAAATCTACTAACATGTGAACTTGGTTATTCGGCATTTAAAATCACTATTATTATTTCTGAACTTAATTCTCTAATTTGGACACGGAAGGAAATGAGTGTAGAACAGAAATCATAGGAAATAATAATAATAATAATAATAATAATAATAATAATAATAATAATAATAATTAAAGCAGTAAATGAAATTCAAGCACTGAAGGTAATACTTAAACTGAAACTGCAATTAAATGCACAAAGAACAAGACGATATGAAAAGCGTTGTAGGTTCTATCGACAAAATAAGATAGTCCAAAAGGACCTCAAGAAATTCTACAGGGAAATTGGAGAAGTGGTTATAGAAGACAAAAATCATCCTCGACTGATGAAATGCAAACATTTTGTAAGAATATTTGGAGCACCCCAAAGGAATATAATGCCAATGCAGAATGAAACAAACGAGAAAAAGAAAGAATGAAGGAAAACATATAGCCAGGAATTATGTTCGGTAAACTAAAAGAAAATCACCAAAGTGAAAAATCACAGCAAATAACAATATACCGTTTTTGATGCTATCATCTATTATTAATCCACAAAACTCTTGCGCAAACTTTTTCAGCGCTAATTAATAACTCCACCGAAATTTCAGAATGGATCACTAAAGGTATTATCTATCTCTTACCAAACAACGGATGAAAGACAATTATAGGCCAATAACATGTCTGCCAAGAACATATTGAACACGTCAATCCTGACGAACTGTACTTGCACTTTTCTCGATTAAACAACATTCTTTGCCTGGAACAGAAGGGATGTCTAAGAGATCCTTTTGTTTTCAAATATCAACTTTTAATAAATAAAATCATCCTGGAAAATTGCAAGAAAAAAAGGTAAAAAATCACAGTACAGCATGGATAGATTACCGTAAAGCGTTTGATAATATGTCACACTCATTGATCCTTAAGGCTTTGGAAATGTATAAAGTATCTTCAGTAAATTTCCTTAAATATAGCATGAAAACCGCATAAAACTAAATCATACCAAAGAAACAGCCACCTCCAGTTGTTTGAATATCAGGCGAGGAATCTTTCGGGGACACTCCTTGTCACTCTTTCTGTTTTATCTGTCCTTAATCCTCCTTTCCCATGAACAGTAATAAATATGGATACAAATTAAAAAGAAAATGTTTAAGTACCTATTCAATATGGATGATATCAAACTCTTTTTCAAAGACTACAATGATCTAAAGTGTCTTCTCAATATTGTAAAATGTTACATTGACGATATAGATATGGATCACAAATTAGTAAAATGTTGAAAAGTAACATTCAAGAAAGGGAGAATTAAAGAAACACATTCAATAAATCTAGATTTTGTCACAAAAATTAGGGAAGTGGAAGAAGATGAAGTCTATAATTATTTACGAATCAGCGAAGGAGATGGAATATAGCATAACAAAACGAATGATAAACTCAGAAAAGAATACTACATGCGTGTGTGTCTGGTGCAAAATGCCAAGATGAATTCACAAAAAGAATATCAGCCATAAACACGTTGGCTGTCCCTGTGATGCAATACAGTTTAAGCATCATTAATTGGACCATAGCTGACATTAAGCGAATGTGTGCCACAACGAGAAAGCTTCTCACTAACTACCACGTGCTCCATCTTGAGGCTGATGTTGATCATCTGTATGTCCCCAGATCTGAGGGAGGCAGAGGATTAGTTCAACTAGAACTGTATTACAAAACCTCGATCAATCTTAGAAGATAGCTGGAAACTAAACAAGACTTGATGATCTGTGTCAAAGAATATGAAAGAGATAAGAAAGTTTGTTTCGTAATAAAGGAACTGAACAAATTAAAAAAGGAAATTTCAAGAGGATCAATAAATTTAAATAATCATAAAACACCTACAACAGAGCAAATAACCTAAAAATGAATTCAAATGCAATGTACCAAATGCTAAAACGATGGCAAGATACGCCTCTTCAGGGTCATTATTCTGCCCGTACCAAACAAGCTGATATAGACTTACCACGGATCCATCAGTGGTTACGTAGAGAAGGGTTAAAGAGGAAACCGAAGCTTTTATTCTTGTTGTACAGGGCCAATGCTTGCTAACTGGAAAATACCAAACACACATACTGAAAAATTGTGTTTACCGAAATGCATATTTTGTGATAAATATCCAGAAACAAATCAGCATCTTGTATCAGGTTGCGCGGTATTTGCACGCACTGAATATAAAATACAGTACTGGAAAATATGCAACATTTATGGGAAGGAAACTGCAAGAAATTAATATGAACATCGCCCAGCCCCTTTTACGGAGGTAAGACCTGTTACAATTTAATGGGACTTGACAATACACACAGGCAGAACAATTAATGCTAATCGCCTAGACATCGTAATCGAAGACAACAAAAACAGAATGTGCTTTCTAATTGGCATGTCGGTGCCTGCAGATTGTTATGGGTCGTTGAAGATCTTCACCAATCTATCATAATGCAAGGATATTGAATTGAAAATCTCAAAAATGTGGTATATGAGGTCATCAATAATCCCAGTTGCGGTTGGAACTCTCGGATTGATTGGAAAAAGGTTTCGATATACATATTGAAGGGATTCCTGGTATCCTATGCCTTAAAGAAATAAAAAAAAATCTACTCACAAGTACAGCTGACTCATTACGAAGAGCTTTATCTATATAAAATGCGTGAGATCTTTTTTTTTTTTTTTTACAAAAATGATCCGTGGAAAATGTTATGAAGCCATTGATGAACTTGGGTTGCTGATTTGGACCCCGATTAAATGTGTATACAACAGAAATCAAAGGAAATAATAATAACTATGATAATAAGCCACACCGATCATTCTAATCGTGGAATGATTACAATGTATATCAATATACGCATTAAGAAAATTTCAGAAAATTTATTTTAAAACTAAAAGAAAAGAAAGCAAAAGAAATTTCATTTAACCGTAACCAGTATGGAAGGATTCTGTGTGTATCTCTATTCATGACCAGGAGGAACACATAAAGATCCTGACTCGATATTGAAAGATATATTCATTTTAAGTTTGCATAATGAAAGAAATGGATTAACTAACCTGTGAGTATTAGCAAATTAAAGAAAATGTAAACGCTGTACGTATTAATTATCAGTTAACATCTGAATGAATATGGCATTGGTAAGACAATCTACTGAAGATAAAGCAAATAATAATAATAATAATAATAATAATGATAAAAAGGTAAGAAAAGAGTACTACAGGCGTGTGCATCTGGTACTAAATACTGAATTGAATTTAAAAGAAAACAGAATATCAGTCATAAACACATTGGCTGCTCCTGTGGTGCAATACAGTTTTAACATCCTTAACTTGACCACAGCTGACATTAAGCAAATGTCCAAAACGAGAAAATACTCATTTTGGCGTCCAGAACGAGAAAATACTCACTTGCTACTGCATACATCATCCCAAATCTGACGCCGATCGTCTGTATGTGGCCAGATCCGAAGGAGGCAGAGGATTAGTTCAACTAGAACTGCCCTAAAAAACTACAACAACAGGCCTTCGAAGACACCTGAAAACTACATAAGACTGAAAATGTGCCGAAGAACATGAAAATAGTAAGCGTCTTTAATCCTTAATAAAGGAAGCCAACAAGTTCAAAATGGAGTTTCAAATGGATGAAGAAATACAAGTAAAGCAGAATACGCCGAATGAAGCTGCAAAATATATAAAAAAAGAAAGCAAAGACAAATGCAATCGGCCAGATACAGAATCAATGGCAAGATAAACCGCTTCATGGCCAATACTCTTCTCGTACCAAACAAGCTGATGTAAACAAACCACGTACTCATCAGTGGCTACGTAGTGCAGGGTTAAAAACTGCAACTGAAGCTTTTATATTTGCTGAAGAGGGCCAGTACTTGTTAACCCGAAATTATCAAGCAAACATACTAAAATACAGTGTTAGCCTCAAATGCATGTTATGTGATAAATATACAGAAACAATAGAACATCTTGCATCAGGTTGCACGGTAGTCGCACTCACTGAATATAAAACCCGGCATGACAGAGTAGGCCAATATCTGCACTAGAAATTCGGTAACTTCTACGGGAAGGAAACTGAAAGAAATTGGTATGAATACCATTCAGACCCAAATACGGAGATAGGACCTGTTATAATTTTTATGTGACTAAACAATACACGCAGACAGAACAGTCAAAGACCGCAAACAAAAAAGTGCCTCCTTATTTATATAACAGTCTCTGCAGACTGCAATGTAGCTTTGAAGATCTTCAAAAAGCTATCAAAATACAGGGACCTAGAAATCGAAATCTCCCTATTGTAGTTGGAGCCCTCAGATTGGTTGGAAAAAAATCTAGTAGACTCAATGAAGGGATTCCTGGAAAGCCAAGCCTCAAACAAATACAAAAAATTGTTCTCCCACAGCCCACACCTTACCAAGAGATTTATCTATGTAATTTTTTTTTTTTTTTTGTCTTTTTTTAATTGGTCAGTGGAAAAGGTCATGATGGCATTTCTAACCTTAGGTCTCTAGACGGGACCCGAAAAGAAACCACTATACACCAGAAATCAAAGTAAATAATAACAATAATAATAATAATAATAGAACTGACGAGAAATGCTGTTGTCAGTAGCTCGCGAAGGTGACTGAGACCGACCGAGTCGAGATCATGTGGAATATATTCATCCAAAAAGACCGCATCATCGGGGCCAGCAATTACACTTCACCTTCGTTAAAAAAGAAGAAAGAAAGGAAAATGGCTCTTATCGATATCGGTGTTCCTGATTACCATAATGTCATTAATATAATTTATATAAAAGCAACGATAGACAAAAAAGTGAACGGGGTGAGATGAAACTGTCAATCAATAAGAATGTTGCACGTTAGCAAGGAAACAGTGTAAACGTAGACGTGTCAAGTCAGGAAATGTGCACCACTGAGAACAGTGCAAAAAATGGTATTCAGCTATGCATAATAATGGCAATGTTTTACAGACAATTATCTGGAACTTTGAGAACCAAACGCATCACCCGATCCAGGAGAGGATATCAGAATTAAACATAAAAAGTCAAATGAAAATTGTCCTAATAATAATAGGTTGGTGCAAAAATAATATCCTTTTTAGACGTATTTTTTTAAATTTTTAACTATTTTTGGTTATTTTTGCACCGACCTGATAGTTGTCATAACTCCACAAGATCAAAGAGTAAAAATGGTGAAAATTGGTAAAAAGGATTTTACTATTTAAAGAGCTTCTTCCCAAGATCACTACATTCTTAACCTCATTCTTTACCTCGGGTCAACAGTTATCTTCATTCAACGACCTCATTCGTTAGCCCTCTGCCTTGAAGGGCTATTGGTTCTGGTAAACAACAGTAAAATAAAACTTGTATTTAGCCGAAATTCTTGCATTAAGTTGGTGCAAAAATAATGTCGTTTTTGACGTTCAAATTCATGTGAGAAAACGACATTAGTTTTGCACCACACTAATAGCACCCAAAAATGAGAAGAAGAGGATTAAGGAAAATTATAATGATAGTAACGGTTGTATATATATATATATATATATATATATATATATATATATATATATATATATATATATATAAAGAAATATAGTCTTAAGGTGTGCTATATTTATGGAATAAAGTGCTCAATATCATAGATAGAGCGTGTGTAAATATAAAAGTGAAAATAGAAGGTCTGACGATTGCATATAGCATGAAACAGACTGTCGCCTCTAAGTGTTGACTTCTATGTTCACTTTTATATATATATATATATATATATATATATATATATATATATATATATATATATATATATATATATATATATATATATATATATATATATATATATATATATATATATATATATATATATATATATATATATATATATATATATATATATATATATATATATATATATATTGACAGAATCCTTGGAACGATACCAAAGTCTTTGACGAGAAATTCGAAGAATCACAGAAAGAAGTGAAATGATTGAAAAGACTGCATGATAAAAGGCCGATAGAATATCAAGGAATGTTCTGGAGGATTGTTGTCATTTAATACCGTACAAAAGGTAATAGATCAAAACTCTATTGACAATCAATATCACAATTAGACGAGGGACAGGGTTAAGGGTTCGATCCAGATCAAAGGACAAGATATTAATTTTGGGGGGAATCTATTCTTCGTTGGTTTATGAACCTTACAGCAATTGCTCGCATGATGATTAGGTTTCTTTTTTGGGATAGAGAAAAACGAAACAATAATAACACACATATATATATATATATATATATATATATATATATGACGTCACACATTATGAAATGGACAAAGTCCGACAATTATTTTAAGACATTTTTATGTTTATACATTCTTTTTATAGATACAAATATTTAAGTAAATTCCACCTTGATAAACGAATGCTCTTTCGTGGCCAAATCGCTAAAGGCCCATCAAGCCAAATGACGGCTCCTTATAAGTCACCGGTTCAAATCCTATCGGAGGCCAAATGTTTTTTATGAAAATTTCTCGGACATTCAGGCCGGTAAATGTTGTTTATTATAAAACAGAAAAAAAAAAAATATATATATATATATATATCAGGATTTCAGTTAAAATACGCGACCACGATTTCGACATGATACGATAATTATGTAGCCTTCTTTTTGGTTTTTTGAAATAAAGCGTTAAAAGGGTCATTTTTAAAGTATCACCCGTCGAGTCGAAACCGTGATCGCGTATTTTAATTGACCTCCTTCTAACTAATAGCAACAGTGAACATACACATAAAAACAATAACATTAATATTTTCTATAAAAATCAAATACACAATATATATACTATATATACTATATATACTATAAGCCGTATAAAATTTGTCCTAGAATCATTATAAAGAAATACACAACTCCAGTAGACCAGAACAAGAAAATTGCATTAATCCCCTCCTAGAAAATAAATTCAACAGCTAAACTTATAGTCAACAACAAACAGCTCGTCCGCAAGATCTAAATTACAGAGAATTAATATTATTTATTAAATGACATTATCTTAATGAACTATATTTCGGATCAAGCCAAATTCATGAATAATTTTATTGGACATACCACTACATGCCTATCAAGGCGACTCACACTGCAACTCTCTGGCCACAGCTCAATTAGGACTTCTTTAAATAAACACGAAAAGCAACATACTCGTAGAAAATGCAATTATAATTAACTCAACTACATATAAAAGGGTTAAAAATAATGGAAGCATTATTAATAAAAAAAAGAAAAGAAAAAGATACACACAATAACATCAGCTATGCAACAGGGCCACCGTATATTTATTGTTTCACAGTCTTGACTGAATGTTCGAGAAATCTTATTAAAGCCCGTAATTTTTGCTTTAGTAAGACTTTTCGAACATCGCCTAACCGTTTGTAAAGCGCACCGGGCAAAACGGTGGCCCCAACTACCATAAGAGACGTAGGTTCGATTCCTGCCGAAGAGAGTAATATTTTTCTTTAAAAAGATTTCTTGAACATTAAAGCCGGTAGGTGAACAAAATAAAGATACTGTTTAATATATAAAAGGAACGCCTACTCAAATACGAGTAACCTCTAATAATAACGTTTGAAGTGACAATATATATGTGTGTGTGTGTGTGTGTGTGTATGTGTATGTGTTAACTTACGAAATTTAACTAATTACTTTTTACTAACTAGTAATACACGTTTACCTTTAAATCCGCTGTGTTTACAACCGTTTTCATAAGTCGATTTCTTGGCGCGTTGGGGCGGGGGTTAAAGGCGTTGGTTTCTATTGGTCTGTCTCACGTTCGCTCGCTCACGCATTGTTGTCACAGGGGTGGGCCCTACTGAACCCTCGTAATTAAGACGGCGTCAAGAAGTCCGACAAAATTTGATGAGATTACTGGTGTGCCTCTGATAAGGTTGAATTGCTAGGACACACACACACACACATATACATATACACACACACACACACACACACATATATATATATATATATATATATATATATATATATATATATATATATATATATATATATATATTATCATACCGACGCAGTAGCCTCTGAAGGCTAACAGGGAGGGCTACGGTGTGATTTCTTGGGCTCAACTAATTGATTTTATGAGGAGGAGTCAATTAGGATACATGATTATAGTAATATATTTCCTTTACTTATCTTTAAGCTTTACCGAGGCTCTGGAATTAAATGTCAAATATCTGACCTGCTGCTGTATTTTCTAAACTAACTGCCGGTCAGTATAACGATTTACTAAGCGAATTCACGATATGGCACAAGGCCGAAAGTAGGAGGCTCTCTGTTAGGATCAAACAAGCTATTCAGTCGCAATTCTTATTTCACTGTAACACCTATCATTACTTTTTTAAATTTTCAGAAAAAAATACAGTAATAAATATCTTTGAGAATGAAATGATAGCAATATACAGTGTGTATCCAGAACCTAAAACAATTTGTTTATGCAGGAGACATTAATAATGCAGGCAAGCTACATCAATATGCCGTGTGGGCCTGTGAAACCTTTCGATGCCGCGGGGATTATTTCAAAGAGTCCTCCAATCAATGATCCGACGGTTACATGCGTGTGTAGTAGAAAGCGGAGGACTTTTTGAACATTTATTATGAGTTGCTGTGTTGAGGTACAACGGTGGTCTTTTGCACATATGTTTGTATGGACAAATGATTATTTTAAGTCTTTTTATATTTATACATTCTTTTTATAGATACAAATATTTAAGTAAATGCTCTGTTTATAAAAAACAGTATTAAACAACATTTACTGGCCTGAATGTCCGAGAAATTTTTATATAAAATATGCGTTCTTGGACAGGAATCCTATATTGAAATGTCATTTAGCCTGACGTCCTGTTACCAAATTCTCCACAGAGGAGCGTTTCGGTTAGGAAGGTCGATTTGACTGTTTTTAAACCACAGTTCTCTATGATTTTCTCTCATACATTCATATCTGCTCGATGCGTATCCAAATGTAAACAAATGACGTCACACTGTATGAAATGGACAAAGTCCGACAGTTATTTTAAGTCATTTTTTATGTTTATACGCTCTTTTTATAGATACAAAAATTTAAGTAAAAGCTGTGTTTATAATAAACAGTATCAAGAACATTTACCGGCCTGAATGTCCGAGAAATTTTTATACAAAATATAATCCTCCGATAGGAATCGAACATGTATGCTATAAGGAAGCGTCATATAGCCTGACGTGCTTTTACCGATTGAGCCACAGAGGAACGTTCCGGTTGTTAATACTGTTTATTATAAACAGAGCATTTACTTAAGTATTTGTATGTATAAAAAGAACGTATAAACATTAAAAAATGTCTTAAAATAATTATCGTACTTATTTTTTCTCTGTGCAACCTAGAGTCTATGAATTTAAACGTAGTACTAGATTGGCGACAGTTTTACAGTTGAAATGGATAAATGTAAGCACAAGTTCTTCTCCCGTATGGATCTCTCTTCCAGCTTCTTGCTTCCCAGTTTATATTTATATTTATATATTTATATATTTATATATATATATATATATATATATATATATATATATATATATGTATATGAGTATCTATTTAAAAATTGTAACATAAATATGTTATGAAATCACTACAAAAATAGCCATTTTATTTCAACACCTCCAGTTTATGCTATAATTTTTTTTTTAATAATTATATCTGCTCTACTCTGTATTGAGCACTCTTAAGAATAATAATTGTTGGTTATTGGAATTTATACCGTATACACCAATCCTATATTTGGTTATATATATATATATATATATATATATATATATATATATATATATATATATATATATATATATATATATATATATTTGTGTGTGTGTGCGCGAGTGTGTGTGTGTGTCCGCATGTGTATGTGAGTTTATCATCTCAAACGTAATTTTTAGTGGATACTCGTATTTCAGAAGATACAACGTTTATTTACTAAACTGTATATACATATAGTTTCGCCTAGCGGCCTGAATATTCGAGAAGATCTCATTTAAAAAAAAATGTTTACCCAGTCTGGCATGACTCGAACCTACGCCCCTCTGGAACTAGTGTTGTATCCGGTACGCTCTGACCAGTTGAACAACAAAGAACGAATTACTTGTCCACGGCCGAGATTTTGCCTTTAAGTTAAACTTCTATAGTCATAGACTTCTCGAAAGTTCTGAAAAAATAAATGAATATCCACAAAAGATAATTATAAAAAAAATTAAGATTAATATATATATATATATATATATATATATATATATATATATATATATATATATATATATATATATATATAAGTAAAAGTTCGTCGCCTGCCTGATTGATCTTACCTTCACCATCTCGATTCTAGATTTCGTAGCCAGAACCTGTCTATCCACTCTTCAGTAAAATCGAAATTTATTGCTTTATATATATATATATATATATATATATATATATATATATATATATATATATATATATATTTATGCGTGTGTGTCTGTGTGACATTTCTTGGTACGCACGTGAAGTACGTCTGTCTGTTCTGTGACAACATGTTAATAACAAATAAATTCAAGTGATGTGCGAAAGAAAAAAATTATTTAAGTCCTCGTCCGTTTCTCTTACTCCTTCATAATCCTGACAAATCAAAACAAATTTTTATATATCTTACTTATTATAAAACGCAGATTGTGTGTGTGTGTGTGTCTTTACGTTTATATATTGGATCGGATTTCCTACATTTTTCAACCGATTTCAACAAAACTTCACAGGACTACGTAACATTAACTTGCAGTGGTTCTGACAGGGCGAAAAAAATGGAAAAACACAATTGTTTTTGTCAAGAAATCAATTTGAAAACACGATTAAGAGGTATCACGAGAATGAAAGGGGGACAACTCACATCGAGTTATACTCATTATAAAACCCAGGTTGTTTGTGTGTGTGTGTGTTCGCTTATATATGAGATCGGATTTCCTACATTCTTTAATCGATTTCAACAAAACTTCACTTTTTTTTGGGCAGGTGGTGTTTCTTATTGTCTTGCACACTTTTTTCTTTATTTTTACATTCAGAATGCTTTAAAAATTCCATTTACAAGACAATTGTTTATAATAAAATTCTATTCAATCGGTAGACTCATAACGATTAAAAACAATGTTTTTGTTTGAGTTTGGGTTTGACCAATTCGTAAAAAAAAAAAAATAATAATTAAGACATGCGTGTCCGTCAACCTTAAACAATAAACAATTTTATTTTTCAGTCTTTATGATGGCCGATACTTGAACCTATCTCTTACTGTTACATCCCCGGGCAACGCCGGGCTCTACTGCTAGTAAAATATAAAGCAAATATTTCCTCTCCATGAAAAAAAGCATCGATTTTCCCCCGTTTCGATCGTATTTTTCTTTTATTTGTTTTATAGGCACATATATTTATATACGTATTATTATTCCAAACATAAAATAATTGTTTGCATGAGAAGGTTCCAAACATTTACATTAATATTAAAATATGGAATTAAGCTAGAGGCTATCTCTGTTTTCTTTTACGCGCCTTTGATAAACGTTCTCCTTCCAGAGAAAACTTCCGCTCTATTTACATTTAGTAATATAGTATAAAAAAATAGACTAGGTTGAAGTCATCGTAATCTAGGATGCTTCAAAAAACTTTATTTTATCAAATAAGTCAACTTCTCATATATATATATATATATATATATATATGTGTGTGTGTGTGTGTGTGTTTAATGATATATATATATATATTTTTAATAATATATATATAATTTGCAATGATATATATATATATATATATATATATATATTGATGCATATTTCATTAAATAAAATAGACAAGTTTTGTTTATTTGTTTTATGTAAATGCTTTTCATATAGCCTGATGAGATTAATAGCATTATCATTAAAAGAAGAAAGAAAATCACAATATTGATACATATGTTTTAATCCTATCTAAGTTTTCGACTTACATAAGCCATTATCAAAGAAGACAATTACATTTCAATATATTAACCAATACACGGGCATAACAATAATGATAGTCTGTTTTTGTTTACATGGAAGATTTCCAAGCAACGAAAACTCGTGCATATGATACGCTGGAAACGAAAATCGCACCACATCTCATGTCGTCACACGCGAGAACGAGAAGTATTATGTATGGGAAGCCATTGGTATCGTATATATATATATATATATATATATATATATATATATATATATATATATATATGTATATATAAAATAAGTATATTTATTAATATATACTTCATAGTCCTGTTATATTGCGTCGAACACTATTTTATGCTGGTGTTAATAAAATACCATTCTATGCAATATAACAGAACTATAAAGTATATATTAATAAATATGCAAATTTTCTCCTCACAGGTTGAACGCCACGCAGTTTCATGCACAACGTAATCTTCAGCTGCTGCGTTAACACCATATATATATATATATATATATATATATATATATATATATATATATATATGTGTGTGTGTGTGTGTGTGTTAAATAAAAAAAGACCACTTTAAGATCCCATGTAATAAATTATTTCACCACAGCCCTTTTAAAGGACTGCGGATCATCAGACTTAACTTCCAATGGTTGAAACGAAAATCTTCTTTGAGTCTACGCATACGGATTACCTAGTTTTTCATAAACTAACTAACTATATATATATATATATATATATATATATATATATATATATATATATATATATAAGCATGTTATAACACCACTGCAAACATACCCATTTTGTTTCAACTCTACTCGTGTCTTGTCAAGTGGTGGTCTTCATTGCAAAATAAAAATTAGGACAAATGAAAACTTTTAAAGAGTCTTATATATATATATATATATATATATATGTGTGTGTGTGGGGGGGGTAAAGTTATGATATAATACATATGTAAAATGACAATTTGAATAAAGACAAAAGGAAAACTTCTCTTAGCTGAGGCGTTTTCTCAGAGACTTTATCAAAGCAAATGCAAGGATTTTATTTTGTAACAAGTATTTTAATACAAGAACAAATATGTTATTGGTTTTTCAAAATTTTTAAGTTCATGAACAATCCTGAATATTATTCAGATTAGCTAAAATATCAGACAATCTATGGATGACACGACATGACACAATTCACTGTGTAATAAACGATGGTGTATAAGTAGCGTTTTTGAATTTTTTTTGTCTGATGCTCATTAGTATTGGATTAATTTATGTTATTTTGAATAACATGAGGTCATGGGGTTAACAATTTAAAAAAAAAATTTTTTTAACATTTTTGTATTCATGTATGTTGGCTTGAGAAAGGTGTAATTCTTTTAGGAATGGAGATATTTGAAAAATATCTATTTATCTATCTATCCATGTATATATATATATATATATATATATATATATATATATATATATATATAGATAGATAGATAGATAGATAGATATAGATTGCTAGATGGGATTCTATCATCGTCTCGACAGATGCCGAGCGTTACTTTCGTCCTTGTTCGGCTTCCTTCGGAGACGATGGCACAAAAACAATCATGTCTTCTAAGAAAGTTTTAATAAATGTGGCATTCTTTAGTTCAAACTTGTGGCTTCAAAAGTTTTGTGTTTACGAAAGTCATAAATATTCTTCAGATTAGATAAAATATCAGACAAGCTATGGATGACACAACGTGACAGAATTCAATGTTTAACGAACGAAAGTGTGTCAGTGTTGTTTTCGAATTTTTTTGTCTTATGCAAATTAGTATTGGATGTGTTATATATTTTGAATAACATAAGGTCATAGGTTTATCCGTTTTCTTTTAAGTCTTAACGTTATTGTTGTCATGTATCTTGGCTTGGGAAAGTGGTAATACTTTCAGAAATGGAGATGTTAGAAAAAAAGTCCGGTGTGCAGGTTGATAGAAGGTGTTTCATTAAGACGGATTATATATAACGGTGTTTCATTGAGACGGATTATATATGAAGGGTGAATCATTAAGACGGATTATATATAATGGTGTTTCATTAAGACGGTTCAAAGTCAACAGTAAATAAATCAGTGTTATTGGTGAAAATTTATTTATTTCTGTATTGGATCATATTATTTAAGTTATGTCAATTATGTCTGAACAATAATATCGCCAAAATGTCCGCGAATTCTGAAAGAAAAAGAAAAAAAAATCATTAGACGCTTAAACTTAATTCACATTTAAAATCGGTCCAAGTTATTGGAACAGCCTTTATTTTGATATCGGCATCCTCGAGAATTCTACTTCTAAGTTATTTTCTCTTTTAGTAAATTGTGGCATTCTTTAGATCAAAGTCTTGGGAAAGGCATGAACCGAATTTAATCGTCCTCCCGTTACAATCTACTCCTTAAATAGCAGCGTAGACTGGGCCCTCTAGACAGGGGTGATAGCCAATCGAGGTAAACAAATTTTCTGATTTGAAAACTTCGAAGAAGGCAAAGAGAAATCAATTTGTCATTTTCCCAAATAGGTTATGGCAATTCGTAGATAATATGAATAGAAATGTAAGATATATGTAGAGGGCCATCACCGCCTTACACTTCTTCGAGGAATGGTATTTTCATGACATTCTCTTTTAGCCTCTTTATGTAAAAACCACGAATTCACCCAAACACACACACACACACACACACACACACGCACACACACACACATATATATATATATATTATTGATTTAAACGTTATTTTAGAGTTTTTTTAACCCATTAACTGCCAAATTTTTTAAAATGGCATTTTAGGCACAGACAAGCGTCTTAGGTGCTTATTTATACTTTATGCTTAATTTCAGTAGTTACCATTGTCATTTTTTATAGAAACTAGAACATCAGATTTATATGTTTGTAAAAGATCAAAAAAAAATATTGATTAGAAATAATAAAAAGTATTTTTCAAAATAGTCATTATTTTTCTACTCGTGAAATATATGAAGAAGACATGTTCTCAGCACGACGAATAAGCAATATTTTGTTTGACACATTTTAGGACGTGGGTTGAACTGATAACTTTTCGCTATCTTCTCTATCTTTCGCTCTCTCACTCACATACAAATACACACACACACACACACACACACACACACATATATATATATATATATTCCGATTTCTTTTTGAATTTGTAGATCTGATGAAATGGATCGTGATTACGATTCCAATATAATAAATTATAATCATGGGATATTAAAGTTTGAGCCTTTTATATTATATTCTTACTCTGTCTTGGACATTGAGTTCTACTTGGATTCTATCCTCTTGGGAATTTATCTATCTATCTATCTATCTATATATATATATATATATATATATATATATATATATATATATTGACCACTATTAATATCAATATCTATCTATCTATCTCCATCTCTCTCTCTCTCTCTCTCTCTCTCTATATATATATATATATATATATATATATATATATATATATATATATATATATATATATATATATCAATTAACTGATAATATTTATGCTTTGTAAATTTACATTGATCACTGTTTTGTAAAAATAAAAATATCAATAAGAACACCGGATTATATATCTTACTGTTCTTTTATTATTATTATTATTATTATTATTATTATTATTATTATTATATATATATATATATATATATATATATATATATATATATATATATATATATATATATGTATCTATGGGATAACGATATATACATTTTTATATATCAACAATTCGATATTGGGGGAAAAATGTGGGACAAAGGGAAAATCTTTTTGTATGACGTGTTTCATCCTTTAGGTTTTCATCGTAATAAATTTAATACATTGGTTCTAAAATAGTAAAACAACCCTTCCTGACAAACTCAATGAATCAAAAAATTATTGTCCTGCCAGCTAACTCTAACAGAACTTCAAGTAAAAAGAACTTATCTAAACTCAACATAATATTTGTTACTATTACATCAAAAACAATAAAAATTTACTCCGTACTAAACAAAGCAATAAGCTAAAACTTTGAGGAGGAATTTACTCCAATGGTTGTCACGAAAATTACATCTGAGAAACCTCAAGGAATCTAAATAAAAGATTATATGAACACAAAAGAGACATTTTGAAAGACAATACGTTGAATGCATTAGTTACTGTAAAGAGACTGACTACGATTTTGACATAACAAATGCTACTCTTAACCTCAACGACACATGGCACAGTGGATAATGGCGTTAGTTAGATCCAGTGACAGGACCCAAAGAGTGTGAGTTCAATACCTGGTTAAGGCGCTGGAGAACTTGGAGAGAGGAATTAACAGGAGATAACTGATAACTGACATCCATTAAACATGGTACTTGCTACTAGAACAGTCTACCCCAGTGAGCGAAATAACGGGTTCAGTTTGACATTCCAACCACCTGAAGAAGGCCGGAGCGTACAAGAGCCGAAACGTTGTAATGAATATGACGACAAAGATGAGGACAATAGTTCGAATAATATAAATAGTATAAAAAGATTTAAAATTCCCAGCATCCCTCATTCGTGCGCATGTGTATCACGCCAACGTAAACAAATTAGTCTGTTGAAGTCCTAATGAAACGCGTCACATGAAAACAGTTTTGTTTGTAATGTCTCAATAGTAGTAACTACTTATCTACAAACTGTGAAGACTAACAAGTTTTTTGCTAAATGGTCTTCAAACTTTTGTTCTAGTATTTGGTGACATAGTAATTTTGATTTCTATCCCCGGGCCGGGGTAGTACAAACTTAGACTTAGTGGAATTAGAATGAGCAATAACCAGGATGTACTAAATAAGAACAAGTGGAGGTATCCTTTTAGATGTGCAGCTTGGCGATAACAATATACCGCTGTAGAATATATAAGGGATCCAGTTAGAAATTTCCTGAAGGATTACGCCGATCGACACACATTTCGCGAAGGCCGGAGAGCACCATGGCAAGGATGTGACATTAACAACAAAGATGAGGATATTTAGTCTGAATGCAAATAATGATATTAATTGTTGTTTTAAAGTTGTCGGCACAATCTACTTATAATTAATAGATTAAATAAATAAATATTACATTTTTGGTCGGACCGAGACATTTTCACCGCCCACGTGGCATGTGCTGTTCAAGCGGGATATTCGTTCAATTTTTTCTAGTATCATTATTGTTTTCCTATTAGTTTTATTAAGTAAATAACAGATAGGTATATTTTTATCTGTATTCTCGTACACATATAATGAGATCTACGTATGAATCCATTAATTACACCTTTCTTTACAAATGTATTTCTAATAGATTTTCTCTTCAAATGTGTAATATAAATATAGTAATTTTCATTTGAATACCTATGTAATTATACGTAAGTTAATGCATATATATATATATATATATATATATAATTATGTATGTATGTATATATGCTTAGATATGTTAGACCTTCAGATTGATATTTCCGAGTCCTTGTGTAATTACAAAAAGTAATTGGTTGTACGCACATAAAAAAGATAATTATATTAAGCGTATTTACTGATGAAGCGATCCATTTTTTTTTGGCTTTATTACTAATGAGGAAAAAAAAGGGTTTTTTTCTGCATGAGGATTGTTCATTGTTTTGTCACTCTATCTGTGATTAGAAAGCATTTTGGACAGATGTAGAGCAGGCCTGCACAAAATCCCGTCCGTGAGCCGTAATGCCCCGGATTTTTTTTTCTAAATAGTAAACTTTACCTGCTCATCAGAATAAATTCGGCGAGTGACCAGTTTTGTGGGAGCATGAATTTATTTAACCAATATGTCATTGTCGTTATATCTAATTAATTAATTTAATATAGCCGTAGAAAAAACAAAATTTAATACATTAGCACAAAAAAAAAACAACGTCTCACTTTAATACATCTGTAGGTAAAACAATTTCTCAATTTAATACATCTGTAGAAAAAAGAAATACTCATTTTAATATATCTGTAGAAAAATTCTCACTTTAATATATCTGTAGAAAAAAAAACAAATTCTCATTTTAATACATCTGTTGTAAAACAAATTCTCGTTTTAATACATCTGTAGATAAAACAAATTTTCACTTTAATATATCTGTAGAAAAAACAAATTCTCATTTTAATACATCTGTTGAAAAAAAAATTCTCGTTTTAATACATCTATAGATAAAACAAATTTTCACTTTAATACATCAGTAGAAAAAAACAAATTCTCATTTTTATATATCTGTAGAAAAACTAATTTTCACTTTAATACATCTGTAGAAAAACTAATTTTCACTTTAATATATCTGTAGAAAAACTAATTTTCACTTTAATACATCTGTAGAAAAAAAGTCTCGATTTAATACCTCGGTAGAAAAAAAATGAAATTCTCACTTTAATACATCATTGAAAAAAAGGAAAGTCTCAATTTAATACATCTGGAGAAAAACAAATTTTCGCCTTAATACATATGCAGAAAAAAGAAATTCTCATTTTAATACATGTGTAGAAAAACAAATTCTTACTTTAACACATCTGTTAAAAATCTGATTTTAATAGATCTGTCGATAAAACAAATTCTCATTTTAATACATCTGTAGAAAAAACAAATTCTCATTTTAATACACCTGTAGAAAAAACAAATGCTCATTTTAATTCATCTGTAGAAAAAACAAATTCTCATTTTAATTCATCTGTAGAAAGAACAAATTCTCTAAGTAGAATGATTCGATTGATCAGTTATCTACGTCTTAACAACTTTTTGCAGGTTATTTAAAGCCAGAAAATATATTTAGACAGTAAGAATTTTTTTGAAGATGATAATGATTTAGTGATATTAGATCTATTAGTTAACCCCTTTCCCTAGGGTATTTGCAGCTCAGTATAACAACCCAAACTGGAATTTGAACTTGGCTCCCCGATTAACAATTTCGAGTAGTTATCAATTACACCAGCCGCACATCCAAGTTTACAACACCTGGTATTCCCAAGCGGTCATCCATCTATGCACTGACCAGGTTCATCGTTGGTTTGCAATGCTGCAGAAGTATAGAGAAATCATTTTGAAACTCCCGGGTGTTTTTTCTACAAATATTTCCATGGCAACTACTCTGACGAGTTCTTTTTTTTTTTCTACTGCGTCGACTACGTGAATTTAAACCTGCTACTAGATTGACATCTGGGTCCCAACATTTTGCTGTTGAAATAGTTCAACGTAACCACCATTTCTACTCTAACCGTCTCTTTTCTCGCACTTGCCACCTGTGGGACTCCCTTCTGTTTCCTTACTTCCATAATAACCACAATCTTCAAAAAATTAAATGCAACGTCAATCACCATTTTTATTTCTTGAATCCTTTTCATCTTTTGCGCTTTCATGCCTGTGGAACTAACTTCCGTTTACCTGCTTCCCTGATAACTATAATCTTCAAAAATTTACATGTAACGTCAATCGCCATCTTCTATCTTCTTGAATCCTGCTCATCTTTTGTACTTTCCCGCCAGTGGAACTCTCTTCCGTTTCCTTGCTTCCCCAATAATTACAACGTCCTGGGTATGACGATAAACTACATCCGCGTCCTGGGTATGGCGATAAACTACATCCAACAGAAAGGCCTCAGATAATGTTTTCGGAAAAATAATGTTGCCAGCTATACGTTTTTGAAACAATAATGTTGCCAGCTATACGTTTTTGAAACAATAATCTTGCAAGCTATACTTTTTTTAAACAATAATGTTGCCAGCTATACTTTTTTGAAACAATAATGTTGCCAGCTGTGCATTTTTGAAACCATAGTGTTGCCAGCTATACGTTTTTGAACGTCCTGGGTATGACGATAAACTACATCCGCGTCCTGGGTATGGCGATAAACTACATCAACGTCCTGGGTACGGCGATAAACTACATCCAACAACAAGGCCTCAGATAATGTTTTCGGAAAAATAATGTTGCCAGCTATCCGTTTTTGAAACAATAATGTTGCCAGCTATCCGTTTTTGGAATCATAATGTTGCCAGCTATACATTTTTGAAACAATAATGTTGCCAGCTATCAGTTTTTAGAATAATAATGTTGCCAGCTATACTTTTTTTTGAAACAATAATGTTGCCAGCTATACGTTTTTGAAACAATAATGTTGCCAGCTATACGGTTTTTTTTAAACAATAATGTTGCCAGCTATACGTTTTTGAAAGAATAATGTTGTCTGCTATACGTTTATTTTGTTTGTTTTTTTTTAAACCATAATATTGCCAGCTATACGTTTTTGACTTTTAAAGTCACTCAAAATCATTTTCGCCATAAAGTGACCCCTTAGTTTGAGATGCCGTTAAACAAAATAATTAATCAATCAATCAAGAACATGAAGAAATTATTTGCAAAAACTGAACCAAAAATTATATTGGATTTTCTCAAAAGAATTGGTCTCTTATCAAAGATGTAGACTGATGTGTAAAATACCTAAGATTACTTTGCAGTGTGCAAACAAATAAGCTCTAGGTTGCTAAAAATGTTCCATACAAAATAGGCATTTAAAATTCATATAAACTGGATTTGGCATTAAATAACCCACAGTGGTTGATATGCCATAAAACCCAAACAAAAAAACAAACTGACAAACAAACCAATAATTACAATCTTCAAAAATTTAAATGCAATGCCAATGGCCATCTTTTATCTTCTTGTCACCCATTCAGCTTTTATCTTTTCTTCGGTCCCCACTGTACTCAGTAACTTCTCTCACCTCCACACTGTAAACCCCTGCATACCAGTAGCATTCTCGCCTTGCTTGGGGTGAAATTATTAAAAAAATAATTGTCTAAAAAGGTCCTAAACATCTTCATTTGCATTATACCCAGTGCCATTTAAAGATATTTAAGAATTCTTTGTTATTTTATCTTTAAAAGGTGATTTCTATATAAATGACAATACTGTTATTCTAATGACTTTCAAGACATACATGCTTTTAACAGTTGCACTAATTTTCTTATCAACTTCACTTTACCACTTTACATATCTATATATATATATATATTGTCATCCACAGACAGACTATTTTACTGTATAACTGTTGAGGTGACTTTAGTTTTACCTAATGCTCGTTTTAGAAATAAAATTATCCCAGTATTACATTATTTATAAGTTTATTTTTCCATAAAATATCGTGTTATTTTGTGTCAGTCATGTTTCCGTTTAGGTCCAAAAACTTGAACACTGTTGAGCCCAAGGATTTCGGATTAGGAATAGTGGACCTGTATTGACTTTTTCGATCGCTGCAACATGTTTTGATGGAGACAGCTTCTGTCATGAAAACCCGATTCAAGAGGTTGTCAAAAACATTTTCACGTCAAAACTTTTTACTCAAAAGGTATCGAAGATCTGCTTTATAAATGGTAACAAAACATTGGAAATAATGGTGAATTCATAACTGAATAAAATATAATTCTACTAATTTCGGTCACTTTCTCATCGAAGTGACGTGGATTCACTCTGTCTTTTCTACAAATATTTTCATGGCTACTGCTCTAACGTACTAATTTTTTTCCTGGTGTCCTGACTACGTGAATTTAAACGTGGTACTAGATTGGCATCTAGATTCCACACTTTTACTGTTGAAATAGATAAATGTAACCAACACTTCAACTCAAGTGGTCTCTTTTCTCGCACTTCCAGACTGTGGAACTCCTTTCTCTTACCTCCCTGAAAACTACAATCTTCAAAAATTTAAATGCAAGGTCAATTGCCATCTTCCCTGTTCCTGGAACCTGTTAACATTTTTTCGAAGTAGTAGTAGGGGTTCATGTAGGTAATTCAACATTAAAGTGGTAAGACATACTTGACAACCTGGTAGCTCGCTTAAATTCCTGTCGTCGGGGCATCAACGGAAACAAATGCTCATCAGAGCATTTGCCATGAAATATTTGTAGAAAAGACATCTACGTCCCATCCGTTTACTGCTGAAATGGCTACATACAACCGCCTCTTCTATTCCAAGATTTTCTTATCTTGCACTTCCCACCAGAGAAACTCCCTTCCGTTTACTCGATTCCCTGATAATTACAATCTTCAAAAAATTAAATGAAACGTCAATGGCTATCTTATATCTTCTAAATCCCGTTCATCTTTCGTTCTTTCCTCCCTATATGTAGTCTTTTCTCTCAATTTTTCACTATCTGTTTTCACTATCAGTAACTTCCAGCATACTAGTGGCATTAGCGACTTGCTTGGACTGATTAAAAAAGTAATAGTAATCGTTGAATAGGGTACATGCAGGGAGCCGGCATTTCTATTAGGTTGGTGGAAAAATAATGCCGTAATAATGTCGTTTTTTGACGTATTTTTTAACGTCAAAAAACGACATTATTACGTCATTATTTTTTCACCAACCTAATTTCTCGTCTGTTTGAAGAGAGTGTGTTGAAGGCGGATTTTGAGAAAATCTGACTTCATATTTCAATGATAGTCATCGTGAGAGGAAGGAAGGTTTATACCTGACTGAAAATGCAGGTATCTTTTTCAAGGTCACTCTGTTAACACATAACCTGGATGTGACGACTTTTTGCTTTACTTCGTCCGCATTCCTTCTTTCTCTTCGGATGTTAGATTTTTCTTCTTCTTTCTTTCTTGCTCGCCTGATAATTTCATTTAACTTTTTCATACTTTCTTTCTCTTTCTCCTCGTCTAGTTCTTTCTTTCTCGACGGAATTTTTCCTATAGATTCTTCTTCTCATCTTTCTCTTTCTTTCTTTCTTTCTTTCTTTCTTTCTTTCTTGCTTGGCTTTTTTATGTAGCTTCTTTAAATGTTTCTCTTTCTCTGTTTCCTCTTTCTTTCTTTTTGCTCCCTTCCTTTATTTTTTGCTTTCATTTGTTTTTCTTTTTTCTGTTTTTTTTATTTCTCTCTTTCTTTATCTACTTATTGACTCCTTGTTTCTTCCTTTCTTTTTCTTTTCTATCGCCTAGATTTACCATATAGCTTATTCTTCACCCTTTCTCTTTCTATAGTCACTTTTTCTTTCATTCTTTCTTTCATTTTTCTTTCTTGCTCGCTTTTTTCATATAGCATCTTCTTTGTATTTTCTCTCTCTTTCACTACATCTTCTTCTTCTTCTTCTTCTTCTTCTTCTTCTTCTTCTTCTTCTTCTTCTTCTTCCTTTCTCACCTGATTTTTAGTTTAAGATCCCAATTCGCTTTCCTTTCTGTTTTTGTTTTCTTTTTCCTTTTTTCTTTCCTTATTTCTCTTACGTGCTAATAATCTTGGAAAAGTTATAAATCCTCTTTTCTCCCAGCTATGGGGAAAAAGAAGGATAGACCGGGTTCTAAAGCCTTGGATCGCAATTGGCCTTCCGCAGAAAGAAATGGCAACCTACTGCAGGAAAAAACAATCTGCCTCGTCATTTATGTATCGAAAGATACATGATCGCCTAAGCGTATATCACACATGACACATAACTGACTTACTTTCCATTACATTCATTTACGTGGTAATACCCTTGGAAAGGCAAGAATCCTATTCTTCTCCCCCGCCAGCTATGGGTAAATAGCGGGACAGACCGAGTTTTATGGATCGCAACTGGCCTACTGTAGAAAAAAATGGTAAGCTACTGCGAGAAAAAAAATTGCCTCGTATCATGCATGGCACATAATGGACTGATTGACTGCTGTTTAATGTCAGTCTTGGCCCAAATGAATTTAAAAAGAGCGTCTCGTGGTATGAAGGGCTAACTGCATATGATGTTCATAACAGATAAATTAGGACAACACAAACAAACTTGACAGCAGCGTGACTTGGGAAAGATTCTTGACTTCATACAACCCTGGCTTATTTATAGTTTGTTTGTTTTTTTTTTGTTTTTTTTTTATAAAGATCGATGCAACTGCAGTCGGGTACATATATTCAGTGTGACCTCCACGATCCTTTTAACAACTGCATGTAGCGTGTGCTTCATCAGAGCTACATCCTGGTTTTTAATTCAGCGCTGTCCTTCTAGATTAGTTGCCAAACGAGGTTAAAGAACCTAGTGGACTCTATTATCTAATCCATCGTTTAAGGTAGAGAGTGATTGGATCAAGGTAGAGATTGTCTGGATCAAGGTAGAGAGTCACTGGATCTAATTAACGTCTTTATCCACTGAGTAATGTGTCCTTGTGAACGAGATAAAATAGTTCGGTTCAAAATTCCAATCACCTGAAGATGGCCGGAGCCTACAACGGCCGAAACGTTGTGAATATGGCAATGAAGATGAGGATAACAGTCCGAATAGTCTAAGTAATGTAAATAATCTTAATTACTCACCACAGAGATAAAGACAGCGATTCTGCTTAGTATTTTTATTTTTAATCAAAATTACCCCAACCCAGGTAGTGAATCCAATATGATTCAAGGGGTTACTGAAGGTGAAAGAAATAGAAACAAAAACATTGCTGAGGAGGGAGAAGATAACGATTGACATTGCATTTAAATCTTTGAAAATCAAAGTTGGCCGGAAAGCATTGAACTGAAGAGAATTCCACAAGCGAGAAGTGTGAGAAAAGAAACTGTCCGCATGGAACTTACGGTTACATCTAGCCAATTCAACTGTAAATTGATGAGACCTAGTTGCCAATCTAGTACTGCGCTTAAATTCATAAAGTCTAGGTAGCATAGCGAAGAGAACACCAGAACAAAAACGATGAAGGTATTTAATGAAAAGGCACAAGGAAATGATGTTAGCAGATGTTTGATCGTAAGTACTTTGAATTTTACAGACATGTGTGTATTTTGGAAGAACTTTTGATTCCATACACAGAAGAAAATCAAAGGAAATACTTAAACGAATGCCGACAAAAGAACAATATTGGTTATCAATATGCTATCAGATGATAGATATATAGTGGTATCTGAAATCTGAGTTTTACAGGGAAACCTACTGGATTAATTGATGCTTATTATTGTCTTTTATCATGCTATGGAACTTGTAAATTCTGATTCTGGCGATCTTTACTCTACCTCGACGTTATGAATTAAAACGCAGTACTAGATTGGCGGTAAGTTCTCATCATTTTTTATTCAAAATGGCTGGATGTACCGGTCAGCTATTTTTTAATTTGACCTTCTTTTTCTTCTTCCTTTTTTAATTGGACCTTCTTCTTCTTCTTCTTCTTCTTCTTCTTCTTCTTCTTCTTCTTCTTCTTCTTCTTCTTCTTCTTCTTCTGTCATAATTGTGCGTTTCCATCCTTTCCTTAATTTGTCCGTTTTTTTATGTCCTGTCAATGCCTCATAAATGGATTATTTTGCGTTCTGATCGCATGAAATGAAGGGAAAAATATTGATTTCAGAGAGATAATAAAAGAAAGAAAGGAAGATAGAAGTGGAGAGAGAGTGAGAAACATGAAATTGATACTACAGTTTGATCTCAGTCAAAACGTCGAGAAGCCATGCTCGACTGCGATAAAATAACCATTTTTCAGATGCACAGTAACAAACGATGGAAACTGAGTAAGGCAAAAAAAAAAAAAAATCAGTTACCATAAATAAAGTAACATCGTATCGCCTGCTGAATTATTTTAAAATCATTATTAAGGGAAATGTTTGCAAGACGGGGATTTGGCTAGAAAGAAGGGAAAGTAGAAGTTTTTAACGTATCTTGACAATACCTCATAAATAATGTACTATTCCGTTTTGATAGCGTAGAAAATAAGAATGAAAATATAAAGAAAGGAAGATAGAAGTGTTTACCGTCTGTTTCAGTGAAATAGAAAAAGTTGTCAGTTTCTTTTTTTTTCCATTTGTACCCACTTCTTAAAATAACGAATTTATGATTGTTATTGCAATATTTTTGTTAAAGCTGCTAAGCTCAAATATTTAACGACCCGATAGAAGAATTCCTACGGATATTTTATTGTTGTCGAACTCACCATGAGTTTATTCAGTCATTAACTTAGGAATCATCAGAAAATTTAAATGGGAAAACCATGAAATTTTCACGGTTCTTTCTAGTTACAATAATAATAATAATAATAATAATAATAATAATAATAATAATAATAATCGTAAAAAGGTGGTGTCTGCAACTCCCTCGTCCTCTCATCACTGTAGTAGCTGTTTTATCAATTTTTGATTCGCGTTTTTGAAAATGTGTTTTTCACCCTCACTTTCAACGAAACAACTGTGATAATTCATATCGCTTTCTCCAGCTTACATATTTATTACTCTGTCTAAAGTTTTCTTTCCGTTTTTCAGCTTATTCATTTGCTCATTGATTTTAAGTTTTGGGTGTTGTTTTTATCAATAAATTATTCATGAATACAATTCAGGAATTACTTTTATTCTTTTATATGCTTTTTACTATGTTTTCCTTATTGATCTTCATTCTCTTCCATTCTTCTCTTCTCTTCACTCCGAATTCTTACTTTTCCTTTTCTTCCTCTTTTTTCTTCTTCGTCTTTTTTCATTAAACCTTGCTTTCTTCTCTTTTTCTTTTGTTCTTCCCTATTTTTTTCGAATATTTCTCTCTTCTCTTTCGTCTCTTTTTCATTCTTTTTTTCTTTTTTTCTTCATCTATGAATCCTTACTACCTCTGCTCCGTTTTAATCTAGCTTTCGTCTTTTTCTTCTTGTTTCTCTTCTCTTTAACGTCGTTTTCTTTTTTTTTCTTTTTTTCTTCTTCTTCACTTCCTCGTCTTCTTCTTCTTCTTCTTCTTCTATTCTTCTTCTGTCTTTTTAAACCTTTAATTTTTTTTCTTCTCATTTTTTGTGTTTTCTTATTGTATAACTCCATGTTTCTTCTCATTTTTCAAACTCGCCTCCATCTTTTGTATTTTTACCTCTTCTTACAAAGTTTCTATTTCTCTTCTTCGTCTTCTCTTTAAATTCACTTTCTCAATTTTAAAATTTTCATATTCGGTGAAATCTTAACTCTTATTCTTTTTTTTTCTTTTCATCTTCTTTTCTTTTCTTTTTTTTCTTCTTCTTTACTTTTCTTCTACTTTTCTTTACTTCTTCTTTAACATAGCTTTCATTTTCTTCTTTTTACCTCTACTTCTTTTTAATTGTCTTCCTATTCCTTTTCGACCTCTCTTCCTTTTTCTTCTACTACTTCTTTTCTTGCTTCTTCTTCTTCTTCTACTTCTTCTTCTTTTGCATTTTCCTTTTTCTTCTTTTTAATCACTTCTTCCTTTCCTTCCCATCTTCTTCTTCTTCTTTTCAAAATTTTATTTTTTCGTCACATTTTTCTTCTTTTCTTATTGTATAATTCCTTACTTCTTCTCCCTCTTCCTCCTCCTCCTCTTCTTCTTCTTCTTCTCTAGTAAGCTTGATTTCATCATTTTACCTCTTCTTCTTAATTCTCCTCCTCCTCCTCCTCATCATCATCATCATCATCATCATCTTCTTCTTCTTCTTCTTCTTCTTCTTCTTCTTCTTCTTCTTCTTCTTCTCTATTAAGCTAGCTTTTATTTTTTTATTTATTTTTTCTAATTCTCCTCCCCCTCCTCGTCTTCTTCTTCTCTATTAAGCTAGGTTTCATATTTTTACCGCTTCATCTTAATCCTCCTCTTCCCCTCCTACTTCTACTCTTCTTCTTCTGTATTGAGCTAGCTTTTATCTTTTTATCTTTTGTTCTCAATTCTCCTCTTCCTACTCCTCTTGTTTTTTTTCTCTTTGCCTCTTTGCAAACATTTCTTCTTCTTTTTCTTTTGTGATTTTTGCTTCACTTTTTTTTCTTCTACTTCTTCATTCCACTCTTTTACGACTTCCTTTTCCTTTACTTTCTCTGTTTACTTTCTCTTTTACTACTTACCCTCTTCTTCTATCCTATCCTCCTTTCTGCTTCTCTCCATTTTCTTTACTTTTTCTTCCTCGCAGCAAACAATGCTCACCCCCAACCACCACCGCTACCACCACCACCACCACCATCATAACTGATTGTTTTTTTGTTTTTTTTTTGTTTTTTTTCGTTACCATCATCTCCTATTTCATCCTTTTGTCTTTTCCCGCTCTTCATGGCCGATTTCTTCCTCTCCGTCATAGTCCCCGTCATCATCATAGTCAATGTCTTTTTCAGTTGACTTGTCAGTTCAACTCTTCCCACTCGGTGGCCCGGAAAAAAAAAAAAAACAACTTCAATATGAATATTCATACATATTAATGTAGTTTCTTTTGCTACTTTTAAAATATCTCTTTGCATTGTTTTTTCTTTCCTTTTACATTTTCTTATCTTTCATGTTCGCGAAATACGAAACAGAAAACCACGAAATCGAATCACGAAGCATTAGATAATAAAGATAAGAGTAAAAAAAAATGTCTACGAAGAAGTACAACCAGTACAACTAACAAATTAATAATCGATACAAGAATATAGAAACCAAAGAGAGAAGAAATAAGAAACGAGAGTAAAATAAATAATCATGATTGGATTTCAAAGCGAACCCACTCTGAGACGAATAGAAACACGAGTGAAAGAAGCAGAGTGAAAGAAACGCCCAACTAGACAAAAGAAGATGAGAATTTATATAAAGGTTTTGTATGAAGTTGAAGTTGAAATGATTAAATAAATCTACAGAAAATGCATTTAAAATGCCGAAAAGAAACAGACAAAAAAGCTTAAGAAATAAACAAAGCCAACTAATATATATATATATATATATATATATATATATATATATATATATATATATATATATATATATGTATATGTATGTATGTATGTATGTATGTATGTATGTAAAAACAATGAGCAGAAGACGCTCTCATGGAGCTTATTGGATAATCGGATGATTGGATATAGAGTTAGTGGAAATCTCTCGGAAAAATGTCTGTAATTTTTATAGGAGTGAAGTCTATTCGCTTGGCGGTACTTAAGAAAAATGATAGGTACTTAAAGCCGGAAAGGCGGAAAAGGGGGTTGATGGTGATTTTTTGAAAAAAAAAATGGCGGTGCTTTTTTTGTTTTTAAATTTTTTTTTTTTGCTGTTTGTTTGGGGCGACTTTTCCGAGATGAGTTTATGAGGACAGCCAGTAGGGTTGGGGATGAAATATTGACGGAGAGTGGACGGGAATGGGAAGATGTTTTCTGGGCGAAAGAAAATATTTCGTGGCATGTAATTTTTCAATATAATTTTACACACACACAAGCGTGCATAGGCACACTGCCACGAATAGATGTGTGTGTGCGTATATATATATATATATATATATATATATATATATATATATATATATATATATATATAACCTATCCTTTTACTAATATCAAATTGAATATATAGTTCTCTCTCTCTCAACTCCCCACACCAGATATATATATATATATATATATATATATATATATATATATATATATATATATATATATATATATATATCTGTGTGTGTGTGTGTGTGAGAGAGTGGGAGGGGGTGGAAGAGAGAAAGAAGTATATTTTCCATTTTTGCGAATAGATGTGTGGGTGTTTATATATATATATATATATATATATATATATATATATATATATATATATATATATATATAACCTATCCTTTTACTAATATCAAATGGAATATATACTTGTCTCTCTCAACTCACCTCACCATACATATATATGTGTGTGTGTCTCCGTATGTTTGTGTGTGTGGGAGAGAGAGAGAGGAGAGGGAGAGTGAGAGAGAGAAAGAAGAGCATTTTCCATTTCTACATTGGATTTTGGTAATAGGATAAGTTATATCTATCTATCTATATTTTCTGTTTATGCGTTATTTTTATAGATAGTTTATTTATGTAAATGCTCTTTTTTTATTTAAACAGAATTAATTACATTTACCGGCCTGAAGGATCGAGTAATTTTGTACCTGCATTCCTATACGGAATCTATAATTTGATCGATAATATTTAGCTACAGCGAAGCGTCTGGTCAGCAAAGTCCAAATTACTGCTTTTAAACGCAATCTTCGACGACTTTTCTCGATCGATCATATCTGCTCAAGAAATGTACCTTAACGTAAAAAATGACAACGTATAATGAAATAGATTAAGTCCGATAATTATTTTCTGTTTAGAAATTATTTTAATAGATACAATTTATTTAAGTAAATGTTCTGTTTTTGTTGTTGTTGTTTTTTAATTAAATAGAATTAATTACATTTACTAGTCTAAATGCTCGAGAAATTTCGTATAAAATATGCGTTCTCCGGCAGTAATCGAAAATGTATTCGTATACTGAAACCATCATTTCGATCTGACGTGCGATACTACTTAGCTACAGAGAAGCGTCAGGTCAGCAAAGTTTGAATTACTGTTTAAAAACACAATCTTCGACAATTTTTCTCGATCGATCATATCTTATCTTAACGTAAACAATGATACACACACAGACATATATATATATATATATATATATATATATATATATATATATATATATATATATATATATATATATATATATATATATATATATATATATATTCTGAGATATTATGTACTCTATTTACATTATTCACTGACACATTGCACAGTGGATAAAGACGTAGGTTAGATCCAGTGACACGTCCCAAAAGGTGTGAGTTCAATACCCGATTAAGGCAGTGGAGAACTTTCAGAGGGAAATTAACAGGAGATAACTGATAACTGACATCCATTAAACATGTCACGTGGAAATAGAACAATCTACCCCAGTGAGTAAAATAAAGGGATCAGTTCGACATTCCAACCACCTGAAGAAGGCCGGAGCGTAAAACGGCCGAAACGTTGTAATAAATATCGCGACAAAGATGAGGACAATAGTTCGAATAATGTAAATAGTATAAAAAGATTTTTAATTTTTTTTTTTGTATATTAGAGGTTTTATCTTCCTGAGACGTGAAAATTATTTCAAGGGTTCCACAATGGTAAAATGTTTAAGAAACGCTGGTCTGAAGACTTTCACAGAGTTTCGCAATATGCATTCTTCTGTCAGTTGTCATGAGACCGACGGTAGACACTTCAATCTTCCTTGGTTCTTTCCATTTTCTCACTGAAACCAAGTTGCGTTTTTGATATGCTCTTTGTCTTTTCACGCGATCCATTATTTATGAGGTATTGACAAGGCGTAAGTGTCGTGCGAACTAACGAATAGAGTTTCAAGCACAGTTATTATATGTTCCTAGGCGGTGTATTTAGCGATGTCTATATGGCGTCAGTGTGAATAACGCCTTCACTGTTTAGTAGAGAGAACTTGAACTAATGTATCTGGTTAGTCAAAATAGGAAACCTGAACAAATATAGATTTCTGGCTCCATTTTGGGCTTGGTCTGTCTCTTACAAAGATAGAGTATAGTATGTATAAAGAACTGTGTATATGAGTGCGTTTGTGCGTGTGTCTGTGTGTCCAAGCAACTCCTCCGCTCCCACTGGTCCGATTTCAATGATCCATAACTCATTCCAAAAGCCCTTGAAAAGTTAGGCGCAGAGGACGATTTTCGTTGAGCTCAGATTCAGGGTTGCCAGAGTATGCGAGGTTAAATATGTATTATGCTAGCCATTACTGTTACTTTCATGGTTCAAGGGGAGTAACTCTTATTTTCTTTTTGTATCCAATATTGCAGTTAGCTTAAAATCCGGCCACTCGGGCGGCATTTGTGCTAGCTCCTGTGGAGGACTCGTGGTTTGGCCATCATCACAATAGCTAGGGAGGGGTACATGCGATAGGCATCAATAAAACTACAGAAGAACTCAAAACTGTTCGTTGCATTTAAGATTTGAATTAGCTTAGCTTTTAAAAGTTCAACGATAATTCTTCTCTCACTTAAAGACGATTTGATGTACGTAGGTCCTTATTTTCCGTATAAACAATTATTTTTATTTCATGGGTGACAGAACAGGAGACAATTTATAATATACAATTAATATAGTTTAAAGATTGGAAAATAGAAATTAAAATTAGTTATACATACAAAGATTTAGAGAAACATAATAGCTAATTAAGTAAAACCTACACTATGGAATTTATATGAATAAATGCGAGATTGAAGTACACCCACGAATTCTTCGATTAAAAATCCCTAGCTCTTCTTTATAGTAATTTGTATTTTCTCAACCCTCCACTAGGTCAGGTTGCAACACAAGGTCGATTTACACCCGGTCTAGGAACAAAAATTCCCGAGACCCCGCAACAGTGGGTTGCGCTGGCCTCGGTGCGAGCACCGATCCCGGTCTCTAGTGCTATGAGTGGGCGCGACCTCGGGCAGCTGTGTCCCAGGGCCGGAACCTCTTAGTATAATTTTATTCAGTTGCGACTCTGTCCTTTTATGGAGTAGCCCCTGAGTGCACTCTGCCCTAGGATGTAGACGCAACTAAGAGATGATAAGTAATGTGTTACAACCACCTCGTGAGAGAGAGAGAGAGTAATTTGTATTTATTCAACCTCCACCCGCTATGAGGTCAGCTTGTGAGACAAGGTCGGTTTAATGTGGGTAGTTATTTACCCGCTGCCCCACGCAGCAAGATGTGGCAAAAGGCCGAGTTTTAAAGTGTGGTATCCGAGCCCGTAGGCTCGGGCAAAATTTCCATATAGACCACGTAAAAACAGAGTCAGTTTCCCGGCAGAGTCTCGTCTCGGGGATAACCTCTGACATGTGCCAGTTTAATGTGGCTAGCCCGAGTGCGTACACTCGGGCTAGGAACAAAATTCCCAAGGCCCCGCACTTTAATTAATTTGCATATTGATTTTTTAAAAAAAGTTAATTTTATTAAATAACTGTCCTTCAGTAGTGTTCTTTTATTCGGGGTTTGTTTTGATTTTGATATCAAAAATAGTTCTGTTTAGAAATATCGTCTTATGTATATAATCCCATTTATAAAGAAAATATCAATTCTGAATATGTCCTTTTCAAGTAAGAAATGCATCATCTAGGAACTTTTTGGTTACTGGTGAAGCTAAGGAATGTAACACGTCTGAACATTTCCCATGAAAATAGTGACAGAGGGAGGAACAGTTGGCAAATTTTCGACTGTGGAAAAGAGGTTGTAGGGTGGAAGAACACCTCGTATTTTTTTAATTCGACAGTAAGCTGGAAATTGAGGATTGCCTAGCGCCATAGCGAAGAAAATGATTCATCTAAACACAATCTTGCGACTTGAAAATAACAAATTCGGACGGTGTTTGAAGTAGCCTTCTTCTTCTTCCAGTGCAATTTCCCTTCATGAATCATGCGATTATGGCTCTCCACGTTTTCCTGTCCTGTTTAATAATTTTTTTTATCTTTGTGTTATTTCTACTAAAACTTGATCCACCATGCATTTATTCAAGCTCATCAAGTAGATTAAGCATTGTTTTCCTCTGGCCCGCTTGCCTTGTGAGTATCAGATTCTCCAAGCCCTCTTTCCTCATTATGTCCCTTAGAAAATACAACTGTCTCTTCATGGTGTTAAGTAGAAAGGTTGTGACATAAGGTCATTTTTTAACGTGGGGACCCGAGAGTTTTCACTCGGGCCGCCGATCCAAGCTGCTCTTAGCTAGCCATAGCTTGTCCAAGCTGGTCAGAGCTGGTCTAACCTAGTGATAGCTGATCTTAGCTGGTCATAGATCGTTCAAGCTGGTCAGATCCGATCCAAGTTAGTCAGAGCAGTAATACCACTAGTGTCACGGCAATGGCCCTCTGCCAGATAAGTATCTTCATGATGTGTCCTTTTTGTTTTCATTTTCTTCGTCGTTGCTCACATGTTCGGTTCATGATATTCTCAGCATCCTTCTGTAGAACCACATTTCTTTTGCTTCAATTCTCTTCTTCATTTTGAGGAGATTGTGCAGCATTCACTGTCATATAGGAGGACTGATATTACGTAACATTTCAGTTGTCTTTTCTTTGTCTCTAACGAAATTCTTCTGCATTTTAAGACTCTGCTTAGCTTTTGGAAGGCATATTTGGCTATCTTAATACGTCTCCAGCTTCCATTATCTCTGCCGAATACGTTTACGTCACCCTCGCAAGTCCAAGATATACAAGCACACTCCCAGAAAATTTGCTTCCCTTTACTCTCCCTTGCACACAAAACATTTTGGCCCACCCCATTCTCATATATCTTTCATTTCGCCCTTGATCTTTGAAACCCATCTCTGACCCACCCGTCTATTATTCTAAAAAGGAACAACAGTCTGTAGATAAAGGAGAAAAAGAAATGTTTAGCGCGTTGTTGGACTTGATCCATGTCGCCCTCCCTGACAGACACTAATGATATTTTATAGCTTTTGACGGAGGTGGGATTGATGTGATGTCGGGAATAGACGGTGGGCTAAGCAGCCGAATATTATTATTATTATTATTATTATTATTATTATTATTATCCTTCTTCTTCTTCTTCTTCTTCTAGATTCCGTCTCCGTTCAGCACGTGGGGATCATGGCTTTCCACAATTTCCTGTCCTTTTTAGCCCTTAGAAATATATGTCTTTTGGCTCCTCTCCGAATCCCTGTCCTGAGAGCCATTTGCACAAGCTCGTTAGAAAAACTTTCCAAACCGTCTTTCCTCATTATGGACCCTAGAAATTTGGAATGTCTCTATCCGATGCTAAAAATAAGTGTCCTTTTTTTTTTGTTTCCGCTGCTGACGTATTTATTTTCAGCATCCTTCTGCACAACTATATTTCTGTTACCTCAAATTCTTTCTTCATCTGTGATGACATGTTCCAATATTCGCTGCCATATAAGAGGACCGATATTAATAAGTTGAGAAATTCATCACAAACCAGACACTTGTGACACTGTGCCTTAAATAAAGATACTTCGCTTCGTCAATAGACTTTACTAGTGATACATTATCATATTGTAAGGTTCAGCAAAATGTTCTATTAAATGATTACGACTTCGTAGTCCGTTGGATACCCAATGTTTCCATAGTTTTTTTTAGTTTTTTTTAAAGCATTTCACCCCTAGCAAGGCGGGAAGCCACTAGTACGCAAGGGGTTATAGAGGATTTGGAGCAAGATCAGATAGGAGTGATAGAGGAAAGGATGAGGAGAAGGATAGTGGATATATCAAGGTAACAGGAGATGTCGATTGGCATTACATCTGAATAGTTGGAAATTATAGTTATCAGGGAAACAGGAAAAGGGGAGAAAATTCCTCAGGTGAGAGGTGAGAGGTGCGAGAGATGAAGCTACATTTAATAGTTTCGACAGTGAAATGATGAGAGCGGGATGCCAGCCTCGTAGAGCGCTTGAATTTCAGAAAACAGCTCATCGGAACAATTACCATGAAAATATTTGTAAAAAATACAGAGAGAGGCGACGGCACGTCTGTGAGAGAGCGACTGCAGACGAGATGCCAGATCAGGGCCAATTATATTGCATATCCGTCTCTGGATGATATCAAGAACCCCGAGGCAAACAGAAGGGGCTCCAGACCATATATGGCAGCAATACTCAAAGCAAGGGCGAATGGTTGATTTGTAGATTTGAAGGATCGATTCCGTTGTTGTGCTAATTAATAGTATTAATTTTTGACAGGTGTTTTGTTTCGTTTCATATATTTTGCAGCGTCTATTCAAGCTTTTACAGCTGATGGGGGTGGCTGTGAAACAACGGCTGGGTCGAAAATGAAATAAATTCTCGGAGAAATTTCCAATCACGTATTTTCTGCGTACTTTGGTAGATTGACGGCTCGAGTAAAAACTTGCGATAAAAAGCAACATGAAAAAAAAAAAAAATGAAAGCAGATCCTAACCAAAAATTAAACTGGCAATGTCTCCTTTAATAATAATAATAATAATAATAAATAGAAACGGTGATAAAATTAAAGTTGAGACAAAACTTAAAACTGATGGTGTAGAAAGCTTCATCTCATAACACAAAGATGGGAATAAATACAAGACAAAGATTAATAATAATGGCTGAAAAGGTTTCATCTAAAAAAATGGATTAAATAAAAATTTGTAAACATTCATAATAAAAGTTGATAATTATTTAGCGAGGAAAAAAATAAACAAACTAATATAGGACTGAAGATTTAAGTAAATACTAATCAAATATTAATAATAATAATATCTGAGAGTGGTTGAATTAATAAAAAAAGATGAAATTATATACAAGTCAAAAATTAATAATAATGGCTGACAACGCTTCATCTAATAAAAAAAAATGAAGATTAAAGTAAATACTAGTAAAAAATTAATAACAATGGCTGAAAATGCTTCATGTAATAAGAAATGAAGATGAAAGTAAATACTAGTCAAAAATTAATAGTAATTGTTGACAATGCTTCATCTAATAAAAAAGGAAAGAAACAAAATCGTCATCTAAAATTATCAAAAAAATATTCAACTAATAAAAATGAGATAATTAATGTTATTAAAAAATTAATAATAATGGTGGACACTGCTTCATCTCATAGAAATGAAAGAAAAGGTAAATACAATAAAGCTAAGAACAAAATGGAAGAAAAAAAACTGAAAAGCATGCGTAGAATAAAATAAGGTATGTAACGATGATTGAAAGAATATATAGAGAATTGTTTCAGAGGAAACAGAGAAAGAAAAAAGGTTTAAAAGCAAATGATTAAAGGGGGAAAAGGAAGCAAGAAATGAGGAAGAACGAAAAAGAACGGAGGAAAAGTAAAGGGCAAAAGAGAAGGGCGAAAAGAAGCATTAGAATTTCGAAAAGCGAGTGTGAGAAAAGAGGAAAAGAAAGACTAAAAGTGTTCGGTGCAAAGGCAAAAACCAAAACAGAAGAAAAAGGAATTGAAATAGAAAAAAAAAGGATGCAAACGGAAGAAAGACAAAATTAAAGAAGAAAACGTTTAAAAGAAAAGTGGTGAGAACTCTAAGAGCTTAATAGGGGAGAAGGAAAGGAAGATAAAAAATGGAAGAAAAAAATGAAAGAGAATTGCTATGTTAGCTGCGAAGAAAGTTGGTTCATTGTGCCGTGAGAAACAATCTTTCTCTACAGAATCTATCTTACATATCTATAAGTCTACCGTTCGCCCATTGTGACATCCCCCCGGTGTCGCTGCGCCAAATGTGACGTCTACCTGGTTGCGTCCGTCGTGCTATCCTGTCCTGTGACGACCAACTGGCTTGATATTGGTCGCGGCACCAAATGTGACGTTCTAACCTTTTGGTGATTCGGATGGGAATCTGGTTAGATTCGGTATCAGCCTTGTCGTTCCCAGCTCGCTTCCAACGTCTGGTTACCGAAATAACGGCTTTGATTTCCAGTCTAACCTACCCACGTTGTGAATTGATCTTAGGCAGACGAAATCAATCAGTCGCCGGGCCGTAATGCAAGTCGAGTTCGAATAAGGGTGATATCGCACAAGTATATGTAAGAGAAAATAAAATAATAACTGGAAAAGTTCAAATGTGTTAAAAAAGGATAACAATATTTTATATCTGGTTGCTGAATACAGGACTGCGTCTACTTCCCAACCCGCTATAGGGATTCGTGACACTTTGTGTTTGTTAGGCGAGTCTTAACATCTTAAGTTGTTTGTTCTGGTTCTTGGTGTATCTTCAGACAATATTCTTGAAACTTGTTTTGGTGGTTTGAGTCTAAGTCGTTCTTCAAAAATAAATTGTTCTTGGCTAGAAGTTGAGGTCGTGATGCCTGGAATCTTAGTCAGCTTCTGTGAGGCGGATCTTCAGAGCGCTCAGCTCACTGCAACTGCTTGCCTCTCTGTCTCCAACCCCAACGGCAACTGGAACTCGAAATCATTTTCGCTTGCTGCGACTTTGCTTATATGGACGTCGACTAAAACCGGGGTGGGCTTGTCGGGGTTTGAGGTTCCTTGATAATTCTCAACCCACAATCCACTTATTTGGTTTCGGTCAGGGAAATTTTATTATTTTCCATTTTTGGAAGTCTTTCGTCTTCCCACCTCCTTCTGTTCTCATATTAGTATCTCACCATGCCCTCAGAGGGTGTCAACGGGTTTCCCCTCTCTCTCTCACAGTGGCATCTCACACCTTTCCTTTCAAGGGGGCGCAACAGGCATCCCCTCCTTCTTTACATGCTTACCTCCGCCCAATACTCATGCTATCATTCAGCCAATGGGCGCTCAGCGGCGTGGGTGTGGCCAGACTAGCCTCGGTTTAAAAAAATCTTGCTCAAAGAAAAAAAAAAATTATCCGTTTTTTTTTTTTTCACTTTTCCTTTTCCTTCTTCTCTTCGAGGAGACCTCACACCCTAGACTCTTTTATTTTTTAACCGGATTACCTGAAATTCGTCAATTAGCTTTTCGCCATCACCAAGCGGGTGGCCACCCAGATGTACCTGCACTCCTGGTGCCAACAACTGATCCGATAAAACAGTTCGCTTTTATAGCCGGATTTCATAGGGAATTCGTCAACGAGATTTTCGCCAATTATCAAGTGGGTGGACATCTGGCGAAACACAGTCAATTTTTCGTCCCGATAAAATAATTTCGCTATCATAGCCAGCCTGACGATAAACATATGCTCCTCTCAATGATTTCTACATATAGACAAAGGCTTAACCTTTCCTTCATGGTGGTCAGCGGACACTTTTGTTTTTGTAATTCTGCGACACAGTTAATTTTTATCTATTTAGAATTCTGTCTCTGAGGTTATTTGGCCAACCTGGAATTTTCACCTGCCCCGTAACCTAAATCAGATTAATTCCAGTATCTTCCTTTTTTTACCTTCTCGACAATGGGAATAAAAAAATTTACCACTTTACCTTGTCAGAAAAATAACACCGCTTAGTGTCCTTTTCGTGATGTCTTTTTATCACCTAAATTTAATTCTCGCCTTTCTTTTTTTTTTTCTTTTTCCCTTTTAGCAAGCCAAATAGTGCCACACCATGCTTGGAATATTTCTGCCACATATGGTCCGTTGCTCCTCTTATTTACCATGAGATCGTTGATAAGATTCAAAGAAGAATCTGCAATATTATTGGCCCTGATCTGGTGGCTCGGTTTCAGTGACTTTCCCACCTCCTTCCCAAAAATTACCATTTTATTTCCATCCTTCGTTTTGCTTATTCCTCGTTCAGTAACATTTTCTAGGTTACAACATTTTGGCGATGAGTATGAAAAATTGACTCTGTGCAGAGTAAATCTAAAAAAAATGGGGTGTTATATACCGTACCTATGTCCCAATCCTCATAAATACGTTTGATACTATTGTAAAAAAGAGGGGTGGTATCATGCTGTCTAAGTAGGCAACCAATAGCAGTTGTTTACGTACTTCACGCCGCTGGCGAGTACTGTATTTTGTTGATGTTATAAAGAATACCATTTCATTTCCAACCTCCATTTTGATTATTCCTCATACAGTAACCTTTTTTAGGTTACAACAGTAAGTAAGAATGCGTTGTTTTGTAGTAAGGAATATTGTTGTAGGTTCTGGACAGAGTCTGTGGCTAGCTAGTTTTAACTTTAAGACAGAAGAGTCTGTGGCTAGCTAATTTTAACTTCAAGAGAGAAGACCGTCATCTGACTCATCTCACTTTTGGTCTTGTGCCACATGCTGTATATATTACAAATAAATAATGCTCTTAGCTATGGTACCTAGACTTTTTTTTAATTTACTAGACTGGCGTCGAAATCTCATCAATTTACAACGGAGATGGCTAAATGTTACCGTAAATTCTACACCGTTTATTTTCTCGCATTCCCCTTCCGGCTTCAGGCTTTTCACCCAACTTTAATATGTAAAAATTTAAATGAAATGTTAATCCCTCTCTACTCTCCTCCTTATTACTCTTTTTTTCTTACTGCTGCTTTGAAATTTTTTTCTTTCACTAATCCTTCTGCACCCGGTAACCCCTTATGTCTTAGTGGCCTTGCATGAGGTGAAGTCGATTAAAAAAAATGTGATTCGATAAAATCTCCCAGAATATGACCAACATGTGCGAAACAAATACACTATTGGTTCTTGCGTTTCCCTTGGGTAGAGTACTATTTATGGAGCTATACATTCCTTGTAGGTCAATTTATAGGAGAAGCTAGAAATCTGGCGTCAATATTAATAATAATAATAATAATGATAATAATAATAATATATCGACGGCTTTTGGGACTATAGAAAAGGTAATATGAGTATGTTTATCGAGCAGTGAGAAACATGATCTCTAGCTATGTAAAACAGGCTACTAAAATGGTAAATTTTCATCGTAGGTACCTCAGCTATTTTCACTGTAGAAGACATGGGGGAATTTTTTTGTTTTTTTTTAATTAAAAATTTGAAGTCTTGGTATCACTAGTGACATCGTGACTAATACATGTCGCACTGGGTATATATTTATAAATTATTTTCTTTGCAAATAAAAAAAAGGTATATATCTTCACCAGAATGTCTGATGCTCAACTCCCCGAGAGCACCTCTTTGCGATTGCTTGATCTCAAACTGTCCGTGGACCTGAGATGGAAGAATTATATTGAATCATCCACTGGAAGGAATGTTGCTTCTTTGTGTCGCGCCAGAAAGTTTTTTTCTCGCCCGAGTCCATCCTCAAATCTATAAATCAACCATTTGACCTTGCATGGAATACTGCTGCCATATATAGTCTGGAGCCCCTGATATTTCTCGTTAGGTCCTCGACTAAATCCAGAGACGGATATGCAATGTGATTGGCCCTGATCTGGCATCTCGTCTTCAGTGACTTTCTCACAGACGTGCCGTCGCTTCCCTCTGTCTTTTCTACAAACACTTTCACGGTAACTGCTCCGATGAGCTACTTCCCAAATTGCATGAATTAAACGTGCCCCTAGGTCGAGATCTCAGTCCCACCCTTTCACTGTCAAAACGGTTAAATGTAGCCGTCTATTCTACTCCAATAACTTAATTTCTCGCACGTCCCGTCTGTGGAATTCCCTTCTTATTACTTGTTTCCTTGATAGCTATAATCTCCAAATATTCAAATGTAATGTCAATCGACATCTCCAGATGCCTTGATTCCCTGTCCTTCTCTTCATCCTTTCCTCCATCACGTCTCTTTATTCTCCTTACGACTCTCTGTAACCCCTTGCGTGCTAGTGGCATCCCGCTTTGCTTGGGGCGAAATGCTAAAAAAAGAAGAAAAATTAATGTTACTGATTTAGAAATTGATGTGGGGCCAAAGTCGGGGCCACGGAAGGAAAACCCGGAACACGGATTAGAGGTAAGAAAGATATATTAAACAAAAAGGTTACAAAGATAGTGTAAGTGTAAGCGGAGCTTACTATGTACTAGTGTACAATATTGGTAGTCGTACGCGGCTGATACTACGGTATTAGAATACTCTCTCTCTTTCCTCCTCTTCTCCTAGAATGTTATATCGCATACTTTATATAGTCCTGGAAGAGTCCATGTTGTAGGTATGTTACGGTCTCACAACAGAAAGCAAAATATGTTTACTCGTATGATCTTCTTTAGTGAAAAGCACCAATGGTTTAAAAACGATGAAAACATTTAAATGCAATGTCAATCGATATCTACTGATCCTCTGATTACTCTTTCTTCTTTCAGTTCCTAATTCTCCCACACGCTGTAACCTCTTGTGTCTTAGTGGCTTTATTGCCTTGCATAGGGAGATACCGGTTAAAAAAATGAGAGTGGGAAAGCTAATAACACAATGGAGGTGATAAAAAGATGAATTGAAATTTTCGAAAGGAGAGTTTGAGAGAATAAAATTAAACACCAAAATGCTTAAGTACTAAATACAGGTTGTGGAAAGCCATATCTTTTATTACTCATTTTTTCTTATGGGTTTCTTGACACTGAGGATAAAAACGGTTGTAGGCGCCAATAGTCAAGGGTCAAATAACGAGCGATAAATGCTGACCTTAGCAAAAGGACTCGGCTAGGGCTGCAGAGAGAAGGCTTTCCGGTTTGCAATTAACTGACAGCGTATCGCTTACAGTAAGAAATCCCGTGCAAAGTGTGATGCCGGGTTGCGTCAACGAAAGCGCTAAGTCAGTGAAGTAGCCAGATACCTTTTAACGGGTGAAGGTTGTCCATTTTGAATCAAGTTTTGATTTCATTAAAATATTGACATTGTTTTAAAATATCTTCATGTTAAATATTTTTGTATATTGTATATCTATTTGTCTATCCACCTGCCCGTCGATCTATCTATCTATCTATCTATCTATCTATCTATCTATCTATCTATCTATCTATCTATCTATCTATCTATCCAAGTCTGTTTGCACATATGCATGCATGTATCTATGTCTGTTCATCTATCTATCTATCTATCTATCTATCTATCTATCTATCTATCTATCTATCTATCCCAGTCTGTTCATATCTATCTCAGTCTGTCAATATCTATCTATCTATCTATCTATCTATCTATCTATCTATCTATCTATCTATCTATCCCAGTCTGTTCATATCTATCTCAGTCTGTCAATATCTATCTATCTATCTATCTATCTATCTATCTATCTATCTATTTCAGTCTGTCAATATCTATCTATCTATCTATCTATCGATCGATCGATCTATCTATCTATCTCAGTCTGTTCATATCTATCTCAGTCTGTCAATATCTATCTATCTATCTATCTATCTATCTCAGTCTGTTCATATATATCTCAGTCTGTCAATATCTATCTATATATCACAGTATGGTCGTATATATATATATATATATATATATATATATATATATATATATGTATATATATATATATATATATATATATATATATATATATATATATATATATATATATATATATATATATGTGTGTGTGTGTGTGTGTGTGTGGGAATACCAGGATGCAGACAAAGGAATTCTAACTACCACACAGGCACCGCATCAGTTTTTGTTAATGAACGCCAAAGTCCTAATTACTTGAACCAAAATAACAAAATATGAACTTTGGACAGTTTATCCACAACTTCGAGTACAAGACTCAACACCTCATCGAAAAACTGGAAAACTTTAATAAAAAATTAAACAGACATACCTTATCTGTTCTACTGAATCTAACTTGTTTGGATGAATACTCGCTGTCTTAATATGTCTTATGCATGTACGTATGAAATTAGTATCAATGGTTATAAGAACTTTGGAACTAGTTGTGATAGAGTCTGACCCGGCAGATGTCCCAGGGGTCTGCAGCCTGGCCACGTCGTCATCTTGCAACTGCGAAAAAATGTAAGCCAATGAACATCGGCTGTTGAGATGTACGGACATTGTTGGATTTACAGTTATCTGTCTCGCATCCTGAGTGTGGAAAAGTGTGCAAAAGTGAAGCAGGATTAAAACGACATGTTAAAATACACGGCAACAGAGTTAAAGGAACTGTTACCAGAGAAATTCATGTCTGCCACGTCTATGTCAAAGAATGCAAGTTTTTAGCTGGACTAGAAGCCACATAAGAGCCGCTCATCGATGACATTTTTACGGGTATTCAAACAGTAGCAATGATCAAATACGAGTTTGCAGCCATCATATGTGTATATATCTATATATGTACATGCATGCATGTTTATATCTATATATGTATATACATGCATGTGTATATCTATATCTATATATATGTGTATATATATGTATATATATATATATATATATATATATATATATATGTATATTTATATACATGTATGTGTGTATATATCTATATGTTTACATGCATAACTATGTATATATATATATATATATATATACATTCATAGATGTACACATGCAAGCATATATATAGAGAGAGATATACACACATACACACACACATATATATATATATATATATATATATATATGCATATATACATATATATATGCATGTATGTGTGTATATATCTGTATGCTTATATCCATGTGTAAGGGTGTATATCTATCTATCTATCTATCTATCTATCTATCTATCTATCTATCTATCTATTAGGTTGGTGCAAAAATAATGACGTAATAGTGTCGTTTTTGACGTTTAAAAATACGTCAAAAACGACATTATTACGTCATTATTTTTGCATCAACCTAATATATATATATATATATATATATATATATATATATATATCCATGCTTGTGTATATATATATATATATATATAAAATAAAAAAGAAAAGTATGTATGTGTATATGTACGTGTATGTATATGCCTGTATATCTACGTGTGCATGCCTATATAATACAACATGTAATGCATGTGGAAATATATATATATATGTATATACATGTATGTGTATGAGCGATAATACAATATCCAATGCGCGTGGAAAAGTGTGCAAAGTTGCAGCAGGATTAAAACAACATGTTAAAATACATGGCAACAACGGTGCAGGAACTGTTACCAGTGACGTTCATGTTTGGCACATCTGTGCCAAAGAATGCATATCTTTAGCTGGACTAAAAAGCCACATAACAGCTACTCATCGATGAGTTCTTTTACGGGTATTCAAGCAATGACAATACTCGAACACAAGTTGTATATATATATATATATATATATATATATATATATATATATATATATATATGTTCACAGTTGTATATCTCTCTGGAAAAAAAACATGCAAATGGTGCAGAGAATTTTGAGGACACCCGATAAACTATACACAACAGAAACGTGCCGGCAGATATATGAAAGGCGTCATCCCTCTCCCAGAACCCGGTATGAAGGAGTCTCTTACGTGTGTTCAATGTGACCGCATTTAATTTTCAGAAGCAGGTCTTCTCAGCCACACGCGATGATCATACTTGTACAATCTGCCATAAAGTGTGTCGATCAGCCAGCGGGCTCACAGTACATTTCCAGAAAGTCATGCTGTAGCAGGAAAACTAAAAGGTCGGCAATGTGGGGAGAACAGCGGCACTCTTGCAGTTCTCAAAAGCCATATGAAATATTATCAGTGACGAAGGGATGATAGTTAAAGTGTAAAAAGAAAAAGTAGATTTGAGAGCAACAGATGGTCTTACTCGGTCACGAGTTGACTTTCACTATCTATCTATCTATCTATCTATCTATCTATCTATCAATATATCTATCTATCAATCTCTTCATATCTATCTATCTATATGTCTAAGTAGGTTTCTCTATCTATCTATCTATCTATATATATATATATATATATATATCTCAGTCTATTCATTATCTATCCCAGTATGTTCATTATCTATCTATCTATCTATCTATCTATCTATCTATCTATCTCAGTCTATTCATTATCTATCTCAGTATGTTTATTATCTATCTATCTATCTATCTATCTCTAATTGGAGACATTATCAGTGACGGAGGAATGAGGAATGTGTGTAAAAAGAAAAAAAAAAATAGATTTGAGAGCAACAGATCCTCTTACTCGGTCACGAGTTGACTGCCACTATCTATCTATCTATCAAGGAAGCGTACGAAACAATGTCAAGCCTTACTAGTGAGCAAATCAAAGTACTATAGAGTATCCCGGAAACTCTCCTGATTTAAATCCAATCGAGAATCTGTGATCAATCTGCAAGGGACGACTTCGTGGTATGAACACACGAGTACTAACATGTTAGCTGTGTTATGTTTCATTACAAAAAATACGAAGAAAAGTGAATAATAATGGAATTATTCGTTTTGTTTCAGTTAATTTGCACAAAGGTGGAAACTGTTAATAATTTTCTATACAGAATTGTTCTTCTCCAAGACTGGTTGCCAAAGACTGTTTGCCAAAGACTGTTTGCCAAACCCATTCTGTGCTGAGGGTGAAAAGATGGTTCCATAGTTTTCCCAAGATTAAACATTGCGGGAATGAATGTACCGAACTCGACTTGGATTTCAACTCACCTCGCCGATATATCGTTCTGAGACGCTAAATTATATTACGTTCATAACCCGGGTGTAAGAGTAAAATTCACCAAATCGTGTAACAGCAAAATTGTCCAATTTTTAGATTAAGCTTTGATCCGTTGTATCTTAGAAATGATTAAAGATATCTCCGAGTTTTTTAATAACATTATTGGACTCTACTTTGAACAATAAAAATGTATTTATCTCTCAATTGAAATTATGATCCTTCTTGCTGCTGTGACCTGCTGACCCAGTCTCCCTCTCTACTGTTGCCTCTTTTTTTAAGCTTATTCACGGTTCTCTTGTTCTTGAATGGACTTTGAAGATGGAAGCCAGAGTATGAATGTTAGTACCATTACGGAAGGCCTGAATGATGATTCGTCTCACGATTGCACTGTTGGGAAGGCATAGTGGGAATGATACAAAATGATTTTAACCTGTTCTCTTTCCAGCTTAATAACTAAAGGGATTTTCAGCGATTCTTACGATAAAATAAAGTCACAATGGCTAAACATCTTATCTGAAAACCTGGAAAAAAAGAAACTCAACTGATTTATTTTTATTTATCTTTTTTTTTTTTTTAAACATTTTGTGGGATTGACAATCATCACATCCTTTTACACGATTTGGACAATTTCTCTGTTACACTTGGTATAATTACGAGGAACTTATTTCAGTTAAATATTAACGAAGTTTTTGCGTAATAGGTCGCATATAAAGTGTCTTGTCAGGACATATTTATACACGTGCATTTTGGTGTATCCTCTTCTTAAGGACGTGGGCGATTATGGCCCTCCGCAATTTCCTGTCTTTGTAGCACTTAAAATATTTTAGCCTTTTTGCTATAACTAATACCTGTTCTGCCAATGATTTATACAGTCTCGCTCGTTAGCTTATGCGATGTTTTCGTCTGTCCTTCTTACTTTCAATCTGTCCCATTAGTGTCAAATTTTCCAAGCCGTCTTTCCTCATTAGGTGTACGAGAAATTTCAATTGTTTCTTCCTGATGTTAAGTATAAGGTTTATTTTGTTTTCATTTTCTCTAAAGCTTCGTCGCTGCTCACGTGTTCAGTCTATGGTATTCTCAGTATCCTTCTGTAGAGCCACATTTCTTACTGCTTCACACATGTTCTCTATCTGTGAAGAGATTGTCCAGCATTCACTGCCATTGGAACGATTAGTATTGCATCATGGCTTTTCTTTGTTTCTAATGAAATTTTCATGTTTCTTCATAGTTTACTTAGACTTAGGAAGGCATCTTTCGCTATCCTAATGCGCCTATGGATTTCGGTGAGACATTTTTCGTCTTTGGTTAAAATACTTCCTAGTTGTTTATTTATTTTTTTGTACTTGTTTGATTTTTAGTAACCCCATGTTGCATTTCGTAGTTTGGGCTGTTTTTTTTGTTTTTTTTTGGCAGACAACCATATAGCTTGTTTCTTTGGTGTTAAAAATCGCGATCTTTAAGCCAACACGTCGAGATCTCTACCACAGTTCAAATGATGACAGTAAGTTAGTTGTAAGCGCTGCCGAATCCATGGAATGTATCCGTCCGCTTTTTTTTCAAAATGTCTAATTCGAATTTATTCAATTCTAAAAACATTTGTGATTCATGAGGGCATTTTTGTTTCTGTCAAGGATGAAGAAATTTGGCAAATTATATTAAGAATCGCGCTATCAAGCAACTATGAATTGAAAGATCCTACATTGACAGCTTACAACGTTTAATATTAGAAAATATTTTTATACATACGCATACGTATTTGAACAGCACATTATACATCTTCAACAATGTCTCTCTCTCCATATATATATATATATATATATATATATATATATATATATATATATATATATATAGAGAGAGAGAGAGAGAGAGAGAGAGAGAGAGAGAGATATCAGTATCTGTGTGTGAGGGTGTGTTTGTGTGTATTTGTTAGTGGGCGTTGGATTTACGACCCATGAAATTTCTTTGCAAGATTTAATACAATTTATTTGCATTGATGATGTGAATCGTTCAAATTTGGGTTCACAGGAACGACGAATGTTTTTATTTATTCTCTGATATTTGGAAAAAAAAGAATGAAGAAAAAGGTCCCTAGTCAGAATGAAATAAATGTCATTCGATTGAATTCTTTCCTTTGTCTTGAATCTTACCATTTCCACGGAACGGAAATCTTAAAGTTCGATATTACAGTTGAACGAAAAGTAAGTAAAAGCTAAAACAAAGATCATCGCGGACGGGGGAAATAACCAGTAAAAAGAAAAGGGATATTGCAACTAAGGCAAATATAAATGGAAACAGCCATCCATCCATCCATCCATCTATCTATCTATCTATCTATCTATCTATCTATCTATCTATCTATCTCACGCTATTCCTATCTATCTATCTATCTATCTATCTATCTATCTATCTATCTATCTCACGCTGTTCCTATCTATCTATCTATCTATCTATCTATCTATCTATCTATCTATCTATCTCACGCTGTTCCTATCTATCTATCTATCTATCTATCTATCTATCTCACGCTGTTCAGATCTATGTTTTATCAATCTATCTGTCTATCAATCTCAGTTTGTTCAGATCTATCTATCTATTTATTTATCTCAGGTTGCTCAAATCTATCTATCTATCTATCTATCTATCTATCTATCTATCTATCTATCTATCTATCTATCTATCTCACGCTGTTCAGATCTATTTTTTATCAATCTATCTGTCTATCAATCTCAGTTTGTTCAGATCTATCTATCTATCTATCTATTTATTTATCTATCTCAGGTTGCTCAAATCTATCTATCTATCTATCTATCTATCTATCTATCTATCTATCTATCTAAGTTTGTATTAGCTTGGTGGAAAAATAATGACGTAATAATGTCGTTTTTTGACGTTAAAAAATATGTCAAAAAACGACATTATTACGTCATTATTTTTCCACCAACCTAATATCTGTCTATGAACATCTTGACTTTTAATATTCAGCAAACACTGTCTATTCTATCTATCTATCTATCTATCGATATCAGTTTGTATCTATCTATGAACATCGTAACTGGTTTTAATATTCAACAAACACTGCCTATTCTATCTATCTATCTATCTATCTATCAACATCTTGACTGGTTTTAATATTCAGCAAACACTGCCTGTTCTTTCTTTCTATCTATCTATCTATCTATCTATCTATCTATCTATCTATCTATCTATCTCTGTTTAGATCTATCTATCTATCTATTTATGTTTAGATCTATCTATTTCAGTTTGTATCTATGAACATTCTGACTGGTTTTAATATTCACCAAACACTGCCTATTCTATCTATCTATCTATCTATCTATCTATCTATCTATCTATCTATCTATCTATCTATCTATGTTTAGATCTTTCTATCTATCTATCTATCTATCTATCTATCTATCTATCTCAGTTTGTATCTATGAACATTTTGACTGATTTTAATATTCAACAAACACTGCCTATTCTATCTATCTATCTATCTATCTATCTATCTATCTATCTATCTATCTATCTATCTATCTATGTTTAGATCTATTTATCTATCTATCTATCTATCTATCTATATATATATATATATATCTCAGTTTGTATCTATGAACATTTTGACTGGTTTTAATATTCAACAAACAATTCTTAATCTATTTATCTATCTATCTATCTATCTCATTTAGTATCTCTGAACATTTTGACTCTTAATAACTTTTGTCTTTTTTTGTTATTTCTCTCAAATCCTGTTCTCTCATTCATCAGCTCAAGCACATCAAGAATGTTACGCGCTGCTTTCCTCTCTCCCTCTTCCCCTCAATTTTGTCCTACGAGTATTAGATTTACCAAGCCCTCATTCCTCATTACGTGCTCCGGAAATTTCAGTTGCCTCTTAATGATATTAAGTATATATTTCCTCTTTGTTATCTTTCTCTCCCAAACCATCGTCTTCGCTCACATATTTGGTCAATGGTGTTCTCAGCATCTTTCTGTTTCTTCAACACTCTTCCTCATCTTTGGAGAAATTTTCCAGCTTTTACTGACATACAGGAGTGCTGATGTCACGTAAAAATTCAGTAGTCTTTTCTTTGGTTCTAACGAAATTTCTCTGGCTCTTAATACTCTGCTTAGCTTTTGGAAGGCACCTTTGGCCATCCCAATACGTCTTCGGATCTCTTTCCTAACTCAGTTAGAACACTTCCCAGATATTTAATTTTAAACTGTCTTAATAATAATAAAAAAAAGTACAACATTTGGCAATAAAATGTGACCGCCCGGAATTTGCTGCCATACATGGGGACAGATATGTAACATATCAATACTCTTTTCTTTGTTTCTAACGAAGATTTTCTGTTTTTTAATATTCAGCTTAGCTTTTGGAAGGCATCTTTCGCTATCCCAATACGCCTTCAGATCTCAGTTCCTCTGTTGGAACATTTCCTAGATATTTAATTCTATCCTGTCTTAATAATAATAATAATAATAATAATAATAATAATAATAATAATAATAATAATAATAATGATAATAATAATAAACAACTATAGCAATCTATATCTACAATTCTCAAAATGTGTATGTGTTTCTGTGATCGGATCTTGTTTATGCGTTTCCACAGTTTTTACGCAATTTCGATGATTTTTTTTTTTTTTTTTTTTTTTGGTAGATAATTACAAAAAATTACAACCTCGAAGGTGAAAATAGAAAAAAAATATGCTTTTTTACACTTTGCGCAAAAATCAAAGGCAAAATTTATTGTCGGTAAAAAATCAGCGTACAATCAACTTAGATTGTTGAAATCTAACGCAAAAGATTATTAGAATAATAATAATAAAAAAATATATTATAAATAAAAATTATCGTATTATTATTATTATTATTATTATTATTATTATTATTATTATTATTATTATTATTATGACGGGCCATGGTAGAGGTTCCTTCTTTGCAAGATTGAGAACGCAAAAACGGCCCTTTTCAAAGCCTCCCCCTATTCAAATTGTTACCCCCCCCCCAATTTGGCGATGTGTTTCAGTTACACCCCGTTGTTGTTACTAATATTGATTTTCGGGTAGGCTGAATTTAAAATTGCACCAATTGAATGTCAAAAATCCCAGTAATGAAATGCTGCTAGTTGGTAATAAAATATTTCGACTTGTGTCAGAGGAAAGTTAAAAGTTTGTAAAACAGACGTTATAATTCATTGATGCGTTTTGCTTTTTTTTTATCTTCTGAATCGAGTTTGTTTATTTTCATGCATTTAATGATCTCCTTGCTTCTGAAATTATTCAACACTAACCTCTCATAATTTTCGGCGACTGGGAAAATATTTTTTTCTTTATTCGACCATTATTTATATACATTTTCCCGCTTTCTCTTTCCCGAACTTGGTTTCCCATTTTTAGAGGGCAATATTTTACAAATATATAATGTAGTTGTCATATTTGTACGGTAATGAATACGAAAATAAGACCAAATAAAGAATGTTAAGAATTTTGAATATTCATGATGTTGCTTCCTGAGTAGTATCAGATGGCGAGAGCAATAAAACGGGGGGACGATTGATATGACCTGGGTGTGAGAAAGCGACGTTAGTTCGATAGGGATGTGGAAGTTTATGCTTTAAATTTGTCTCGTCATTAAATCCGTTCTGTTCTCATTCGTCTCTTGCTGTCTTTTCCTTTTTTTATTTGTTTTTTTCTCTCTTCCCTTTCTTATTGTATTCACCTTTCTTTCATTTGCTTTTTTTTATTTTTCATTCTTTCTTTTTGTCTACTTCCTGTTTCTTTTTCCTTTTTTATTTTTATTTTCTCGCTTCTTTGATTTCTTTATTTTTATTTAGTCTTTTCTTTTCTTTCTTTTCTTTCTTTCTTTCTTTCTTTCTTTCTTTCTTTCTTTCTTTCTTCCTATTTGTCTACTTTCTTTTCTCTCTCTCTCTTTCTTTGATTTTCATGTTTCCGTTTCTTGCTATCTATTTTGTCTTCTTTCTTTCTTTCTTGCTTTAACTTTACCTTTTCTTTATTACATTGTTTATTTAATATATATATATATATATATATATATATATATATATATATATATATATTCTTTACTTATATATACTTTGCATTCTTTTTCATTTCAATTATCTGTTATCATCTTTCTTTCTTCCTTTCTTCCATTCTCTGTACTTTCGCTTTTCTTTCTTTCTTTCTTTCTTTCTTTCTTTCTTTCTTTCTTTCTTTCTTTCTTTCTATTTTTAATATCGTTCTCGCTTTACATTTTCTTTTTCCTCTATTTTTCTTTTTTTTTCATTATTATTTTTTTCTTTTTCACCCTCATGTGCCTCCTCCTCCGATTCTTCCTCTTCTGCTTATTATTATTATTAATAATAATAATAAAAATATTTTTTTTTTCATCTTCATCTTCCCCGGTATATTTTCTTTCTTTCTTTAAAGTTTATCCAGGGTTGCTCTTTAAATCGAACCACCCAAACACTTTACATTCAGGTTCTTTTATTTCTCATTAGAATTTAAACGCGATATTTAAATTAGTTTTCTTTTATTCGTTCACACTGTCCTAATCTAAACCCTTTTTTGGGAAAAAAAAAATTCTACGGCCTTTCGCCATTCAGACGCCATTAGCGCGTTCTATAAACAATATTTCCTCATAACAGGCAAAAGTCAATGTATTAGTAATGTTTTAGCGATTAAGGAAGTCATTTTTACAGACAATTTATTCGTAGTTACAAATGATCTACAATTTAGAATCATTTGTGATGATCCCATAGACGCCTTGAAATGCGATTGCATTTAACAAACGAAAAAAAAATAAAAATAAATAAAAATAAAGGGATGAAGATTAAACTTAGCTGGGCGAACCTTCATTTTTGAGGGTGAAACCTGGTACAAGTTGTGGGGTCAGGTTCGAATCCTGCCGGGGAGCACTTTTTTTATTATTAACATATCTCGAATACTCAACCGGTCTTAAATACCATAGTTCAAACAGATATACCAATGAAGATATTGTTCCAGTCATGTCTAATAATGTATTCTTTCTCAACAAGGACTGGGCACCCTCATATTATGTGGTCACCATCTTTCTCTTTATGTGCCGTGTCTCCTCAGGACGTAGGCGATCATGGCTTTCCACAACTTCCTGTTTCCTGTATCTCTTAGTAAAATTTGCCTCTCTATTATTTATCTTAAACCCTGATCCGTCAACCATTCAGTCGAGCTCATTATGTATAGTATGAATTGTTTTACTCTGTCCAACTTACACTCTACATGTCCCGTGAGTATCAGATTTTCCAAACCCTTCATCCTCATTATATTCCCGAGAAACCTTAACTATATCTTCCTGATGATATGCATTAGTTTCCTTTCTGTTTCCATTACTCATATTTTCGCTCCCCGGTATCCTCAGCATGCTTCTGTAGAACCATATTTCTGTTGCTTTAAGTATCCTCTTCAACTTTGGGGAGATCGTCCAGCACCCACTGCCATACGGGAGGACAGGTATCACATAGCAATTTTGTACTTTCTTCCGTGTTTCTAGCGATTTTTTTTATTTCTCAGTATTCTGCTTCTTTTTGGAAAACGACTTCGAAATTCAGTGTCACATTTTCCTTCCGCTCTAAAAAACTTCCCAACTCGTTTAAATCTGGTACCCCCAAATTGCAATTCGAACTTTGGGTACATCATTTTCTTTTCTGTTTTCTTGCTGTTGATGTTTAATCCATTCTTCTCACTTTCTTTTAGTAAATACTGTAGGAGTTTTTGTAGATTTCTTTCTGTTTCTACTATCAACACTGGATCATCGGCATATGTTATATTGTTACGATCGTTACCGCCAAAAATGAATTCTGGTAGGATTTTTTGTCCTCGAAGAATCGCCTGAAGAGGCTGAATATGTCCGGTGAGAAGACACATCCTTGTCTTACAGTCCTTTCTATTTTTGTATATCTAGTGGACCCCTTTCTCTATTCGTATGCGGGTGGTTTGCTGCCAGTATAGGTTCTTGATTTTTCTCGTATCCATCCCAAATATATCAAGGCTGCTGAGCAGTTCGAACATATCTTTATCGCTTATTTATCAGATGCCTTTGCATAAAACTATATAAAAATACCAGACTCTTTAACGAAACTGCACTGTCAATTCTCTGTCTATATTTCTGAGATGTGGTATTATGTACATTATTTAAATTACTCCGATTATTGTCCTCATCTTTGTCGCCATATTTATTACAACGTTTCGGTCCTTCAGTATCTGTCTATATTTCTGAGATGAGGTATTATGTACACTATTTACATTATTCGGACTATTGTCCTAATCTTTGTCGCCATATTTATTGCAACGTTTCGGTCCTTCAGTATCTGTCTATATTTCTGAGATGAGGTATTATGTACACTATTTACATTATTCGGACTATTGTCCTCATCTTTGTCGTCATATTTATTACAACGTTTCGGCCTTTCAGTATCTGTCTATATTTCTGAGATGAGGTATTATGTACACTATTTACATTAATCGGACTATTGTCCTAATCTTTGTCGCGATATTTATTGCAACGTTTCGGCCCTTCAGTATCTGTCTATATTTCTGAGATGAGGTATTATGTACACTATTTACATTATTCGGTCTATTGTCCTCATCTTTATCACCATTTTTATTACAACGTTTCGGCCGTTGTACGCTCCGGCCTTCTTCAGTTGGTTGGAATGTCCTCAAAGACACATGGCACAGTGGATAAAGCCGTCGGTTAGATCCAGTGACTGGGCCCAAAGAGTGTGAGTTCAATACCCGGTTAAGGCAGTGGAGAACTTGCAGTGGGGTATTAACATGAGATAACTGATAACTGACATCCATTAAACATGGCACGTGGAACTAAAACAGTCTACCTCAGTGAGCGAAATAAAGGGTACAGTTTGACATTCCAAGCACCCGAAGAAGGCCGGAGCGTACAACGTCCGAAACGTTGTAATAAATATGGCGGCAAAGATAAGGACAATAGTCCGAATAATGTAAATAGTTTGCCCTGTTCATGTCCTTTTTCCGCTCTGATTCTGCTATTCGCTCTATTCATCAGAATGTGGGTGATAAAATAAATGACAGATAGGAACTGAGTCATCTTTGTTGATTTTTGCTTTATATACCGTAGTTGGAAAGCATTGGTCTTGTATTGTCTTAATAAGTCTCTCCATTAAGACTTCTACCTGTATTGGTTTTCTTGAGCATCGATGCATTGTTCATCCAGACGCATTACATTACATACAAGAGTTTTGATCACCATTTTTCACCATTTTTCTTCAAAGGTCTTCATATATGTAATGTAACTGAATTTTATTTGTTGCACTAATTGAGATCCATGATATTTGCCATCTTGAGTATCTATTACAGATAAGGAGTTTCGTATTTTTTGACTTTGTTTAATGATGGGTAGAATCATTGCACTCTCACGAGGATCACGACGACACAACGTTGAAACAACGATTCGGGTAGGATCACCAAAAGTTAAGGAGTGTCGAACCTGGTTATTACTTAAATGGGTAACCGCTTTTGAATACTTGACTAGATAAACCTGGTTGTGTAATGGATAATGGCTTGGAGTTGATAATCGGAGTGATGGGTTCCAGTTGGGTTCTTATATTACACATAAATTGTAAATAACACTTCCACCCAGGTATGGGTTAATTAATTAAAACTTGTATCAGTAAATCATTATTATCTGCAAAAAATACATAGAATCTAAATAAATTTTCTGACTTTAAATAACATGCAAAGGGGGATGTAAAAACGAATCAATCAATCGAAAACGCAGTTGAAAGAAAATAGGCTGTCTATTAACTTTTATTTTTATTTATATATATATATATATATATATATATATATATATATATATATCACATTAATCAGTATTTCGAGATGACACACATATTTGAAGAGGCGCTTCGTTTATCCTTTTTAAACACCATTTATTTTTGTCTGTCGCTAAATTATTTACTAAAAATAACGTGTAAAATAATAAAAACCGATCAGATTAATAAATAGAAATATATTACTTCTTATATATATATATATATATATATATATATATATATATATATATATATATATATATGAAGAAATATAGTTTTAAGGTTTGCTATATTTATGGGATAAAGTGATCAGTATTAGGGATAGAGTGTATGTAAATATAAATATAAGAATCAGCATTGAAGTCATCACTCAGATGCCTGACGATTGCATCCAGCATGAAACAGCCTGTCGTCTCTGAGTGTTGACTTCAATGTTAACTTTTATACACACACACACACACACACACACATATATATATATATATATATATATATATATATATATATATATATATATATATACACCCCACACACATATATATATACACCCGCCACACACACACACACACACACACACATATATATATATATATATATATGTGTGTGTGTGGCGGGGGTATTCCACAGACACACATACACACACACACACACACGCACATATATATATATATATATATATATATATATATATATATATATATATATATACATACACGATATGCTCCGTTTTTATTTTGAACAGTATTTCGCTAATCGAGAAATCTTAATAAAGATAATGTGCTCTCTCTGGCAGGGATCGAACCTGCGTCCCCTTTTTTAGTGGAAACCAAAACACCAGATGCCTGCGTAAAACTTAAATAACCTGTAGTGTTTCTCGTTGTGTTCTGTCATCATAAGATGATCGGGGTTTTGCGGTTAATACAACACTATTTTCCTCTGTCTCTTTCTAGATAATTTTTTTTTTTAATTGCTAACCCGGAAATGCCGTAATTAATTCTATTTCTTTCGTTCATGCAGTGTCGGGATTTGTTGCTTGCTAGTTTTCCTACCTTTCAAATATTGACTTTAACGTGGCTTCTTGCTTAGTTCAGCGTTGCGACAAACTCGTGTCATCTGTGTTGCAGGAATTAGCACAGATAAACGAATGTGAATGTTTATAATTATATGGTCTATTGGTATAACTTGAGGCGCCAGTATTAATATCATAGACAAGTTTGCAATTAAAACGTGGTTATCTAACTTTAAGCGGGACTCCAGTCAAGTGGGTGGCTTTTTTTTTCGCTAATGACTCAGCTTACCGGTCTTGTTAGGATGGGCGGTCGAGACGTATAACGACTCTGATGGTGCAGTCTGTGTTATGGGGTTTAACAAACGGTGGAACAAGGAAGTGTGGGTATGGCCTGGACATGTTCATTGCTGATAAGACTTATCGTAGATCAGTATCAAATTGTGTGAGAATAGAGCGTAACACTTGAAGCACTTATCTATCGTTAAAGAAACAATTCATCTTTATAAGATGTTATTTTGGGGACGAACGTTGCGTGCATGGCGGAAAGGAAAGACAGGCTATTAATTAGACCGTATATATTACGATGTATAACACCTGGTGCCTTGCCGGTGATGGCCATTAACAGAGACACTGCTAAGAAAGACTTAGATGAAAAATTGTCATCATTGTTCTGCTACCTTCTATAGTGAACGATTTATTCAGATTTGAAAGCAAATTACAGGCTATCTTATAACCCCCATTTTTTTTTTCTCTTTTTTTCGTAAAGAGGTGTGGATTTGCATTTGAATCTGAATAAATAGTTTACTCGCCAGTAATTTACAATCGACTTATGAAATGCATTGATAGGCATCGAAAAATGACTGCAATTGTGTTGCGATTTTCACATGTTTTCTATGTAATATCCTAAAATAAAGCATATAGCTCTGCTTTGTATTGAGCCCTTTTTAAGTTAAATGCTACGAACGTTGGAATTGGATTCAATTCGTCCTCATCTTACCGGGATATATATATATATATATATATATATATATATATATATATATATACATATATATATATATATATATACATATATATATATATATATATATATATATATATATATATATATATATATATATATATATATATATTAACACATGTCTCCTTAAATAATTTAGACAATTTTTTCTTATTATTTTTAATAGGATCCTCACATCCTTATTAAAGGAAGAAATAAAATTACCACGTTGATGCATATTCCTTTTATTCTGAGTACTTTCGACATTAGCATAATGTCATCATCAGGCGCTTGTTTATTCTAAGACAAAAATTGTTGTGTTCATCTGAAAATTAAATTTTCACTTGTGAAGTGAAAAACACTAAATTCTTGAAGCTATATATATTAAAAATTTGAAAGCAACCCTTAGTAAAATTAATTATGAATACAGCATAAACTTTTTTTAAAATGTTTACAGTAGATAGTTTAAAATATCTAGTTTTTAATAGTTTTAAATAGTTTTTTTTTTAATATATTGTCATTTCAGTAACTTAGTGATATGTCCCGGAAAGGGATATATTTGATCGAAGTAGCTAAGTGGGTTTGGCTAGTGTAACCAAGTAGTACACGGTAGCAATAATTGACTGGTACTCGTCGTAGTAGCAGGTAATAAGTGTAGACCAATAGGATAGCAAACGCGGTAGTCCAATGGCCGTCGTCATAAACTTAAACTCTGTTATACACGTCCGTCTGTATTTATGACGGACACCAGCCAATCATATTCCACTGAGGGGGAACGCAGGTGTATACATATTCCATTATATCACTTAATTACCTTCCGTGACGTTTACATCATAAAATTTAAAAATCCTACAGTACATAACATTAACATTTGTCACTTCACAAGTACAAATTTAATTTTCAGATGAACACAACAATTTCGTCTTAGAAAAATGATGAATACGAGAATTTTTTGTCTTACAAAACAAGATCCTAATGATGACATTGTGTTAATGTCGAAAGTACTCGGAATTAAATTGAATATGAATCAACATGTTCATATTCTTTCTTATTTTAATAAGGATACTAAGAATGCTGTCAGTAATTACGAGAGGATCCTATTAAAATTAAGTAGACATAACTTGAAGAGGCACGATGAAGTAATGGCGCAGATTGAGGAATCAGAGAACCGAGTTCGAATTCCAGTCGAATCCATTACATTCACTTATGTGCTAATAACATTGGCACAGGTATTAATCCTCTTTTTCCTTACTTCTTATGGGTAAATAGCAGGACAGGTCTTGGATGGCAACTAGTCTACTGCAGAAAGAAATGGTAACCTACTGCGGGAAACAAATCTGCCTTATCAGTCATGTATCAAAAGATACATTATCGCCTAAGCGTGTATCACGCATGGCACGTAACTGAATGAGACAAAAATGTTCTAAATTATTTAATGAGACATGTAATAAAGAAAACAGGTTCCCATAAATACACACTATTTAAATATGTGTGCGTGTACTTACTAAAAGCAATACAAATAAACCGTTTAATAATGAATACATGAATAAATATTATTGTATACATGCATTTTTAATATTTATATGAAATTTTTTTAGCCAAACTGTATGCAATAAAAACGTATCTGTAAATTTTATCCATGTCTTGGAGCTGTCAAACATCTGATCTTCAAGCGCGATTCCAGTTATCTTTCTTCAAGCCTGACTCCAGTTGAGCAAGTGTTTTTTTGTTTTTTGTTGTATTTTTTTCACTAATAACTGAGCTTGTCGGTTGTGTTACGATGGGCAGTCTCGACTGCCAACCCTAACAAAACCGACAATATATATATATATATATATATATATATATATATATATATATATATATATAAATTTGCAAAGGGTGGCCGCCAATTATGAATCCTGGTATGACTTGTAATTATCTCAGAAATTGTCCCACTGTAATGTTTGAATAAGTCTAATGAGAAGACACACCCTTGTCTTACACCCATTTCTATGTTTGTGTATTTATTAAATACCCCCCACCCCGTGCTGGGTAGGGCGATAAACTACATCCGCGTCCTGGGTAAGACAATAAACTACATCCAACAGCAAGGCGTCTGATCAGGAAGTTTGAGAAGCTTGGAACCACCTCTTAATTGCTGGTGTTCCCAGGTCCACCCTGACCCAGGGTGGTAGCATCTAAGTGTCCCATCTATAGGCAAATAGTTAACCCCCCCAACTGGGGTCAAAGCACTATGAAAGTGTAAAAATAACACATTTTTGAAGAAAATATTACCAGCAATTTTGAAGAAAAAAGTATTAACAGAAATCCATTTTTAAAAGAAATTACCAGCAATAAAAATCTTGTCGGTATTAAATAACCCATCGAGGTTGACATGCCGTAAAACTAAACAAACCAAACGAATATATAATGAGATAGATAGATAGATAGATAGATAGATAGATAGATAGATAGATAGAAATATTACTAGCAATAAAATCTTGTCGGCATTAGATAACCTATTCAAGTTGATATGCCGTAAAACAAAACAAACCAAACCAAACCAAAGTACACCCCCACCTTTTGTATCTCTGTGTAAGCTATTTACACCAAGTTAAAAATGGAATAACAGGAACAGCAATCAGTCAGTTATGTGCTATGCGTGATACCCGCTTAGGCGATCATGTAACTTTCGATACATAATTTACGCGGCAGAATTTTTCCCGCACTAGGTTGCCATTTCTTTCTGCGTAGACTAGTTGCCATCCAAGGCTATAGGATCTGGCCTGTTCTGCTATTTAACCATAGGTGATGAGAAGAAGAGGATTCATACCTTTCCCCAGGTTATTAGCACGTAAGTGAATATAATGGATTCGACTGGAATTTGAACTCGGCTCTCCGATTCCTAAATCTGAGCCGCTATCTATTACTGCACCGTACCTCCTGCAATAAATAGCAATAAAAGACACGGGTACCACGACTTGTGGATCGAGACAGTGTGCAACGGTAATAAGAATCGGTTGGGACAACAACAAGTATCTTATTTGACACTGTTTGAGTGATGAGATCGCAGGACAAGGATAAAGAAGGATGGTAATAGTTCATATGTTACTTAAAACAAGATAAAAGGAAGCTGTGGAGAGCCATGTTTTCTTACGATCTCAAGCAGTAGAATAAAGCAGTCTTTTATATACGAACAATGTCAACTTATGCAATACTTATTATTTTATGCACCATTTACCTTCATCATGTGATAGATCATAGCTCTCCACGACTTCACGCCTGGTGTTACTCTATGCAACGTTGCACCTTTTACCATTCTACATTGTCCTTCTTCAGTGATCCATTCACACGAATTCGCTACGTAGGTTACTCTCTGCTTCTATTGTCCTATGAGTGTTAAAATCTCTAGGCCTTCTTTCCTTATTATATGCTTCAATATCTATTTGTTTATATCAGTTTCTCGTTAGTATTTCATTTCTTTTAGACTCACATGGTATGCTGGTAGCAGTCTCAACATCCTTCTGTAGAAACGCGTCTCTTTAAATCTCTTCTTCAGGTGTGAGGAAATTGTTCAACATTCACTACCATTTTTTTAATCATTTCACTTCAGTCAAGGCGATAATGCCACTAAGACGCAAGGTTTAACTAAAAGTGAAAGGGAACGAAAAGACTTTAGAAGGAACAGGAAACCCAATCCTAAACAGGAAACAAGGGATAGAAAATAAAATATTATATAGATGCTAAGAATAATTTTCTTTATTTTCAAGGGAATTTTCCTATTTCGTTATACTTTTCATATTTTCTGGAAGGCATATTCCGCTATATCTATGAGCCTTCCTTTTCTTTATAGCTCTTAACAGTCTTTGTCTCTTTACTGTTTCTCCCAATGCGAACCATTTACAAAAGCTATTTGTGCAAATTAATTTAAACAAAACGAATAATTCCGTTATTATTTACTTTTTCGTATTTTTCCAATGAAACATGACTCGCTGCACATGTTAGTACTTCGTATGCCCATTCCACAAAGTTGTTCTTTGCAGATTGACCACAGATTCTCGATTGGATTTAAATCAGGATACTTTCTGTGCCATTCTATAGTACTTTCATTTGCTTACTGGTAAGGCTTGCCAGTGTGTTCGTGAAGCGTTACAATTTTCGTACGTTTCCTTGGAGTAAAGTTTCTCGTAGACAATGGTCGTAAGACAACTAATCGACAGTCGAGACAATAGTGTCTGGGCGTGATAAAAATCTGATTGAATCACGGATGACGCAATATTTTTCAAGGCCCAACAAATTTTATCATACACCCCAAAAATAGATTTATATTACTCCACGCCACGCCAGATGACCTAATCTGAGGAAAAAAAAATATAACACCCTGTCACTCCAGTAGGTCAAAAATTGATCGTATGCTGAGAGAAGGAAAATAAAGCGGTTGTTTCAATTAATTTGCACGCGGCTGTAGGTTACTACCTGTTTTCGTCTGTCGCTCCTGTTTCCTGTATGTTAAATTAATTATTATTTCTTAATCTACATGGCCACTTCTGGATGGGAGAGACCATGACTCTCCACAATTTCCTATCCTTTGTAGCTCTAAGTAATGTCTGTCTTCTTAATGTTTTCCCCTGTTACTGTTCTGTCATCCTTTTACCAAAACTCGTTTGGTCGGTTACTCGCTGTTTCACCCAGTCTCTCCCACTGTCTGCATGACCTATGTGTCTTAAACTCTATAGACTCTTTTTCCTTATTCATCTTTTTTAGCCTGCCTTGTTCCTTCTGAACTTGAAAAATTATGGCTCTCCACAATTTCCTATCCTTTATATCTCTAACTAATGCTTATATCACTACTGTTCCCATTGTTTTCTATTCTCCCAAGCGTTTAACAAAACTAGTTAGGTAGGTCACTCGCCGTTTTTCTCTCTTCATCTGGACTTCGGTATGTGAGTATCAAATCCACTGAGTCTTCTTTCCTTAGTATGCGTTCAAGAAATATCTCTTTCTGTTTGGAAACAAGAATGTCTTTCTGTTCCCATTTTCTCACATGCTTTATTCGTGTCATCCTTCGATATAAACAAATCTATGTCGTTTTAAGTCTCTTCTTTGTCTTCGAGAAGAATACTATTACTGTATACCAAGAAAATAAATGTTACCTAATACTAATCGGAGAAATAACTTATCTTTATGACTTATCTGAGCGACGCCTGCCGGAAAAAAAGTCTCCATAGCCAGAAAAGTAACGGACGTGTAAGTAAAAATACAGACAGCAGATGATAAGAAAAGCGATTTAAAAATTTAAAGGATGATTTTATTTGATTTTACTCTCAACTGAGGGTAATTTAGGTTAGGTTAATGGGTTTACAGTCATTTCCTCTATCGTTGGGTTATTTAATGTCGAATATAAGTCTCACAAGGAATAAAAATCACAATGAATCTTCAGAAAGGTAGATACCTGTTCAATTTGCACTAGAGTCGAAGAAACTTAGACAAATGACCAGTTTACACTGGCGTAAAAAAAGGTAGATACATGTACGGTTTAAACTAGAGAAAATAAAGATATGCTGATTTACTCGGGAGTGAGAAAAAGGGTCGACAAAGGCTCGGTTTGCACTAGAATGAAGTCAAAATGTAGATACATTTCATGTTTACACTGAAGTCAAAATCTAGACACATAATTGGTTTAAACTGCAGTAAAAAAAAATAGAAAAAAAAAGGTAGATACCGGTTCGATTTAAACTCGAGTCAAAAAAAGTTAGACAAAGACCAGGTTTACTCTGTAGTAAAAGAAAAAGTTAGACATATATCTGATTTAAACTCGAGTAAAAAAAAAAAGTGAAGACAAAGACCAGGTTTACACTTGATTCACAGGTAGTTTCGTCTTACGGCACAAATTGCTACAAGGTAAAAATATTAACCTAAAAAATAGGACATTTTTCTCAAATTGCCACACTACATCGAAAGTTTCATATGGCTGTCATGGTGTTTTTCTAAGCGTAGCTTAGATGTGGCACAAAATCATTCACATGGGTGACATTTCATGGCGTCAATCTCGTTCAGTAATATCTACACTCCCTACGGCATACACTGCTTTCACAGATCACTAGAACCATTATTATATTTAGATTAGATTATTTATATTTTATTATATTAGAACTATATATACTGACATTTATATATACTGATATATTTCATTATATTAGAACTATTATATATACTGATTTTCCAAGCGTAGCTGAGATGTGGCAGAAGGCCAAAAGAAGGGGGCACCCAGTGAGGATCGAATTGACTACTCTAGCGATATAAGCTTGCCAAACATTACATCACGTCGAAGTGCCCGTAGTAATCTACCTTCTGCTGCTACCTCTTTTCACACATGCTGATCGTGATTTTCCATGCGTAGCTTAGATGTGGCACAAGGCCGAAAGTATGGGGCACCCAGTGAGGATTGAACTCACTACACACGCGTAACTGTTCTCGCGAAACCGGCATACTAACCATTACACTGCATTAAGTTGCCATTAGAACCATTTTATATAAGAAAATAAAATTGCATAAAAATATTTAGATTATTGGAATTAAAGAAGTTGATATACCGATAAACATAATCAACCAACGAAATTTCAATGGTAGCATATATTTGATCTTCTGTAACCTAATTGGTCGGTTCATTGTACCACTCCAGTAAGTATCTGACTGCCCTGCTATACGTGTTTCCATACGATTACCGAAGTTAAACAACGTTGAGCCTGATCATTTGTAGGTGGTTGATTGCTTGACTCGGAATCGTGAATAGGAGAACCGAGTTCTGATTCCTGTTGGGTTCATTATATTCACTTACGTGAAAATGACTTTACGAAAGGTAGGAATCTAACGCCACAAAATGATACTCTTACAATCTAAAAATATTTTCTGGCTTTAAATATCCTACAAATGATTGATATGCCGTAAAAAAAAAAAAACAAACAACCAACGAATTAAATTCTGCTATACTCTATATGCATAAGAATCGGAACAAACCAAAAATACAGTATTGTTGTCATATCTGAACAAGTTAAAAATCGTCTCCTTGGCCTTTCCCAGAAACGAAACGCTGCAAACCCCTCACAACACTGTTGCTGTTTCCAAGGCAAGTGTTCTGCCAAGCTACATCCACTTTATATTCCATTAGTAAAGAGTAAGTTCCACTCGGACAGTTTCTTCTCAAGAACTGCTGCTTTTTGGTACAGACACCTGGCGGAATGTTTTCTCGATCACACACAATCTTCTCGTTTTCATGTCTAGGGATAACAGTTATCTTTTCTTCGTGAACTGTATTTCTTGCTTTTTCTTACGCACATCCACCGCACAGTAACTATGTAAATTGTGTGCGAAGTCCTGGGTAAGACGATAAACTACATCCGGCAGCGAGGCATCTGATCGGGAGAATGGAGTTTTTAAGGAAAGGGGAACCACCTCTTAATTGCAGTTGTCTCCAGGTCCAACGTGATCTGGGGTCGTAGCACATGTTAGGGTGCAATCTGTGGGTAAATAGTGAACCTACAAATAAAATAAAAATACTATGAAACAAACACATACACACACACACATATATATATATATATATATATATATATATATATATATATATATATATGTTTCCTTAAATAATATAGACAAATTTTGTCTATTTATTTTAAGTAAGTTCCTTTCATATTGTCTGATAAGCTTGATCAAATTATCGTTGAAAGACGAAAGGAAATCACATCTTGATACATGTTTAAATCCAATCTAAGCTTTCGACTTACACAAGCCATTATCAAAGATGAGAATTTCAATAAATCAAACAACAACGGACGAATCAACGGCTTCCCATACTTAATACTTCTCGTTTTTCACTCTCGCTTGGTCATATGTAACGTCACGAGCTGCGACGCGATTTTCGCTTCCGCGTGTCGTATATACCAGTTTGTCGGTACTTGAAATTTTCATGCAGCAAGGGCGGACTATCATTGTTGCTTCGTCCGTTGTTGTTTGATTTTAATAATTTAACAATTTATTATATTTATATATGTTCATATATATGTATATATAAAGGCTTTCAAATTATATATATATATATATTAACGGCTAAAATTGCTAAAATTGATCCCTCTTTTAGATTAAATGTTAGGAACACTGTAATTGAATTCTATCCATTCTTATATTATATATATATATATATATATATATATATATATATATATATATATGAAGAAATATAGTCTTAAGATGTGGTATATTTTGGGGATAAAGTGCTCAATATCAGAGATAGAACGTGTGTAAATATAAAATGAACATAAAAATCAACACTTAGAGGCGACACTGTTTCATGCTAAATGTGTGTGTGTGTGTATGTTTGTATACATATATATGTATGAATGTATCTGTTTGTATATATATATATATATATATATATATATATATATACACACACACGTAAATTGATTAACGAACATCGAGTTGAAAAAGAATATCCTATCAACATATGAATTGTAAATATTTCTCATAAAATATGTTTTAAAGTCAAATCTTGGTACATTCAAGTATTTGCTAAAAATGAACAGAGAAGATGAAAAATACATTAAACTTAGTAATAATTTTATGTCTTTGTTATTTAGATGAATCACCAAAGACTTTTTATTATTAAATCATATTTTTAATCGTTTTTAAATCTTTTGAAATTTAAAAAAGAAAATTTCTTGTGTTAGCTGGAGATCATCCATTAGTATGATGAATTTTAAATTCTTTGGAAATTCTTGTTTGGAAATTCCTTTTTTGAAATTCCTTTTTGGAAATTCTTGTTTGGAAATTCCTGTTTGGAAATTCTTGTTTGGAAATTCCTGTTTGGAAATTCCTTTTTGGAAATTCTTGTTTTGAAATTCCTGTTTGGAAATTCCTTTTTGGAAATTCTTGTTTGGAAATTCCTGTTTGGAAATTCTTGTTTGGACATTCTTGTTTGGAAATTCCTGTTTGGAAATTCCTGTTTGGAAATTCTTGTTTTGAAATTCCTGTTTGGAAATTCCTTTTTGGAAATTCTTGTTTGGAAATTCCTGTTTGGAAATTCCTTTTTGGAAATTCTTGTTTTGAAATTCCTGTTTGGAAATTTCTGTTTGGAAATTCCTGTTTGGAAATTCTTGTTTGGAAATTCCTGTTTGGAAATTCCTTTTTGGAAATTCTTGTTTGGAAATTCCTGTTTGGAAATTTCTGTTTGGAAATTCCTGTTTGGAAATTCTTGTTTGGAAATTCCTGTTTGGAAATTCCTTTTTGGAAATTCTTGTTTGGAAATTCCTGTTTGGAAATTTCTGTTTGGAAATTCCTGTTTGGAAATTCTTGTTTGGAAATTCCTGTTTGGAAATTCCTTTTTGGAAATTCCTTTTTGGAAATTCCTGTTTGGAAATTTCTGTTTGGAAATTCCTGTTTGGAAATTCTTGTTTGGAAATTCCTGTTTGGAAATTCCTTTTTGGAAATTCCTTTTTGGAAATTCTTGTTTGGAAATTCCTGTTCGGAAATTCTTGTAAAAAACAGCTAACTGTCCGATTTCCATTAAACTTTCCTGACTTATTTATAAATGAATTTTTTTAAAGGTGTCTTATTCAGAAAATCTTGGTAATTTTTTTTTTTATATCCGTTAACACCCACTTATCCAATGAAATTCCGAGAAATTATTTTTCTATAGCACTTAATGTTTATATTAGTTATAAGTTCAAGTCCTCGGAGAATTAAGATCAATCAATTTATTTGGTCATACAGGACCCCAGACACAGAAAATCTGCTCTGAAGCGTAAAAGATAAAATGCAATAGAACTAGGACATTATTTAATGAGAAAACTTTTAAGTGATTTTTGTATAAAATATATTATAGATACGATTGTCTTAAGAAAGAAATTATCGCTTTCATTTAGAGATACATATTTAAATATATCCAGATAATTTTACTAACATCCATCTGTTGGTTAATACTAATGTTATAGTGAAAAGATTATTTGCTTAATAAAATCTGATATATTATATATATATATATATATATATATATATATATATATATATATATATATATATATATATGCAAAGATAACTGAGCACTTATTTGCGTGTATCATTGATTTTAGCAAAAATACCAGATAATCCTATATTTCTCTTTCATTGATAAGAAGACCAGAGTGAATAGATGTCACTTTCTGATAACATCTGTCTTGGCTCAATTCACTCGTCAGAAACAAACATTTGACCCAAATCTAAACTTGATGAAATTAGACGCTGAACTCGGATCAAATGCCATGTCAAGTCTCAATACTTTAGATTATATTTTCTCAAGCAACCCCTGTCAGTTTTACTAAACTCAATTTTTTTGTTACTTCTGAGTTTTATTTTCTCTCTTATTTCGTGTATCTCTAGCCTCGAGAGCAGTGGTTCTCAAACTTTTGAAGTCGGGCGGATTTAAAATCCTACCAATAATTGTAGGCGTACTATATACAAATTACAGAATAAATATGTTATAATTAAGTCAAATATTGCAGAAAATAAATAATGCAATAAAAAAATATAAAATGAAACATACCCTCAAGTTTATTCATTCATTTGTTTATAATAGAATAAGTTATCCCGATTGACGTGTTTACGATAAAGTAACTAATTTATCGAGGCGGGTGGGCAGGGATAGCGTCTCGGATTGAGGAATCGAAAAGCCGAGTTCGAATCCCAGTCAAAACCCATTACATTCACTTACGTTTTAATACCCTTGGGAAAGGTATGAATCCTCTTCTCCCCATCAGCTATGGGTAAATAGCAGGATAGACCGGGTTCTATAGCCTTGGATAGAAACTGGTCTACTGCAGAAAAAAATGGCAACCTACTGCGGGAAAAAAAATCTGCCACGACAGTGATGTATCGAAAGATCCATGGTCGCCTAAGCGTGTATCCCACATGGCACATAACGAGTTCGAATTCCAGTCGGATACATTATATTCACTTATGTGCTAATACCCTTGGGAAAGGCATGAATCCCCTTCTTCTCCTCCCAGTTGTGAGTAAATAGCAGGAAAGACCGGGTTCTATAGCCTTGGATGGCAACTAGTCTACTGCAGAAAGAAATGGCAACCAACTGCAGTCAAAAATCTGCTATGTCTAGGCGTTTATCACTCATGGCAAAAAACGGACTGACTGAACTAATTTATCATATTTGCTTATAAATAAATAAGTGATAAATTATAAATGATAAATTACTATGAAAGTATAAAGAAGACAATTTTTAAATAAACAATCCTAATCGTCGTCATCATTTTTGTTACATGAAACATATTTTAGTAATCAATTTTTACGAACTAGGTATGGATGTGTGACCAGCAACACCTACCAGTTCAATACAATCAAACAAAAGCTTCCTATAATTGAAGCTTTCCTTTCGTCTATAGATAAAGAGACGGGTACCGTTATATAATAAAGTAAATATATTTCTTTCTTATATCTGGACACATGTTTCACTGGAATGCCAGGGTGCTGCTAGATATCTTCCAGGGCGCAGCTTTGCGCCCAGGTGCACCATTTGAGAACCATTGGTCTAGAATGTTGACGAGAGAGAGATAATCCGAGATGAGAGAGAGAGAGAGAGAGAGTTTGAGAGACGAGATAAGAGAACCTTGGGGAAAGAACTGTGTCAAGCTAGAAATTTTTTCGTCAAAATGTATCTTGCAAGTTTATAAGTCTGCCATGCATCAAATACAGTTGCCACATCTGGTCGGGTGCTTCTGCTATGTGTCTAGAGCAATAGTTCTCAAACTTTTTGGAGTCGGGGCAAACTTGAAATTCTATCAATAATTGTAGGCGCACTATATACAAATTTCGGAAAATATTGTTATGATATATATAAATATTAGGTTGGTGCAAAAATAATATCGTTTTTTGACTTATTTTTTAACGTCAAAAACGACATTATTACGTCATTATTTTTGGACCATCCTAATAATTCATCACATTTGCTTATAAACAAATAATTGATGAATTATAAATGATAAATTACTATGAAAGTATAAAGAAGACAATTTTTAAATAAACAATCCTAATCGTCGTCATCATTTTATGTTACATGAGACATCTTTTAGTAATCAACTTTCTCGAACAAGGCCCAGAGGACTGACCAGCAACTCCTATCAGTTCAATACAGCAAAACAAAAGCTTCCTATCTTTGAAGCTTTCCTCGGGGTCTATCGACAAGGAGACGGGTACCTCAGTATAATAAAGTATATATATTTATTTCTGGACACATATTTCTCTGGAATGTCATGGCGTACCTAGACATCTTCCAGGGCGTACCATTGCCCCCAGCCGCACCATTTGAGAGTCACTGCTCTAGAGAATCTTGTGTAACCTGTGTCAATTTGTGAAATATTTCCTCAAATATTTCACGGCCTTTTTGATTTGATGGTGAGTCGCGTGAGGTGTTTTTTTTTTTTTTTAAGCTTACCGCCCCGAGCAAGGCATGAAGCCACTAGGATGTAGGGAGGTTGCAGAAGATTTGTAGCAAGAGTAATTGGGAAGGGTGTTCCACAGGCGAGAGGTGCGAGGTATGAAGCTATTGGAGTAGAAGATACGGTGACATTTTAAAGTTTCTACAGTGTAAGGGTGAGAGCGGGGTGCCAGCCTCGTAAGGCGCTTGTATTCATGGAGACTGGGGACCAGGGAAAGCAGCTCATCGGAGCAATTGCCATGAAAGTATTTGTAGAAGAGACAGAGAGATGCGACGGCGCGTCTGTGAGATAGTGGCTTCAGGCGAGACGCCAGATCAGGGCCAATCGCATTACATATCTGTCTCTGGATCTTGTCAAGAACTCCGAGGTAAACAGAAGGTGCCCCAGATCATATATGGCAGCAATATTCCATGCAAGGGCGAATGGTCGTTTTGTATATTTGAAGTATCGATTCAGGGGAGAAAAATTTCCTGGTGCGGCACAGAGAGCCAACTTTCCTCGCGGTGGACGATGCAATTGACTCAATGTATTTGTTCCATCTCAGGTCAGCAGTCAACGTGAGACCGAGCAGACGCAGGGAGTCGCTCTCAAGAAGTTGACTATCAGACATTCTAATGGGGGGCAGGTAAGGATATCTATGGTGGTTACTCTTCTTTGTATATTTTCTCTTGTCAGTACCACTTGCCTGTGGATCTTATCGTCTGCTACCATCAGATAGAGACAGTGATTGTCATAGTCAATTTTTTCTTCTACATGTGTGATCAGTAACTATAAGAAAAATTAATGGATTATATTTTTAAACCGATATTTATTTTGCTCTAAACGTTATTTTAGGGGTTACTCGTATTTGAAATAGACGATCCGATTTCTTTCAAACATTGTGTATTATATATGATTTCTCGACTGAGCAGGTTGAAAGACGTAATACACAATGTTTAAAGTTTAAGTTTGTGTGTGAGCACCAGTGGGTGTGTAAGTGTAAATGACCTCCCCTGTGATGTTTGTGGTAAGTTTTGCTTGATAAAACGATACAAATTGAGTCATATGCGAAGTCATCGGACCACAGTACCGGCCAACTATGAAATGTTATTAAATACTATCAGTTTATGTCACATTTGTAGAAAAGTGTGCAAGTCATGGAGTGGGCTGAAGAGACACGCAAACAGTCACAAAAATAAACTCAATGACAATAAAATGTGCGTGTCTCGTGTCTGTCAACTTTGTGCTAATTCTTTTCTGTTGCCCAGTTTAAAAAAGAGGCAACGGTTTGATGCAGTTGCGATGAGAAACCTCTGGTGACCACTATGGCTGCATAGCGACATCTCCCGACGCACTAAAACCCGGGTCTGCAAAGCTACCGTCCACTCAGTGTAGCTATACGGTACGTAGGCGTGGCATCTCAGCAAGACCCTCGCCTCCCGCGTCCATGGCTTCGAGTCCCGCGCCGCCAAGATCTTGAGCTCCGATCTTGTGTCCAATGAGGATCATCCCCCACTATAGGATTGCTCAGCGCCCTATTCGCTGGTTCGGTCTCATCCTCTGATGACCTGATGAGCAAGGCTGGTAGCACGTGTTAGGATACCAGCTATGAGCAAATAGTGAACCCTCTAACAAAAATAAAATATTATGAAAATATAAAAATACATTTCTATATAAAAATTACCAACAATACATATTTATAATTAAATTACCAACAATACCTATTTATAATAAAATTACTAACAATACATATTTATAATAAAATTACCAACAATACCTATTTATAATATAATTACCAACAATACATATTTATAATTAAATTACCAACAATATCTATTAATAATAAAATTACCAACAATACATATTTATAATTAAATTACCAACAATACATATTTATAATAAACTTACCAACAATACCTATCTATATGTTAAATGCGAATGTCAGTGTGTCACTATGTCACACTTTTTCAATTAAAGGGACACAACTTTTTAACTTTCAATAGCTCATGCTACAAAAATTTGGAATTTCGAAATTTTCATTACTGCGATTGTTTTCGGGGATATTTTTTGAGGCGAATTTTTTTGTACGGTAACAAATTTTATAACTTGAAAATAAGTTTGGGAATAATCGAAATTAATTGCGAAATCCAGCGAAAATCACCCATGAAATAGAAAAAAAATTGTATACGGAAAGTAACGTCCTACTCACATCAAATTGTCTTTAGCTTAAGTGGCAGCAGAAGAATTATCGTTGAACTTCTAAAATGTAAGATTAAATATTAATGCAAGACTTAAATGCAGCGATCAATTTTCAGTTCTTCTATAGTTTATTGTTGCCTACCGTATACGGCAGCAGTATGCCTCACAAAAAGAAATATCCGCCAAAAGATTACAGATTGCAATCAAAAGATTGCAGCGAGGAAAAGAAAATCTTCTGCAATTGAAAGCCCAGATCAAATGACAGCCAGGAGAGTTTCCATTGCTGAGAATATGTAAATACTTAGGGACTCAAACTCCTGAACAAGCCGAAAGCCTAATCAAGAGACCTCTGCATGAGCTAGCTTAAATGCCGCCCGATAAGCTAGTTTATAATAAAATTACCAATAATACCTATTTATAATAAACTTAACGATAGTACCTATTTATAGTAAAATTACCAGCAATACCTAGTATATATTTAGTTGAAGCCGTAAAATTGTGTTGAAAATATTTAGATGTCGTCATTAAATAAGCCATAGAGATTGATATGCAAAGGCAACCAACCAACCTGATGAGCTACTAAAGTCATCTACCAGTTCAAACCACAATCTGCAAACTGGCGACGATCTTGCGGCTGAACACGCCAGGATGCCCCACAGATCAAGCTGGCGTTAGAGGATGTCCCAACGCTCTGCCAAGACCGTACAACTGAAGGTACAAAATGGCTGTGGTGGGCTCAACGCGAGATTTGGAAGCAGCATCAGTTTCAAAAGCTTTATCCGTTCTAAGCTGAACTTTACAATGATCTCTTTACGATGGTCATACTCGACATCGAGTTGGCAGTCATCATCTACAGATGACAGAATCTATCGTTGAAAATATTCCAAGGATATTCTTTTCTATCGACGAAATACATAATGGCTAACTTTTTCCCATATTGTCATTCACTTACCAACAATTAGTTTTTTACTGATGTAATGGAATAACCCGGCACCCCGATTAATGATTACACTATAGGTAGTAAGTACCTATAAAGTCGACTGTCTACGAAAGACGGGGTACAAGAGAGAAGAGAGAAGAGTTAGAGAGACGATGCAAGCACGTCCGACCTTCCTATTAGTGGTACTCACTATTAGATTGCCCTGTGTGTATAATTGTACCGTGTTTCATATTGTACTTGTTGTTTACAATAAACCTTTCTTCTAGTATCCACCTGGTGTTATGTGTTTATTCCCTTAGCACGGAATATAACAGTTACTTAAATATGTCGAGATTTCTAAAGATTTAATGGAATTATTTTTAATCCAACGCTCTTAATATTCAAACGTTACAAAAGTGGGTACTCGTTTGAAATAATAAAAATGTCCGACTAAAAAATAAATTTGTTTAGGACTCGGGTACAAAACTTAGCAGATATCGAGAAAAATATATTTTGTTTAAAGGCTAAAATAGAACTGCTGCCTAGTAGCACACTGTAGCCCAGCGGTAAAGCACTTCAGATCAAGCAATAGTCTATTCTATAAGGAATGGAGCGTAAGTCAGAGAGCACCTTTTTATTTTTATCTTTACTAGGATGTCTCGAATGCACGAGTCGGTAGATATCACCCTTTAAAATAAATATAAAATAAGGCGTCTATTTCAAATACGAGTATCCACTGTAACAAAGTTGGAAGTAATATATGAGGTGATCATTGATTTTATTTTCCATAGTTCCGCCAGTTCAAACATTTGCAGCTAAAATCTACTATGTTACATCCACATGGTTGAACCACACTCATTACCTCCAAATACTATCGCAAAGAATGACAGCTTCACAAGAATCGCTAATCTACAGAAGAGACTCCCACGGAGATACTTCCATGAACAATACACTCTTTACCTGTTTAAATACAGGGTCAATATTTGCCTATCTTCCATAAGCTACTTCTTCATCTTACCTCCCTACTACGCATTCAGTAATTCTCTACTTTGAGTGGCTCTTGGGGCTTGCATTCGGTTAACATTAGTAAAAGAAAATGTTATACATATTTTCGGTATTTTTACTCACCTGAAATGTGGATTCATTCTTCTCCTTCTCTGTATGGTGTCCCGTTAGTATATAGTCAGTCATGGCTCTCCACTTTTTCTTGTCCTTTCTTGCTCTAAGTAAGGCTTGTTTTATCTTCTCTCCTCATCTTTGTTTTGCAAACCATTTAAACAATCTCGTTAGGTAGGTTATACACTGTATTCCTCTGTCCGTGTTGCTTTCAAATATGTCCTGTGTGTGTCAAATTCTCCGAACCTTGATTTCTTATTTTGTTCCTTAGAAATTTCAACGTTCCAATTATAAATATATATGGTCTTTTTGATTTTATTTTCTATAAAACTAGGTCGTACAAGGTAGTCTCAGTATCCTTCTGTAGAAACACATTTTTCTATCCTAAAGTCACTTCTTCATCTTTTCAGTATTCACAGCCATATAGAACGACCGATTTTACACATCATTTCCGTAAACTTTTTTTCTTAATTTCTAACGAAAATTCTCCTGTTTCTTAATACTCTGCTTAGCTTTTGGAAGGCATCTTTCGCCATCCCAATACACCTTTGGATTTCGGTGTCACATTTTCTGTCCTTTGTTAAATCCCTTCCTAGATATGTAAATTTTTGTACTTGATTAATTTTGGTGTCTCCAATTTTTAATTCGCATGTTGCGCTCTTCCCTTTTACTGACAACCATGCCATATATATATATATATTTAAAAATTGTATATATATATATATATATATATATATATATATATATATATATATAAACGAATTTTTAAAAATTGTAATTTGCTTTCTTGATTTTTATTCATTTCGATATGTTTGACAATCTATGCTCAATCTTAATTTTTTTTTTTTTTTATACAGATGAACACTTCTTTCTTGACAAGCCCGGCCTTCTACCCGGACTTCCAGCAGCTTGGTCGGTTTGGCGACCGATTACCTCCCCTTTAATGACAGCAGCAGCAGCGGCGGCAGCAGCGTCCAGCTCTTCTGGAGAACGTTCCATCTATTCTATCTATGGCGGTTTCTATGGACTCGCCCACACGGCTGCTGTACAATCATCCGTAGCTTTGGCTAATGTCAGCCAAGGACGTATGGTCACGTCAACAGTAGCAAAAGACATGTTGTCTGCTTCGCCAGCCACGTCACAGTCCCAGTCAGGGACTCCAATGGCGGCAGGGATGTACCACCCGAGTTTTTATCGGTACCACCCCTATATGATACCTGATCGGAAAGCGTTGTCTTAACAAACCTTTCGTTACCAGGATGATCTTATAACTAATCCGTAAAATATCAAGTACAATTTAGAGCTTAATTAGTCTTAAGTTGTCCGATTTTTAGATGAAGCATTTTTATTATCAACTTTTTTACTAGTTTATTCTTTATCTTATTTTTGTTGGTTTTCTCCTTGTATTACAACACTCAGGTTGTTGCATATTCTACGACCGTTAATCAAGCGCAATAATTCGGAAATTGAAAGAATTACTATAGCTACATGATAAAATTATAATGACGTTTATCAGTTTGCTTTCGTAGCCTAACTGTTATAAGTCTCAATTTTTTCAACGATAGTTGACCCGAGTTCGTATTTCGTCAGAAGCTAATTGATTATTTTCGATCTATACAGCTTGTTTGACGGTCGTTATCATGATGATCTTATAACTAATACGTAAATACATAGCTACAATCTAGAGGTTAATTAATCATGAGTTTTTTTTTGGGGGGGGGTTCATTAGATGAAGCATTTTTAATAGTCTTTTCTTCATTTCATTTTTGTTGCCTTTCTTCTAGTATCACAAAACTCAGGTCGTTTTACATTCTACGACCCTTAAACTTAAATAAATCAAAAAAATATTTTAGCTAGAAATGGAGATGATGGGTGTTGATTAGTTTACGTAGCCTAATCGGTATAACACTTAAGACTCTCAAGGTGACTGCTCCGAGTTGGCATTTTGTCAGAAGCTAGTTGATTATTTTCGTTTTATGCAGCTTGTTTGACGATCGAATATGAAACGACCTGAGTGTTTATGTAATATATATATTAGGTTGGTGCAAAAATAATGACGGTTTTTGACGTATTTTTTAACGTCAAAAACCGTCATTATTTTTGCACCAACCTAATATATATATATATATATATATATATATATATATATATATATATATATATATATAAGTATATATATATATTTTTAAAATGCAACAAAAATAAGTCAGACAAATTGAAAGAAAATCATTCGCCATATTTAAACAACCACAATTTAAATATTCCGCGAAAAGTCAATTTAAATACATTATACGAAATCGAAGACCTACATTGGCCAATAATGTGAATAAATTGGTCAAGTAATTGGATTAAGGGATCCATTTCTGCATACGGGGAAAAACAGTAGGCGTAATTACACGTCATTATATTAATACAAATTTAATTATATAAATGTATATATTCATGCAAACACTGATGTATAATATATCATGCATACGTGACATTACAGTACTACAAAAAAATATAAAGGTTCTCTCACCATAAAACCGATGTATTTTTGCAAACACCAAACCAAAATTCAATGTACAGTGTAACCCGGATATAAGACAGTTGTCGGGACCGGAGAAGAAGTCTCTTATATCCGTTTTTCTCTCATATCCGGGTTTGGTCTATTTTGTTTAGGTAAGTATGGCTCTAATTTGGGACCAGAGAAAATCTCTCTTATACCCGGGTTTTTCTTATATCCGGGTTACACTGTATAATTTTAACTGGTTTATCACTAGAAGACTTCGCAGATTCCAAACAAGTTTAGAAGAGGTTTCGAAACATTTGTTATCTGTTGTTTAATTCCTCATTAATCGCCTGCTTTCGAGACTGCCGGGAATTTGCGATATCTTTTGGGGAAGTCAAAAAAGATATTTTCAAATGGCAATTAAACTATAACAAAGATACGAGGAAGGATTAAGCTCTTTTGGAAATCCTGTGAAAACCAAACCTTTGAAAAAAACCCCAAAAAAAACAAAACAAAATCAAGCTTTAAAAGGCCGGTCCATCTCGGAAAGCAACGAGGGATGGCATATATTTTTTTCATGCTATACACCTGTAGCATGCGACTCACGTCAGTTAATATGAAATTTGCACACACAGTCCGTTAAAGAGGACATTTGAAACAGTTGGTTTACCTGAGAGATGAATTCATAACCCCAGTTACATATACACGCATTCATTAGATGCCAGTGGCTCCCCACGACATGCAAACATATGAACGACCCAGCTGATCCTAGAGTGTGCATACGTTGGGTAAACCGGATGGTAGGTAGATATATAAGCGCCCACTCTGTCAAGATGTAGAATCCACTTTCAGAGAATTCTTCAAAACCACACACCCACTCGCCTACAGTAATTGCCTGATTCAAGAAACAGTAATATTATGTTTGATAAATATAGCCACGTGTTCGTCTTTGTCTACACCGGATAACTTTGCACAAAAAAAAGTCCACTAAAACAAGCGAACGTTTGTGTGACGAAGGTGTGTAAAAGTCGTGATGAAGTTGCAGAAAAAAATCCGAGAGGGTAAAGTGCAATATTATCCATGTTTTTAGATTCGACTAAGCATAGAAGACCTGTCCTCTGTCGGGTAAAAATAATCAAGCTACAAAAAAGAAAAAAAACGGTTTTATTATGAGAGAGCCTTTAGCCACATATAAATT
>OZ010598.1:82829052-82834052 GCA_963932145.1 Acanthosepion lycidas | reverse complement strand
GGTGCAATTAATTTACAAATTCATGAATTATTCATACATAAAACAAATAAAAAGGTTAGTGATTTAAATGGCGAGAAATCCATCTTCGCGAACAATTCAAATAATATACAAAAACCCCGAACCTGTTTATGAATGAAAAGATCCTGTTTTATAAATTTCAGTTGCATTAGGTCTTTTTATTTTAGAAGCTTTCGTCTGTTCCTACAGACATCCTCAGGTATGAAATAGATTGTGTTCTTGTTTTTACTCTCAGGAAAAGACGAAAGATTGTAAAATAAAAAGACCTAATGCAACTGAAATTTATAAAACAGGATCTTTTCATTCATAAACAGGTTCAGGGTTTTTGTATATTATTCGAATTGTTCGCGAAGATGGATTTCTCGGCATTTAAATCATTAACCTTTGTATTTGTTTTATGTATGAATAATTCATGAATATATATATATATATATATATATATATATTCAAGCATGTTTCATTGTATAATATAGGCATATTATGTATATTTATTTATCAGTTATCTCCTGTCAAGCCCAGTACATAAAGGCGTTAGTTAGATCCAGTGACAGGACACAAAGAGTGTGAGTTCAATACCAGTTTAAGGCAGTGGAGAACTTTCAGAGGGAAATTAACAGGGGATAACTGATAACTGACATCCATTAAACATGGCACGTGGAACTAGAACAGTTTACCCCAGTGAGCGAAATAAAGGGTTCAGTTCGACATTCCAACTACCTGAAGAAAGCCGGAGCGTACAAGGGCCGAAACTTTGTAATAAATATGGCGACAAAGATGAGGACAATAGTCCGAATAATGTAAATAATGTACATAATACCTCATCTCAGAAATAAAGATAAACACAGATGTGTTTATACAGTTGTCTACAACAGGGATTGATCAGCCACCCTATTAGACAGGCATAAGTATAGTCGACAGACGAGAGATCAGACATTACTACTAACTCGCCTCCATCACATAACTGTAAAATCTACTGACAGAATCGTATGTGAAAATATTCGAATAATAGAAAGTAATTCTTTATAGCCAGTTAGTTCTGTGATGTTTCTTTCGTTACATGACTGACGAGGTAGATTTTTTTTTCCTGCAGTAGGTTGACATTTCTTTCTGCAGTAGACCAGTTGTCATCGAGGCTATAGAACCCTGTCCGTCCCGCTATTTTACCCATAGCTGGAGAAGAGGATTCCCAAGAGTATTAGCACGTAAGTGAATGTAATGGATTCGACTGGAATTCGAACTCGGCTCTCCGATTACTCTACTCGAGCCGCTATCTATTACACCACCGTGCCTAGCACGAGTACATTTAAGTCAGTATAATTAAGATTCTGCTGTATATAAAGTGGGGGTCGTTTTTCTTTCTTTTTTTTTTTTTTAGACTACTTCCCGCCGAATTACTTTATATTATAAAATAATTGGAAAAATACTTTAAAAGTCTCACTTGTGAAAATCTTCGATTAGCAGAAATATGGCATCACTTGTTATAACATGTGTTAATTTGAATTAATACAATTAAAAATCTGTTGTATATAATGTCGAGGATCCTTTTTCTATTGTTATCAATTAATAAACTGACCCATAAAAAATTACTACATATTAAATTAATGATAAGAAAAATAAATTTGAAGACCTACATGTGAAAACCTCTAATATTTTGAAAGACTTTTATATCCGTTATATCCGCATAAGCTGTGGTGCTTACTCTGTAATACTCTATCTCGAGTGGCTCTCGGGCATTTTACAGGTTGATGTCAGAAATTAAAGAACGATTCTGACTTTAATCCAAAGAATTCCTTTTGTTTTATACTTTGAAACATATAACAGAAAATCGGGTCAGCTCGATAAAAGTCTCCGAGTTGGTTGCATATGGTGCTGTAAACACCAGGAGGTGCGCCCCCTTTCTCAATGGGTTGTTGAGAGAAGATCTTCTACTTAGAGTACGTGGCGTTGATTATTTGCATATGAACGATACTGGGCAGGTATTAGCCAATAGTCAGCGTGGATCTGGGACTCTTAGTCGAGAGAATCGCTCTCGACGTGTGGACGTGCGAAGACCAGATAAGACGAACACCAGAAACAATTTATTGAGTAGAACGAAACAGTTGATTCCCTTAAAACAATAGGGTTGAGCAGTACATTGTAGGGAAAAGAATTTCCCATATTAAGGCTTTGTTGTAACGCCAGGCAAAAAAAAGAAGAAAAATCATCGGTCAGAGAAGATATAATATAACTGTTCAGAGAATATATTTTCTTCTCATCTGCCATTCAAACGAGCCAATTGCTCAACGTAACATTGGTTTAGTAAATGTTTCTCCTGGTTCTTGCTGTCTATAATTAAAAAAATATCTTTAAATACTACCAACAAAGATCACGCCCAATAGAATGGGTTTAAACTATGATCTCTGAATTTAAATATTTTCTATAACAATTTCTCGGACATTCAGGCCGGTAAATGTTGTTAATACAGTTTATTACGAACAGAGCATTTACTTAAATATTTGCATCTATAAAAAGAATGTAGAAACATAAAAATGTATTAACCTTGTATATAACGGCATTCTCAGGTAAATGATTCAAATTGGCTTCCAGCGAATAAGCATGTAGATCTTAGAGAGGACAGTTATTATTCAAACCTTGTTGATTGGCGCTACAGAATCACAGATGGAAAACTGAACTAAGTAACAGAAACCACATCACTTGAGGACTTTCAACAGGAGAAATAGCTAAAATGGATAGCTCATGAAAATCAAATAAAAAACAATGACAATCAAAAAGTTGATATTCCACACTACAACGAACAAAAGGTTAATAAGGAAACCACTGTCAATAATGGAAATTAAAAGTTAGTGGACTCGAGAAATATATTTTTCTGAAGCATTGTTTTAATAAAATGATATTCGTAAATTTCAGGTAATAATAGCACTGGTTGCTCTGTAAACGAATGCCGAATGTTTGCATGAAAAGAAACAGCTATTATCATCAACAACGATATTAAAAATTAAAATCTAAAAACATATTCTTTATTCCTATCAAATAGGAGTGTTGTTCCGAAAGTAATGCCTCCTATTTTGATATTGACCAACAACTTCTTAAGCGGATGTTAATTTAGAAGTTGAGATTTCCTGTCAATAACTCTTTTTTTTCTTTCCCCTAAATAGCAGTATGGTAAAAATGATGTCTGGTGTGCAGTTGTGACCGTAGGAGAGCTATATCGTTGTTTTCGTGTATGCAGAGAGGAACGCACTTATTGACATTCACTGACGCTTGCGGAACCTTTGCAAAGAGCTGTTGGTGGATATGAGCACAGTTAGGTTGGGTAGGCAATATGTTTCGGCAGTGATAAAGATTTGTGGGATAAGCCACATTTTGGGTGGCAATGCATAGCTGTTGACAGGCGTAAAGAAGAGCGCCATTAAAAATGTATGTCTGAGCTGTCCGACAACTTTTTCCGTTTCCGTTGTAATTTCTATGGAAAGAATGGAAACATTATATTCGGAGCGTCCTTCTTCGCCTCTTCTTGACTGACAAAACGTGTCCCTAAAAAATGTTGGAAATATAAGAGATACCTAATAAAATCCTTTCAACTTCACTCTGCTGAACGCCATACTTTATTTTTTTTATATATATTAAAGAGAATAAAAGTGTTCTACCTACAGATGTAGATGGAAACAGAAAAGCAAATCATCTTTAAATTCGGAAATTGCAGTGACCAAATCCGTCAATACTTTAATAAAATTACCATTAATTACTTTTTGATAATAAAGAAAACACCAAAGTATTATAACATGTAACCCCTTGTGTCTTAGTGGCTTTACTGCCTTGCTTAGTGTGAACTCAACTGAAAGGGAAAAGTACCATGAAATTGTTGTATATAATATGCGTGTCAGAAAAGGAAAATCGACTAGATATGCTAATGTCAGCTACACATATTCAAAAACATATATTCTATCTCATCTCTTTTGTTTCATATTCGCAAACATATTAATTAATATATTAAACTATAAAGAATAAATGTAAATTCCAATTTACTGATATATATATATTTCTCAGAGTTAACCTGTAGGATACGTATAAAGGTAAAATATAATAGGAAAACTGTATTATTAGCCGACGCATATATATATATATATATATATATATATAGTCATCCAAAGACACACTGTTCCGCTGCATTACAGCTCATCAGTGTGGTTAGACATCCGGTTGCCTCTAGCTAGGATCGAAACCCGGATGAATTGGCATCAGTCAGAGTCTACCCCTAAACTGTTGGCACACAGCATGAATGAAGGTGAAGGAAAGCCTATTTATTTTTAGATAAACACGCCAGATATTGAGAGAACTATATTTCTTTTCTCGAAAAGTATTGCATTAGTAGCAACCTCACACTTTCTTCCCCGAGATTTCATATATATATATATATATATATATATATATATATATATATATATATATATATATATATATATATATATATATATATATATATATGATCTTTTTATTTAGTTTATAGACGTTTGAGTACACATGCATCTAGTTTAAAGAGTATAATTCTCCTCAAACATTTTTTAAGAAATTTTAATAAATGAGATTATTCTTTAATAAAGACAAGCGGGTAGACGAAAATTAACTTTATTATGTCTTATTCTGCGTTGTGTTTTTAGATTCGTGTATGCACAAAATATAACGTTTTCGTAAGAAGGTATAAATGTTAGATTGTAAATAAAAATACACTAATTAATTTGAAATTATGTATGTTTAGCGGAAACGTCTCTGAGACATAAAACGTAAAATGAATATCTACGGTACCAGAGTTTGAAAGATAATAAAGAAAATATGCCCCCCCCCACCCGCCAGGAAAGAAGCCAACATTCCCTTTTAATTGTAGGATAATGCATTTTATCACATTTTCTTTATTATGACTTTCAATATCTAGGCTAGTAGACATTAATTTCGTTAAAGACTATTACATGCAAAACATAACGTTT
>OZ010598.1:82796552-82824052 GCA_963932145.1 Acanthosepion lycidas | reverse complement strand
TATTTTGCTCACTGGGGTACACTGTTCTAGTTCCACGTGCCATGTTTAATGGATGTCAGTTGTCAGTTACCTCCTCTTAATTACCCTCTGAAAGTTTTCCACTGCCTTAACCGGGTATTGAATTCACACACTTTGGGTCTTGTCACTGGATCTAACTAACGCCTTTATCCACTGTGCCATGTGTCCTTGAGAGTTCAGTTCGACATTCCAAATACTTGAAGAAGGGCGGAGCATACAACGGCCGAAACGTTGTAATAAATATGGCGACAAAGATCAGGACAATTGTCTGAATAATGTAAAGACTGTACATAAGTCATGTCAGAAATATAGACAGACGTCAGATCTAATGATGCAAAAAAATCTAACCGGATATCACGTCTCGTTCTTCAAACCTCAATAGAGGACAGAAAATAAATATGTGCAGAACGATTAAAATAATAAGTGTATGGAGAAAATATTTTAAAACAGCAAGAAAAAAAAGAAAGAAACAGGTTATCGATCCTCGCTCTTTAGGGCTCAATCGAGAACAAAAGATGTAAATATGTGTACAACCGTTGAGTATAGCGCAGGCTGTGCAACCGGTCTTCTTTTGTTTCTTCTGGTAGATGGGAAAGCATGATGTGAATCAACAGAGCCCGACACGCTTTCAGCATTCTGCGGCCAATCTGGAAATCAACAGCCCTCGCATTTTGCAAGCTCCGGATCTTCAACACCAAAGTGGGACAGGTCCAGATAAGTCCCAATCGCGATTGACATCAAGAAACGGAAATGGGGGATAGATCGGCCACACACTCTGCATGACTGCTTCTAGTGTCAGCAGGCAAGCCCTTGACTGGAATCTTCAAGGGAAATCGACTCCAACGACCAACTGTGGGACAGGTCCAGATAAGCCCCAATCGCGATTCACATCAAGAAACGGAAATGGGGGATGGATCGGCCACACGCTCTGCATGATTGTTTCTAGTGTCAGCAGGTAGGCCCTTGACTGGAATCTACAAGGGAAGTCGACTCCAACGACCAACTGTGGGACAGGTCCAGCTAAGCCCCAATCGCGATTGACATCATGAAACGGAAATGGGGGATGGATCGTCCACACACTCTGCATGACTGCTTCTAGTGTCAGCAGGTAGGCCCTTGACTGGAATCTACTAGGGAAGCGAAAAGTGGGTCGACTAAAACAGACTTGCGTAGAAGTGTTCCCGCAGAAGTGAAGGCAACCGGCATGACATGGGCCAAGCTGAAGAAGATCGCCCGAAACCGCCTTCGTTGGAGAGTTTTTTTTACGGCTCTAAGTTCCCCAAGGAATCAAGAGGCATAAGAATATATCAGAAGATAGTCATATCACGCACCTCATTCAGTATACATGTACCTCCAGTGGCTCTTCGGCCATGTATTGCGTGAACATTAACAAAAAATAAAAGTATAATGAACTGCTCTCTTTATTAAACATATCATATCATCATTGTATTTCTTACATGCTCCTCTAGCGACAGCACAGGATATTTGTCGGTGGTGTTTAGTAGAAAACGGGGTAGAGGCAAGGGTGACCTTTTTCATGCTGCAAGTAAATGATTAACAAAGGTATGTATTGAAAGCATGAGGGCCCGTTTGCTCTGATATGAGCTGTACACGAAATGAGGCCTCACGCTGTTTTCTTAACAAGGCATCGATCTGCGCGAATGTCAATGCTACGGGCCTCTTTCGAACTTCGTCTACGAAAGCAGTAATCCATTAATCCTAACCCTCGTCTTCATATGTGTTTATGGTCACGTCTCACTGAAACACGGGTCCCCGTACGGTCCATGACGTTAAGCAACGTTGAGTCTGGTTAGTACATAAATTGGGGACTGATTGGGATTACCAGGTCCTGTAAGCTTGGATGTGCTGTTGGTGTAATGGATAGTGCCTCGGAATTCTTAATCGAAGAGCCGAGTTCTAAATCCCGTTGGGTACGTTATATTCACCTACATTCAAATTCAATAAATTCAAATACGAACAAAAGACGAAGTTCGAAAGAGAATAAGAAAAGAAAAGAGAAGTACAACGGCTAAAATTATAGAGGTGTAGGGGAGAGAAACAAGAAAAAACATCAACAACAATAGCAAAAACAAAACAAAAGAATCTAACAGGCAGAAGCTAAATTTAAGGGCACTTATAATTAACATCAGAAATGGACAGATGATATTTCTAGTGTTACATGCCGGTAGATGGTCCAAGTCAACGGCGCCAATTCGATAAAATGTTGCATCTTCTCACTCGACCGGTGATCGCTAGATTTTTTTGTGGGGAGTGGGGCGATGAATAACATTGAACACGAAGAATTTTAACTTCACAATTTTATTGATCTCAACATGTACTATCTAGTGAAGGTCGTTACACCTCGCTGGGGAGCTGTTTCAGACACGAAATAGAATACGTCTACTTTGCATGACGTTGAAGATTCGACTCGCTGAAAAAAAAAAAAAAAAAAAAAAAAAAAAGACTTTATCATTCCCACGTTAAGCCAATCAAATTCGACTTCCCATATTATGGCTTGTATCTGATCCCATGGTCAACTTCAGGAAGCCGGAATAGAGATACACTTCCTCTAAAAATACTAGCCTGCTAAACTTTTATTTAACGCTAAGGCACATGAGGAAAGAGGGATTAGAAAATTTGAAAATCACAGGATATAGTGAAAGCAAGAGGGACTGGGAAAAGCACGGACTCGCCTACCTAATGACCTTGTGTTGACAGAACAAGGATTAAGAGAGATAGCGAAAAAACAAAATTACTAAAAGCTACAAAGGACAGGAAACTGTGGAAAGCCATAATCATCGGTGTCCTGAAGGGACACTGCATATAGAAGAAGACGAAGAATATATGCTGCTATGAATGACAGTGTTTACCTTCGAAAAGATTTGGAAAGAGGGCTTAGAGAATTTAACAACCAGAGAGCATATTTAAGGCAAGAGAAGCAGAAAGAAACGGAATGATCTACTTAACGTGTTTATGGGATTCCATGACACAAGAAACTTACAGCCACAAAAGATAGGTGATCGTGGAGAGCCATAATCACCTTAGTTTGGTTTGGTTTGGTTTACCGCATATCAACCTCAACGGTTTACTTAATGCAGACAAAATTTTTATTGATGGTAATGTTTTTCTTCAAAAATCTATTTCTGGAAATATTTTTCCTTGATAAAATCTATAGCTGGTCATATTTTTTTCAAATAATATATAGCTGTTTGTATTGCTGATATTTTTTTAAAAGTATTGCTGATAATAATTTTTTCTTCAAAAATTATTGTTGATAATATTTTTTTTATTATTACAAAGAATTTCTGGTAGTTTTGGTGTTTTTGGTGTTGGTAGTTTGCGCATAGCCGGGACCCTAACCGGTGCTAACACCCCGGGCCAGGGTGGACCTGGGAACACCAACAATTAAGAGGTGTTTCCACGCTTCTCAAAACCTTCTGATCAGAGGCTTTGCTGTTGGGCGTAGTTTATCGTCTTACCCAGCACGTGGATGTAGTTTATTGTCATACACAGAACGCGGATGTAGTTTATCGGCATACCCAAGACGTGGATGTAGTTTATTGTCATACCCAAGATGCAGAGGTAGATTATCATCATACCCAGGACGCGGGTGTAGTTTATCGTCTTACCCAGGACGTGGATGTAGTTTATTGTCATACCCACGATGCAGAGGTAGATTATCATCATACCCAGAACGCGGATGTAGTTTATCGTCTTGCCCAGGACGCGGATGTAGTTTATTCTCATACCCAGGATGCAGAGGTAGATTATCATCATACCTAGGAAGCGGGTGTAGTTTATCGTCTTACCCAGGACGCGGATGTAGTTTATTGTCATACCCAGGATGCAGAGGTAGATTATCATCATACCCAGAACCCGGATGTAGTTTATCGTCTTACCCAGGACGCGGATGTAGTTTATTGTCATACCCAGGATGCAGAGGTAGATTATCATCATACCCAGGACGCGGGTGTAGTTTATCGTCTTAACCAGGATGCGGATGTAGTTTATCGTCATACCCAGGACGCGGGTGTAGTTTATCGTCTTACCCAGGACGTGGATGAAGTTTATCGTCATAATACCCAAGGCGCCATAATCCGCTTAGTACTTGTAGTATTAGAAGTAGTAGTAGTGAATCAGGACTTTAGAGTTGAACTTCTAATAAGTGTCCATCGAAATCCTCGCAATGATTCTCGTGGTGGATAAGCGAAATGGATTTGGAACATTGTCACGATGGAAATTAGACGTTCTGATCTAGATTTTCACTTTTTCAAATATTTCTTACAATACTTTCCTAATAAGCAGATGTTAGGGTCTTTCCACTCTAAATAGTTAATTAGCAAAATGCCGTCACAACCCCAAAAAACTGTTGACGTGACCTTTCTTCCTGATTTTTGTTTCTATGGAATCTCATAAATTTGGGGTAAGTATGGCTTTGAGTCAGTTTGTCTTCCCGACTCTTACTGGTAAAGTCAAGTTACATCTCAACTAAAAATTCTTCTCAGAGAGCCTTCTGAATTTTGACCATTTTTGTTTAAGATGCCCATCGAAAATCCCTATTCTTGTCTTTTGCAGTTTCGAGCGCAACAGTTTTGATAGACAATGACTAGAAAACTTGCACAATTTTAATTCTTTAGATACAAATGAAATGAGATGTCTAGCGTGTTAGCTATAATCTCCAGTCGTAATCGTCGGCGTCTTACAATTAAATTTTGAATTACCTCGATTTTTTCCACACAAATTGATATTGATGGTCTATCAATCCATGCGTCATTTTCACTTCTGTCTCGTTCTTTTTTGAGACAAGATATCCGTTTGGAAGTTGTTAATTATTTTTTTGTCGGACAATTATCTCCATAAAACTTTCTCAAATCATCAATAATGAATCATGTTTTTTTTTTAACGAAGTTTTATTATTATTTTTATATCAGTTATATCTGTAATTTCGATAGAATGCTTACGGATCGAAATATTTTTTTTTTCTAAACTGATTATAAAATCTTTTACCTCGATATACTCCAGTTATATACAGTTCATAATTTTTGTTAAAAACAAAGAACACTACACTGCTATGAGAATATTGACAATCTACTAAATCTAGATTTAGTAGAGACTTGATACTACAAAAATATGGATGTACAGAAGGATACTGAGAATAGCGGGAACCGAACCTGTGAGTAACGAAGAGGTTTTAAAGAAAATGGAAACAAAAAGGAAACTTATATTTCACATCAGGAAGAAACAGTTGAAATTTCAACAGAAGGATGCTGAGGATACCATGGACCGAATATGTGAGTAATGACGAGGTTTTAGAGAAAATGGAAACAAAAAGGAAACTTATACTTAACATCAGGAAGAAACATTTCAAATTTATACAGAAGGATGCTGAGGATACCATGGACCGAACATGTGAGCAATGACGAGGTTTTAGAGAAAATGGAAACAAAAAGGAAACTTTTACTTAACATCAGGAAGAGGCAGTAGAAATGTTTTCAGAAGGATGCTGAGGATACCATGGACCGAACCTGTGAGCAACGAAGAGGTTTTAGAGAAAATGGAAACAAAAAGGAAACTTATACTTAATATCAGGAAGACACAGTTGAAATCTCTACAGAAGGATGCTGCGGATACAATGGGTGGAACGTGAGTAACGACGAGGTTTTAGAGAAAATGGAAACAAAAAGGAAACTTATACTTAACATCAGGAAGAGACATTTGAAATCTCTACAGAATGATGCTGAGGATACCATAGACCGAACATGGGAGTAACGACGAGGTTTTAGAGAAAATAGAAACAAGAAGGAAACTAATACTTAACATCAGGAAGAGACATTTGAAATCTCTACAGAAGGATGCCGAGGATACCATTGACCGAACATGTGAGCAATGACGAGGTTTTAGAGAAAATGGAAACAAAAAGGAAACTTATACTTAACATCAGGAAGAGGCGGTAGAAATGTTTTCAGAAGGATGCTGAGGATACCATGGACCGAACCTGTGAGCAACGAAGAGGTTTTAGAGAAAATGGAAACAAAAAGGAAACTTATGCTTAACATCAGGAAGACCGAGTTGAAATTTCTACAGAAGGATGCTGAGGATACCATGGACCGAACATGTGAGTAACAACGAGGTTTTAGAGAAAATAAAAAGGAAACTTATACTTAACATCAGGAAGAGACAGTAGAATTTTTTTCAGAATGATGCTGAGGATACCATGGACCGAACCTGTGAGTAACGGCGAGGTTTTGGAAACAAAAAGGAAAATTTTACTTAACAGCAGGAAGAGAGAGTTGAAATGTCTGCAGAAAGATGTTGAGGATACCATGGACCAAACATGAGAGTAACGACGAGGGTTTGAGAAAATGGAAACAAAAAGACACTTATAATTAACATCAGAAAAAGTCAGCTGGATTTTTTGGGGAAGATACTGAGGAAAGAGGGCTTGGAAAATTTGATACTCACAGGGCAGATTAAAAGCAAGAGGGACGGAGGAAAACAAAGCCTTACCTATCTAACGAATCTGAGTAAATGGACGCCTGATCAGTCTTTAGGAGAGATAACAAAAATACAAAATTTATTAAGAGCCGCAGAGAACTGGAAATTGTGGCTAGCCATGATCGCCAACGTCCTGAAGGCTTGAACAATTTTATATTCACAGGACATATTGAAGGCAAGCGGGACAGAGGAAAAACGCATTATCTCCCCAGCGAGCTTGCGTAAATGGTCATTTAATAATTCTGGTGGAAAAAGCATATTACAAAATAAAAATTAAAATGTAATAAAATTTACTTCGGCATTTCGACGTGGTCTACAGGCTAACCATTTTGCCTATCTAGATCAATTACGACCGAATTTGGAATTCGATCTACATTGGGAGCTCTACACATTTGGCCTTGTGCCACATTTAATCTACGTGTATTAAATCGCTATAATAAAACCCCACTTAACGACTTGCCTGTTTAATGATCCCAGAGACACAGCACATAGAAGAAGAATTTAGTTGGTCTTATCTCTGGGGTCGTTGAACAGGTAAGTCGTTACGTGAGGTTTTATTATAAATTAATTTTTATTTTGTAATATGGTTTTTCCACGAGCATTTTTAAATGACCCTTTTATATAATTTTAGTGAATGCGCCTATAATGAGAGAATGAAAGGAAAATTAGTGTGCAAAGCCCATCCATTAACGTAAATTTATTTGCGACGAAATGTTATTGTCGTAATGTTTTAAGCGTAAACTGAATAATTAGATAAAGTAAACAATTGATTTAGTTTTGTGATCATTTCTGTCGGCTGTAAATCGAATTAGTTTCTTGCATCGATTGTTATTACTCAACAGCACGAAGCAAATAATGAGACCAGTTTATTTTTTATTTTTTTCTGGTGCAGCAGGAATTGTGGAAATTAATTTTATGATCTACATTTACTATTCGACGAAACAATAAAAAAATCAGATAAAAATGATAAAACAAAACAAACCTAAGAAACTAAAACAAAATAAGTTAAACGGTAGATTTTCAAACATAGGTTCATATACAGTCGAATTTCTCAGATTCGAACTTCAGTCGTTCGGTTCCGGATATAATGTAGTGTGTGTAATATAACTGTAGAACTTATCGCAATATATGAAAAATTAAGTGTCTCACGAAAGTAAATATTAATTTGCAATGTTTAATGCCCAATAAGTTTTATTTTCAGTCGTATTTTTAATTTATTTCAATCGTCCTCGTATATCTACATATTATAAGGAGCATACATGGACAATATTTCTTTACTATATGATATGAGGAGACATTTAGATATAACGTGGCATGTGTAATATAATTCTAACTTAACAAAACAAGAAAATGTGAACACCTATAGATTTCGAACATAGAGTTACTAGTTTATACCTTTACGATAAAACTCTGCAGTGTTTTTTCAACCGGTGTTTTTGTGTGATTTTTCTTTATATAATCGTAATTTTTACGATATACGTACGGCATATTGTTAGAAAATTCTTAGTTATTATAATAAAGGCTTCGACCTCTTATAGTCTTTAAAATTACAGAAGTCCTCATATCTGAACCTCAGATAATAGGACGAATTCAGATATAATGTGGTATGTGTAATTGTGACAAATTACAAGAACTTATCGCAAGATATGAAAAAATGAAATGTCCCAAGAAAGTAAATATTAATTTACAAAGTTTTATTTTCAATTGCCTTTTTTTTTATTTCACCATTTTGCTTACATTTCGCTGTTCTAATCTCATACGTTCGTTCCTTCTGTAGAAATTTCAACTCTCTCTTCCTGATGTTAAGTATAAGTTTCTTTTTTGTTTCTATTTTCTCTAAAATCTCGTCATTACTCACATGTTCGGCCCATTGTATCCTCAGCATCCTTCTGTAGAAATTTCAACTGTCTCTTCCTGATGTTAAGTATAAGTTTCCTTTTTGTTTCGATTTTCTCTAAAACCTCGTCATTACTCACATATTCGGTCCATGGTATCCTCAGCATCCTTCTGTAGAAATTTCAACATTCTGTTCCTGATGTTAAATATAAGTTTCTTTTTTGTTTCCATTTTCTCTCAAATGTGAGATGAGGACTTTAGGATATGAATATGTTCGGATATGAGGATGTTCGTTTTTGAGAAAGTTCGGATATGAGGATGTTCAGATTTGAGGAAGTATTATTTTCCGAACATGGTACTGACCGTTTTCAGAAATTAAAAATTACCGATAACTTTAGACACACTATTTACATTATTCGGACTATTGACCTCGCCTTTGTAGCCATGTTTATAACAACGTTTCGGCCGTTGTACATTCCGGCTTCTTCAGGAGTTTGGAATGTTGAACTGAAACCTTTATTTCGCTTGCTGGGGAAGACTGTTCTAGTTCCACATGCCATGTCTAATGGATATCTTTTATCTCCTGTTAATTTCCCTCTCAAAGTTCTCCACCGCCTCAACCAGGTTTGGGTACTGTCACTGGATCTAGCTAACGCATTTATCCACTGTGCCATGTGTCATTCAGTTCGACATTCCTACCACCTGAAGAAGGCCGGAGAGTACAACGGCCGACACGTTGTGATAAACATGGCGACAAAGATGAGGACAATCGTCCGAATAATGTAAATAATGTATATAATGTGGCGTGTGTAATATAACTGTATATTAACAAAACACAAGAACTTATCCCAATATATGAAAAATTAAGTTCCTCACGAAAGTAAATATTAATTAACATCTTTTCTTATCAAATTCGAAAAACCTCAAATCCGAACATCCTCATATTCGAACATCCTCAAATCCGAACATCCTCAAATCCGAACATCCTCATATTCGAACATCCTCATATACGAACATCCTCATATACGAACATCTTCAAATCCGAACATATATATCTATATTCGTTTGAACTGCATTCCTTGGTTTCGCCAATTTCAACCTTCACGGCTAGGACGCACTCTCACCACTCACATCGTAGTAAACCACCCACATTCCCCCCATATTCCACTGATGGGAAGTAAGTTCCACTCGAGCAGCTTCTTCCCATGAACCACTGATCTGGAGAACCGACCCCAACCCCAAGCGGATGTTTCTCCGATATCAACAATCTTAACCTGTTTACGTATAAGCTTAACCGTTATTTTTCCCCAACCTATCCGTATAAACTGCCTCTTATTTTGTAACCCTCTATCTCGAGTGGCCCCTAGTCCTTGGACAGGGTGAACCTTTCTGTAATAAATAAAATAAAATGTTGATGTTGCTGTTTGTTCCTCCACTGTTTGTCGATGTTTCAAAAGCATGTGAAAGAACAAAATCAAAAATTATTACAGAAAAAAAAAACTAAGAGTTTATTTGAATTTATAAGTTTACCATCCGTCCATTCCTTGTATATTGCTGCCACATATCGTTCGATACTCCTGTTGTATATTTAGAGATTCTTGATAAAATCCCCAAAAGATGGGAAAGTGACTGAAGCTGAGATGCCAGGTTAGGACCAATAATACTGCAGATCCTCATATCCGAACATCCTGAAATCCGAACATCCAGAAATCCAAATAACCTCATATCCGAACATCCTCATATCCGAACACCCTCAAATCGGAATATCCTCATATCCGAATATACTCAAATCCGAATATCCTCAAATCCGATCATCCTCATATCCAAACATCCTCAAATCCGAACATCCTCATATCCGAACAACCTTACATCTGAACTTCTAAATGTTGCCATTTAGTTAATGTAGGAACATGCTAAATTCTAATATGTTCTTTTTCTTTGCAAATAATTGTTAGTAAGTAGAAATTTCTTAAAGCATAATGTTTAATACAGAAGAAACTTCAACTGGAAGAAAAAGGAAAAGAAACCTGGAACTAAGCATTAAGAAACTTGCGAGGAAGCAAGAAAAAACTGATTAAAAGATCATCAAGCGGAAGATTTCTTTAGTCTTTAATAGCACATGCCTTAATATATATATATATATATATATATATATATATATATATATATATATATATATATATATATATAAGTGAACATAGACGTCAGGACTTAGAGGTGACAGTCTGTTTCATACTAGATGCAATCCTCAGGCAACGAGTGCTGTTATTTTTCTCGGCTGTTTATATATACGGGTGCATTGCGGGTAGTCTATTTTGGTGGTTATTTTATTTTATTTTTGCTTGTTGTATTTATTTTTATTTTTTATTTTTATTTCTTATCTTATATTTATATATATAATTTTTATTTTGATCGATGTTTTTATTAACGTAGTAAAAAAATTTTATATCGCTTCTTAAATAGTTTTGTTTTGGGATGATAAAGATATTCAATTTTGGGGTTGATTACTATAGTTTATTCTAACTATTATTTTGGCGGGAACCGTTTTTAATTTGTTTATTACTTCATATATTTATTTGGATTGATTATCTTTATTTGTTTGTTTCGTACGATTAGTTTATCGGGATCGGTTTGTTAGTATATTTATTTATTTGGGTGAATTTAGATCAATTTATTTTAGTTGTTATTATTTATTTGTTATACTGTATATTTTATCTTTTCGGTTTTCGATTTTTAAGCAACGTAGTTTTATATATATATATATATATATATATATATATATATATATATATATATATATATATAGCATGAGAATTAGCATGAGATAAACTTGATAGAAGGTGAAATAAGTAAAAAAAAAGAGTTCTTAGGGATATTTTTTTTAAAGAATGGAATCAATAACCAAACTTATACTTTGAAAAACGTTTTCAACAAATGACAAAAAACTGTGCTGCAGTATTCAACGATATTTTGACCATAAAATTAAATTTAACCACAAAATGTTTTTTTTTCTTTTTGTCATAATAAATTTTCGAATAAAAAATCTCATTTTCTTTTTAAAACGATGTATAATTATTTTTCTTACTTAAATTATAAAATAACTACTTTAGGGCTAATTTAAAAAATTAGGAAGGGTTACCACAAATTTTTGAACTATAGTACATATATATATATATATATATATATATATATATATATATATATATATAAATATATATATCATAAAAAGAGCAAGCAACTGAAGAGGATTTCTGGCAAGTAAAAAATTTTCAGCATCACTTATATATCACCATGTCAACATTTGCCAACATACACGGTTAACGGGCGCCTTCATCTACACGCTGTTACTTTCTTCCGGTCATAACTTGTTTGGTTGGTTTTACACTCCTGCACCGGTCTATAAATGTCTCTGTGGAATGAATGCATCACAAAAACGTCTTAATGTTGTCCATTCCCTCAGGGAATTCCAAAGTTTCGATCAGATGGGCATGATCGGAATGTGTTCAACCATTATTCCTATGGTTCGAACATGATGCAGTTTCTATGAATTCTTGTAAAATTCAGTTGGAGGTTAAAGTGTTACCCACCTAGGATACTAACTCGCCTTAATGGATACTTTTGTTTCAAGATTTCGAATTCTATTGATTTCACCAGGAGAGTAGCTGTCATTATCATTTGGTTGGACGAATATACATATATCCCTCGTGCTTTTCGTATTCATTTTTCAGCAAGCATGGATATTTGTCCCAACAAAAACCAAACGAAATGTCAAAAGGACGCTTTTTTTCCATGACACACTATCATTTTAACTACCTTCAAACATCAGCAATGTATATTGTTTTAAAAAGCGATGATTAGAATTGTAATAAAAAGTAAACATATAAACGTGAATTTATACATATTCTTTGTTCTTGAGATTTTTTTTTCTTTCTAATATTCACCCAATATAATAATCCCTCAAGAGTGTTACTGTGTGGAGTTACGTTAGCTTAGGAAAGGACAAGCGTTAGGAGTATAGATCTGAAATAGGCAAAATAAGTAACCGGAAGCCCAGTCCTAAACCGGAAACCAGGGACTCCTGTATAAAACCAGGGGTAGAGTGTGAACCAGACGATAGGCGATCCTATCTACTCCTACTGATGGAGGAGAAAAATTAAAATTAAATAAACAGTTTGTGAATAAAATTTCAGAATTCAGTCGTAGACATTCGAAAGACAGATCTGAAGCAGACTTTAGAAGGAACCGGAAACCCGATCTTAAATAGGGAAAAAAGAGATAAACCACTACTCCTTTTCAAAAGTCCAGGGATAGGCGATCCTATATATTCCCGTTGGTGGAGGAGAAAAAATAAAATGAAATAATTAGTTTGTCTATAAAGCTTCAGGATTCCGTCGCAGACATTAGAAGCACAGAGCTGAAGTAGACTTTTAGAAGGAACCGGAAACCTAACCGTAAACAGGAAACAAGAGATAAACTTCTAATATTCTTCAAAACAACAGGGAGAGTCGATACTCTCTAGACCTATTGGTAGAGGAGAAAAAAATAGAATGAAATAAACAGTTGGAGAATAAAGTTTCAGAATTCATTCGTAGACGTTAGAAGCGCAGAGCTGAAGCAGACTTTAGAAGGAACTCGAAACCCGATCTTAAACAGTAAACAATAGATAAACCTCTACTCCTTTTCAAAAGGCCAGGGATAGTCGATCCTAAATTTCTCCCACGGATAATAAAAATAAGAAACACTATGTATTTATTAGATTTTTTATTTTTCTACTTATTTAATATATTGTTTATTGGAATGACTAGAAAAACATGAGCCAATTTCTAACTGATTCAAACTTTATAAAATGGTAAATAATATGGATTTCCTTACAACTGGTTCACATATTTTAATAATTTAGTAAATGTTTATAAATTTAAGAAAAACAATTGTGTTCACATGTATTTCTTTATAAATTTGTCATGGGTCCTTACCTATAACTACAGAATGAACTCTTCCTAACACTATGTATACTACGTCTCTCAAGAGATAGTTGACGGTCGAACTCTCTGCCTCTGAGCAGAGACGAACCGGGACGAGGCTCTGCCGAAGGGCAGAGTCTCGTTCGGGGATGTTGACCAACCCGATCCCGTTTATACGGGTTCTACGGGCATTTTTTGTCCGATCCTACGGCGTCGTGAAACCCAAGTTAAACTCAGCCTTGTGCCATATGCAACCCTCGTGGGGGATGGCTAGATACCGAATCAAGCCGAGCTTCTCGGCTTGACAGTCGAACTCTCTGCCTTTGAGCAGAGAGGAACCTGGACGAAGCTCCGCCGAAAGTCAGAGTCTCGTTTGGGGAGGTTGACCAACCCGATCTCGTTTATACTGGTTCTACGGGCATCTTTTGGCCGAGCCTACGGGCTGGGGAAACCCACGTTAAACTCGGCCTTGTGCCACATGCAACCCTCGTGGGGGAGAGGGGCTAGATACCGAATCGAGCCGAGCTTCTCGGCTTAACGGTCGAACTCTCTGCCTCTGATCAGCGAGGAACCCGGACGGGGCTCCTCCGAAGGGCAGAGTCTCGTTCAGGAAAGTTTACCAACCCGATCCCGTTTATAAGGGTTCTACGGGCATTTTTTGGCCAAGCTTACGGGCTCGGGAAACCCACGTTAAACTCGGCCTTGTGCCACATGCAACCATCGTGGGGGATGGCTAGATACCGAATCGAGTCGAGCCGATAGTAGTTCACTCTAAACCAGACTGACAGTCATACTAACACCTTCCACATCTTGTATTATTATTTCGTGTAATATACCTTCGTTATTTCTACTCTTGTAACCTGGACCATAAGAAAATTTATAAATGATAAATATTGCGTTGCCTTAATTTTATAAGTTTTTAGAATGTTATAAATATAAAATTGTTTGATAATTTTATCGTAAATTCTCAAAGAACGAAGAAAATATATAAATTCGAATTCATCATATGATTAGGCTTTATTACAATGTTAATCATTGCGTTTTAGAACAACAAAAACAAATGCCGAAGAAGGAAGGCAAATAACATAATAACGGTGTCATGGGAAAAATCGTCCTTTTGACATTCCGATTTATCCGGCAGGAATGTCCATGTTTACCAATTTTTAATTAAATAATAATAATTATCAATCATCTAGCCATAAGTAAGAGTCATTAAGAAGTCTGGTCTCATACTGGCCCCTGTTCTCTCTAAACTGTATAATAAATGCTTCACTGGCCTCTTTTTGCCTGTTTGATGGAAGTCATCATCTATGTTGAGCCTCTTGACATTTTCAACTATCAACCTATTCGCCTCTCTTTTTGGGAAACAACTAAAAGCCATAATTAATGCTGAATTGGTTCACCGTCTCTCATTGAAGGGTCTTTTTCTCAGACAAGCGATATGTCTTTCGTTTCGCCAGGTCAACTGCTGATGTACTGACGATATTTACAGAAAGAGTTCTTCATGCTCTGCATAAAAACGGTGAAGCCCGATCTGTAGCGTTGGACATCTTGAAAGCCTTCAACAAGGTCTGGTATGCAGGTTATCTCCAAAAGCTGAAAAGTTACGGTATAGCCGGACATATTTTGAAGTGACCCAGTCTTTACAATCAAATCTTGAAATGAAAGTTAACCTGAACAGTTACTCGTCTAGATCCTTTCGTATAAACGCGGGTGTCACCCAGGGCTCCATCCAGAGCTCATACCCTGATCCGTCCGTCAATGGAAGCTAATGTCCAAAACGACCTCCAGTCCGCGGTTAACTGGAGCAAAAGATGGTTTGTTAATTTTAACGCCTTCAAAACTAAACTATTCTTGATTAAGTAATCAGAGACTCCTCTCTGCCATCCATCAGCTAGTCAATAGGAAGTCAATAGTATGCTCCATAACTGCTTCCTGTTCTTACTAAACTGTATAAATAATGTCACTCTCCTTTCTGATATCCTGCCTGCTGGAAGTCAGCATCTGTTGTTCCAGTTTTTAAGAATTCTGGTGAATCGTCCGAACTATCTATCAACCTGTTAGCCTTCTACCTCTTTCTGGGAAACTCTTAGAGTCCCTAAACAATGTTGAATTGATTCCTCATCTCTCATTGCAGGGTCTTTTCTCAGACAAACAATATTGTTTTCGTTTCTCCAGGTCAACTGCTTATATACTGACGATATTTGCAGAAATAGTTTATCATACTCTGTATAAAAACGGTGAAGCCTGGGCTGTTACATTGGGCATCGTGAAATCCTTAGACAGAGTCTGGCTTTCAGGTCATCTCTACAAGTGAATAGTTACAGATTCTCCGTACAACTTTTTGAATCAATTCAGTCTATCCTATCAAATCATGAAGTGGGAATTATTCTTAACGGCCACTCGTCTAGATACTTTTTGTATTAAAGCAGCTGTTCCTTGGTCCTACTCCATTTTTCAACTTTTATTAATTACGTTCCTGATGACATCAGCTCTCAATTTGGTATCTACGCTGACAACACAAAAATTTATTCCTTCTTCGATAGTAAGGCTTATCAGTCTGACAAGGTCAAAATGGCAGCTGATATCCAAAATGGACACAAGTTGACTGGGACAAAAGATGGCCTCTTAATTTTAACATCTCCAAAACTAAACCTCTCCATTAATTATCTGCGAGAACGCTTACTCCCTTCTATCAGTAAGGCTGATGCTAACCCACAGGAAAGTGGCACATTGCGCCTTCTGGTCATCCGTTGACAACTGAAAAACTATTTTGAATCCCTGGCTAGGTCAGTTGCTAAGAAAATCGGTTCACTATGTCGGGCGAGACAATTTTTCTCTCCAGAATCTATGTTACATATCTGTAAGTCTATTATTCGTCTATGCATAGAATATTGCTGCTACATATGGGCCGGTGCTCCTGATATTTATCTTGAGCTCCTTGATAAGATTCAAAGAAGAATCTGCAATATTACTGGTCATGCTCTGGCAGCTCGGCTCCAGTCTCTTTCCTACCCACAATAAGGTTGTCTCTCTGTATTTTTTATAAATGCTATCATGGTAATTTTTTGAATGAGCTCCGCCATTATGAATTTAAGCGCAATACTAGACTGGCGTCGATATGTCATCAATTTACAGTTGAGCTTCATAGAAGTAGCGGTAAGTTATATGCTAAGTTTCTTCTCTCGCACTTCTCGTTTGTGGAATTCTTTTCCGGTTTCATGTTTTTTGGTGACGTTTAACTTGCAAAAATTTAAATGCAATGTCAATCGCTATCTATTATTCCACCTGATTACTCTATTTTCTTTCTGCTCATCATTAATGTTTCTGATCATAATTCTTCCACGTCCAATAACTTCTTGTGATATCGTGGCATTACTGACTAGCTTCGGGGAGATTTCGATTAAAAAAAAGGATAACAATGAAAACAAATAAATAAATAAAAATATATCGCATGCATGGGGGGTGCTGGCAATAACTGAAATCGACTTGCTCCAACATTTTACAAAAGATATTTATTTCTATATTTAGATGTACCCATTAATTCACTTTTGTAGATAGAAAACTTTTGGGCAAATTTATGAGATCTTTATTATAGTTTGTATGTCTCAGATTTTTGCATGGTGTGGAGAAATACATTGAAAATACTTTTATGCTCCTCCAGTGGCTGAATTATTTCATATTCAACGCGAAACAATAGTCGCGACAAATATTACAATATACAAGAAGGAACCATTCAATGAATCATTATATATATATATATATATATATATATATATATATATATATATATATATATATATATATATATGTGTGTGTGTGTGTGTGTGTGTGTGTATAAATAAAAGGAAAGAACAGTAAGATATATAATCCGGTGTTCTTATAGATATTTTTATTTTTACAAAATAGTGCTCAATGTAAATTTACAGAGCATTAATATTATAAATTAATTGATTGATTAATCTGTAAACCTTGGAAACGTTAATTAAGATTTTAGCTGTGTCTTTAAAACCCAGTAATTTTAAAAGTTACTCCAAAATTCGCTTGAGGATGAAATGAAACTAATGTCTTTAATTTACTTACAAAATTAAATTCGCACCTTCCATTTTTGAAACATGGTTAGAACTAGTGTAGCGGAAAAAACATATTTTAAATCAATTAATTTATAATATATATATAGGATCGACTCTATCGTCGAGATTCGACGTATGAGGGTCAAGCAGATCAGTTTCCAGGAAACCGACAGCCCGACACCGGCACATGAGATTTGATTATAGTGGTGAAGGCCTCGTGCAGGACCATCCACATTTTTTGGAGGGACGAATACAGAGACCTGGTGCACCGAATGCCACAAGGTTCCCAAACGACCCTCCGCAGGTTTTGAATTCAGAGTTGTCCTTCTCCTAGACCAGTTGCCATCAAAGGTTATAGAACCCAATCTGTCCTGCTATTTTACCCATAGCTGGAGGGAGAAGAAGAGGATTCATACCTTTCCCAAGGGTATTAGCACGTAAGTGAATGTAAAGGATTCCTCAATCCAAGCCGATATCCATTGCTCCACCGTGCCTCATATATATATATATATATATATATATATATATATATATATATATATGCAGATATGTAGAAAAATAGGGAAGAATACGTTAGGTAAATAATCTGGAGTTCTTTAGTATTTTTGTTTTTATTTTGAAAAAAAAAACAGTGCTCCATACAGAAGTAGAGCTTAAATTATAATTATTTTAAAAAAAATATTTTCATCCTGTTTCATCCTCAAGCGAAAATTTAGGAACAACCAATCTTGCAATTTCACGCATCTTTATAAGCATGTTCATTCGCAAAATTAGTTACTATGGAAACGACTAGAGCGACCATCTTGATAAAGGGCATAAGAGTTAATTTGTATCCACATATCAGTCACCTTCGAAAAGAGGTCAAGCCGAGGTAGTGTCGGAGTGTTCATTTCAAAACGAAAGATAGCATTCATGTATGCACATCGTCTTGTGAGTCACAGTAAAAGATATCTGTTGGCACCATAAAATGTCGTGAAGTGTCTAAAGAATTTTATTTTATTTATTATTTATTTATTTATTTTTTTCGAAAGAGCTGTTTCGTATATAAACGCGTTGCACTGAACTACAATTTGTATTTTTGATAACTTCATATAGGGTTTTTCTATCTTATGATTGGGTTAAGCATTTAGACCTTTTATTAGACTATGAAATTCATTTTTTTTCATGCTAATTATTTAATGCAAAAATTTGTTGATGTCGGCAAAAAACCGTCAACTCATATGCTTATAAAAATGCGTAAATTTCAAGATTGATTATTCGTAAATTTTCGCTTGAGAATGAAACAGGGCTTGACACGTTAATTAATTTTAACTTTAATATTTATATTGAGGTTTTCGGCTCTTGTTTTTGAAATATGAGAACTCTTATTTAGCGAGGGAATGATATTTCTTTAAAAATAATTATAATATATCTATATCTATCTATCTATCTATCTATCTATATATATATATATATATATATATATATATATATATATATATATATATTATTCGAACTATCAACTACGTCACAACTACAATTGAAAAAATTATCTGAACTTAGTATAAAATCTGTTACGACTACATTAAAAATAATAAGAGACTTAATTAATACAAAACGAAATAATAAACTGAAATTACTCTGTCACAAGTCATGAATGCCACAAGAAATACATAGAAGAAACGTCGGGGAAGTTAAAAAAATATATGAACATAAAATAGATATTTTACAAAACAACACACTAAATGCATTAATTGCTCTCCGTAATAAATCTGATCATAACTCCGATTTTAAAAATACTGCTTTAATTAAAAGAGAAAACAAATTAATTACGTGAAAATGTACAGAAAGTGCTTTGATCACTAGATCAGCCACAGTAAATTTGCAACTAAGTTCTAACAACACCTCCCCTTTATTTTTTAAATTTTTTGTTTAATCGTTCCACCCCCACCCCCAAGCAAGGCGATAATGCCACTAAGACGCGGGGGTTATGAAAGTGAAAGAGAATGAGAAAACTGAGAATGGGGGGGGGGATAGTGAAATGACAAAAAAAGAACAGGATTCAAGAAAACAGAAGATGGTGAGTGACATTGCGTTTAAAGTTTTGAAGATTTTAGTTGTCAGGGAAGCAAGAAATCAAAATTCCACAGACGGGAAGTGCGAGAAATGGCGTTTGGTACATTTAGCATCACAATGTGAGATATTTAATAATAAAAATAATAAAAACATAACCAAAGCCCCAGGAAACAATAGTCGCGACAAATATTACAACAGACAAGAAGTAATCATTCAATGAATCTCTCTTTCTCTCTCTCTCTCTCTCTCTCTCTCTCTATATATATATATATATATATATATATATATATATATGAAGACATAGTCTTAAGGCGTACTATAATTATGGGATAAAGTGATCAATATCAGAGATAGAGCACATGCGAACATTGAAGTGAACACTTACAGGCGACAGGCTGTTTCATGCTAGCCGCAATAGTCAGGCCACGAAAAAAAAAACAGAAATCCTAATATGCAATTATGCTGTTTTAATATTAATATAATGTCAGCGTCGGACGTTTCGGTCTAATAGACCATCTTCAGGACATATTCATGAAACATAATTAACATTAGACCATATTCAATTCAACATGAAAAAGATGATGGACATAAGACAATTTCAAACAGATAACTGAAATCTTTTATAAGATCAGCGTTCCGTTTAAATATGATCACGTCGTCGTCACATGGGCGATGTTGTGAAAACGTATTCCTAAAATTTGAGTATTTTGAATGAAAAACGAAAAGAATTTTATGTTGATCTAAAACTTAGATGTACGTTTGTAGAGCATTAATGTTGCTAGAAAAGGGGAAATATTAAAGAAGCCAGGTCTATATATATATGCGTGTGTGTGTGTTATTCTACCTACCAACTCTGTCAAAACTACAATTGAAAAAAATATATGCACACGGTGGAGTAATAGTTCGCGCTTTCGAATGAGGAATCGGAGAGCCGAGTTCAAAATCCAGTCGAATCCATTACATTCACTTACATGCTAATACCCTTGGGAAAGGTATTAATCCACTTTTCTCACTCCAGCTATGGGTAAATAGCAGGACAGACTGGGTTCTATAGCCTTGGATAGCAACTGGTCTAGGGGAAGGACAACTCTGAATTCAAAACCTGTGGAGAGTAGTTCGTGAAACTTGTGGTACGTAGTGTACCTGGTCTCTGTATTCGGTCCTTCAAATAGTGTTGATGGTTCTGTACAAAACCTTCATCATTATAATCAAATCTCATGTGCTTCTCGAACTGACCTGCTTGACTCTCATACGTCGAATACAGCGGGAGAGTCGAATATATATATATATATATATATATATATATATATATATATATATATATATATATATATATATATATTCAAAGATAGATATTCATCTTTACTCCTAATAATAGCAGAGGAGTCTTGTCTCTTTGATTGCATTGATTGACAGCCAGCCTAGGAGAAGAACTCTGAAATCAGTACCGCTTGGTCATCACCCCCACGTAAAAAAAATCAATTTAATATTGAAGTCACAGACATCAAGCTTGGTGTTCAGGGCCGGATTTTGACCTACTGCCGCATCTAGGTTAACGAAATTAGGCACCCTAGCGCCTCAGACGGTGAAATCCTCTAACTCGGCCAGATCCGTATTATAATTTTACTCGTGATATATTTTAACGTTCTTTAGACAGCTTGATGTACTTATTGTAAATTCTTTAAATAATTTGGAATAGCTATCTTTTCTTTAAGAAATACCCAAGTTAGCACCTATTTGGGAGATCTCCAACCTGTACGTATTTCCACATAGACGTAATAATAAGCAGATTTGTTATAACATAGACGTAATAATAAACACATTTGTTATAACATAGACGAAATAACAAGCAGATATGTCATAACACAGATGTAATAATAAGCAGATTTGTTATAACATAGACGTAATAATAAGCAGATATGTTATGACATAGACGTAATAATAAGCAGATATGTTATGACATAGACGTAATAATAAGCAGATATGTTATGACATAGACGTAATAATAAGCAGATATGTTATAACATAGACGTAATAATAAACAGATTTCTTATAACATATATGTAATAATAAGCAGATTTGTTATAACATAGACGTAATAATAAACAGATTTGTTATAACATAGACGTCATAATAAGCAGATATGTTATAACACAGACGTAATAATAAGCAGATTCGTTATAACATAGACGTAATAATAAACAGATTTGTTATAACATAGACGTAATAATAAGCAGATTTGTTATAACATAGACGTAATAATAAGCAGATTTGTTATAACATAGACGTAATAATAAACAGATTTGTTATAACCAGAATTATAACAATGAAAATAAACGTGAGTTTATCACACTCATAATATTTCAAGTTATGAAACTATTTAGAAGTTTTAACATCTAGAAAATTAAAATCACTGCTTTATAAAAATGTCTTCAATCAAACATGTTATCTACTTGTAACTCTGACAGAAACTAAACCATTCTTTGTTTGACTTGCTTCTTGCAACGTTAAATAAATGAGTTTGTCATATGGTCACTGTTTCAGCATACCTACGGACGATAATGGGTATGTCCTCATTCGCATAAATACAGTTGTAAATACTGTATGTTCGTCTGCAGTTGGAGATTCGTCACCAGCTTTGCTACTCAAAATCTCTGCTTCCGGGCAGAGAGGATCCCTAGACGAGGCTATGTACGGGGTGTACTGACAATTTTTGGCCGAGCTTATGGGCTCAGATACCCCACATCAAATTCGGCCTTGTGCCACATCTTACCACGTGGGGCGGTTGGTAGATGTCCTGTAGGTGGAGATTCGTCTCCAAATGTGCTGGTTAAACTCTCCGCCTCCGTGCAGAAGAGGATTCCGAGACGAGGCTATGTCGAAGGGCAAAGTCTCGTCTCGGGGAACAGCTACCCGACCCCGTTTTATACGGGGTCTAAGGGGGATTTTTAGCCGAGCCACATTTAATTCGGTCTTGTATCACATCTGACTGCGTGAGGCGGTTTGTAGATATCCTGCAATTGGAGATTCATTGTGAAATTCACTTGACTCACTTCTAGCAGTTGACTACTTCTACGCGTCGCTTGCGAATGATATATGTGTTGTTCTTGTCCTACGTATTATCGTTCATTACCAACCTTCGTGTGATTATTCTATTCAGTAACACGTCCTGGGTATGATGGTAAACTACATCCGCGTCCTGGGTATGACGGTAAACTACATCCGCGTCCTGGGTATGACGGTAAACTACATCCGCGTCCTGGGTATGGCGATAAACTGCATCCAACAGCAAGGTCTCAGATAATGTTTTCAGAAAAATAATCTTGCCAGCTCTAAGTTTTTGAAACAATAATCTTGCCAGCTCTAAGTTTTTGAAACAATAATCTTGCCAGCTCTAAGTTTTTTTTTTGTAGAAAAGGAATAATGTTGCCAGCTATACGTTTTTTTTTTGAAACAATAATGTTGCCAGCTATACGTTTTTTTTTAAACAATAATGTTGCCAGCTATACGTTTTTTTTTAAACAATAATGTTGCCAGCTATACGTTTTTTTTTTTAAACAATAATGTTTCCAGCTATACTTTTTTTTTTTGAAACAATAATGTTGCCAGCTATACGTTTTTGTTTTTTTTTAAACAATAATGTTGCCAGGTTTACGTTGTTTTTTTAAACAATAATGTTGCCAGCTATACGTTTTTTATTCTATACAAAATAGGCATTTAAAATTCATATGAACTGGATTTGGCATTAAATAACCCACAGTGGTTGATATGCCATAAAACCCAAACAAACAAACAACATCTATTCAGTAACCTTCCCCGGATTACGACGGGTACCATTTGAATTTATGAATCTAGATAGAAGGTATAACATATAGAAAGGTACACTCATTGCTTTCTGAAACTGTCTCAGATTTAAACATTCTGAACTAAAATCAAACACGTTTAGTGATTTTCCAAGGGTAGCTTAGACATGGCACAAGGCCGGATGCAGCGGGTACCCAGTGAGGATCAAACTCACAAATCAGTCGTAACTGTTCTAGCGAGACAGACTTGTTAATCATTACAGCGCCTCGTGGTGCTACTATGAAACGTTTTATATACTTGATCAACAATGACAAAAATAAAACATTCTTTTCTTAGACTTGCTTTCTTCGAAGTTAAATAAACATGTATTTTTTTATGGATCTCTTTTCAGTTTAAGAAATTATGAAGAGTTATGATATCTAGAAAATTAAAATGACAGCTTTATAAAAATGATTTTTTAAAAAGATTTAAACATTCAGAGGTAAAATCAAACATGTTTTCTATTTGAAACACAACGACACGAACTAAAACTTCCGATAAAGTCAAATAAATCTGTTTGCCATATTGATAACATTTCAGTTTATGAAACTATTTAGAAGTTATAACATATTGAAAAATAAAATGATTACTTTATAAAAGTTTGAGGGTCGCTGGGCTTCAGCCTATCCTAGACTAAAGGATAATCCGGTCTTGGTGGTGATTCTACAGCTCTATACTCCACAGAGTAATTTATAGGGTTAACAGAAACAATACATTGAGTAAGTTCTAAACTATAGCGTATAGAAAATCTATTATATAAGGCTATTAAATTTAATCCATCTACATGTTTGGAAGTCTGCGTAACTAAAAGATTCGCTGATAGAAACCTTGATTAGATTGAGGAGATCAAATATACTCGTTCGAATTTGGAAAGTTACAAAAATCTTACGGCTTAAAATAAAACGAATCTCTTCTGAAAAGAGAAAAAAGCTCATCAAGAAATGATTAAATCAAGAATGGCATCAATTCAAAGAGTTTGATTGAAAGATTTCTGAATCTATGCGATTAATATATATATATATATATATATATATATATATATATATATATATATATATATATGCATTAATCGCATATATATATGTGTGTGTGAGTGTGTGTGTGTCCGTCCGTGTTTATTAAAATAACAAATATAAATAATAAATATATATAAATTAATATATATTTGATACATTATTTCTGGTGAAATTAACACATATCAAAATGACTGAATTTCCTCGTAACCTTAGCAGTTTAAAAAATAAAAATTGTCTGAGCTTATGAGTGAAGTAAACATCTTAATTAAGTTATTCCAAAAATCGCATGAAAACGGAATGGAACTTAAATTTTATAATTAAATTTAAAAGTTTCAGTTTAGGTTTTGAAACATGGTAATTCCTGTGTAGCGATGGGATAATATTTTTAAAATAGTAAATAATATATATATATATATATATATATATATATATATATACTAGCTTAAAAGTCTCCCTATCGAGTGGCATTTAAACTAGCAGAAGTTTCTTGGTTTGGCCTTCAGCACAATAGGTAGGGAGGTGTAGATGCGATAGGCCAAAATAAACTACAAAAGAAATCAAAACTAATCCCTGCATTTAAGTACTAGATTAATATTTAAGCTTACTTTTTTAAAAGTTCATAATATTAGCATTAAATTCTAGTGTGAAACTGAATATATGTCTACGTTTACGATTCATGTAGGAACGAAACCTAGGTCTATATTTTTTAATCTATGTAAACCAGATCTATGTCCATCGTTTTAATCTACTGTAAACCCTCTCTATCTTTTGCTTTAGTGTAAACCGGATCTATGTCTATATTTTGACTCTAGTGTAAACAGAGCCTATGTGTATCTTTTTAACTGTCGTGTAAACCCGACTTACGTCTATATCTTTTACTCTAGTGTAAACCGGATCTATGTCTATATTTTGACTCTAGTGTATACTGAGCCTATATGTATCTTTTTAACTGTAGTGTAAACCCGACTTACGTCTATATCTTTTACTCTAGTGTAAACCGGATCTATGTCTATATTTTGACTCTAGTGTATACTGAGCCTATGTGTATCTTTTTAACTGTAGTGTAAACCCGACTTACGTCTATATCTTTTACTCTAGTGTAAACCGGATCTATGTCTATATTTTGACTCTAGTGAAAGCAGAACGTCAATCATTTTTTTTTAATCTACTGTGCACCGAACCTAAGTCTATCTTTTTACTATAGTGTAAACCGGATCTATGTGTATCTTTTCTAATCTTTTTTATTACATTGATGGTCGCTCTGTACAAGGCAGAAGGGCCACTCGAGATAGAGACAGTTACAGAGTAAGGGGTACAGTTTATGGGGGATATGTGGGCAAGATAATAAGTTTATAGTGATCACGGAAGCATCCTCTTGGGAGTCGGTTCAACAAAGCAGGAATCTGCTTGAGTAGAACTTACATCTCATCAATGGAACATGAAGGAAATGTGGGGGGGCGCTACTTCGGGTGTGGCATGACGGGTCTTAGATGTGACGGTTAGAACTGGTGGAACTAAGCAATGTAGTTCGTCTGACCACTTTCCATAGAAATAGCGATAGAGCAGCGAGCGACTGACGATGTTTCGTCTGTGGGAAAGCTATTGTAGGATGGAAATTAATTCATCACCCACAAGGACGCGGAGACGATTTTGGACTCTATCGGAAGTGCAAAGTGAAATCTGGGCAACTCTTGTTTATATATGGCAACAGTACTTGTGGAAAACAGGACTACATTTCTGGTTTTAGTGTAAACTGTACATACGTATCTTTTTTGGCTCTAGTGTAAAATCAGATGAATGTCTACAGGGAGACTATTGCAACCATGATCTATGTCTACCTTTCTAACTCTAGCGTAAAATTTGTCTCATATCTATCAAATTATTTAATAATATAAACGACATTAAATAATTCAACATAAGTTTATATACGGTAATCAAAAAATTATTTGCCGTTTTGGTGTGAATGATGTAAATAGGGCCAAATCCTCGCTCACATTGACTTGTGATTTGGTGTTAGCACAACTAACGAAGCCTTCCAAATAGTTCAGTCTGCCTGATTTCACTGATAAGTCTTTGGTCAGTCAATGGTATTGGTTTCAGCTAATTTGCAATGAATCGCCACAATAGGGTGATAGCATAAAGAAGTAAGGTTTTTGACAAACTGACTATGATCAGTATGGAACCCTGCATCTTTTGATTGGAAAACGATCGTTCTGCCCAATCGACCACGCGCTTATTCTTCCTCTTCTTCTTCTTCTTCTTCTTCTTCTTCTTCTTCTTCTTCTTATTATTATTATTATTATTATTATTATTATTATTATTAAGTGATACTATCTATTGTATCAAAAAATCTTTGTCTGAAAAAGTTATAATGGGGGGGAGGAGATAAAATAAAATAAAATAAAACAATTTAAAACGTTGTTGGAAATCGAAGATAAAAATCTTGATTTCCTTGCAGGAAAATCGCTTAACTTCACTGTTGTTCCTGATCAGATTTGTGTTTCGCCCTTTCCATAAAAAAGATAAAAAGGGAATATGAAGGCTAAAAATATAGACATGCAGACTAAAAGCTTAATTAAAAGAGTTTCGAACTTTATTGAATTCAAGAGAATCGGGGAGGAAGGGGTGTGCCTGACGGACTAAATATTTTCTATCAAAGACTGAATCACAGGAAAGAATAAATGCCGTATTCTTCGTGAAGATGCCGAGATGTTCAATTAAGATAGAAAATCCCTTTAACCCTTTTGCATTCCAGTTCATTCTTTCTCTTAAACGGTCGTATTTTCTTTTCTTTTTTTTTCGCCTAGCCTTTTCTTATCCCTTTTTACAAACTTTGTCGTTCATCTACGAAAGAATGTTCGGACTTTATTATACGGTATATTTATCCGGATTCTTTATACAAGATTTCCGATAAAAATGGAACATTCTTTAGCTGGACCAAGAAACTCAAGAGCAGTCAAGAGAATAAGAAATGATAAGGTTCCTGTGGGTAGAGGGGTAGTTATTGAAAAAAAAATAGCTTACTTTCCGTGTTACTCAGACGAAACTTATTAAATCCTATCCTGAAAGCGTACAGCAGGTTACGATAGATTTTTTTTAAAGGAATCACCCTGGGCAAGGCATTAAATCTACCAAGAAACAAGGAGTTATATGGTATGTGATGATTAGAAAAAAACATTACTAAGGAGCGAGAACAATAAAAG
>OZ010598.1:82774052-82791552 GCA_963932145.1 Acanthosepion lycidas | reverse complement strand
CATATATATATATATATATATAATATATATATACATATATTAGGTTGGTGCAAAAATAATGACGCAATCATGTCGATTTTTGACGAATTTTTTACGTCAAAAAACGACATTATTACGTCATTATTTTTGCACCAACCTAATATATATATATATATATATATATATATATATATATATATATATATATATATATATATATGCATTTTAGCTGCAATCTCTCTTTTATACACATTTCATAGAAGACGACTGACAAAATATTGTGATTTAGCAAATTATTATATTTTCTTGCATGCCTACAAGATATTTTATTTCTCTTTTGGTTGCATAGCGTGTAATCACAGTCAAAATGGTCTCTGGACTCTAGCCCTTTCGACTAATCTACTAAATATTATCATTATCAAGATTTCTTTTGCTTGTCTCAATATGGACATTTTTAAATTGCAATATAACATTTTAATACCAGAACACAGTCAGTACTTTGTGGCCGTGTTTCTAATTAATATATATATATATATATATATATATATATATATATATATATATATAAGTTTGTGCGTGTGTGTTGAGTCGATTGCCTCTTTCTCATCCTCCATATACACAGATTAGTTAAGCCGACGTGACCTGGTCGTGCAACCGTAGATCGGATTAGTTTTAAAGAAGTCAAGGCCATAGAAAATTTACGTCTTGATAATACTTTATAAGTTGCTTAAACTTGCTTTTGAAGATCCTTCCTTCCTTTGCTGCCATGCGTAATTATTTCCTCATTTTTTATTCTTAAAAAATAAAATCCATTCGGCTGATATTTTGGGAAATTTTATAAATAAGGATGCTTTTCGCTTGTATTTTTCCTCGTCAAACTGTTTAATAAATCTAAAAAAAACATTCTCAGGACAAATATTCCTGGTTCCCCTCTTGTAGAGAATTAGTTTTTATATCAATTTTTTCATCAATCTTCTTATCAATAACACGAAGTTTATAAAGATCAATTTATTATTTATGAAATTGAATCAGCTTAAATTCAATTTGAAAAGTCAACAAAGAACATAAAAAAATAGACCCTGAATCTAAAAATTTAAAAAAATATCCTTAAAAATTATATATTTGTTCTTTCACTGGACACATCTGAAAAGATTAAATAAAATTATTTTTTTTTTTTTAGTATTTGAACGATGTAAATTTTATGAAAATCTAATAAACCTGAGAATTGTTTTAATAGAAAAAAAAAAAAAAAACTAATTCCTTTTACTTCTTTAAGCGATCATGACTTTTTCGATTCATGATTGATTGGATTCACGCAGTAGTCTGCCCTTAACTTTTGTTTTTACTATTTAATCTATTGCTAGAGGGGAATAGATAGATTCCTATCTACCCCAAGAGTATTTACGTATAAGAGAATGTAACGTTCAACAGTGAATTCCGAATGTGCATTGGGATAGCCAAAGATGCAATGCAAAAACGAAGTAAAAAATTACGAAACAGAAAAATTTCATTAAAAACAAAAGAGTACTGAACTGTTACGTGATATCTGTCCTACTATATGGCAGACAATCTCCTCAAAGATGAAGAGGAGACTTGACGCCACAGAAATGTGATTCTACAGAAAGATGCTGAGGATACCATGGACTGAACATGTGAGCAACGACGAGGTTCTAGAGAAACTGCTAAAATGGATACTTATACGTAACATCAGGAAGAGGCAGTTGAAATTTCTAGTTCACGTAATGAGAAAAGAAGGCATGGAAAATCTGACACTCACTAGACAGATTGAAGACAAAAAGAACGAAGGAAAACAACTCATAACATACTTAGTGAGCTTGAGTAAATGGATGGCAGAACAAGGTTTAGGAAATAAATCAAAAAGAGAAAAATCTATTAAGAGCTAAAAAGGACAAGAAATTGTGGAAAGTCATGTTTGCCGACGTACCGAAGGCACAAAAAAAGAAAAAAAAATTATCTGAGTTCTCATTTCGAGCCGTTATCGTTCACAAAACCCGTACATTCAAACTTAGAGCTGATATTTCCGAGCGGTCACCCATCTAAGTACTGACCACACTCAACCTTGTTTAACTTCGTTGGGCGTCAACATCACACGGTGGTAAACTGACATATTCACAGCGTTTTGGCCGTTGTACGTCCCGGCCTTCTTCAGGATCTGTCTATATCTCTGAGATGAGGCATTAAGATTATGTATATTATTTACATAATTCGGACCGTTATAATCATCTTCATTGCTATATTCACAACTTTACGGCCTAATTCCGAACCCTTTATTTCGTACACCGGGGTAGATTGTTCTAGTTCCACGTGCCATGCCTCTTACGGATGTCTCAGTCATTTCTCTTTAACTCAACTCTCCAAGTTTTTGGTTCACCTTTACTCTAGTCTGGTATTGAACTCACTACTCATTGAGTCTAGTCACAGGATCTAACCAACATCCACTGAGCCAATCCATCAAATGATGTGAATTTTTTTAAAAGATGGAATCAACAACTTAGAAGTACGTTGGAAAATAGTCCTTCATCAACATAGTGCCTATTTCAACTAAATAAATTAGATATTTACCATTTCAGAGGCGTTTTATTCATATCGTATATAGTGCGCCAATTTATGTGCGACAACCTAATAATAATTAGAATATAAGTTTAATAAATAAATATAAAGAAATACGAAAATAAAATTGAAAGACCACATTACTCACTTTTGTTTATTAGGCATTAAATTGCATCATTTTACCCCTCTATAGTTTAAATTTGTTTACATAGTTCTTAATAATATATAAGAGTGTTCTTAAATTTAAAAATGCTTGAAAAAATAACTATATTTTTACTTTTGCTTATACTTTCTGCAAAATAAATTCCTTACATTTAACTTGATACGAGATCTGGTCAAAATATATCGGATAAAAAGAAAATTTATAATACCAGGAGGCACGGTGGAGTAATGGATAGCGGCTCGGGTTGTGGAATTGGAGAATCGAGTTCGAATTTCAGACAAATCAATTATATTCACTTAAGTGCTAATACCCTTGGCAAATATATGAATCCTTTTATTCCTCCACACTGGAGAATCGGTTGTATAGCTTTGGATGACAACTGGCCTACCACAGAAAAAAAGGTCAACCAACTGCAGGAAAAAAAATCTAACTATCGAGAGATACGTGATTGCCAAAACGGGTATCAGACATCGCACATAACTGACTAACTGACAATACATATCAATTTGGCATTCGAAGTAGTTCACTTTTGAAGTCATACATTTTATCCAACGCCGTTTCCATTCGGTGACGCAGGTTCGAATCCTGTCAAGGAGCTCATATGTTTCTAACGAGATTTCTTGAGATTTTCTAGGCCGGTAGATGCAAATAAATAAATATTCTATTTAATGATAAAAACGAAGCATCTACTCTTATCCATTAAAAATAACGTTTAAACAGATCAATATATATATATATATATATATATATATATATATATATATATATATATAAGTGAACATTGAAGTCAACACTCGCAGGTAACAGGCCGTTTCATGCTACATACAATCGTCAGGCCGCGAATGTTTGATTTTTCCTCGACTATTTATATATATGGGCAGTGGTACATTGTGGTTAATCTAAATCTGGCGGCTATTTTTGCAGGAGTGGCTTGTTTGTTTATTTATTTGTTTGGGTTAATTTATTCTACTTGTTTTTCATTTTCATTTAGTACTATTCATTCTTTTCGAATTTTGATAATTTATTAACGTAGTAAAAAATTTGGTGGGGATTTGCTTAGGTCGATTATTTGATAGTTTGTGAATGCAATTAAAGCGATTTATTCGACCTTGTTTAAACTGCTCGCCGTAGTCTATTCTGTTATCTTGGTGGGGGCACAGTCTTTTAATTATTTATTTGGATTGATTATTTTTACTTGTTTTTGCTTATTTACACTTTTTTTAATTAGTACTAACAAGTATTTTAGCGGGGGTGATTTGTTACTTTGTTCATTTATTTATTTATTTGGATTAATTTTCATTTGTTGTTTTTTTATTTATTTACTTATTTTTTATTTTATATCTTTTTATTTACTCAATTTGGTTTTTGATTTTTGAGTAACGTAGGGATCGTTTTTTATGGTTATATAGCTGTTATTGCTATTTTTACGTTCAATTTTTGGATTGGTTGTTGTAGCTTATTCTAACGGTTATTTTGGAAGGATTGGTTTGTTACTTTGTTTATTATTATTTACTTTATTTATTTGGGCTGATTACTTTTACTTGATTTTATTTTATAATTTATTTTTATTGTATTTCGTCTATTCTAAAGTGAGTCGTTTGTTAATTTGCTTATAATTTGTTTGGGTTAATTTATTTTACTTGTCTTTTATATTATTTTGTTTATTTGTATTTATTCAATTCAGTTTTCGATATTAATTAACGTTGTAAAAATTTGTTTTCATGTCTGCATTTTGAGTTGAGCTGAGATCGTTTATTTAGTAATTTATTTTGGTCTGGGAAGGTAATAATAGCTATTTTTTCCTCCGAGCAAAGTTTGCAGTTTTTTGATTGATTGTTGTAGGCTGATAATCTTTTCCTTATTTCTATGACATTTTTGGTGTGATTTGTGTTTTGTTTATAATTTCCCAGATACATTTGGAAAGCATTGTAATGTTCGCGTATTTACTATATGTGAAAGATGTTTTGTTTGCATAGTTTCTTTGTTTCCAGGGTCCTTCAGTTACTCCTATGTATACTTTTTCTTCATTATCTGATTTTACCGTGGGTTGTTGTAATAATAATAATAATAATAATAATAATATCAAACCTGCATATTAGATCTATAACTATATATATATATATATATATATATATATATATATATATATATATATAAATCAAGGAGAAAAAATTATAGTTCTAATATGCAGATTTCATATTATTATTATTATTATTATTATTATTATTATTATTATTATTATTCAGGTTATCTTTATTAGACTAACACAATTGAAAGTATGTTGATTTATCCAGTATAAAATGCCGGTCAATTTTCTGTATTTCATTCAATTTTGATCACACACCACTTCACTCGGTGTACAAACTTTCAAAGATTTCAGGAAAAAATTCATGGCCAGGTCATTCTATTTTACTTTTATTACTATCCCTTCAATTTCTTCCTTCTTCCCTTAAAACCTTCTTTTACATTTTCTCTCATGTAGGTCATGTTCAACTAAACTTTTCGAGATAAAGTTTTCTTCAGTACAATGCTCATTTCCCGAGAAACAGCAGCAGCAGTTTAAATCTGTCTTTTTAACCAACTTTACCATAGCACGATCTTCTTTCTTGGTCGTTTTTCTTGGCCTACCTGTAGACTTTCTTGCTTCACACAAACCACAATCATTGTAGACCTTAAGAATACCGTGAACAATACTTGACTTGTTAACAATCTTTGCAAGAGACCCAGTACTTAAATTATCCTTCTTTTGAGACTTAATAATCTGCTGATGAATTGGTAAGGGTAAGTGGCATTATAACAACAAAGTACACTGCAGATATTCTTACTAATGTTTAGTAAACGAACCTTCACGTAAACAAATTAAAAAAAATAGAGTTCGCTGGTTAAACACTAAAAGCAAACGTTCTGATCATTTTGGCCGCCATGGGTTTTGCAGTAAATCACTAAATCATCCATAACTTTTGTATTATCCTCTCAAATGACACCAAAATCACAGACAATAACAATTAATATCGTATTTATTGTCTGTGAAAATTATAGAACATAAAAGAACTTTGATAAAAATGTATACCTTCTTTTCTGACGAAGACAATGCTGTTCTGAACATTTTGTTCGAAACTGTCTATATATATATATATATATATATATATATATATATATATATATATATATATAGTATTATCCACAGACAGACTGTTTCGCTGTTTAACTGCTTCACTGTTTCACCGTCGTGCGGCAGAGAAGAAGGAGAATTTTAATGTTTTTACTATAAGAATTACGCCAGCGGCCCGGTTAACTCAATTCGAGATAGAAAGCGCCAACGTTTTTGGTTATAATGTGGATTTGTTTTACTGTACATATTGTATGTTATTCTTCATATTTTGCTGCACGAGTTCTCGCTCTCGTGAAATTATTTTGTTTTTGGTAAAATCCAGGTTGCATCCAAAACGAAAAAATATAATGCGAATCGAAATATGTTTTTTTTTTTAATTTTTTTTTATGTGTTATTGATAATGGATATAAACTTTTGGAGCGTGCAGTCACAGCGCTAAGGATGAATTTTTTGAAAAAATTTAAGAGTGTGCGTTTTTCACTAATATGGCAAGGCCCAAAAACAAAATATTTTCCATGCCTGAAGATGACTGAATGTACAGTCGAAAGTACTTGCGTATTTAAGACCTTATACAGCTTACAATTTAAAAAACAACAACAAAACAATGAGCATAACATTCATCGAATGAATTGTAGGTAAATGCACCCATAACATTATGTTAGCGAAAGGATTTCGCCATTTTATATCATTAACTTTACTAACTTATTTTTGTATGAATGATTCATTGTAATATATATATATATATATATATATATATATATATATATATATATATATATATATATATATCAAATATGTGGTGCAGTTCAATTTGAATTTTTTTTGTTGTAGGATTTTTTCAGTCAATGTGGCATTAACTAAATTTATTGAACAATTTAGTTCATGCCGCATCGACTAAAAAACTCCTACACCATAAAATCCTCAAATTACCATATTAGTAAAAAACCCACTCTCTTAAATTTAAAAAAAAAAAAAATGCAATCTTAGTGTAGCGACTGCACGCTCTAAAATTTCCTTTAATAATAACACATTTCTGAAAAAAAAAAACGTATTTCGATGAACATTTAATCTTTCGTGTCCCGCTATTAACTGGGTTTACTAAAAAAAACAAATTAATTTCTATGCCTGAGGATGGCTGTAAATACAGCTGAAAGTACTATCAAAATAAAAAAAAATACCTTATACAACTTGAAGATATTAAAAACAAGGATCATAACATTCATCGAGAGGTTTGAGGGTTAATGTAACTTTAATTAATTTGTTTGCGAAGATGTTTTTCACCATTTATATCATTAACATTACTAATCTACTTTTTGTATGAATGATCCATGTAATATATATATATATATATATATATATATATTACGGCGTTAAAAACATGAATATTTTTACATTGGGCCATGATGTTATTAAAATAAAAATACCAGCCGACCGGTTTCGCCCCCTCTCTTCAGAGCTGTAAACGGGGGAAAATTATGAAAAAGGAGAAAAAAAAAAAAAAAAAAAAAAAATATATATATATATGGGTGACGTGAATGAACGGAAGGGAAGTTGTTACACCTAAAGATGCTAGAGACCCAGTAGAGCAAGCCCAAGCAAACAATCTCTCTGTTTACAAAGAGAAGGTCGCCCAGACTTGATAAACAGCGTCTCCAACACCTTCAGATGGAACAACGAGTGCGAAGTGGACACCACAGAAAACCAATTCACACTAAAGTCCACCGCACAACCAGGACTATTTATGAGATGATCCGCTATAGATGACCCGTATGTGTTTCGAACGGTATCACCAATCGAAAAATTTTTATTATAAATTTTCGCAGGCACGTGTTGCTTGATTCTAACATCCAAGCGTTGTGTAGTTCTACCTATGTAGTCGGCACCGCAACTACATTTAAATTTGTAAATTACAGAATTAATATGATGAGGAGGTAAAACATCCTTACTCATGGATGGAAGAACAGATCTTGTTTTAAACACAACACGTACATTCGCTGCAAAATAGCATTGATTAGAACTCGATGAAATTTGCTTAGCCAACATTTCACTATCCCCCCCAAAATATGGAACTCGTAAATACACGGGACATTTTTTGACAAGCACTGGTTTTACTTTATTAAAGTCCACCAACTTTTGACGAATAACCATTTGAACGATATCATAAGGATAACCGTTACTAGTGAAGATGTGAGTTAAAAACTTAATCTCATCTTTCAAAGTGTCATCTGAGCAAATCCTCAATGCCCTATGGGTCAAAGACTTAATTAAATTAAGCTTTTGCTGTTTGGGACAAAAGGAATCCCAACGAGTGTAAAGACCCGTAAAAGTGGACTTCCTATAAACTGTAGTAGTATATAAGGAAGGTGTTCTACGAACTAGAACATCAAGGAAGGGTAAAGTATTATCCTCTTCCTTCTCTACTGTATATTTAAGGGCAGGATGAACACTATTTAGTAGGGAGAAAAATTTGTCTACCTCGAATTCATTACGAAACACACAAAAAGTGTCATCAACGTAACGGAAGTAAACAGTGGGCTTAGAGGAATCTGTAAACAAACTCTGTTCATAGAAACCCACAAAAATGTTAGCTAAAACAGGACCCAAAGGGGAACCCATAGCAACCCCATCAATCTGTCGATACATAATATTATCAAAACTGAAATCGACAGACATGGTAGCAAATTTCATGAGTTCAATAAAAACATCTTCAGGTATTGTCGGAGGTGTCAAATGACTACGATATAGCAAATCACTGCAAATATCTATAGTCTCCGACAATGGAACGCAAGTGAAGAGGCTACAAATATCGAAGGAACACATAAATCCATCAGTGGTCTCAAGATTCCTAATATATTCAGAAAACGAGAAGGAATCTTTAATACAAAAGGAGCTATAATGCTGCAACACTGGTTCCAGCATTATAGTTAGCCACTTAGCGACTTTATGTTGAGAGGACCCAATCATAGATAATATGGGTCTCAACGGAACACCCCCCTTATGAATTTTAGGTAATCCATAAAGACGGGGTCGAATCGAGCCTGACGGTCTCAATTCCTCAGATATATCAGAAGAGAGAACACCGCTTTTTACCCATTTAAGGAGACGCTTCTGAAAACGAATTTCAGAAGTTAACGTATTATCATGGGTGTCAACGTGACCAAGACGCTGAAACTTAGAAGGATCATTAAGTATATGTAACATTTTAGTCACATAATCCTCTCTAGCATCTTTAGGTGTAACAACTTCCCTTCCGTTCATTCACGTCACCCATATATATATATTTTTTTTTTTTTTTTTTTTTTTCTCCTTTTTCATAATTTTCCCCCGTTTACAGCTCTGAAGAGAGGGGGCGAAACCGGTCGGCTGGTATTTTTATTTTAATAACATCATGGCCCAATGTAAAAATATTCATGTTTTTAACGCCGTAATAAAGTTTTGTACCACAAAAAATATTTTTAAATATTTTAAAAATAGGTACACCTCTGATTCAATTAAAAAATTGAATAAAATTATATACATTAGGTCCAGAATTGAAAAACTGAAGGCAGAAATAGTATTCTTACAATCCTGCCTTCAAAACCAAGTCTGTCCTACGTTCATCTCTTTTCGGATTAGGCGGGCTAGGTTGATGTCTGGTTGGAAGATGGAGAGGGCTTTTATTAAAGACTTTCTCTTGCAAGCTTCTAACCAGCGTTTGGACCTTATGGGAAAATATAGGAGGATATGGCGTGAAACTAGGAATATTTTGAGGTTTTTTGATATGGTCCGTTTCTCCCGTTATGTTGGTCAGGTAGTTGCACGCTGTCGTTCGAAGACAACGTGCTGCTATCATAGCAAATTAAAACATCTTATTTTCAAAAGATTTGGCTGCGCGGTTGAACCTAATTGGTCTAATGTAATTAATTTATCATCATATAGTCCTTCTGAGCTAGAGCTTACTATTTTGGCACATGGCCTAGACTTCAAAATTCCGCCTGTTTCTCTTAATAGAGAACAGATTTTTTCGGAATTTGAAGTTCTTTATGCTCAGCTTAGTAAGCTTCAACCCCTTTCTGTAAGTAAATCCAGTGACTTCCGAGCAAAATTGAATGACTTAGCTCATTCATATGCAAGCTCTTCAATTTCCTCCTCTGAATTTAAATGGAGTAGGGAGCATCACAGGATCATTAAGTCCCTAAAGAATAATCACTCTCTGGTCATTACCAGACCAGATAAGGGTTCTGGTGTTGTGCTTATGGACCGCCAGGATTATGTGACTAAAATGTTACATATACTTAATGATCCTTCTAAGTTTCAGCGTCTTGGTCACGTTGACACCCATGATAATACGTTAACTTCTGAAATTCGTTTTCAGAAGCGTCTCCTTAAATGGGTAAAAAGCGGTGTTCTCTCTTCTGATATATCTGAGGAATTGAGACCGTCAGGCTCGATTCGACCCCGTCTTTATGGATTACCTAAAATTCATAAGGGGGGGTGTTCCGTTGAGACCCATATTATCTATGATTGGGTCCTCTCAACATAAAGTCGCTAAGTGGCTAACTATAATGCTGGAACCAGTGTTGCAGCATTATAGCTCCTTTTGTATTAAAGATTCCTTCTCGTTTTCTGAATATATTAGGAATCTTGAGACCACTGATGGATTTATGTGTTCCTTCGATATTTGTAGCCTCTTCACTTGCGTTCCATTGTCGGAGACTATAGATATTTGCAGTGATTTGCTATATCGTAGTCATTTGACACCTCCGACAATACCTGAAGATGTTTTTATTGAACTCATGAAATTTGCTACCATGTCTGTCGATTTCAGTTTTGATAATATTATGTATCGACAGATTGATGGGGTTGCTATGGGTTCCCCTTTGGGTCCTGTTTTAGCTAACATTTTTGTGGGTTTCTATGAACAGAGTTTGTTTACAGATTCCTCTAAGCCCACTGTTTACTTCCGTTACGTTGATGACACTTTTTGTGTGTTTCGTAATGAATTCGAGGTAGACAAATTTTTCTCCCTACTAAATAGTGTTCATCCTGCCCTTAAATATACAGTAGAGAAGGAAGAGGATAATACTTTACCCTTCCTTGATGTTCTAGTTCGTAGAACACCTTCCTTATATACTACTACAGTTTATATGAAGTCCACTTTTACGGGTCTTTACACTCGTTGGGATTCCTTTTGTCCCAAACAGCAAAAGCTTAATTTAATTAAGTCTTTGACCCATAGGGCATTGAGGATTTGCTCAGATGACACTTTGAAAGATGAGATTAAGTTTTTAACTCACATCTTCACTAGTAACGGTTATCCTTATGATATCGTTCAAATGGTTATTCGTCAAAAGTTGGTGGACTTTAATAAAGTAAAACCAGTGCTTGTCAAAAAATGTCCCGTGTATTTACGAGTTCCATATTTTGGGGGGGATAGTGAAATGTTGGCTAAGCAAATTTCATCGAGTTCTAATCAATGCTATTTTGCAGCGAATGTACGTGTTGTGTTTAAAACAAGATCTGTTCTTCCATCCATGAGTAAGGATGTTTTACCTCCTCATCATATTAATTCTGTAATTTACAAATTTAAATGTAGTTGCGGTGCCGACTACATAGGTAGAACTACACAACGCTTGGATGTTAGAATCAAGCAACACGTGCCTGCGAAAATTTATAATAAAAATTTTTCGATTGGTGATACCGTTCGAAACACATACGGGTCATCTATAGCGGATCATCTCATAAATAGTCCTGGTTGTGCGGTGGACTTTAGTGTGAATTGGTTTTCTGTGGTGTCCACTTCGCACTCGTTGTTCCATCTGAAGGTGTTGGAGACGCTGTTTATCAAGTCTGGGCGACCTTCTCTTTGTAAACAGAGAGATTGTTTGCTTGGGCTTGCTCTACTGGGTCTCTAGCATCTTTAGGTGTAACAACTTCCCTTCCGTTCATTCACGTCACCCATATATATATATATATTTTTTTTTTTTTTTTTTTTTTCTCCTTTTTCATAATTTTCCCCCGTTTACAGCTCTGAAGAGAGGGGGCGAAACCGGTCGGCTGGTATTTTTATTTTAATAACATCATGGCCCAATGTAAAAATATTCATGTTTTTAACGCCGTAATAAAGTTTTGTACCACAAAAAATATTTTTAAATATATATATATATATATATATATATATATATGTAAGATAACCTATTAATTGTTTAAACAAAAGTATTAAGAAACAGGAAAATTCTGTAAGAAACGTATGCTGAATTCTATGTAATATATAACTTCCTATATGTTTAGGAATGCTGGCCAATTTCTTCAATGATGAAGTGGAGACAGGCAACATACGTCTGGTTCTACAAAAGGATGCTTAGTACACCATAGACATAACACGTGAGTTACCAGAAAGTCTTAAGAGAAACGGAAACAAAAAGGACTCTTATATTTAGGACCAAAGACAATTGAAATTCCCATGACGCATAATAAGGAAGGATTGGAGAATACTTCACCCACAGGACATGTCGAAGTCAAAATTAGCGGGAGATTACAGTGGGCCACCAACCTAACGTAAATAGACAGTGGAACCTGACTGAATAAGATGATAAAAAGACTAATATAAATAAGAGCTGCAAAAGATAGGAAGTTGTGGAGAGACATGATTGACAACACATTGAAGGGACAGAGCACATTGAAGAATACCTCAAAACCGCAATTAAGACTTTTGATATATTTTAATGTATATTCTGTTTTAGTTTATTTTACTTATCTTTTTAAAGTAAAGATACCAGCTTCAAGACTGCATTAGTACTTTTTCTAAGCCGGAAATGTAGAACGTTTTAAGCTTTCATTTTAAATCTTGTGTAGACTCCTCGTTCCCGATTAAATGAATTAAGCGGTCAGTTTTAAGGGCAGAAGTGTTTAAAATTTTAAAAAATACTGAATTAACTTGACAAGTTGATAACGAAATCATGCAAAAGTTGCCACTAAAGCAAGAACCTAATTCTGGATTAAAAAACAAACAACGGATATTGCACTATCCAAATATAGATACGAGCGAGATACTGTGTTCATTCGGTTTTCTTTCAACTTCTTTCCAAATTTGAGAGCTGTTTGGAATAAATACCAGATTAGAGTCAAAGTCACACTGTAATTTCGCGAAGATAAATCAGATTTTCTTCTGCTTTCCTTCAAAGGCAAGCGCGTAACAAACAGGCCGAAATGGAAGCCGCCTTTAGTGACATAAACGGATGTGATCTCCATTTTATACGCCAGACGCAGGCGTAGGATTCAAAACTGAAAGTTGGATAAATATACACTATTTAAACCGAAACTAAAATACAATTTGGATAACGTTTAAAATTCTACTTTCTTCCCGTCTTCTTTAGTAAGAAATTCAGCTTTTTTTCTATTTGTTTCATTTCAGTAAATTTCCTTTATTGTTACTTATTGTGCAGAGCTTTGTCAGACATGAAACCAGACCTAGAGGGTGCGATGGGTAAATTGTCGCACTTTTACATTTTTAATTTCGCACATGCGCAATGTTAGGGTCCCAGCTATGGGCAAATAGTTCCCCACCCATCTCCCCGCCAAAAAAACTGGGGTCAAAACATTATGAAAGTGTAAAAATAGGTTTTAATACGAGCAATATATTTTTTGTAAAAATTATTACCAGCAATGAATTTTTGAAGGAAAAATTATTACAATCATTACGTTTTTTAAGAAAAAAGATAAGCAATACATTTTTGGAAAGAAAATATTATCAGCAATAAAAATCGGCATTAAAAAAAAAGAAAAAAACAAAAAAACAAAAAAAACATTGAGGTTTATATGCCGTAAACCAACCCAAACAAAACATACCAAAAAATTATAAACCAAATGAAAATGTTAAAATCAATTACTTTACAAACTGTGTATCTGAAAAGAATACATCAATGAAACCAGACTCTCGACAACAACCCCCTTTACAAAAGTATATGAACAGAACCGGATCAACAAACTGTTTCCTTACAAAGAATATAGATTCTGTCGATACGGATCTATTATAAAAATCTTGTGGGCATTAAATAACTCATTGAGGTTGATATACCGTAAAGCAAAACAAACCAGATCTACAGGTAAATTGTGGCAATTTTATTTTTTTTTTAATTTCGCACATGCTCGTTCTTTGTTTCTGATTTTGTCGACTGCACAGTAAAGTCAGTTCAGTACCGACTGTGAGTAAAAGAAAACCAATAATAAAATTCACTCTGCCAGAATTTTGAAAACAGCATGCTGTAACACTTGCCATTCATTCCGGAAGCTGCAATACGTATGATGGCGACGTTATGCGTCCATTCATCTTGGCACAGGGACTCAGACTCAACAGGGAAGGCCTACATTAGTTGACTTGACAAAGTATTCTGTATTCAAAGTCTGCTTGCATCAAAGCCCTCTTTATCAACAAATCACTGAAAAACTTGCAAATTGGCTTCAAGAACAGGTATTTCTTGAACAGACGCTCCGTTATTTTATTAGACAATATATCTACCGGTCTGGATGTTCGAGAAATCTTATTAAGGAATAAATTAGCGCCCTCCGGCATAAATCGAACCTGCGTCTCCTTGAATTGATTTCCGACCAACGATAGAGAGATCGAAGGATGATGATGAAGACGCAAAAGGTTGCGGGGTGTGAAAGTGAATGAGAAAAATTTGGTAAGGAGAAAGGACAATAAATGTACAGTTATCTTTCAGGAAGAGAGAAGATGGCGATTGAGGTTACATTTACATTTTTGAAGACTGTCGGTCGGAGGAAAGCAAGAAAACGAAAAATCGTTCCATAGCGTGAGAAAAGAAACTATTAGAATAGAACGTACTTTTTCATCTAGCTAACACAACAGAGACCTAATTGCCAATCTAGTAGTCCGATCGAGGCACCGAAGAGGAAAACTCATTAGAAAAATTGCCATGAAAATATTTATAGAAAACACGCAGGGAAACCCCGTCACGCTGGGGGAAAAGTGACTGACCAATGGATGCCAGTCTAGGACCGATTACATTGCAGAACTTTCTTTGGATTTTATCAAGAATATCGAGATATATAGCAAGATCACCTGATATGGCAGCAAAAAAGAATGTACCGGATTGTAGGATTAGTTCGGTCGATAATAACTGTTTCTTATTCTGGGATATTTGTATTAGGTTGGTGCAAAAATAATATCGTTTTTTGACGTTAAAAAATACGTCAAAAAACGATATTATTTTTGCACCAACCTAATACCATACAAAGCTAAGTTAATATTAATTTTGAATAACGTTCGTTTTAGGAGGGTTAATATTTTTCGTTATCAACGTACACAAAGAGTATGCCGAAAACAACAGATAGATAGATAGATAGATAGAGAGATAGATAGATAGATAGATAGATAGATAGATAGATAGATAGTGGCTCGGATGTACGGATGTGAAAGTGATATGTATATATATATATATATATATATATATATATATATATATATATATATAGAGAGAGAGAGAGAGAGAGAGAGTGAGAGAGAGAGAGAAAGAGAGAGAGCAAGAGATAGATAGATAGATAGATAGATAGTGGTTCGGATGTACGGATGTGAAAGTGATATATATATACATACATACATATATATATATATATATATATATATATATATAGAGAGAGAGAGAGAGATAGAAAGAGAGAGAGAGAGCAAGAGATAGATAGATAGATAGACATATAGATAGATATGAAGAGAATGAAAAGGATAGATAGATAGATAGATAGATAGATAGATAGATAGATAGATAGATAACAAAGAAAATACCTTCAGACTTTGTTGTGTTGATTGAGATATGTTGTCTCATACATTTGCGATGATATAGTAATGGAAACACTTCGAGTGCCTCGGATTTTATTCAGATTTTCAAAGCTGATTTCTGTTGTTTACTGGTTAGCTTATATGGTGTGGATAAAACGACTGATCTTTGTTTTCTCATGAAAGAGGATGCAAAGGAAAGAAATAGCAAACGTCAAAAGAACAGGAAGCAAAAAAAAACAAAAATAACCAGATGGTGTGTCTAAGGTTGGGTGAAGAGCAAAGGTGACAGGTAGAAAAGTGTCCACAGGACCGAGAAAAGTGGAGAAAAGTGTCTTTAAGAAAGAGGAAGGGAGGGAGAGAGAGAGAAATGAGAGGTGAATAGAAGCTGACGCTGGGGTATGCTTATGAGGTGGAAGGTATCATTCTAGAGAAAGTATTTAGAAAAAGGAGAATATGGATAGGTTGGAGAGAAGCAATAAGACACACAGACAGACAGACAGATAGACAAATAGAGAAAAAGAGAAAGATGTTGGGGTGGAACAGAAGGTAATCAGATATAAAGTCGTTCATATTTAAGCATATAAGCTTACTATACGAAGGATAAAAGCCAGTCGTTGATCAGGATAAAGTAAGCGTGAACACCATAGACTGAACTAAATATATATATTTTATTTACACAGAAAAGCTATTCATTGATAGATTATATACATATATGTCTATGTGTGATGGTGTGTATTACTTTTAATAAAGGTATATACGCAGTCTATATTTTGTTTATATAGAAAAGTTATGAAACCTTGTCCACTGATAGTATATATATATATATATATATATATATATATATATATATATATATATATATATATATATATATATCGGGCGTTGGAACTATATGTGTAAAAATAACAGGGATCCGTTTGTAAGATGGAAATTTTTTAAAAGACCAATCCGTACGACAATCAGGATAATATTTGCAATCTCTGCCAACATGAAAAATTAGCGATTACGACATTTCCGGATCCAAAATACCTTTTAAACCAGAAATCCGTAGTCTTACGTCCTTGTTTGCATATCAGATATTTTTTCTTATGTGCATATGAGGCTGGATAAAAAAAAAAGAAAGTAATTTAACCAACCCATCACTAATACATTTGCAATAAACTCGCTTTTCTTCTCTTTCCCTTTCTTCTTCTTCTTCTTCTTCTTCTTCTTCTTCTTCTTCTTCTTCTTCTTCTCTTTCCCCTTCTTCTTCTTCTTCTTCTTCTTCTTCTTCTTCTCTTTCCCTTTCTTCTTCTTCTTCTTCTTCTTCTTCTTCTTCTTCTTCTTCTTCTTCTTCTTCTATTCCACCCAACGTTTGTTTTTTTGAAAATAAAATTGTAGCGTTCTTTAGTTTTTTGTTTGTAATAAAAGAGCGTTAGGTAGTCATCTGATATATATATATATATATATATATATATATATATATATATATATATATATAGGTGTGTGTGTGCGTATTTACAGTAAAGTTCACTCTGTACAAGGCTCGAAAGCCACTCGAGTCAGAGGCTTACAATAAGGGGTAGTTTGTATGAATAAGAGGGGAAGATAACGGTTGATTCTAGACTTGAACAGGTTAAGATTTTAGTGATCGGGGAAATATCCTCTCGGGAGTCTGTTCCATGGGGCAATGGCTCGCGGGAAACTGATCGAGTGGAACTTAGTTCTGGCTGATGGAATACAGACGGAATGTGGATGGCTTGTAAATATGTAAGTGGCATGGCGGGTCCTAGCCGTGAATGTCAGGCCTGGTGAAACCAGGAAATGGTGTCGCTCCGAGCACTTTCCATCGTAGTAGCGACAGAGCGGTGTGAGACTCGTCCCATCTCGCCTGTGTGAGAGAGATTGGTGTGAGAAAAAT
>OZ010598.1:82769052-82771552 GCA_963932145.1 Acanthosepion lycidas | reverse complement strand
TCTGGATTTAATTAAATTGCATGGGCTTGATAAACCATAGAAAACGAATCAAACAAATAAAAAAAGACAGACAGACAGACATGCGCACACATGCGCGTGCACACAAAGAGACACAGACACAGACAAAGACCGAAAAGGCTAACGGCCACACCAGACTGAAACACCGGTTTCCGTATGAGCACCGGTGTTAAACAATGTCAGGCCTGGTCAGTGTCTAGATGGATGAGCGCTTGGAAATACCAAGTGCTGTTGGTCTGAGGGTAGTATAATGGATAATGCCTCAGGGTCTTTTTTTATGTAAAATAAACTAAACAACATTCAGCCAGCATGCTAAATTTTATCTTTATTGGTGAATTAGCGGCCGCCAATGTAAACCTTCCGATTTAGAGTGCTCCACTAGTTATCAACCGGGTTAAGCCGAACAAGCTGGACATGTCATCAAATTAATCTTTGAAACCAATTTTATCCAAATATCCTTTTGTTTGCTTCTCCCTGATTGATGGGGCCTAGTCATAGATAAAAATTATCTTCTTACTTTAACTTCTTCTTGAAATATGGCTCCACATTGGCTTTCAAATATTAATGTAACTCTGTGATGTCAACTATCTGAAAATCGTCACCATTAAAACAACAGAACATTCACACCTTTTTAATGAAATCAGCTGCTATAAATCAGCTGCTTTTTCTTATTCCGTCAAGTACACCGGTTTTAACGGAATTCTTCGTTGAATTAAATGATTGAACATCTGTCGATCGATTCTTTTGTGCATTTTATTCGATTTTCTTACCGGTATATTTTCCAGAAGGCTTTTCAACCAATTTGCATATTTTGCCATTGGATTTAGATCAGGTTATTTTGCGCTAATGTCTGTCTTTTCACAATCATTCCCAGTCCCTCTTCTACTATCGATTTACTCAATCTTGTTAGTTAGGATGATCATTACCAACAGCAAGGCCTTTGATCAGGATGTTTTGAGGAGCATAGAACTACCTCTTAATTGCTGGTGTTCCCAGGTCCACCCTGAATCGGAGTAGCAGAACCTGTTAGGGTCCCAGCTGCTATGGGTACTGCTATATGTACCCGACCAAAAAGAAAAAAAAATTGGGGTCAAAACATTATGAAAGTTTAAAAATAGGTTTTAATACCAGAAATACTTTGTAAAAATTATTACCAGCAATACATTACTGGGAAGGATAGTGAAAAGCCAAACATTGCTTAGAGCTACAAAGGATAGGAAGTTGTGGAGAGCCATGATCTACCTACCTAAATTTAAAAAAAATATTACCAGCGATAAATTTTTGATAAAAAATGCTAACAGATATAAATTTTTGAAGAAAAAATATTACCAGAAACAGATTTTAGAAGAAAAAAAAAATATTACCAGCAATACATTTTTGAAAGAAATTACCAGCAATAAAAATTGTCGACATTAAATATTGTTGTGGATATGCTGTAAAACAAACCAAAATTACACAAAAATAATTTTAAAATAGTAAAGATTAAATTTATTCAATAAAATCGCCATTGGCTTCAACCACGACTTCCAGACGACTTCGGAATCTCCTGTAACTCATCTGGACGGTCTCCTTGGTTAAGTCGGTGAATAATCCTTGCTTTCAGTCATCTTTTGGTGTTACGAAGAGTTTTGATGTTCTATTGCTTAACTGCGCCCCACAAATAATAATCAAAGAGGTTGCAATCTGGGGAGATAGGTGGCCAGATGTAAGGCGAGATGTGATCGCAGAAATTGTCTGGCAGCCATGGCTGGGTTCTCTTGCTTGTATGGCAATCTGTCACCAGACAGATTCTTCCAACACTCTCTTGAGTGATGGCAGCATTACCCACTCAAGTCACTTGATGTAGGCCTCCGTGTTGAGTCTGATGCGCTGTGGGAAGATGAATGGGGGCATAACGATGCCATCACTAGTGATCACTCCAAACACCATTATGTTGACTGGATATATCATCCAACAAATTCTGAATCCTCTGCACACTCGTCAGATTGACACGCAAAGGGTCTGGAATGTTCGTATTGGAGCTTCCGGTGCAAATACCAAGCAAAACAACAGGCTTTTTCCAAATTTCTCGAGGAGTGAATTGCGTCATGGCGCTCTTTTTCTCCCAGACGATGCCCAGCTGATTCTACAATACTGTGCAATGGACAAGAACAAAAAAATGAACAACGCGCATACGCAAAAAACATAAAATCAAATAAAATGGCGACAATTTACCCATCGCATACTGTGTGAATGTGTATATATGTGTGTGTGTCTGTATGTGTCAGTGAGTGTATATATAAGTGTATGTGCGTGAGTGTATATATATATATATATATATGTGTATGTGTGTGAGTGTATATATATATATATGTGTATGCGTGTGTGAGTGTATATATAAGTGTGTGTGAGTGTATATATATGTGTATGGGTGTGAGTGTATATATATATATGTGTGTGTTAATGTATATATATGTGTGTGTACGTGAGTGTGTATATATAT
>OZ010598.1:82624052-82766552 GCA_963932145.1 Acanthosepion lycidas | reverse complement strand
CTCCGGTTGGCTCGCCTCTTTATTAAGAGAACCGGCCTCAAGCGTCCCAGGCTGGTGACGTATCTGTTTTTCTAGTGCGAACGAACGTACTAACATCCTACCAAAGTACAACTTCACTCCTCCGAGTGTAAACAATTTACTTTTTCATCGATTGGTTTCCAAGGTTCACAGCAAGACTCTATTGTCTATCACCTGGTTATTAATTATTCTGCCGCTCTTTGTAAACTAAAGAGATTTTTGTTTTAAAAATAGATTCTAGATCAAAACATCCTTAATTTTAACTTCGATTCTTATAGTGTCAAAATCCATTTCTTTCTTTAAATGTTCCAAATTATTGTTGTCACAGTAATTTTCTATTAGTAATCTGATAACCTTTGTACACTTACAAAACGATTGTAAGTCGTGTTCTAAATTAACTTTCTGTAACATTTACATTTCAGAGGCTTTACAGCATATTAACATCTTGGTTATTCGTAAACGCCTCTCTTTCACTTAGTGTTTTCTGTTTTACAGCATATCCTCCTTTATTATCATTATTATTATTTCAGGAGTTATATCGCCTCTGTCACATGGATTTTCGAACGTCTCACATGTCGAACAAATCGGTTTTTGAACAGAATATTCTAGCTGAAAATGTGTGAGTTATCAAAAAAAATATCGGTTCTCGAACCCCCTGAACTGAGTTAAGCCGGACAGAATCATTTCTGAGTGGATCGCCATGTTGTATAAATTTGTGTTTTGTTCTGTGCTTTTCTTTTCCAATTTTATTGTACTGCAGTTTTTTCTCTTCATTAGTCCTCAGTCATGGTCTTAAAGTAAGCTAGAAGTGCGAAAGAAGAAACTGTTAACATAGAACTTACGGCTATATCTGCCCTGCTCAACTCTAAATTCATGGAATCTCGACGCCAGTGTAGTACTGCGCTTAAATTTTAAAAAATTCTAGGTATCATAGTGAAGAGATCATCCGAGCAAATACTATGAAAGTATTTATAGAAAAGGCACAGAGGGAAAACATGGCTAAGTCGGTGGCTAAATGAATGAAGTGAAATCGCCAGATCAGGACCAATAATATTGCAGATTTTCCTTTCGATCTAGTAAAGAACAGTTACCGTGAAAGTTTTATTTATATTTAATTTCTGAATTGTCTAATATCTAATTACTTATGGTCTACACATATCATTCTGAAATATTTTATGTTTGCTTTGTCAGTTACATCATTTTCCAAATATCATGGCATTGCGTCTTATGATAGTTACTCTCTTTGTGGCGACATCACGTGACAGGTCTGTCGTTTTTTGTTTTTTTTTTATTACTGAATAAGATGCCAACACGAAGAAATAGAAAAAGAAAAATGTAGATGAATTTGCGATTAAGGCAATCTCTAGACATTTAATCGCAAGGTGATCGACAATATATTTGCGCCCTGTGTCTTATAACATTTTCACCATTCCTGACAGGTCTTCTAATATCATAGTGTCTAATACTTACTTATAAAAAATATGAATTTGCTTAGATAATTTTTTTTTTAAATACCCATCACCACCCTGTCAGGCGCATGCGTAGTCCTACCCACATAATAAATTCAGTCCAATGAAGTCCTAAAGGACGAAACGCGATACAAGTAAACTTTGTACACATTGGCATACATATTTCCCCAATAATATCTATCTATCTATCTATCTATCTATCTATTATAAATCAGTCACCATCTATCTATCTATCTATCTATCTATCTATCTATCTATCTATCTATTATAAATCAGTCACCATCTATCTATCTATCTATCTATCTATCTATCTATCTATCTATCTATCTATTATAAATCAGTCACCATCTATCTATCTATCTATCTATCTATCTATCTATCTAGCACAGTGTATTCATATCTATCTATCTAGCACAGTGTATTCATATCTATCTATCTATCTATCTATCTATCTATCTATCTATAGATTATAAATCAGTCACCATCTATCTATCTATCTATCTATCTATAGCATAAAAAAATCAAATTTCATAGTTTAATAAAGGGCTAAAAAGCTTAACCCAATCATTAAAGGGAAAACCCCTTTATGAAGTTATCAAAAAAACAAATTGTAGTTCAGTGCGACGCTTTTATATATGGAACAGCCCGTTGAAAATAAATAAATAAAATAAACAAGACACTTAACAACACATGATGGTGCCAAAATCTATCTTTCCCTTTGAATGAACAGACGATGCGCGTACAAGAAAGACATCATTCACTTTGAAATAAACACCCCACCCTACCTCAGCTTGACCTCTCCCTAAAGGTGACCGATATGTGGATAAAAGTGGTAACCCCAGTCGTTTCCATAGTAACAAATGAACACGCTTATAACAATACGTAAAGTTCAAAATTGGTTATTCTTAAATTTTCGCTCGAAGATAAAACAGTTTGTTACTTGAATTCAATTAACTTTAATAATTTTATTGAGGGTTTCGGCTCTCGTTTTTGAAACATGAGAACTCTTATGTAGGGAAGGAATTATATTTTATATATATATATATATATATATATATATATATATATATACACACACACAGGGTGTCCAGAAAGTTCAAGTGAACTTTAAAAAATTTATAACTTTGAACATGTTGGAAAGAAAGCTTGCTGTCCATCTATATATATATATATATATATATATATATATATATATATATATATATATATATATATATATATATATATATATATTGTTAGATCGATAACATGAAATAAAATCATAATAGTAATATTATCTATCGATTGACATACATAAAATTATATGATTCATCGTATATTAAACCGAACATAATTTCTTCCAGTAAAGTATTCGATAAAAATCTAGAGCTGTAATTATTGAATCAGAAGTAATATAAGTTCGGAATATTTATCCGAGGTCCACTCAGAGTTTCGGGACCCCATGCATCTGGACTCGAATATGAATTATTGTTTTAATTGCAGGGTGAGTACTGACAAGTAAGAAATCCAGAAAATCGGAATCGATATCCGTTAAGTATTGTAAAATTATAGTACATCTAACTCAATAAAATATTACACATATACTAGTTTTAATAGAGAAATGCAATAAAAAAAAATCTTGAAACAGTGTATTGCGATCCAATTACGCGGTGATTAAGAATTCATATGCAAAATAGAAGCTAATGAACCGTTTAATTAATCCGTTCACTTTATATTTTTTGGACATTCAATGGTATCTACGATTTATTGATTACCTCCGCCATTATATAAATTGCTTTTTGGTCATATTTTATTTTTAAGATGTTATTTATTTAATATTAGGTTGGTGCAAAAATAATGTCGTTTTCTCGGAAGCACCAGAACGGTGTGGCCTGTTTGAATTCTCAAAATTCCACAAGATCTTGACTTGGTTTTTCCACAACCCTTTCTCCGGCGTGTGACGGTATCATTTCTCATCGACACTTCCAATTAGGCACGAATGAAGATGAGAGGCCCATTTATCTTTTCAACATCGTTATTAATAAGTAGTGTATCCAAAATGATGTCAATTTTTGAAAGTTTTAATCGTGAGATACAATGAAACAAAAGTCTTGAAACAAAGACTCGATAAAGCAGAGATAAAGAACTTACAACTAAAATGGAAGCTAATGAATCGTTTAATTAATCCGTTCTTTTTATATTTATTTAAATATTCAATGGTATCCATGACTCTTTGATTACTCCTGGTATTATATAAATCGATTTTTGGTTGTTTAATATAAAAGTGGAATGGAAATATCTCTCCAAAGAAAATAAATTAGCAAGGGAACGAGAACGACAAAGCCTATTTCAAAGACCAATTTCAAGTAAAAAATAATTACTTCATAGACAAAACTATCTGATTACCTAAGATAAAAAAACCTGCAACAAAAATTCTGCAAACTGAAAAAAAAAAAAAAAAAAAAAAAAAACTAATTAATAAAACAGTTCATTTTATTCTGGAACTAATTTTGCCTAAATGCATAGAAATATTTTATTTGTATAGATTATTACAGCGACTAATTGAAGAAATCAGTCATAGATTTACCTACTGAAGTTGACTTACCTCCCTTTCCAATTTAGAGAAACGGACAGGAAATATATAAATAAATATACATTGATAATTATTATATGGTTTGATAATTGCTTATAAAATTAGTAATATATTTTCTGTATATTTTTCTGTTATTTTAATGTTTCTAATAAGCGTAATAGAACGTACCAGATAATTTATTTCGATGTGCGCGCAACTGTTGTATCCTTAAAGAGATTACAAACAGACAAAGCTAAGATAAAAACCTGGAACAAAAATTCTGCAAACTAAAAATAATTAAAAAAAAAACAAAAAAAAAACAAAAAAAAAAACGTAGTAACTAATTAATAAAACGGTTCATTTTGTTCTGGAACTAATTTTGCCTAAATGCATAGAAATATTTTATTTGTATAGATTATTACAGCGACTAATTGAAGAAATCAGTCATAGATTTACCAACTTAAGTTGATTTACCTCCCTTTCTAATTTACTTAACCTGTTCCCTTTTTATTTTTTAAGCATTCAATGGTATCTACGACTCATAGATTGCTCTGGGTATTATATAAATCGCTTTATGATCAATATCTTTTCATGTAAAGAATTTTATGTGTTTAATATAACAGTGAAATGGAAACATGTTTCGGAAGTCAAAGATTACGTACAGAACAAAAACGGCAACGACAAAGCCCTTTTCAAGACCAAGTTGAAGAAAGACAATCACTCATTAGACAAAGATATCTGAGTGCCTCAAATGAAAGGCTTGAACAAATAAGACGGTAATCTAAGAAATGTAGTTATTGATTAATTAAACGGCTCATTTTACTCGGGGACAAATTTTCTCTATGTGTAGATACATATTATATATATATATATATATATATATATATAAGTGTATGTGTGTGTGTATTAATAAAACGACAAAGTAAGAATTGGACAGGAAATATATAAATAAAGGGATAGATAATTATTATATGGTTATATAACCATATAATAATTATCTATCTATTATATATAACCATATAATATATATTATTAGATAGAAAATTATTATTATTATTATTATTATATATATATATATATATATATATATATATATATATATATATATATATATATATATATATATGAATAGATTGATATACATACATACACACGCACACAAAAACATTGCTTGGTGATTAGATGGCATATTTTTTATGAATTTATGGGTAAGTAGAGGTAATTTTTTTTATTTTGTTAGGTGTTTTTAGTAGATTTAAGCATTTTTCTAACAGGGCGTTTCTAGTAGCTAAGGATATTTTATTTTATTATTAATAGTTACTTTGTTTTTAATAAATCCATTTCGTTTTTGCCTTCAAAATGTCCACATTGGATGAAACACATCGGCCAATAATACAGTTTTCCTATTGTAGTTTACATTAATACATATTGTATACAGGTCTACTGGGAAAAACTTTTTCACACACACGCACACACACATATATATATATATATATATATATATATATATATATATATATATATATATGTGTGTGACGTCGTCCCCTGGTCGCAGCGCCAACCGTGACGTTCTATCCTAGTCTACCACGGCACCAACTGTGACGTCCCTAAACAGCACCAATTGTGACGTCCTCGCCGCGGCGCAAGCCGTTCGCTCCTCGCTGCTCCGTTCGGGTGTTGCCGCTCCAAATGTGACGTTCTAACCTTTTGGTGATTCGGGTGGGAATCTGGTTAGATTTGATATCAGCCTCGTCGTTCCCAACTCGCTTCCAACGCCTGGTTACCAAGGTAACTGCACTGATCCCCCAGTCCGCCTACCCACGTTGTGAATTGATCTTAGGCAGACGAGAGCAAACAGTGGTTGGGGCCGTACTGCAAACCGAGTTCAACGGGGGTGATACCACATAAATATGCATAAAAGACAATAAAATGAAAACTCAAAAGTTCAAAGTATCAAAGAAAAAGGTAACAGACTTTATGTCTAGTTGTTCGATACATAGGACTGCATCTATCTCCCGACCCGTTCTATGGATTGTGACACGTCGTTTTCCGCTAGGCAAGTTTTAACACTTCAAGTTGTCTGCTCTCTAAGAAATTGGTGTTTCGGTGGGTCTTTGGACGAAAGTCAAAAGAAAAAACTTATTTCGGTGATCTGGATCTAAGTCGCTCTACAAAATAATTGTTCTTGGGTTGAGGAGAGGTCCGGAATGTGCGTGAATCTTGGTCAGCTATCTGCGAGGCTTGCTTCAACTGAAGACTGACTCTGGGAACTGCTGGGACTCAACTCTGCTCGTTGTGGCTTCGTTTATATGGGCGCTGACCAAAACCGGGGTCAGTTTGTCGGTGCCGGGTGGTTCCTCGATAATTCTAAATACATATCCACCTCTCTGGTTAGGAATTTCCACCTTTTTCCATTTTTGGGAACCTTTCCTCACTCCCACCTTCTCATCATACTTCAGAGGGGCGTGAACTGCCCTCCCCACATCTTCGTAGCAACCTCTCTTACTCATCCTCCAGATGGGCTGCAACAGCCTCCCTCGTGCGTCACGTGATCACCACTCGACCAATGATGTCTTAGTCGGGCGTGGACGAATCCACGGCTTTGTTTCAGGAAGAAAAAAAATATCTTGCTTAACTAAAAAAAAAAATTATCTCTTCTCTTTCCCTTTTCTTCGTCTTAATCGCCGTTATCATTTCTCTGGCCGCGAACGGGACAATATGACAATGGCGGTCATAACTCTTGTTCTACACGTGGTTTACGTCAGGTATTTTATCGCTAATTATCAGAATGTGTGGTCTTCTTAACACGGTCTAAAAAAGAAACATCTCAAAAGTTTCAGTCAGTCTGTCGCCTCGAAGAAAGAAAGAAAAAAACACTTCTAGGTTCCCATTCATTTTCCTTCGGTACATATTTCTGATAACATAATTTTATTATCGCAGGCCAAGGATGTTCCGTCGAAGGGTAAATCGGTCAACGGACACTCGTAGGTGGTCCTCAATTTTTCATATCTGTCCAAAGTCCCATTAGTTGCCTATTTTTCGTCACTTATCGAAATAACATTTTCATTTGAATTTTTTTTTCTTTGGCCAGCCGGTCTGTAGTTGATAATAAGATGTCTTCCCGTACCAATAGTTTGTTTTCATATCGTTAGATAACACAGCCAATGCCAAAACATATCTGATTCTTTCTTTCTTTCCCTTTCTTTTTACTCAGAATTTCCCTGTCATTGTAATGACACTCTTTCGCCATTTGTTACTTATCAAAATATCCTTTTATCAATTGTCTCTTAGCCGTGTGTGTGTTCTTGCTTATCAACCACGATTCGGTCCTTAGCCTCTACTTTTCATCTTTTCTCTCTTTTCCCTTTCTGCCTCGTTAAATGGTGCTACATATATATATATATAAAAGTGATCATAGAAGTCAACACTTAGAGGCGACAGTCTGTTTCATGCTATATGCAATCGTCAGGCCTGACGATTACATATAGCATGAAACAGACTGTCGCCTCTAAGTGTTGACTTCTATGTTCACTTTTATATTTACACACCCTCTATCTCTGATATTGAGCACTTTATCCCATAAATATAACACACTTTAAGACTATATTCTTCATATATATATATATATATATATATATATATATATATATATATATAGAGAGAGAGAGAGAGGGAGAAAGAGAATTTAATGGTCTTAGATAGATTGATATATAGTGAACAAATCAAGATATACAGGGTGACCCCAAAAAACGGGAATTTTTGAAGTGCGTATTGCCAGATATGAGCAAGTGGCAAGACTGCGAGATAGTAGCCTTGAGCAAGCAAACATTTCGCCATTTAGAATTCAAGATGAAATTCACAGTATCCCAGCTGAGATGTTGCAGCAGTCAATGCGGAATCACAACAGCAGATTTCAAGAATGCATTCGTACAGGAGGACGCCATCTACAGGACGTAATTTAAAAAAAATAAAAATTCCATCATTGTTTCTTAAATGGCATGTTTTAAGGTTTCAATTACTATGAATAAAATATTTTTTTCCATTACTCTTGGTTTTATTGGATTGTTAAAATGTTCCCGTTTTTTTTTTTGTTTTTGTTTTTTGGTCACCCTGTATATGAAAAGCTTGAGACAGATAGATAGACAGACAGATAGATAGATAGATAGATAGATATATAGATAGATATGAATATTCTGATATATATTAGGTTGGTGCAAAAATAATGTCGGTTTTTGACGTATTTTTAACGTCAAAAACCGACATTATTTGTGCACCAACCTAATATACATATATATATATATATATATTTATGTATCTCTCTCTCTCTCTCTCTATATATATATATATATATATATATATATATATATATATATATATATATATATAAAGATATAGCGATATTCTTTTTCTAATTTTCAAGGGGAATCTGAACAGAAATTGTCCAATATCAATCTATATTTGTGTGTTGCTAAGATTGTGTCTGTAAGTTTCCATTGTCTTTCTATGGTGTGCAACCAATGACATTTTTTCATGCTTCGGTGGTCGTCATGTCAGTTTGTTTTCTTTTTCAAATATCAACGACTTTACACGTCTGTTTCTGGGGACATTATTTTTTTTATTTGCTTAAAAAAAACAACCGTTAACATGATCCTCACTAAACATATAAAAAAAATATCAAAACAAACCGATATTTTCTAAGATTATATTTGCTCACTTGTAAAAAGTAGTATGTAACTTGATCGTCCAAACACTACATTATCGCGATGGCTAATATCTCAATTAATTCAGATGTCTCCAATCAAAACAACAAAAAAGACATCAAGAAATTAAGGAAGGCAATAACCAATAATTGAAGATGTTATACAATGTTATCTTTAAAAGAACGACTTCAATTATTATCACCTTTAATCTTAAAAACACAAACAGAATATATATGAAATTTCATTTAAGAAAAACATATATATATATATATATATATATATATATATATATATATATATATATACTAAATTACTATCAACATTAAAATCTATTTTTTACATAAATTGCTAAAACTTACCACCCCTCAGCTTCATATGTAAAACCCATTTACAGCCTCTTTCTCTTTACTTCCCTTTTCTTTCTTTTTCCTTTTTTCCTTTTTCTTTTCTCTCTTCTCCCCTCCTATTTCAATATATCACTTCCGTTAAGTTAACCCATTAAATAGGTCAAGGTCTGGTCACTCCTCCTCCCCCACTAACAAGTATGATTGTGAGAAATATTAAATGAAACCCTCTCTAAACTCTACCATGTCTCTCTAACCACTCCTTATTACACTCTCTGTTAAATTACAAAAACTTACATTACCCATCAATTTTCATTTCACTTTTCGTTTCATTTTTTGGAAGTGCTATCTGATGATCGGGCGTCTTTAAAAGGGCTATGGTGAAATAATTTTTTTAAATTGAACTTTAAAGTTGTCTGTTTTTCTTTAATATATATATATATATATATGTGTGTGTGTGTGTGTATATATACATATATATATATATGTATATATATATACATATACATATATATATATACATATATATATATATATATACATATATATATATATATATACATACATATATATATACATATATATATATATATATATATATATATATATATACACATTTATATAAAACAATAAAAAACAGTGTTACCACCAACTGACGAGATATATAAAGAAAAAGAATCCAGACAAGAGACTTGAAAAGATGTTTACAGTTGCAGATCACGATAGATAAATTAAACTTTTTAAAAATCCTATCCACGCATAAAAAATATATTTGCTAATAGCTTTGAATATCGTAAACACTCAGAATACATGTTCAAATTCTTCCTTGAAACAAGAAAAATGTTCTGAAACGAAGAAGTAAAAAAGAAAGTTCTTCTGTGTGTCTGGGTTTATAGTTGATTTTGCTAAGAATATATTTTTATGATAAAGGAGAATTCATAACTTTTTGCTGTTTGTGGTACGTATCATTCGTATCGGGGTGTCCATGTTGCTTTAAATATGGCCTTATTTGAGTGCTCTAATATCAGTTATCAGGATAAGAAAGTGGTGATATACATGACCAAATTACTTTTGATTTGGTTTTCGTCAAGAACGCATTTGCTAGTGGGTAATAAGAATTCATAAATTATGTTGGCCTCATATAGTTTTGATTTTGCCAGTGGGTTGTTGCTACGGATGATGGCCTTGTCTGTTCTGAATTTCGTTGGGAATATATATATTAAAAAAAAAAACTTACCCCGAATTTTTAACGAAATACATACAAAAATTTGCTTCCAATTTCTTAACACATTTCACATTTCTTGACAGATCATTTATTATCACAAAGTGGGAAATTTAATAATAAAAGTGATGGAGACATCAATAAAATGGGAAAAAGCTAAACGAAATTACATCGATTATATCCCCAGACACATATAAAAAATAAAATTAAAAATTTCGGCTTCTAAAACTCTCTCTCTCTCTCTCGCACACACACACACACACACACACACACACACACACACACGTGTGTGTGTGTAAATAAAAAATAAAAAAATCTAATTGCAGACAAGAAAATAAAACACGGCCATTTTTGTTTTCCGTCTACAATATTCGAGAAATCATATTAATGAAAAACATGCGATCAGCGGTGGGATTCGAAATTGCATTCCCCTAAGCAGAGGGAACGGTCGTTAGATTCGACGTGAATTAGACCCACCGAGCTACGAAGAACAGAACATTGACCTTACGCCAAATTCCACACGCCATAGAATCCTGAAACATTATTTTTTGTGGATACTCGTAATAATAATTCTCGAACATTCAGGTCGGTAAACGAAAATAAATAAATGTACTGTTTAATAAATAAACGGAGCGTCTACTCAAATACGTGTATTCACTAAAATATCGTTTAAAGTGATAATATATATATATATATATATATATATATATATATATATATATATATATATATATATATTGCACATATAGTGCTGGTGTTAATAAAACAGTACTCGATGTAATAAAACAGAGCTATAAATATATACAAACCCCGTTTATTTTAAATGCCAAATATAATTTCTAAATTAAAATTCAGCATCTGGAGATTGCGTTGTGCATGAAAAGTCGTGCTATCATCGAGGAATAATATATATATATATATATATATATATATATATATATATATATATATATATATATCACAGTAGTAAAGTAACTGGGTCGACAGTTTAATATGATGAAACCTATATATAAGCTTGAATTATTTTTAGTATCAATTATTGATTTGGGAAATCATAGAATGGAAATATATGTTTATTCACTTGATAATAAGTGAATCTTCGTAATGTTCGCCATGATACAGAGATTTTGCTTTTTTGTATTTTGTATTTTTGAATTTTGTTTTCTCCTCACTGATTGATATGCTTCAAGTCGAAAAATACTGTTGGAAAACGAAAACATCAGATTTTGACATCAATTCTCTCAATTGTACGGATCCGCACGAATCAAGAAAAAGAATAAAAATCTGATGGCGCATATGCGTACCGTATCTACTACTGGGAATGAACTTAGCTTAGAACATGGCGCTGGAAGTGGGAGGGAAGCGAAAATAGGAGTTGGAGGGGAATCTACTAATGCATTTATCGTGAAATAGGAAAGAGAGCTACCGACGGTAAGATTTGAACTCGCAACTTAACCTACAGAATCGTTCCTTACTAGATGAAAACAGCAAAATAAAAATTAGAAAGTGCAATAAATAATAATATTAAAAAAAATACACCAATGAAAAAAAATATCAAATTACATAATTATACCAAAATTATAAAAAAAATATAGAGAGTGTAAAAGATGACTAAAAGGATGTAAAATAAATTGAAAGAGAGAGTAAAAGAGAATATAAAAAAAAAGTGAGTACGGAGGAAGAAAGAAAGGAAGGAAATAAAAGAAAAAGAAAGAGAAGGTGAAAGAATAAAAGAAAAAAGAAACAAAGAAGGAGTGGAAGAAGAAAAGTAGGGAATGAAAGAAAAAGTAAGTGAGGGTGGAAGAAGAAAAGAAGGAAATAAATGAAAAAGAATGAGAGATTGAAAGAAGAAAATAAATGAAAAAGAATGAGTGATTGAAAGAAGAAAAGAAAGAAATAAACGAAAAAGAATTTGAGATTGAAAGAAGAAAAAAAGGAAATAAATGAAAAAGAATGAGAGATTGAAAGAAGAAATGAAGGAAATAAAAGAAAAAGAATGAGAGACTGAAAGACGTAAAGAAGGAAATAAAAAGAAAAAGAATGTGAGATTGAAAGAAGAAAAGAAGGAAATAAATGAAAAAGAATGAGAGATTGAAAGAAGAAAAGAAGGAAATAAAAGAAAAAGAATGAGAGATTGAAAGAAGAAAAGAAGGAAACAAAAGAAAAAGAATGAGAGATTGAAAGAAGAAAAAAAATAAATAAATGAAAAAGAACGCGAGGATAGAAGAAAAGAAGGAAAAAAAGAAAATACAAACTAAAAATTGTGTCAGAAGAAAGGAAGACAATAAAAGAAAAAGAAAGTTTGGAAGAAGAAGAAGAAAAGAAGGAAATAAATGAAAAAGAAAGAGAGTATAGAAGAAAAGAATGAAAGAAAAGAATAAAGAAAGAAAGAATGTAAGAAGAAAAGGAAATTAAAGAAAAGGAAAAGTTTGTGGAAGAAAAAAGAACTACGGAAAAATAACCAATTGGAATTGGAATTGTCTTTTTGCATAATATTTGCAATGTGAACGAAATCAGGCAGAATTCTGAAGCAACTGGATTCCCGAAGTTATTCTAAATGTCTTAATGCAAGGTTAGTGGCATAAAAACCAACGCCTCAATCATAACAGGATCTTCTGTTTATATCCAGTTGGTCGACGTAGTTAAACAATGTCAAACCTGGCTAATACCTTGAGGGTGACCGCTTTGGTATACTAAGTGCTGTAAGCTTGGGTGTGAGGGCGGTGTAATAGATACAGCTCAGAATGTGAAATCGGAGAGCCGAGTTCGAATTTCAATTAGTTTCGTTATATTCACTTAAGCGCAAATTTCCTTGGAAAAAGTATGACTCTACCTATGGATTAATTAGTAGGACTTGTACCATTAAAACAATTTCATCTAAAAAAAAAAAACTTCTTATAATGTAAAAATATTTTATGGCTTTAAATAACCTTCTAAAGTGTTGATAAACCGTAAAGACAAATCATACAATCAATCAGGACTTGTTCAAGATTGGCCTGTATATCTAACGTTCTGGCAAATTTAATCCAGACATTAGTCTATTTCTTGAGCTTCTCAATTTCTTTGACCTTGATATTATGATCACGAGGAATCGCCAGGTCAATATGATTGCATAAATTCTGATGTTAAATGCTACACAACATGGGCATCAATTATATTTTATATACATCGATAATACTCTGATTAGATGAGCAGGTCTACACACTGTAAATCTTTTAATCTCTTGTTAAAAAAAAAACGGCTGCCAGGTATCTTCTAAATTACCATAAAAATATCTATAGAAAAGGTTCAGGGAATTTAAGTCATGACGGTGGAAATAACACTGAAGCCGGTTTGCCATGTCAGGACCAATAAAACTGCAGATTCTTATCAAGGGTCTCGAAATACATAGCAGGAGCATCAGGCCATATGTGACAGTAATATTTTAAGCATGGACGGATGGCATACATATAGATATATCAGATAAATGCTAGCGAGAAAAACTGTTTAGAAAGAGATAGTGGACTAACATTCCTAGCAGCAGACCTAGCTATCGATTTGGTATATTTTCCGGAGAAAAGGGTAGATTTCTCTCAGACGATTGATAGAAACAGTTTTGTTTTGAAAGAGTGACTGCTTAAGAATGTCAAGTGCTGTAAGATTGGATGTGCGGGTGGGGTATTGGATAATGGCTTGGAATTGTTAATCGGAGAGCCAAGATCTAATTCCAGTTGACTTTATTATATTCACTTTCGCGCTAATACCCGTGGGAAAGGCATGAATCCACCTCTTCTATCCTCTCAGCTATGGGTTAATTAGTAAGACTTGTATCACTAAATCATTTTTATTTCCATTATTCGAACGGTTATCTTCATCTTCATTGCCGTATACACAACATTTCGACCGCTGTACGCTCCGGCTTTCTTCAGGGGATTCGAAATCCGAACCGAAACCATTATTTCGTCCACCGGGGTAGATTGTTCAAGATTTTGTCTCACCACTGCTGTGGCCTGGTATTGAACTCAAAACTTTATCCACTGGGCCATGTCATTATTATCCCAAAAGAATTCTTAGAATCTATAAATATTTTCTGGCTTTAAATAAGCTATAAAGGATGACAAGCCGTAAAAAATGAATCATTTAATCAATCGTTAGATCAATTAAGACTGAGTAGTATGTTCGATTCTTATGAGGCACTCTATACTTTCAGCCTTGTGCTAGGGTAAATCGCTATATTATTTAGTCATATTCATTAAAGCAAAACATATATGCGAATAAATTTATTTTTTTTATCTTCATAATTGCTACTAGAGACATTATTATTCCAGGGGATAGTCGATAGAATGTTATATCCATTTCTACACGGAAGGTTGTAGAATCGATCGGCTGGGACAAGACGTTAACAATATCAGCGAACACGACGATTGTGTTCACTTAGAAAAACACACTTTGAATCACGGATGGATAATTTTTATATATTCCTGTACTTTACAAGCGTATAGATTACAATACGACACGTGCGAACGCACATTCGAATAAGATGTTCTGTAATTATTAATTTTTTTATCATTTTAACACCGATGGATTATGAGTTTTCTTTTTTTTTTTTATTATTATAATTTGATGAAACCTATTACATAGCTCCTACGCCGCCATGTTATTTCTCATCATTCGTCTTTCTTCACTAAAAATCTTAATGGGAAACTATCTGGAATAATATAGCCGGCAGGGACAAACGTTAAAGAAAAGATTTAAAAAACCCAAAACGAATACCGAAATAGCAGTAACGAAATTAATGTACAAAATGCAATAAAATCGAATATGTCAACCTATCCAATGTTCCAAACATTGAAACCGTAGAGAATGGGACCGAGAGGGAAAAAGAGAAAAATATTAAAAATAAAAAAATTAAAAACATAAAAAAAAAAACACACACTCATAATAAAATAACAATAATAGGAACGAAATTGAAAATGAGAATTTTTGTTTTTTCCTTACAAGTTTGTTACTTTACCTCTTGGACCCTTTCGTTCAATTTGACGCAGCTGAGACGACATTGTAGTTTATTTCATCGCTCGAGAATTTTACGATAATCTATCTATCTATCTATCTATCTATCTATCTATCTATCTGTCACAGTCTATTCATATCTTTCTCTTCATATTTATCGCAGTCTGTTCATATCTATCTATCTATGTATCTATCTATGTATCTATCTATGTATCTATCTATCACAGTCTATGCATATCTATCTATCTGTTTATATTTGTCGCAGTTTGTCTATATCTATCTATCTATCTATCTATCTATCTATCAAGGTATTTCATATCTATCAATCTGTTCATATTTATCGCAGTATGTTCATATCTATCTATCTATCTATCTATCTATCTATCTATCTATCTATATATATATATATATATATATATATATATATATATATATATATATATATATATCACAGTCTATGCATATCTATCTATCTGTTCATATTTGTCGCAGTTTGTCTATATCTATCTATCTATCTATCTATCAAGGTATTTCATATCTATCAATCTGTTCATATTTATAGCAGTATGTTCATATCTATCTATCTATCTATCTATCTATCTATCTATCTATCTATCTATCTATCTATCTATCTATCTATCACAGTCTATGCATATCTATCTATCTGTTCATATTTGTCGCAGTTTGTCTATATCTATCTATCTATCTATCTATCTATCTATCAAGGTATTTCATATCTATCAATCTGTTCCTATTTATCGCATTGTGTTCATATCCATCTATCTATCTATCTATCTATCACAGTCTATTCAGATCTATTGATCTGTTCATATTTAACGCAGTCTGTTCATATCTATCTATCTCAGCCAATTCATAATATCTCTTCCTCGCTCTATATTTATATCTCTCTCTTAATATATATATATATATATATATATATATATATGTGTGTGTGTGTGTGTGTATGTGTATATATATATATATATATATATATATATATATATATATATATATATATATATGGTTGAAAGGATGGATGGATGAATGTATTAATTTATATTTCGGCAGCAACTTTTCTTTCAAACGCGTTTCGTTGAATATGACAGACAAGAAAAAATTGATTTTTTTTATAAAGTTTTTCTTGTGTGTTTTAGTTTTTACGTTTGCTGGGGGAAAGGGAGTGTATAAATTGTCCGTAGTGCCTATGGTAACAAGTGCTTTCGACCACTTCTTTCAATATATATATATATATATATATATATATATATATATATATATATATATATATGAAGAAATATAGTTTTAAGGTGTGCTATATTTATCGGATAGAGTGCTCATGATCAGAGATAGTGCGTATGTAAATATAAATATAAAAGTGCACATTGAAGTCAACACTCAGAAGCGACAATCTGTTTCATGCTGGACACAATCGTCAGGCTTGACGATTGGGTCCAGCATGAAACAGCCTGTCACCTCTGGAGAAAATTAATCATTTTAATAACGGGCGCTAGGGCATTCATTTTTTCACTGACAACTATTGTTTCAACATATTAGTTACTTTAGAAAAGTGGTTATATCAAGTTAAGGTCGTGGTGCTTTTTTCAAATGCATGATCACATCCATTCAAAGCATATCGTTAGGTCTATTTCAACGTCCGATCTTTTTAGGCACTTTTGATACGCCGTTGAATATGTATTTGTATACATAAAGATTTTTTTTCTAGAAGGGTTGTTTGTATATGAATACGTCGTATTGAACTACAATTTGTTTTTTGTTGACGACTTATTAAAGGTTTTATTTTTATTTAGCTTATGATTGAGTTAAGTTTTGAAACCCATTGCTTTATTTGAAAATGTTTATAGACTTTGAAATAATAATAAAAAAATAAGCTAATTATTTAAAGCGAATGTCTGTTGGTGTCGGCAAAAAAACATTATCTTATGTCTTTGATTTAATATATTTTCTTTTTTTTCGAAACATAATAATGTGTATGTTTCCATGGAGGCATATAGGGCATGGGTCATCTCAGGTTTTACAAGTTCTTGTATTTATTATTTTTCATTTTATAGAATCTATGGTATACAAATGCACAATCTCATCCATTGAGAACCCAAACATTGAAAGGATATATATAGGATCCACGAAGAATGAATTTAAAATAAGGTGAAGACAACACAAAAGCTACTTCAATAATATTAGAAATAGATATTCCTATTTAAGTATTTTTGGCATTTAAAAGAAACGAATAAAACATTAAAAGTAAAATAATATCCGATGTACTTAATGTGAAAAGTATATCTAAATCTCCACAATAATAATATTACAACTAATTCGCAAGTTTCTGCTGAGTCAAACCCTCACATAGCAATATTCAATTCTGGCTTACTTCTTTTGGTCCACAGATAGCCATTATGGCGTAGTATAGTTTTTTTGTTTTTGCTTTATGATATTTATTATGCAATAGCTATGAGTTTTAGCGAATTTAATTTTGTCTGTTAATGAGAATGGACCTTTCTTGAAGATCCAATAATTTTGTCACATGGTGGTGTTTTTTTAGACTTAAGTTCTTAAAGTGCGGCAGCTTTTAAATTGTGATACTCCTTTTTATCTTTAAGTAAGAATAGTTTTCACCCCATTCTATTTATGACGGTCTCGATCTTTCACAAATAGTAAATATGCGAACAGTACAATGCTTTCTAAGTATATCTGGGAAATTAAAAACAAAACACACATCACAACAAAAATATCTTGGAAGATATGGAAAAGATCATCAGCGTACAACAACCAATCAAAAAATTGCAAACTTTGCTTGGAGGAAGAAATAGCTATCATTACTTTCCCAGACCAAAATAAATTATTAAATAAAAGATCCGAGCTCATCTCAAAATGCAGACATGAAAACAAGTTTTTACTACGTTACTTAAAAACTGAAAACGGAAAAAATAAAATAAAAACAAATAAATAAACAAAATAACAATAAAAATAAGCAAAATGAATTAATCCAAACAAATTACCAAATCACACCTGTTAGAATAGACGAAATAGAATAATAATAATAATAATAATAATAATAATAATAATAATAACAAAAAAAAAACAAAAAACAAACGAACCCAAATAAATAAAGTAAGTAATAAATAAATTGGCAAAGCATTATGACCAAAATATTAGTTAGACTAAAAAATCAAACCTAAAAATCGGACGAAAAAAAAAAATAGCTATAACTGCTATATAACGATAAAAAAAAATAGAAAAAAAAATACTTAAAAATCGAAAACCGAAAAGAAAATATATACAAGCAAAATAAATTGACCTAAATTCATCCAAGTAAATAAATAAACAAACCAATCCCGATAAAGTTACCGTTAGAAAAAAAGAAATAAAGATAATCAACCCAAATAAACACAAATTAAAAACTGTTCCCGCCAAAATAATAGTTAGAATAAATAACAACAATCAACCTCAAAACCGAACAAATAGCTTTACTTAAATTCTAAGACCAAAACAAAACTATTAAGTAAGTGATATAAACAAATTTTTACTACGTTAATAAAAACACCGATTTAAAAAATTAAATAAATGAAATAAGAAACAAAAAATAAAAAATAAAAATAAGTAATATAATTTAAACCAAATAAATAAACAAACGACTTCCGGTAAAATAACCACCATAATAGACTACCCACAATGCAACACTGCCCCGTATATATATAAATAGCCGAGAAAAATAACACCACATGTAATCTGAGGATTGTATATAGCATGAAACAGACTGTCGCCTCTAAGTGTTTACTTCTATGTTCACTTTTATATTTACACACGCTCTATCTCTGATATTGAGCACTTTATTCCATAAATATAGCACACCTTAAGACTATATTTCTTCATATATATATATATATATATATATATATATATATATATATATATATATATATTAAGTTGGTGCAAAAATAATGTCGTTTTCCCACATAGTAACATATGTGAGAAAACGGCATTATTTTTGCACCAACCTAATATATATATATAATATCTCCACCATTCCAAGAACTTGGATTACTACCTCACATAAAAGATATAAAAGACAATGGTTAGAAAACATAACATAAAAACATGGTTAAGAAAACATAAGGAAAAAATTATAATATCCACATTATAAATATTATATATTAAATATTATATATTATATATATTATCAATATTAAAATATTGTTAAATATAACAGACAATGAATGTCTATTATGTCTGATCATGAGCCGTTCTAAACTTCGTATGTTTGCTTTAATTACAGTAGAAATAAATACAAAATTTGTCCAACATATATGCATATTTTTATCATTCTGTTACATGATCTAAGCTTTTGGCTCACATGAGCCATCTTCAGAGTGGTTATGGGAACATTTAAAGAAAGATATTCAATATCAAAAATGATATTCTGTTATGTTGACATAGAAGAGGGCTGTGCGACAATAACGGTCGTGGAATAGCAGACGCAGGTCGTAAATTCATCATGCGGTTCTGTGACGTCGTACAACGTAAGAGAAAGAAATAACAACAGAATCAGATGTCTAGATACAAAGTAATTGCATCTATGACTGTTATCGACGCATATATATATATATCAACGTAATAGAATATATATTTAATTGTGAATGTTTAAATGTCCGTATAACCACTCTCAAGATGGATCGTATGATCCGAAAACTTAGATCAGGAAACATCTTAATAAAAAATATCCAAATTTTGGAGAGTTTTTGTCTTTATTTTCACCCGAAATTAAAGTAAATATAGGGAGTTTACAATGGCTAATGATAAAAAATAATAGACATTCATTGTGTGTTATATTTAACAATATATATATATATATATATATATATATATATATATATATATAGAGAGAGAGAGAGAGAGAGAGTTCAGGTAATAGAATTATTGGTCTATAATCCAGGTGGATCCTAGTAATAACAAATATTAAAACTTATCCACAGAGAACTCAATGTCTTTATTATAACAGAGCATATATATATATATATATATATATATATATATATATATATATATATATATATATATATGCCAAAAAACAAAATTACCTCAACATGACTATAGTCTATTTCGAACTGTTCTGAACCCAGCCATCTTTAGTTCTCTTCAGGAACATCAAAAATTAAATTAAATATTTAGTTGAAGATTTATATATACACGTCATCGCACGAATGTATCTTTGCTCATATTTATATTTATTTAATTCATATATATATATATATATATATATATATATATATATATATATATGAATTAAATATATATAAATATATATATATATAATAAAAAGGCTTAAACACTAATATTCCATGGTCATAATTTATTACATTGGAATCGTAAATACGATCCAATTCATCAGACCTACAAATTAAAAAAAAATCCATTAAGTAAAATTTTCAATAGGAAGACTCTGAAAATTAGTTACTCATGCGTTAGAAATATGGAGAAAATCATATCTTCCCATAAGTGCAGAATACTTAGAAACTACCATTGTAATGTGACTCAATCAAGTAACCCTACCTGCAATTGTAGGAATAAAGATCATTGTCCAATCGGGGGTAAATGTAACTATAAAAATGTAATATACGAGGCAACTATCTTTCCCGAGGAAAATATAAACGAGAAAAAAAGATATATAGGTATATCCGCCGGTAATTGGAAGCAGCGTCTATACAACCATAGACACTCTTTTAGATATAGATGCCTTAGAAGTCAAACTTCCTTATCCAAACACTACTGGGATCTGGTGGATAAGGGGTGAACCCCACTTTTGAAATGGAGATACCTATCAAGAGCCAAAATACCTAATAACTTCCGCGATCGGTGTGATCTGTGCTTGGCGGAAAAAAATTTATTATCAAAGATAAAAATCAAGATGAACTGTTGAATCTTCGTAATGAGATATTTTCTAAATGTAGACATAAGAAAAGATTCAAAACATAAACACCGTTTTGTAACTTTCTGTCACTTATGTCAGTTCCATCTTGGTTCAAAACATCGGGCATGACATTTTAACGGAATGACTATTATGTTTATTTTGTTTATCTCTATATAGATCATTGTGTATGTTTTTGTGATGCGCTATGTTTTTTTTTTACGCCCAAATTGTTGAAATTTTACTTATTTTGTTCTTAAATTCTAATTTATATGTATGTATTTGTACGTATTTGTATGTATGTGAGTATATGTGTATATATATATATATATATATATATATATATATATATATATATATGTGTGTGTGTGTGTATGTGTGTGTATATGCATGTATGTGTATGTATGTATGTATGTATGTACTTGGCTACGGGTATATGTAGGTATATATTTAGGGGTGTGTGTATTGGTATATGTATGTATATGTATGGATATGTGTGTATATGTATATATTCATGTATGCGTATATGGGTGTAGGTATATGTAGATGGATATATATGCAGGGATGTGTGCATATGTATATATATATATATATATATATATATATCTATATATATATATATATATATATGTATGTGTGTGCGTATGTTTTGGTATATATGTACCCATATATATGTATGTGTATGTGTGTATGTATATATATATATATATGTGTGTGTATGTGGGTATAGATGTGCGTGTATATGTGTATGTATGTATAGCTAGACGGATAGATACAGGGATACATTGTTTTTTTGTTTAATTGTATAGAAATGTAAGGTTTTAGGTATATATGTTTATGCGCATGTATGCGTATGTTCATATGTACATGTGTGTGTAAATGTGTAAGGAGTGGATGCCTATGGATGTATATGTGTATATGTAGGTATGTGTGTGTACATTTTTGTATGTATATATATATATATATATATATATATATATATATGTATATATATCTGTTTTTTGTATGTGTGTGTATGTATATACGTATATGGGGGTGCATGTGTATTTATGTATATGTATGTGGAAAATGTGTGTATAGGGTATAGGTGGATATACGTGTATATATGTGTGCGTATGTATATATATGTATATGTATGTGTATGTGTGTATGTATTTATATGTGTATGTGTGTGTACATGTATATGTATGTGTGTATGTGTGCATATATATATATATGTATGTATGTGTGTGTGTGTAGTATATACATGTATGTATGTGTGTAGATGTTTGTGTATATGTATGTGTGTGTGTATATATATGTGTGTGTGTGTCTATGTATATATGTATATATATATGGATGTATGTGTGTGTGTGTACATGTATATGTATGTATGTGTGTATGTATATGTATATATATATATATATATATGTATATATATATATAGAGAGAGAGAGAGGTGTGTGTGTATGTGTATATGTATATGTAGGTGTATTTATTTGTACATCATATGCGCGGTAATTATTAGAAAGCGCTTAGTATCAGAGATATTGAATCAGATATATGTATATGTGTGTGTGTGTATGTATATGTATGTTTGTATGTATGTGTGAATATGTGGATATATGTGTATGTGTACATGGATATATGTATGTGTGTATGTAGGTACATGGCGATGTGTATGTATATACGTGTATAATTTATTGTGTATGTGTGGATTTGCATGCGTTTTGAACATAAAAATATAGGTCCTCGCTAGATTAGATAATCGTGATATTTATTGTTTATATTTGATTTGTAACCTGCAGTCGATATTATTTTTGTCAAATTTCCTCAATTACACAGCGTCCCTTGCAATTTGAATTTCACCCGCCCCATCTTTCTTCCCCACCACTTCTTTCCTTACCTCTCCCTCCTTCTTTAAGATGTGATCGGCCATGGTGTGTGTATGTCACCACGAAATGTATCTTTATTGTATTAGGCATCCGACAACAATCATTTTCCCCCTTCCACTCACACCTAGTTTTTAAATAAAACTCTCTCTGTTAAACCCCTCTCTTATGAACTAACATTCGTCCCACACTCTCATAATTACACTCTCTCTAAATTCTATTTTTATTTCCGGAGTATGTTTTTTTCTGTTTTCTTTTTGAATTTGTAGGTCTGATGAATTGGATCGTATTTACGATTCCAATGGAATAAATTATGACCATGGAATATTAGTGTTTAAGCCTTTTTATTATATCCTTACTCTGTCCTGGACATTGAGTTCTACCTGGATTCTATCCTCTCGGAAATTTTTATAAAAAAAATATACATGTGTATATATGCACCTGTGGATTTTGCATATATATGTATATTTACCACTAATATTATATATATATATATATATATATATATATATATATATATATATATATATATATATATATAGATAGATAGATAGATAAAGTGAATGGCAACACTTAGAGGCGACAGGCTGTTCCATGCTAGACGCAATCGGGTGGCCTGACGATTGCGTCTAGCATGCAACAGCCAGTCGCCTCTAAGTGTTGACTTCAATGTTCACTTTTATATTTACACAAGCTCTATATCTGATATTGAACACTTTATCCTATAAATATACCACGACTTAAGCGTATATTTCTTCATATATATATATATATATATATATATATATATATATATATATATATATATTGTGTATTTAGGCATTAATCATTCATTTATGCATGTTTAATCAAAAAAGACAGACAAGGTTCTACGATTAAGCTTTTCATTTTCTTTTTTTTTTTGTGTTCAAACAAGTGTTTTCTTTTTGGGACACAGAGTGTGAAGAAACTGTCGAAATGTTCTATAATTCCAAGTGCTTTTGGTTATAATTTTAGCCATTATCAAGGATGATTTTATTTTTTCAGTTTAGGTGAGTATGTCTGTTGTGTATGTGTGTTTTTAGCGTTATTGAGATGTTTTATTTCCCGAGCACAACACATTGTGTCCGTGTTCCTAGTTACCAGGGTCGCCTCAGAAATTTTTTACTTATTAAACTCACCGTAGACTCACCACTAATGTTACAGCTGCAGTACATATAGCTTCCTTAAGAGCATAATGGTTTGCGGGAGTCATGACGAGGACTCGTGACGCGATGACTCTCAGATTCGAACCCATAAATAAGGTTTCAAATTCTGCTTTTTTTTTTAAGCTGATTCCACTTCTTATAAGTAGATCAGATTACATAATCTTTGCCCTTTATGAGGTCATAAAGGCCAGTGACAATGAGGCTATTATTGAAATAACAATTAATGAGTCGATTTAATGAGGTAGACATTCATATCCCAAAATATTTTATATTCTGTACAAATATCAAAAATTTAAAGACAGAACGTTCTTTGACTCATGTGCAAAATTATGACCGTTCGAAAAATTGGTCGCTCAATATAAATCATCACAACCAATAATCAATTTACTTATTGATTGAAAAAAAGATGATCGATCCTCAAGCGTCAATGTTGTCATCATCACCATCATCATCATAGAAGTCGTAATCGTTTATTTCAACATCATTATTTAATGAGTAACACTTGAGCTGAGAACATTAAAGCCTAATCAATATATCGATTCATCAGCAAAACCATAAAATTCACCTCGAGTCAAAGTTTCCTTTTAAACCCGTCTATTTATTACCCATCTCTTACGGCCCTTGCAAAGATTTAGACATTTAATTACCTCCCCTTGATTTCTTGCTCTCTATTTCGTGAGACGCCATTTTGTCCTTTTCTTTTTTCCTCTGCCGTCTTTCCCTGTGATTTAAATTTCTCATCGCTACATTAGCTCTTTTTTATTTCCTTGTGATTTGTGTATTCAAAGCTTTACTCTCTCTCTTTTTTTTTCCTTCTTGTTTCAGGTCCATCCTTCCGCCATCATTTATCGTGTACGATTGCTTTGTTTCCAACAACTCGTCATTTATTTTCCAAGGAAGCGGTTCTTTTTATGTCGCCATCTTTCCTTGTATCTCTTCATCTCACTTCTTCTTTTTCCCAAATCAGATTCTTCCAACACCGACCCTTCATCGACTTTTATGGCACTCTCATTTTCTTCGTTGTTCTTGATTCTCTCTCTTCTGCCATTTTTTAAATATTACGTTTCCTTATCATTTTCTTCGTCTTTTCCTTATTTCTCAGTTCATATTTCTTCTTCTTCTTCTTCTTCTTCTTCTTCTTCTATTATTATTATAATTCTTCTTATTATTGGTAATAATAGTAATAGTAGCAGTAGTTATATGTATGACTTCTATGCAAACATCTTTCTTTCTTTCTATATAATTTATATACTGTATACAATTTTATTGTATCGTGTATACAATTTTTTGTATATTCAAAACTCCAATCATTATTATTATTATTATTAGTAGTAGTAGTAGTAGTAGTAGTACTAGTAAAGGTAGCAGTATTTGTAGTATGTATGTTTAAATGTATGATTTCTTTACAAACATCTTTCTTAATATAATAGTTTTAATGGTATTCGTCGTGGTAGTAGCAGTGGTAGCTGTCGGGGTAGTCGTCGTATGACTTCCTGTCCAGACATCTTCTATACCTCTGTGGTTTTAATATAATTCCCCTTCTTTTTCTTCTTCTTCTTTTTCTTCTTCTTCTTCTTCTTCTTCTTCTTCTTCTTCTTCTTCTTCTTCTTCTTCTTCTTTGTGTATTTTATGTTTCCTGCTTTGTATCCTGTACAGCTAGCTCAAAACTATGGGTCCGTAGCAATTTGTCTTATTATATGGGATGTTCCTATTAGTGCGATCTTCTGGGCACTGTTAGTAAAATTGTCAATTCCCTTTCTCACAAGGATCGGAGCTCCGATTACCATTGGTACAGTCTAAGTCTTCATTCCCTACACCCTGTTAATCTCAATCTCCAGGTCGTTGTATTTGGACAATTTCTCGATAAACTTCATGGAATTATTCCTATCAGATGGTACTGCTGTATCAATAGGCATACACTTCCTGAATTTCTTTTATAATAATATCAGGTCTGACGGCTTTTATTTCCCTGTCATTTTGAATTGGCATGTCCCAGAGGATAGTTACATCATTGTTTTGGGTAACTGTGTATGGTTTCGATTTTTTGCTTCTTGCTTATCTTCCAGTGAACATATATCGCTGCCTTGTTATGTTTGTGGGGATATTCATTTTTCGCTAGTTCCGGATACTATAGTCGACAGTTTCATCATATTCTCTGCAGATACTGTGTTTTGGGTTTGTTCCATCTTTGATTATGTGATATTGATATGATCTGTTGCGAGGCTTTGGTACTGAGTTGCAATAATTAGTCTTTCTCTCTCAGCTTTCAACCTGGTCGATTCAGCAAGTTATGTGTTTTCTGTTGGTCCACATCTGCTCCTTTTGTTCTTTTTAGGTAGTTGCCATGCAATGCCTCAAATGTTTTATTGTAATTTCAGTTGGCCAAGTTGTTTTGCTTTCTGTTTTACGCGTTTGGCGTAAATGGTATTCGCTTTGTTTTTTGTTGGTTAGGTTTCAGGTATATTAAGCTGTTTCTTGAAGAGCTCAGCTACTTTGTTCATGGAGTGGATTTGGTGTTTTTAGGTGGGGTCTTTGATTTAATGAGGTATCCTTCCAATCTGATTGTTGTAGATTTTAGAGTTAGTTCAAGTTGAATAAGAACTGGGCCTCCTAAATCTCTTGGTACATACAACATCTGATTTCGAGTGGCGCATCCTCATTTGGGTACCATTTTTCTGGTCTTGACGTCAAATCATTTAACGTCATTCTATTACCATATAATAATGTGGAAGTTGTATCTTACCACGGGTAAAGAGCTAAGGTGATGATAGACTTTATTTTCTTGGCCCTGTTTAGTTCGCTTTCTAGTATCAAACGCACTTTCCTAGAATATTCTTTTCGGATCTTTTTTCTTCATAACAGAATGCTGTATTCTGTTTCCATCATTAATTCTTGAGTATTTGTATGTATCATCTTAGTTTAGATATTTAATCTTGTTAATATCAAGGTTTAAAATCTGTCGGTTTCTTTAGGTAAAACCTAACACGTATCTCTTTTCGTTAGGTCGTACCTAATACGTACCTCTTGAATCTAATGAAAACTAGGCCTACACCCTTGTGCAAAGTAATTATACAGGAAGACGTGAAGGGCCATGATCACCTACACCTTTGTGCAAACGACGTTCCCTTGAATGGGGCTTTGGCACATTTGTTTATTCTCAACTCCATTCTAAGGTCTTGGCAATCTTGACGGTTTTGTCAATGGTGAGTAGGATTTTTTCGTTGGTTGTCAGCCTGCGCAAACGTTTTAAGATCATCAATATAGAATAGGTGATTCAGTTTGCCATTTTATGACTTCTAACCGTAGCTACTGTTGTTCAATAGGCAGCAGAATGGTGCTAATGCAAGGCAGAAGAGTAGTTGTATCTACGAATCTCTTTGGAAGATCCCAATTTTGATGGTGAGTGGTCTCGATATGAATGAACGGTTTGTATAGTTTAGGTTTAGTGTAGTCTTCCAGTTCTTTATTCTCTCCGTTATGAATTTGATCGTTGTAGAGAATATATTATTATTTTATTTCCTTTGGTGTCTGGTGTACACTCATTTCCTTTTAGGTCCAGACCAGATATATAAGGTCAGAAATGGCACCATGATATTTTCCACTGAGAAGTTTCGGAAAAAGAAATTGCACATATTTTACATAGATATAGCCCTTCGTAAATATGGACTGTACTTGTGAGTACATTATTTTGTATTTCTTCATTATTATTATTATCATTATTATTATTATTATTATTATTATTATTATTATTATTATTATTTCTGTGTACTCTATCTTGTTGGCGGAGCGTAGAATACGTCGACTGTCGCTTTGCAGAAGGATAAACTCCCTAAAATGGAGGACACCATTTGGGTGTATATAGACTCACGTGTAAAGCAAAACTTTCTATATTTTGAAGCTACTGTAAACTGGACCTACAGCTACATTTTGAAGATACCGTAAACAGTACCTTTTGAATGTAGTGTAGACCAGATCTACACGTACCTCTTGAATTTACTGAAAAGTAGACCGACACCCTTGTGCAAATTAATTAGACAGGAAGACGTGGAGGGCCATGATCCTAAATCCTTGTGTAAATTAATTGAAACAAAACCATTAATTCGGTTATTATTTACTTTTTTCGTATTTTCTAAGGAAACATGACCAGTGTATATGTTAGTGCTTCGTATGTCCACTCCACAAAGTCGTTCCTTGCAGATTGACCACAGATTCTCGATTGGATTTAAATAAGGATAGTTTCCAGACCAGTCTATAATACTTTGATTTGCAAATTGGTAGGGCTTGTCAGTGTGTTCGTGCAGCGTTTTCGTACGCTTCCTTGGAGTAACGTCAATCGCAGACAATGGTCATAGGACAAATAATCGACAGCCGGGACAATAGTGTCAGGACATGATAAAAGTTTGATTCAATCATGGATGACGCAATATTTTTCAAGTCCAAACAAATTTCATCAACTACCCAGAAAATAGATTCCTATTACTGCACACCACTGTAAATGACCTAATCTGAAGAAAAAACTGAAATTGATTACACACTGTCACTCTAGTGGGTCTAAAACTGACCGTATATTAAAATAAAGAAAATTGAAGCGGTTGTTTCAGTTAATTTGCATAAGGGTGTAGGTGATCATGGCCCTCCACGTCTTCCTGTATAATTAATTTGCACAAGGGTGTACATACACATTTTGAAGGTACTGCAAACTGGAATTAACTCTACATTTTTTAACAAAACAATGTTTGCCTTGTTGGCTTTAATCAAACAAAACTTCTTTTTTTTTAACCTTCTGCAGCCAGAACATCGGTCTGACTTTTGACATTAAATCGAACCTATATCTATGATTTTTAATGAAATATAAACTGGACGGATATGTACTTTGGTGATTCAAGTGTAAGCTGTAGGTATGTCAACTTATTTTAAACTGCTGTAAAATAGTATAACTTTTTAACTCTAGTTAAAACCAGACCTCTGACCACCTTTTTGACATATCTGTAAACTTGAATTATGTCTACATTTTTAACTCTAGTTTAAACCAGACTTCTGACCACCTTTTTGACATATCTGTAAACTTGAATTATGTCTACATTTTTAACTCCAGTTTAAACCAGACCTCTGACCACCTTTTTGACATATCTGTAAACTTGAATTATGTCTACATTTTTAACTCCAGTTTAAACCAGACCTCTGACCACCTTTTTGACATATCTTTAAACTTGAGTTGTGTCTACCTTTTTAACTCTAATGTAAACCGTAACTATGTCTACCTCTTTTATTTAGCCCTGCGTTAAAAAACACGCACTTCAAAAAATGCATAGTTCCCGGGCGTCTGTCTCCCACGACCACTGAGCTACAACTGTGCCACTCGGTGTGCTACACACCCTCAGTGAGTTAGAGGGTAGTGGGTGGGAGCAAAAGAAACACGTTGCGAACTAGGAATTACGAGTACTTTGAAAATGTTAGTACAACAAACACCACATTTGACTAACGTAGGGTTAAGTGTTAACCAGTTCTGTTTCATTTTTTATCTGTCAATATTTATCTACTGAAAACAGGAAATCTAACTCTTTTAATCGAGTTGAAAATAGCTCTCCTTTGTCTTTCTGGTGACAACTTCAATATTAATTTGTTGTGAATTTTTCTATCAGATTTATATTTGGTATGTAATAATTTAACATAAGTTGATTTGTCTCTACCATAATGAACCTAACATTAATAATCATTTTAACCAACCTTACATTAATAGCAATATATTTAAGCAGCTTAACATTAATAATCATTTAAATTCTAATCGTACAACACCCTAGTCAGTCGTCCAAGATTTCCAACACAGCGGCTGGTCGCTGAAGTGACCGCTTCAATCCAGAGCTAAACTTATCCCACGTTGTTATTTAAGATTGATCATAAGGCAGCCAAGATCAAATCTTTGCATGTATCTTCGTGTTGCTCCGGTCCAAGCAGGGCGAAGACGTACATGGAAAAAATAACGATCGAATAAAGTGAACAAAGGTACATTCGGAGGACTGATATAAATTGTCAATCCTCCGTACAATAATTGGTTTAGTTCGCGTCTAGAGTCCGAAGTGATATTATTGTTGACCTGACTAAATCTGGTTTGCTGTTTTGGTGAAGTCTGACACAAGGCTGAAGTCGGAGGCTTTCATCGGCAGAAAATCACGTGGGACTCTCTTCTGGCTCTGGTCTCGTCTCCGTCTCTTCTGTTTCCCTTCTCTCTTCTGCGACTCGTCTGTCGAATTCACTTCGCTCATTCGTACTTATAGACATTCGCCCAAAATGGCATGGAGTTATGGCGAAGTAGAAGCATTTCGGTGAATCCACTCCCACTTATGTCATAACTTTGGGGAATTATCTCTCTCCACCCTCTCATATTACTACCTCTCACTAAATCTCCCCCGTAAGCGTAGGTGGCTTATACCCCACTCCTGGTATTTCAACTCAACTTTCAACTAGGAGAATCAAATCCAAATTCTTTGTTACGAAAAATGAAATTTTCGCTTTTCAGCTTGCATTTTCAGCTGTGTATTAATCAACATTGCTCCCTAAAATCTGGGTCATTATTTTCATTGTTCAAACTGCTCGACATTCAGTTCAAGTCGTTTATGTGTGAATTAAATCCTCAATTCTTCCCACGGATTTTTGGTATTATCTCGTTTCTATGTCTTTCAGTACATAACATTTTCTGACGTTTTAATAAAACTTTCTTCTGATTTACTGCGGAAACTACAAATAATATCACAAAACAACCTAACATTAATAATCATTTTATCAACTTAAGATTAATAACCATATAACCAGCCAAGCATTAATAATCATTTAACCAACCAAACATTAATAACAATATATTTAACCGACCTAATATTAATTGCCATTTAACCAACATATCGTTAATAACCATTTAACCAAACTAACATTAATAGACATTTAACCAACATAACGGCAGTAGCCATTTAACCAACCTAACATTAATAACGATTTTACCAACTTAACCTTAATAGATTTTTAACTAATCTGACATTTTAATCTGTTAATGTCTTGTCATCCTGAGATCTTTCTTTTCATTATGGAATGTTCTGTGTTTCTGCTACTATTAATTTATTTTGTATGTAAAGAAGCAACATCAACAGTTTTGGAAAAACCGTCGTAATATAAAGTTACAATTACACCAAACAAATATGTAATAAACTAAATACTTGTTTGTTTAAGGGCATGTCAATTCGTTTTGGGTCATTTAATACCGAAATTTAATTTTCTTGGCACCATTAGTGATTTATTTTACAAAAATGTATTGCTGGTATTTATTTATTTATTTAATTTTTACTATGAAAATGTATTACTGGTAATATCTTTCCCATAGTATATCGTTGGTATTTTTTATTATGAAAATTTATTGCTGGTATTTATTTATTTATTTTTACTATGGAAATGTATTACTGGTAATATCTTTCCCATAGTATATCGCTGGTATTTTTTATTATGAAAATGTATTGCTGGTAATATATTTCCCATAGTATATCGCTGGTATTTTTTATTATGAAAATGTATTACTGGTAATATCTTTCCCATAGTATATTGCTGGTATTTTTTATTATGAAAATTTATTGCTGGTATTTATTTATTTATTTTTACTATGGAAATGTATTACTGGTAATATCTTTCCCATAGTATATCGCTGGTATTTTTTATTATGAAAATGTATTGCTGGTAATATATTTCCCATAGTATATCGCTGGTATTTTTTATTATGAAAATGTATTACTGGTAATATCTTTCCCATAGTATATTGCTGGTATTTTTTATTATGAAAATTTATTGCTGGTATTTATTTATTTATTTTTACTATGGAAATGTATTACTGGTAATATCTTTCCCATAGTATATTGCTGGTATTTTTTATTATGAAAATTTATTGCTGGTATTTATTTATTTATTTTTACTATGGAAATGTATTACTGGTAATATCTTTCCCATAGTATATTGCTGGTATTTTTTACTATGAAAATGTATTGCTGGTAATATCTTTCCCATAGTATATTGCTGGTATTTTTTATTATGAAAATGTATTGCTGGTATTTTTTAAAATTTTCTTTCTATGGAAATGTATAACTGGTATTTTTTTTTTTTTTTACTATGAACATATATTGCGATATTTTTAATATTTTAACATGAAAATGTATTGCTGGTATTTTTTTTAAATTTCTTGCTATGAAAATGAACTGCTGGTAATTTTTTTAATTTTTTTAATATAAAAATGTATTACTGGCATTTTATATGTTTTTACTATGAAAACGTAATGCTAGTAAATTTTTATTTTTTACTACGAAAATGTATTGCTCGTATTTTTTTATTCTTTTAATATGAAAATGTATTGCAGGTATTTTTTTATTTTCAATATGAAAATGTATTGCTGGTATTTTTTCTACTTTTTACTGAGAAATATATTGCTGGTATCTTATACTATAAATTAAGTTTATACTTTCATAGTTTTTTGACCCCATTTAGGAGGGTTAACTATTTACCCATAGCAGGGACCCTATCAGTTTCTAGCAAACCTACAAACGAGAATTGTAAAAACGTTGATAAAAATATCAAGATATAACCATAAAAACAAAAGAACCGACATTAAATACAATATTTATCAGTTTTAAGATTGATGTATACAACCGAAAATGCATTGGAAGATGCTTTCCAAAAGCTAAACAAAGTAAGAAGAAACAGGAATTTTGGGTTAGAAACAAAGAAAAAAAAAACTGTTATGCAAAATTCGTACTCCTATATGGCTGTAAATACGAAACAATTCCTCACAAATGCTTCGGAGATTTAAAGCTACGGGTATGTGATTCTACCGAAGGAAACTGAGAATAACATGTGTGGACTGTCTAGGCATCGAAGAAGTTTTAAGAAATATGGTGACAAATAGGACACTGGTATTTAGCATCAGAAAGATGCCTTTTGAAATTTATATGATAAATAAAATTGAAAGAAGGCCTGGAGAATTTGACACTTACGGCATATACTGAAGGCAAGATGGACAGAGGGAAACATCGAGTTACCTACCTAACGAACTTGTATAAACGGATAGCAGAACGGGGTCTGGAAGCGTTAGTAAAGAGATAGATACTGTTTAGAGTTACAAACTCGTGGAAAGATATATTTTTATAAGCCATGTCTCTTCGGGCGTGGCTTATAAATGATCTCTATCTATAAAAGGCAGGATATATATATATATATATGTGTGTGTGTGTGTGTGAGTGTGTGTGTGTGTGTGTGTGTGCATTAAACGAATGCACGGCCGCAATTTTCGACGGATTTACACCAAAATTTACATGCCCATTCTCCAAGTTAGCGAGAAGGCCAAGACGGACTTTGCATTTCCCAACTCCCATGGATATGGAAATCATCGATATTTTCATTCTTCTACGGCAGTTTTCATGGAGTTTCCGACCTTTTTGTACTGGCCAGAGTGAGAGCCTATAGCTGGCTGCCACGAATAGGCAGGAAGATTCTATTGGCCAGCGTGAGAGCCAACAGCTGACTAACACGAATGTTAACTAGCATGCTAGCATGCAAAAAAATCGATAGCTGCATTCGTCACAAGTGGAAAAAAATTAAATCTGCATGGCACTTTACTCCATTTGGCTCATTCGCTTGCATGAACTCAACGTTGATTCTGATTCCGCAGAACTGGGTTGGGTGTGAAAAAATATTTGTTGTTAACATTCTTTTTTCATTCGGTTTTTCCAGTAACGAGTCCTTTTTTAAAGCTGATCGTTTTCTGTTCATTTTGTGTGGTTCTTTTTTCGTAACAGATTTAATGTTTAGTATAGAGCTTAGAAAAAATTCGCAGTGTGAGATAGGCAAGAAGTAAGGCATGTAGCAACATCAGCACGGCAAAAGGCACTCCTTTAAAGGCAAGGAAGGGCAAAAATATTTTAAGTCAAGTGATAGCGATTGCTGTATGAGTCGTACGATTTTTGAATCAAGCACGGGCAACGCCGGGTCATGCTGCTAGTGAAGAATACTTAATATACACACACACTTCATTATAATGAGAATACTTTATAAATACTGATGTTTTACTTCATAAATTGTGCTGTTTTACTATTATTTACTTTTAGAAAATTAGCTACTTTTATTTATTTATTTTTTGGTTTTTCTTTTTTTTTTCTTTTTTTTTCTTTTTTACTCATATCGATATCTGACTTTTCCATGTACTATTTCTTGTTTTTATTCATAAGTGCCATATTGTCTTGTTCTCCCTTCACTCTCTCTTTCGTTCTGGGTTGCTTCACATCGCACCATCTTTTAGACTGATCTTATTAATCATTTCTTTAACCGCAAGTTTCTCATATATTTTTATCACCTACACACAATTCCCGTAAACAATAGCCGCCCTCTTTCCGTTTATCTTTACAAACAGTCAACATGTCCACCCATTAAGATATCATTCATACAATCGCTGACCTCCTCGGATAAAGAACGTCTCCTCGCCTTTTTTTTTTTTTTACTCTTTCTGCTTAAGGCGTTTCAAAGATGCACGCATGCGCCTGTAAATACGCGCACGCGCAGTCCCATAGCGAATGAAGCGAACGATAGGAAATGTTTGTATTATGTGTAGCAAAACGACAAACTGATTATTTTTTTATATCAATAGATCTAGACAATTACATATGTTTTGATGTATATTAACGTGTTTCTATCACTCAGTTTTCAGACTTATTCAGGTACACAAATGCATAGAGATGAACACATACACACACATGCATATTGGTTCACTGTGATGTGCGAGGCAATTTTTTCGCGCCAGAATCTATCTTACATATTTATAAGACTGTCATTCGTCCTTGATTTGAATCTTGCTGCTACATTTGCTTTTGTTTATTTTGTTTGGTTGTTTTGTTTTATGGCATATCTACCTCAGTGGGTCATTTAATGCCAACAAAATTTTGAAATAAATTCATATCGATAGTTTTGGGGAAAAAAAAAACGTGTGTATGTATATATATATATTTAAACCATTTTTCAATTACTCATATTTTTGAGTACAATCCAACTACTTTTAAGAAATTTACAATCCTGGATGGTTTTATTTTCGTTTGGTTTGGTTTGTTGTGTTTTACGGTATATCAACCTCAATGGGTTATTTAATGCCAACTTTTTTTTCTTGGTAATATTTTGTTTTGTCAAAAATCAATTTCTGGTAATATTTTTTTCCTTAAAAATGTAAAGCTGGTAATATTATTTTTAAAAATGTATTGCTGATAATTTCTTTTTTCAAAATTGTATTGCTGGTAATATTTTTTTTCAAAAATATATTGCTGGGAATATTTTTTTTAAAATTATTTCTGTTAATAATTTTTTACAAAGCATTTCTGGTATTAAAACCTATTTTTACACTTTTATAGTGTCTTTCACCTCAGTTTCGGAGTTAACTATTTGCCCATAGATGAGAGCCTAATAAGTGTTACCACCCCAGGTCAGGGTGGACCTGGGAACACCAGCAATTAAGAGGTGGTTCCACGCTCCTCAAAACCTCCTGATCAGAGGCCTTGCTGCCGGACGCAGTTTATCGTCTTACCCAGGACGCAATATCTCTGTTTTTTATACATGAGACACAAATAATATTTATATCTGAAATTTCACTGTTATTTTCAGTATAAAAATGTATTTTTACACTTTCATAGTGTTTTGACCTCAGTTTGGGCGTTAACAATTTGCCCAAAGCTAGGACCCTAACAGGTGCTACCACCCTGGGTCAGAGTTAACGTGGGAACACTAGAAATTAAGAGGTGGTTCCATGTTCCTCAAAATATCCTGATCAGAAGCCATGCTGCTGGACGTAGTTTATCGTCTTAACCATGACGCGGATGTAGTTTATCGTCATACCCAGAATGGAAATTTGGTCTGGTGATTTTGCTATATATTTAGAGATTCTTAATAAAAATCCAAAGAAACTGCACTTTTGTTAGTCCTGGCTCGTCATCTCGGCTTTAGACACTTTTCAACCCCCGTAACGCAGCTTCCCTGTATCTTTTCTGTAAATGATTTCATGGTAATTTTTTCCAATAAACATTACTGTATAGAAACTAGACTTTGTGAATTGAAGCGTAGTACTAGATTGGCAACAATCGCTCATCATTTTACACTTGGAATGGCTAAATGTAACAGTCTCTTCTAGTGAACTTTTTTTTTATGTGTAAAACTCTCTTTTAGCTTTCTGCTTTCCAGTAAACTTTGATCTTCAAATATTTAATGCAATGTCAGTTGTTATCTTCTATCTTTTGAATTCTTGTTCTTTTATTGTCGTCTCTCCTTAATAAAACGGATCATATATAAGGGTGTTTCATTAAGACGGATTAAAGTCAGCGGTAAATAAATCAGTGTTATTGGTGAAAATTTGTTTATTTCTCTATTGTATCAAATTATTTAAGTCATGGCGATTATGTGTGAAAAATAATATCGCCTAAATATCCGCGAAATCTAAAAGAAAAAGAAAAATTATCATTAGACGCTTAAACTTAATTCACATTTAAAATCGGTCCAACATTTTGTAACACTGTTTAGTATTTTTTTTTCATTTTTGACGATCTAAGTTGAATGGAAAGCAAGAAGCCGGAAGCCAGCTCCACAAGTGAGAAGTGTGAAAGAAGAAACTTTTAGCATAGAGCTTACGGTTGCATTTAGCCATTTCAACAGTAAAATGATGAAACCTTGCCGCCAGTTTCAATAATCAATGTACATCGTTTTAGTTGATCTTGTCTTCGTTTTCCAAGGGATGGTATTCATATTCGTCTCCTGCTAGGTCTTCTTTGCTACGCCAACAGTAACTCGCAAATCTTAGTTTTTGTTGGCGTATTGATTTACTGATTGGAGATATGTTGCCACACAGCTCTTTCTTTGTTGGGTGAACTTTCGAGGATTTGTATAGTGCTCCTTGAAGCTTTCGTGTGTAAGCACCATCTAAACTCTTTTCAAGTTTGGCTGTTAGTGTCCAGGTTAAGGAGCCATATACAAGGACAGACTCTACTGTAGCTCTGAAAAAAAAAATACATTCAGTTTCTCCGGTAAATTTGATTTCCAGATTTTGTTCATTTCATTAAGCGTTTCACAGTGCTGCGCTTAAATCTATAAAATCTAGGGTACCATTGAGAAAAGTTAATTTGTCCATACACTATGAAAGTATTAAAAGAAAAGACAAAGAGATGCTAAGTTAATGCAGAAAAAAGGAACTGAATCCGAGACACCAGGTCAGTTTCTTCTTACTATAAACGTTGAATTTTGGGGGTACACGTACACCCTTGTGCAAGTTATTTGAAACAACCCCTTTAGTTTCCTTTCGTCCACTATACGGTCAATGTTTGACCCACTGGAGTGAAAGCGTGTAATCGATTTCTATTTTTCCTCATTTGCAATGGTGTGAATCTGTTTTCGGGGTGTATGATGAAATTTGTTTTGCCTTGAAAAATATTGCGTCAACCGTTAGTGCGTCATACTTTAATTACGCTAAGACACTATTTTCTCGACTGTCGATTAGTTGTCCTAAGGCAATTGTCTAGGACGAACGTTACTCCAAGGCAGCGTACGAAAATTGTAACGCTGCACGAACACACTGGAGAGACCTACCAGTGAGAAAATCATAGTAATATCCCGGAAGCTCTTCTGATATAAATCCAATCGAGTATCTGTGGTAAGGAACGACTTCATGGAATGGGCATACGAAGTATTCACATGTGCACTGGGTTATGTTTCATTGCAAAAATAGGAAAAACAGTAAATAATAACGGAATTATATGTTTTGTTTCAATTAATTTGCACAAGGGTGTATTTGAGTTGCTACCCTTGTTGTGTCAATTTTCTTAAACAGCGAAATTAATAAAATCCGGCCTAGACAAATAAGTTCTAGTGAAGAAGGCAAGAACTTAACCTGCATCCTTTTTTCCATTGGGGAAACGCCTACTATACACGAAAAATGTTTTAACCAATTCGCCCACGTTTTGACCTGTACAGAGAAGGGCTCCGCTATGTCTACTTTTTAAAGACCTGTTATACGTGAATACATACCACTCTGGTTTCAACCCAAATATATGGCGGGAATTCGTCCTGTTTTCAGCTGAGACATCCAGTTATAGGAATGATGATATTGACAATGAGGGTTATGTAGAAACATGTGAAATCCTTCTAATAAAATCCCTCCCTCCATACTTTACCCGTTCATGAATTAATCGATACTGGCTCTCTACAGATTTCTTTTCTTTTATTATCTCTAATTCGCCATCAGTGGTTTCTTTTGGGGTTACACAGGGTTTAGATTTTTGTGTTTTTCTACTTAGAAACTGATTGCTACCCCATGCTAGGGAATCCAGTTTAAACCTGCTACTTAACACATACTTGAGGGTGGGAATACAAGATTTGATATAATAGGGTGGCCTTTAAGTTAGCTCTCGCGTAGTGCCCTTCATTGTGTTTTCATCACAACAGGAAGGAAGAAGTAGATGTGACAGGCAACAAGAAACTATTGAAGTAAAAATTGATTGCTGCATTTAAGTATTGCATTAATATTTAAGCTTATCTTTTAAAAGTTCAACGATAATTCTTCTTCCGACAATTAATTTAAAGACAACTTGATGTACGTAGGTCCTTACCTTCCGTGCAAACTATTATTTTAATTTCATGAATGACTTTTGCTGATTTCACAATTAATTTCGATTAATCCCAAATTTATTTCCATGTTGTAAAAATTGTTATCGCACAAAAAAATTCGTCGCAAAATTCACGTAAAACATTGCCGAAAACAATCCAGTGGTGCGACTCCATAAGCGAACGAACGAGAGATGCTAGGAATTAATTTTAATTTTTTCTTTTTTTAATCTAGCCGATTTCATTTAGATTTTTTTTTTTTTTTTGGTCTTCTTTACATCACTTATGTTAATGTATATCCCACACTGGGATAATAATTTAATAATTAAAAAAAATGTTCTTCTTTTACATAATGCCTTTTCAAATGCCTTATTTGATGATAAATATTCTCTTATTATGGTTTTAGTCCTTACTAAATTGCTTTTATTCGGTAATAGAATGAAGTTATGTTTCTCTGGTGTTCAGTTGCCTCAATACTTGACTTGTCCCGGCGATCAGTTGAGTCGGCAGTGTTGAGTCGTCCTGCACTTATACAGAAGGACTTATATCTCATAAAACTTCAGTAATCTTTTGTTTCTCAAGAAATTTTACCATTCCCTAGTGTCCCTTTACTTCTGCAATTTACGCACTCTCAATGGTTAGGTTAATCGATTTCTCCTTTTGTCCATCTTACGGTCACTATGTCCTGTGATTGTCAAATTCTATAAGCACCCTTTCGTCATTATGGATGACAGAAAATGCAACTCTTTTTCAGGTAGACGTGTTTTCGTTAGAACCTGCTTGTTGTTTACATGTTCCTCCGATGGTATTCTTAATATCCTCCATTATATACTTGAGTTGTCCCGGCGATCATTTGAGTCCGCGGTGTTGAGTCGTCCTGCACTTATACCGAAGGACTTATATCACATAAAATTTAAAGTAATCTTTTATTTGTTTCTCAAGAAATTTTACCATTCCCTAGTGTCCATTTACTTCTGCCATTTACGCACTTTCGATGGTTAGGTTATTGGATATCTCCTTTTGTCCATCTTACGGTCACTATGTCCTGTGATTGTCAGATTCTATAAGCACCCTTTCGTCATTGTGGATCGCAGAAAATGTAACACTTTTTCAAGTAGACGTGTTTTCGTTAGAACCTGCTTGTTGTTTACATGTTCCTCCGATGGTATTCTTAATATCCTCCATTATATCCTTGAGTTGTCCAGGCGATCAGTTGAGTTGGCGGTGTTGAGTCGTCCAGCACTTATACAGAAGGACTTATATCATATAAAACTTCAGTAATCTTTTATTAGTTTCTCAAGAAATTTTACCATTCCCTAATGTCCATTTACTTCTGCCATTTACGCACTTTCGATGGTTAGGTTATTGGATATCTCCTTTTGTCCATCTTACGGTCACTATGTCCTGTGATTGTCAGATTCTATAAACACCCTTTCGTCATTATGGATGTCAGAAAATGCAACTCTTTTTCAAGTAGACGTGTTTTCGTTAGAATCTGCTTGTTATTTACATGTTCCTCCGATGGTATTCTTAATATCCTCCATTATATACTTGAGTTGTCCCGGCGATCATTTGAGTCGGCGGTGTTGAGTCGTCCTGCACTTATACAGAAGGACTTATATCTCATAAAACTTCAGTAATCTTTTATTTGTTTCTCAAGAAATTTTACCATTCGCTAGTGTCCATTTACTTCTGCCATTTACGCAGTTTCGATGGTTAGGTTACTCGATATCTTCTTTTGTCCATCTTACGGTCACTATGTCCTGTGATTGTCAGATTCTATAAACACCCTTTCGTCATTATGGATCGCATGAAAATGCAACTCTTTTTCAAGTAGACGTGTTTTCGTTAGAACCTGCTTGTTGTTTACATGTTCCTCCGATGGTATTCTTAATATTCTTCTTTAGAATTACATTCCCGTTGGCGGAAGTCTCATTTTAATCTGAGAGGAAATTATCCAACATTTACTGCCATACAAGCGGATAGATATCATTTTGCTCTTCAGCACTCTTCTTTGTTTTTAATGAAATTTAAACGTTTTTCATTATCCCGGTTAGGTTACTCAGCTTCAATGTGCCCTGTGAGTATCAAGTTCTCCAAATCCTTCTTTTTATGTATTCCTGTAATTTCAGCAGTCTCTTTCATATTGTAAGGATAAGAGCCGTTCCTATTTTCTGGAAAAAATCCTTGTTGTTCTCCTCTTCCATCCCCTTTATTCTTAGTATCTGTGGTCTGGGACTTATACCGCTCCAGAAAGTATCTGACTGCATCTGCAATGCAAGAATCAGATCAGAGGAAAAATATGATATTGCTGCCATATTTGTGCTGTAGTAATCCAATTTTTTCTTTCTAGTCTTGGCATAAGATTGTTTTTTGATTAATTGATAGATTGGTTTTCTACGACTTATCAAACTATTTTAGGTCATTTAAAACCATAAAATATTTTCAGATAGTAAGATCTTGTTTTTGAGATAATGATTTAGTGATAAATGTCTTGCTAATTAACCCATAGGGTGGGGGCGAGAAAAGGTGGGTACAAACCTAATCAGAAATTGATAAACAAACAACAAATAATAATGAGTATATAAATGGGGGTTCTAATCATATTTATTATAAAACCCAGGTTGTGTGTGTGTGTGTCTGTTCGTTTATATATTGGATCGGATTTCCTACATTTTTCAACCGATTTCAACAAAACTTCACAGGACTACGTAAAATTACCTTGCGGTGGTTCTGACAGCGCCAAAAATGGGAAAAACAGAATTGTTTTGCACAAAATCAATTTGAAAACACGATTAAGAGGCATTAATGAAAGGGGGACAACTCATATCGAGTTATATTTATAAAATCCATGCTGTGTGTCCGCGTGTGTGTGTGTGTGTGGGGGGGGTGTGTGTGTGTGTGTGTTCGTTCGTTTATATATGGGATTGGACTTCCTACATTTTTCAACAGATTTCAACAATGGCAGGTAGTGTTTCTTATTGTCTTGCACACTTTTTTCTTTATTTTTACATTCAGAATGTTTTAAAAATTTCATTTACAAGACAATTGTTTATAATAAAATTCTGTTCAATCGGTAGACTCATAACGATTGAAAACAATGTTTTTGTTTGAGTTTGGGTTTGACCAATTCGTAAAAAAACAAAAAACAAAAAACAAAACTAAGACATGCGTGTCCGTCAACCTTAAACAATAATCTTTGTCAATTTTATTTTTCAGTCTTTATGATGGTCGATACTTGATCTATCTCTTGCTGTTACATCCCCGGGCAACGCCGGGCTCTACTGCTAGTCTGTATTAAAATTAATATATGACCTGATCCCTCACTTTGTCACCACGGTAGTTTCTATACGTTTATATTCCAGATAATGTAAATAAATCTAAAACTATGCATTTGTATCTAATTAGACTTTCATTGATTGGGTATTTCGTTTTCTATGACTTATAAACCCTTTGCAAGATATTTAAATCCATAAAATATTTTAGATTGTAATAACATTTTGGGGATGTGGGAAGATTATAGTGGTTTAGTGATACAATTCTTACTAATTAACCCATAACTGGAGGAGAAATGGTGCATTCATACCTTTCCCAAGTGTATTTTGGCGTAAGTGAATATAACGAACCAAATATGTATTGGAACTCGACCCTCCAATTAAGTGTTCGGAGCCTATGTCATTTACACCCCACCCGAACATCTAAGCTTACCGCACCTGGTATTTCCAAGCACTCACCAATGTAGATAGTGACTAGCCACGACGTTCCTTAACTTCGGTGATCGTACGAGAACCAGTGTTTCAACGTGATGTGACTGTAAGAACTCTAGCCTTGACAAGAGTCGAAGAGTGATTACGCGGCCTCGTGGGCGATGAATTATTTTCCTCCCTGCCTCCTCTCCCCCATGAATGCATTGTTGCAAGCCTATCACTACTCTATCGCTATTTCCATGGAAAATGTTCCGACGCTCTACATTCTTTAGTTCGACTTGTTCATACATTTACAGCTAACATTCGACATGCCAGTGACATGAGGGCGAACCATACAAATTCCCTTCGAATTCCATTGGTAAGGAACTTATACAGCTTCTTCCAAAGAGCCACTAGTTTATGCACTAGACTCCCTAGGGGATGCTTCCTTTACCTCTACAATCTTAACCTCTTTAAGTCTAGGGTCAACCGTAATCTCTCTTACACATCTTCATAATCTGCACTCCCAGAAATCCCCAGCTATCTTAGTTATGAAGCAATAAAGTTTCTTGCGTTTTTATTTTTCTCCCACCAGTTGTTCTTCATTATGATTATTATTTCATTTCTTTTGATTCCTGATCTGTACATATTTCTTTCCGGGTCCCAACCAGAGACCTAAGGTCAGAAATGGTACCATGACATTTTCCACTGAGCAATTAAAAAAAAAACAACATATTTTACATAGCTAAAGCCCTTCTTAAGGTGTGGGCTGTACCCGTGAGAATAATGTTTTTTTTTATTTCTTTAAGGCATGGGCTTCCAGAAATCCCTTCAATTAGTTCACTGGAATATTTTTCAACCGATCCAAAGGCTCCAACTACAACAGGGATTGTTGATGTTCCCATGTGCCCCATTTTTGAGATTACGATTTCAAGGTCGTTGTATTTCGATAGCTTTTTATGGATATGTAGTAAAAAATAATTCTTCCGTAGAACTCTGTTGCTTCATATTTGAGCTTTATCTGTAAGGTCATTTTTCAGCATTTACTGTCATACAAGAAGATATGTCTTTCTACCTTGATAATTAGCGGTTGAAATTACTGTCTTTTTATATAAGCTTGAACCTCGACATCTGTCACCGTCCAGAAACGCCCAGCTATCTCAGTTATGAAGCAATAAATTTTCTTGCTTTTTTATTTTTCTCTCACTAGTTTTCCTTCATTATTATTATTATTATTATTATTATTATTATTATTATTATTATTATTATTATTTACTATAATACTTCTTTTTATTACCTCCGAAGCGTTTCTCATTTTAACAATATTCATTCTACCGATTTTTTCCTATTTTTCTTAGAATTTTCCACCGTCCTTTTTTCTTTCTTTCATTTCTCTTTCTTTTTTCTTTCACCTTTCTGTTTCTCTTTCCGCTTCTTGGCCGATGACGGCACACAACCCCCGCCATTTTCATGTTCCACTGATGTGCTCATATGAATCTAATTCTTCATTTAATCACGTTTGAGCCGAGCCCGCCTTCTGCGAAGGGTCGGAGATGACAGTTGCATCGCCACGCCTCACCGCCTACATTGACATACTGCAAATGAAGAAGAAACACACGGATCTCTCCTCGGGGCTGCATCCACCACAATCTACATACCCCGTACAACAACTGAAGCATCGTCGGTTCCAGGCTGGGGCCAAAGGTCACTGTGCACGATAAATTCTAGACTATATCGTATCAATCTTTCTCCTGGTTCGGCCAACTCTTCCGGGCAATCAGCGACCTAATAAAACCTATTATCGCGACGCAGTCTCGCGTGTAATGAACTGCTTGCAAAGAGGCGGGGGCATGTGCTCGACTGCCCGGGACTGGTAGATGCTCACATGGAATTTGGAGGGGGAAATCTTTCAGAGCTGCTTGCGCATTCTTTCTTTGCTTCTGTCCTTATTCCATCTTTCTGTGCTTGTTCCTTGAGAACGGACTATTTGATTGCATTTGAACTCACTTTGACGTACATGTCCTACCAAATGGTGTCGTCAGGCGACAGAGATAAAAACGAATATGACCATGATAATGATAATCATTTTTTACACTGTTTTCATTCGAACTATTATCCTCACCTTTGTTGATGTTATCTCAAGTGAGCAGTACTAAAAATAAGATCTAGACGGCAGGTGTATATCGATCTGCTTACCCTACAGGGAATTCCGAACTGAACCCTTTATTTAATCAACGGGGATAGACTCTTCTCTTTCCACTACTCATGTCTGAGGATATCACGTCTACTTCTAGAAATACAGAATAATAACTTAGTGGATTAATACGTCGGTTCATCTGTTTGGGGACATATTGTGTGTTCAATCCTTAGGCCGAGTAGTATTGATTTGGATTTAGGGGAAATAGGTCGAGCAATGACAGAGCAGTGTTAAAAATAAGAACTAGATGACATATACCTAAACGTGGGTAATAGAGCTAGAACACTAGATTAAATAAATTTTCCCTTTCTGAATATCTTGTAGGTTACCCGGATTGATAAACTCCTGACGAAGTCCGGACAGCAAAACGGCTGAAATGTTGTGATAAAAAAACAAAGATGAGGAGAAAATTCCGAATGTAAACAGCAAGATTAATATCAAATTTGCTGATGAATTTAAGTGGAGTACTTGATTGGCAGTTAGGTCTCATTATTTGTGTGTAGACTTCTCTCTTGAGCGGTTTGTAGCACATCTATTTATCATCCTTCAGTTGGGTCTCTGTCTTTGGGCAGAGTGCACACAGAGGCGACTCCGTCAAAGGACAGAGGCGCAACTGAGGAAAATTATACTGAGAGGTGCCCATACGCGCCCTCTTATTGCACCAGTGAGAGGGATGGGTTCTCGCACCGAGGCCAGCGCAACTGACGGCTGCGGGGCTGCGGGCAATTTTTGTTCTTGGTCCGGATGTACGCGCTCGGGGTTCCCACATTAAAAAAGACCTTGTGTCGCATCTCGTTATAGTAGGGAGACAGAGTAAATAACTAGGTCTCATTATTTTAGTGTCGAAACTGTCTTATGGAAGTCTTTTTCGTTTTTTTTTTTGTTTTTTTGTTGTTTTTTTCCAGTCAACTTCGATTTACAATTTTTTTTTTAAAGAAACGGAAATCGTCATCTTCTGTACCCTTGAACCCTGTACCTTTACAGTTTTTATTCTCAATAACATTTTTTTTCCTACTTGGTTTTAGTACTGATCAATTATAGCTCACCATGTTCACACTGCCTGTAGGTTACCCGGATGGATACACACCTGATGACAACCGGAGAGCACAACGTGTGATAAAAATTAAAATGAGAACAATTGTCCGAATATAAAGAGTGTAGATAATGATAATACCTAATCCAAGAAGACGATTGGGTGATAACAACAAAGATGAGGACAATAGTCCGAATATAAATATTTTTAAATAAGGATAACGTCTCATCACAAAAATTAAGACAGAAGACGATTGGGTGATAATAACAACAAGGATAAGGAGAATAGTCCGAATATAAATAGTTTAAATAATGATAACGCCTCATCCCAGAAATTAAGACAGAAGACGATTGGGTGTTAATAACAACAAAGATGGGGACAATAATCCGAATATAAATTGTGTAAGTAATGATAACACCGCATCTCAGAATTTCAGACGAAAAGATTATCATTTTATTGGATATCAAGATAGTGATAATCATATGTAGATATGTAGATGGCTTTCTTTTTTTACTGTGAAAACAGATCATGCGATATCCTTCTTCATTTTAAGTAATCTGATATTTATTTCAAAATGCAATTATCGATTTTCGATTTTAATTTCAATTAAGATAGCGAAAGTGTATTTATTTCCCGTCTGGACTGTAATTTCTCTTTCAGCAAAAATGCAGAACAACATCCCGTACGGGCACATGCAAGATAAAATGTTAATCTGTATAGAATTTATAATTTTAATCATGGCTGCAAACACCGATTAAAATTTCTCTGTTTTTCTTCTATGTGCCGTGTCTTTTCAGGACGTTGGTGATCATGGCCCTCCACAATTTCTTCTGCTTTGTAGCTCTTAATAAATGATAATGTCTTTTTGCTATCTCTCCACCATTTGTTTCACCATCTTAAGATCGCCGGGCAGGTTATGGAGATTTTCTAAGCGCAAAAGACTGATAGTATAGGGCACCTAGTGAGGATCGAACTCACTATTCAGTCGTAATTGATACAACGAGTCAAGCTAGCTAACAATTACATCACGTCGAAGTGTTCAAATGATTTTCTAAGCGTAGCTTAGATGTGGCATAAGGACGAAAGTATGGGACACTCAGTGAGGTTCGAACATACTACTCAGTAGCAATTTTTCTGTTGAGACAAATTCGTTAAGCATTACACCACGTCGAAGTGCCCAAAGGTGATTTACTTAGATTAGCTTAGTTGTAGCACAAGGCTGATATATTGGGGCACCTGGCGAGGATCGAAGTTCCCTACTCAGTTGTAATGGTTCTAGCAAGACAAGCTTGCAAATCTTTACACCACGTCGAGGTGCCCTCTTGTGCATTGCTTTCATCTGTCCATCTTTGCTTCAGTGTGTCCTGTGTGCATCGTGTTTTCCAAGCCCACTTTCCTTATCATATATCCAAGAAATTTCAACTGCCTGTCCCTGATGTCAAATATAAGTATTCTTTTTGTATCCATTTTCTCCAAAAAATTGTTCTTACTTCCATGTTCAGTCGAGTATAGTCTCCACATCCTTCTGCATAACGACATTTCTGTTGCTTCAAGTCTCTTCGTCATTTTTGAGCAGACTGTCCAGTATTCGCTGCTATATAGGAGAACTGATATCATGTAACAATTCAGTACTCTTTTCTTTGTTTCTAAGTTTTCCTGTTTCTTATTACTCTGCTTAGCTTTTGGAAGGCACCTTTCCCTAATCCCAATGCACCTACAGATTTCAATGTTACACTTTCCGTCCTCTCTTAAAAATCTTCCTAGATATTTAAGTCATGCATTTTGTCTTCCAGCAATTGATATTTAGTCCTTTCTTCTCGTTTTCCTTCACTAATTTCTGTAGGTGTTCTTAGACTTGTATCATCTGTATATCTCAAGGTGTTGAAATTGTGCCCGCTTTGCTAACCTTTGGAAGAGAATTTTCGTGGTCCAAATGAGATTTCCATGTCGTACATTTTGTCCTGTCAGATTTGTCATTTTAAGAACAGTAATTCAGATTTTTTTTCTAGAAGAATCGATAAATAAATGTAAATAAATCTTTAAAAGAATTATCAACGATTTCTTTTCACAAGTCAAATGCTTACAGAATATTGGTTAAAAAGTTATCTAAAAACGTTCGAAACAAAATATTCTGCTTTGATTAAGGGCTTAATTTTACGCAGCTTAAATTTTCGATCGATTTGATTTCTCTGGAAACGTATCTTTCAAAATTTAAATATTATTTAATGAAATTATAATTTAAGCGTTGAAACATAAAAAAAAACTAGTTAAGATTTTCGTAAATGTCTGTCATAAAATAGACATTTGATTAATGAAACATAAATAAGTACCTAGAATATATGGTTTGCTGTCCCTGCTGTTCACCTCGGGGTCCTCAACAAAATCCAGAGATGGATATGCAATGTGATAAGTCTTGATCTGGCATCTCGTCTACAGTAACTTTCTCACAGACATGATGTAGCTTCATTCTGACATTTCTATAAATATTTTTTATGGCAACTGGTCTGACGAGCTATTATAGTTTCACTGGTGCGCCAACTGCATGAATTTAAGCGTGCTATGTGAAGTAATGGATAGCGGCTCGGATTAAGGAATCGGAGAGCCGAGTTCGAATTCCAGTCGAATCCATTATATTCACTTATGTGCTAATACCCTTGGGAAAGGTATGAATCCACTGCTTCTCTCCCCATCTATGGGTAAATAGCAAGACAGACCGGGTTCTATAGCCTTGGATGGTAACTGGTTTACCGCAGACAGAAATGCCAACCTACTGCGGGAAACAATCTGCCGCTTCAGTCATGTATCAAAAGATTCATGTCGTCTACGCGTCTATCACGCATGGCACATAACAGACTGACTAGCTTGATATCCCCGTCGCACACTTTTAATATCTAAATGGTTAAATTTAACCACCTCTTCTACTGCAACTGCTTCTTCTCTACATTTTCCCGACAGTTGACCATCCTTCCTCTTATTTGCATCTGTGATATAATCTTCAAATATCCAAATGTAATGCCAATCGGCATCTTCTGTTGCCTTGATCCTGATCCCTTCCTCAAACACCCCTCTTTACTCTTGTTCTCAATTTCTGTAACCGCTTGCGTGCTAGTGGCACGCCAGCGTTGCTTGCGTCGAAAAAAATAAGCGGAAACTTTTTTATTCCTAAAACAAAATAATCTTACCGCGGAGAAAATTATTTTAGAAATAATATTCTCGCTTTATCCCCAAAACACTAGAACCAGATGAGAAAATTAAAGGAAGATAATTCCTGTAAGTTAATTTGATGCACAACTGTAGGCAGCTCATTTGATACCAGATGGGACACAAACGCCTCCTTCCAACAGGAAAATATATTATTTTAGGCCGTAAACTATCTGTAAAAATAAAATCAAATGAGAAAAAATCATGTTAGTAGGCAATAAAAAAGAATGAAAAATAAAAAATAATAATTAGTTAAAACTTAGTGAAATTAAATTAATTTAGTTACAATTAAATTATTTAAAATTTGTAGAATAAGATAAATATTATATTAATTAAATTAGTAAAATGTTAAATGAAATTAGTTAATTTAGTTTAAATCAAATTAAATTAGTCAAAATTAAGTTAAAATAAATAAGTTAAAATCTCGTCAAATTAGTTCAAATTAATTAAATTGAAATAATCAAATTAAACGATTTAAAATTAGTTCAGATATTTTAAATTAGTAAAAAGTTAAATTGAATTACTTACGAATTAGAAAAATTAAATTAATTGAATTAATTTAAATTGAATTAGTTACAGTTAATTAAAAGTTAAATGAGTTTAAAAAGTTAGTTAAATTAGTTAAAATTAGTTGAAATTTCTTAAATTAAATCCACTTCAGTAAAATTAGTTAAACTTAATTAAATTAATTCAAAATCCTTTAAATCAGATTTGCACTTCGTGATCTGATTTTTTTGTTTTTAATATTTCATAATTTTTTTTTTTATTATTAGGAAACATTTTTTTTTATCGTTAATTTCCAGGTATTTAGTGACCGACCATGTCTGGTAGTTTCATGCGTTTTAACACAATCATTAAGCGGCCAGTGGCCGTAGTTCGGAAATGGGAATTCTTATACCATCAGACAAGCCAAAGATGGTGAAGCAGCCAAACTCACCGGGGGGGGGGGGTTTAGCTATCTGGCCATATTAAAAAGAGCAAAAACTTTTTTTTTTTTAAAAATGCTTGCCTGTCTGGCAAGAAAGTGCTCATTTCCAAGGGAACAATAACACCATAATAGAAGGGCATACAGCTTCAAGCAAAAAAAATAAATAAATAAATACTCTACAAAACCGGGCCACTTAAGTTACCCACCCCAGAGAATTAAAGTAATGGATAGGCAGCTCCTAAAAGAGTCTGCTTAAAACTGCACACTGGCAAAAAAAAAAAAAAAAAAAAATTGCTCAATGCCATAAGAAGTGGCAGAGATTTAATATATTTAAGTCCAGGTAAGAGATGTTGCAAACAAAGAGAAGGCTTATACTTAACATCAGGAAGAGGCAACTGAAGTTTCTGGGACACATATGAGGAAGGAGGGCTTGGAAAATCTGATACTCACGCGTCAAATACAGAGAAAGAGAGATAAAGGAAAGCAGCGCGTGACATACCTGGCTGGATGACAGAATGTGCTCTGTGGGGAGGAAGCAGAGGGAAGGAGCTTGCTGAGAGCTACAAGGTATAGAGGGAGGTGGAGAGCCATGATCGCCTACGTCCCCGCCAAAAAAATATAGCAGATAAAAAGAAAAAGAAGCAGTGACCGATCACGACTGCTAGTTTCTTGCACTTTCGTGCAATCATATTATTATTATAATTATTATTATTATGATTATTGTTGTTGTTGTAATAATAATAATAATAATAATAATAATAATAATAATAATAAATGTTGTTTTTGACTATTTCTTTATTCTTGTTATTTTTTAAAACTGAAAGTCATAGCCACCAGGCTAACATGTCCTTCTGAAAGAAGTCTTAGCTTCATTTAAAAAAAAAAAAAACAGAAATAGAATCTGAAACACGCGTAACCACTAAAAATAACCCTTATAGTCATAAGTAATTATGTCAGATAAAAAAATCAAGTAAGAGATTACGGTGTGTCCTGGACAGGAGTGCTACTTGTCGAAGGCAGCATCCACTTTTATACCTCTCCGAATATGTGAAATGAAGAGGCAGGGTGTAGTAACAATTATCAGCTCGGATTGACCAATCAGATATCCGAGTTCGAATTCCGGTCGATTTCATTACATTCACTTACCTGCTAATACCTTTGAGAAAGGTATGACTCCATTTCTTCTCTCTCAGCTGTCTGTAAAACAGCAGGACAGACAGGGTCCTATAGCCTGGGGTAGCAATCAGTCTAGGAGAAGGAAACTTAATTCAAACCATCTGCTGCTTTTTCGGTCCTGCTTTTTTAGGCAAAGGTAGATGAAAATAATCTCAAAAACAAATCCAACGCTGAGCGGAAAGTCAGGGTCACCTCAACATCCCCGTTGCAAAGGGAACCGGCAAGCCATTACTCTATTCTGCCTTGAATGCCACCATGAACCACAAATGGGAGATGGAGGAGAGTGGTGACCAAAGTTCTCATTCATCTGTCCATATCTAGAGATGCATACATCTCAGTGATTTCTCTATTTACTATTCAACTCACAATTACTATGTAACTAAATGCATGAATAAACCACTGTTTTATCAACTAGGCTATTCTTCTGTCGAGTCCTGAGTCTACAACTTGGAGTGATAAAATTAATATGCATACTGCTGATATTTTTAACGCTGTTTGCCTGCATTCAAATAATGTGTATAATATAAATAATCCCTCATCCCAGAAATTCAAACACTTATACAGAAATAAAGTGTCACTGCCGACACTTCAATTTGAACATAGATCGTCAGGCGATCCCGTTATCAAATTAAGTAGACCACATGACCATAGAGGAAACGCATATTTGTAGGAAGTAGCTGATGACTAATGACCGCTATTTCTATTCTATCCTCTATTACTATTCGTACTGCTATTTCTATTCTATCCTCTATTACTATTTGGATCATTATTTCTATTCTATCCTCTATTACTATTCAGATCGTTATTTCTATTCTATCCTCTATTACTATTCAGATCGCTATTTATATTCTGTCCTCTATTACTATACGGGGAACTATTTATATTCTATCCTCTATTATATTCGGATCGTTATTTCTAGTCTATCCTCTATTACTATACGGACCGATATTATCTACTCTATTCACTATACTATTTCTCTATTTGGATCACTATTCAGTGGTTACTATTCGAGCGAGTATTATCGAGCAAGTACTATTAGTGCCGGTGATATTCGAAGGCGTCTGACACCAGCATTTTTCAACGGCGTCATGTAAGTTGTATCTGCGATAACAAAGTCTCTGCTAAAACGAGCATTACGAGAGTGACAACGAGTATTCTTCGGCATCACAAAAGTTGCAACGGGTTTTCGTTGGCATCACCAAATTATGTAAATATAGTTTTTATAGTGCAGTGGGACATTCCTGGGTCTAGAACTTCTATCGTAATCCTAACAAGCTTGCTGCTGATAATGCTGCTGCTAGTAACGATTCTATGCTTTCGTAGAATGTGTATAATTTAAATAATGAAAACTCATCTTCGCAGACTGATATGTAAATATGCTTTCCATCGTTTCTTTTTTAGACAACATTCCTTGGCCATTTTCTTGTTCGCTATAACATGAAAAGCTGAAGAATTTCTTTAAAAATAATCAGATCTTTAAAGTATGATGTAGAATTCCCGTTAATAATTTTCAGACATACAAAGAGTGTACACTATTTACATTATTCGGACTATTGTCTCCATCTTTGTCGCCATGTTTATCACAACGTTTCGGCCGTTGTAGGCTTCGGCCTTCTTCAGGTGGTTGGAATGTCGATCTGAACCCTTTATTTCGCTCACTTGGGTAGACTGTTCTAGTTCCACGTGCCATATCTAATGGATGTCAGTTATCTCCTGTTAATTCTCCTCTGAAAGTTCTCAACTGCCTTGACCAGGTATTGAACTCACACTCTTTGGGTCCTGTCACTAGATCTAACTAAAGCCTTTATCCACTGTGCCATGTGTCCTTGAGAACATCCAGAGGGGAATTAACAGGAGATAACTGACATCCATTAGACATGGCACGTGGAACTAGAAAATCTACCACAGTGAGCAAAATAAAGGATTCAGTTCGACATTCCAAAGAATGAAGGCTGTAGCGTACAACCGCCGAAACATTGTGATAAATATGACGACAAAGATGAGGACAATAGTCCGAATAATGTATATAGTGTACATAATACCTCATCTCAGAAATATAGACAGATACTGGAGGGCCGAAACGTTGTAATAAATATGGTGACAAAGATGAAGACAATAGTCCGAATAATGTAAAAAATGTACATAATACCTCATCTCAGAAATATAGACAGATACTGAAAGGCCGAAACGTTGTAATAAATATGGCGACAAAGATGAGGACAATAGTCTGAATAATGTAAAAAATGTACATAATACCTCATCTCAAAAATATAGACAGATACTATACAAAGAGTGTTTGCTTTTATCCGCTTGTGTTGTTGGAACATTACTTCCGCGTATAAAAGTATATGTCAAGGATGAAGAAGAGACCCGTGGCAAAAAAGATGTGGTTCTACAGAAGGATGCTAAGTTTGCCGTGGACGGAACACGTGAACAACGATGGGATTTCGCAGATGTAAATAAAGTGGAAACTTATACCAAACATCAGGAAGAAGGAGCTGAAATTTCAGGGACACGTAATGAGAAAGGAGGGCTTGGAAAATTTGATACTCATAGGGCAGATAAAAGGGAAAGAAACAAGTAGATGGCAGAACAGCATCTGGGAGAATTAAGAAAAAAAACTTATCGAGAGCTGCAAGGGACAGGAGGAGATGGAGAGCCCTGATCGCCTACGTCCCCAAAAGAAAAAAAGCACATAAAAAAAATAAGTTTATATATATATATATATATATATATATATATATATATATATATATATATATATATTATGAAATGGACAAAGTTCGACAATTATTTTAAGACATTTTTTTAAAACAACGTATAAACATAAAAATATTTTAATATATATACATATATATATATATATGTGTGTGTGTGTTTATATATATGCGAGTGTGTGCGTATATATATATGTCTGTGTTTATATATATATATATATGTGTGTGTGTGTGTGCGCGCTCGCGGATGTCTGTGTGTCTAGAAAAGGAGAAAGCTGACTTCACTATTTCTTCTGAGAGTATTTAGACACGGTGTTTTAAAATCACTCCTGGATTTCTTTTCAAACATTTCGCCTGCAGGATTTGCTAGTCGTTCATCAATCCCTGTACATTACCCGCCGCCCAACTACCCCCGCCCGGTGTCCATCAGTCACCCTGCCACCGCTCTTCTTCTCGCTCTGCCGAAGAAAAGCCCGAGTAGCGAACATGATGACTTTCTACAGCCAAAGTGTTGTTCTTCTATTTCCCTTCGCGCAGATCTTCTTCCCATTTCACGCTGCGCATCGGCCATCATTTCCCGGCTAATCGTTGTAAATCATTTGCACGCTGCCCGACTTGATCGACCCGGCTGTCGGTAAATCAGGCAAGGTTTATAACCCGTGCAGTACTCAAAAGAAAATTATATCCGGAGTGTTGTCAGTGACTGGGATAAAAAGATCGGGAGGACATCCGTTGTTGCGGCCGTAGTGGTTTCCTCCGACGGACAGTGTCTTGATATCTAGCCAACACGTTGCCGGGGGCCATTGTTTTGTTGTCGAAGAGAGGAAGCGGCCATTTTACTGGAACACCTATACACCCTTCCGCACCACGACTTTCTCTCTTTTACGAAGATTCCGGGTTGGGCTGGTGCTGCTTGGTACGAAGGAATTGATGGAATGATATTAAATAGAAAAACATGTCACGGATAGTATAAACACCGCCCGTGCATTCTGGGAGCTTTACCAAAATGGGTAAGAAATAATAAACTTGTGTCTTCATTAAAGGCAGCGTGTGACGTGTTTCAAAGTGTAGACAGTTTGAGGCGGCTAAAAACAGAATCTTATTTCAGAGTGTTTGACGAAGGGAGTTTAATAGGTTTACAAGAGAGAAGTAGTAGTGGGAGTTAGGTGTAGAAAGGTGTGTGTCGGGGAATGATTAGCAAAAGTACGAAAAAGGTGACGTTTGCTATAAGAGAAAAAGAGTGAGGAAGGGAAGACCTGAAAAAGTTCAGAAAAGAGCGGGAAAAATTTGCAACGACAAAGAAAATTATTGATCAGAGAACAGCGAATAACGAAATAGTATGGAATATAAATTAAAAAGGATCGATTGTGAATATAAAGAAATAAAAGATAAATGCAGAGAAATGAGGGATAGAAAAGTGAGAAGGGAATGAAATGGTCGTAGTAATGATAACATTAGCCGTTTCCTTATAAGGAAACATTTGGTATTGAATGACAGATTGCTTTTGTTTGGTTTGGTTTGGTTTAGTTTGGATTGTTTTACGGCATATCAACTTCAATGGGTTATTTAATGCCGACAGGATTTTTTTTGCTGGTAATAATTTTTCTAAAATGTATCGCTGGTAATATTTATGTTATGTTTTGCATATTTCTCTGCGTAGTAGTAGTTGTAGTACAAATCTCCATGCCCTGGTGAGTTTATCTGGCATATCCACCCTATGTTCACCAGTTGTTCTCTAAGCATACTTATCTAACTAAATTGCATACGACACTACAATTTCCTTTTTCAAAATTGTATCTCTGATATTTTTTTAAAGAATGTATTGCTGGTATTTTTTTTACAGAAATGTATTGCTGGTAATATTCTTTTCCAAAAAAAGTATAGCTGATAATAATGTATAATAATATTTTCTTCAAAAATTTATTGCTGGTAATAATTTTTTACAAAAATGTTTTTCTGGTATTAAAACATTTTAACACGTTTTGGCCCCAAATTGGGCGTTAACCAATTGCCCATAGCTGGGACCCTAACAGGTACTACAACTCCGGGTCAGGGTGGACCATGTGAAAACCAGCAAATAAGAGGTGGTTCCACGTTCCTCAAAACCTCCTGTCCGGCTTTGCTGTCTGATGTAGTTTATCGTCTTACCCAGGACGCGGATGTAGTTTATCGTCTTACCCAAGTCCAGTAGCAGTTATCTCCCTTTCCAGTATTGATGGGGATTTCCTTCCTAATCTTTTATTTAAAATAGTGCGAAATATCATCTTGATTATGTCATTATTTTCTGTTCGACTGATATGTGTTATCCATTATAGTCGTTGCAGCTGTTGGTCATCATCAAGTTATCTTGTTTGTGTTATTTGGTACCGTTCTTTGTGAATGTGTAGCGCCAGTTTAGTGGTAGCATATTTGCATTGAAAGTGTCGACCCTGATTTACACAGGTGAGTTTGAATGTAGAACTGTACTTGTCCACACTCTACATCCACCTCTCGGACATGGTTCCAAGAAGCTGCATGGTCACTGCAACAGCCACACACCGGTTAATAGTTTCGACCTACCGTCTAAACTGCATGTGGTTAGTCGGAAGCGTTTCCCGGCCGACCAATGAAGAGGAACGCCTCTTCCCAACCTGCCTGTGTCAAGTGTCCATTCTTAATTCGTCAAAATGGGCGTAGGAGCGGCGTCTCAGAGGTCAACGGCTTTAACGGTGGGTGTAAAAATTTCGGAGAGGAGGGACGGGGTAAGCTCAGCATCAACGGTGTAAAAGGAACCGATAAGCCATTGCACTATTCTGCCTTGAATATTAGCAAGAACCACACTTGGAGGGGAGTGGGGCCCACAGTGACGCAACCTGAATAAATAATGATGCTTTTATTGTGTAGCAATTTGCAGTGTTGAACGAAACTACCTCTAGCTTAGATCAATTTCCTTTTTTTTTCTATACTTAATTTTTGTCACTGATCGTGTTATCTGCGGTATTTAGCATTTAATTATTCCACATTCTAAATTTTTATGATGGATTCATGGTAGGTAAAATTCTTGCTATAGAAGTCATACAAGGTAACCAAAAAGTTATGTCCGTTTTTTGATTAGTCATTGAATGAATTTGCAATTAATACAAAACATACGGCCATCAGTTATAAGCCGGACAGCTGTGAGAAAGATGGAAGTATCTAGAGATCTCGTTCGGGGCTGTTTGCTTTAAGACTTCAAAGTGGGTTTATCAGCAGCTACATCAAGTCGCCGCATATGTCAAGCGTTTGGGGATAGTGATGCGGATGAACGTACTGCAAGGCGTTGGTTTCGAAAATTCAAGTCGGGAGATCTGTCTTTCCATGATGAGCCTCGCAGTGAACGACGACAGGTCTTGAATGACGGAGTCCTGAAGGCGGCCATTGAAAAGGACAGTAGTCTAACGTGTGGTGAACTTGCAAGACAGACTTCCACTGCACCGCCTAGGTAAGACATACAAACTGAGCAAGTAGGTTACCTTGTAGAAGAAGAAAAACAAAATATAAGTTAGAAAAAAAAGAAAATGTTTAGTAAAAAATAGTTCGGAAAAATAGAAAAAAGAAAATGAAGAAAGGACAAAGTAAATGTAATGTTTTGATAAAATATGGGTCAGAAATACGTTCCGTTTTCGTTTATAAATTTTATTCTTCAAAACATAAAATACAATTACTTTTTATTCATTATATATTTCTCCCTGTAGGCAGTTGTTAACAATCAGTCCCTAGCAATCCACGCTTCTCTGAACAACCTTATTCTTTCTTTACATAAACCCTTGCGCAAATTAATTGAAGCAACGCTTTAGCTTCCTTTCTTTCACCATACAGTCAGTTTTAGACAGAGACAGGGTGTGACCGATTTCTATTTTTTCCTCACATTAGGCCATTTGCAGTGGTGTACAGTAATATGAATCTATTTTTGGGTGTATAATGAAATTTGTTTGGCTTGAAAAATATTGGGTCATACATGATGGCATCAGATTTTTATAACGCCCAGACACTACTGTCTCGGCTGTCGATTAGTTGTCCTATGGCCATAGTAGTGATGGATGTTACTCCAAAGAAACATGAAAATTGTAACGCTACACGAACACACTGGCAAGCCTTATCCGTGAGCAAACCCACCTACAATAGATTGGCCATGAAATTCTCCTGATTTAAATCCAATCGTGAATATGTGGTTAATCTGCAAGGAACATCTTCTTGGAATGGACATACGAAGTACTAACATGTGCACTGGGTATTGTTTCATTGGAAAAATACAAAAAAAGTGAATAATAAATATCTGACTATTTGTGCTATCCTGTGCATTGACAATGGCTAGATCAAACCTAAGATGGAATACTGCTGCAATAGATGGGTAGGAGACATTTTTTCCAATCTACAACCCGTCTTCCACATAGGAAACGCCGCAAGCATCTCAATACTCTATAGCTATTTCCATGGAAGCTGCGCAAACAAACAAAATTCTTTAGGTCCACCACTTCTAGCCTTCATGGCTGAGACACGCCATGCTACTCACTTTTTAGCGAAACACCCTTATTCCCTTGTATTTCATTTGTGAGATAATCTCTACTGCCGGTGTTGATCAAAAGAAAGGTAACTACAAAAAAGCATACAAAAGGGAGTTGATGGAAAGTAAGAATAAAAGATTAAACATCAATTATGAGAAGACAGAATCTATAATTTTCAGCAAAAAGATTCTACAAGAATACATACAAAAGCGAGTTGATGGAAAGTAAGAATAAAAGATTAAACATTAAATGTAAGAAGAGAGAATCCATGGTTCTCAGCTAAAAGAATCTACAAGAACTCATGCATAAGCGAATGAAGGAATGCAAGAATAAAAGATTAAACATTAAATGTAAGAAGACAGAATCCATCGTTTTCAGCTAAAAGAATCTACAAGAACTCATATATAAGCGAATGAAGGAATGTAAGAATAAAAGATTAAACATTAAATGTAAGAAGACAGAATCCATGGTTCTCAGCTAAAAGAATCTACAAGATCTCATGCATAAGCGAATGAAGGAATGTAAGAATAAAAGATTAAACATTAAATGTAAGAAGACAGAATCCATCGTTCTCAGCTAAAAAAATCTACAAGAACTCACACATAAGCGAATAAAGGAATGTAAGAATAAAAGATTAAACATTAAATGTAAGAAGACAGAATCCATAGTTCTCAGCTAAAAGAATCTACAAGAACTCATGCATAAGCGAATGAAGGAATGTAAGAATAAAAGATTAAATATTGAATGTTAGGAGACAGAATCCAAGTTTCTCAGGTAAAAGAATCTACAAGAACTCATGCATAATCGAATGTAGGAATGTAAGATTAAAAGATTAAACATTAAATGTAAGAAGACAGGATCCATAGTTCTCAGCTAAAAGAATCTACAAGAACTCATGCATAAGAGAATAAAGGAATGTAAGAATAAAAGAATAAACATTAAATGTAAGAAGACAGAATCCAAGTTTCTCAGCTAAAAGAATCTACAAGAACTCATGTAAGAATAAAAGGAATGTAAGAATAAAAGATTAAACATTAAATGTAAGAAGACAGATCCATGGTTCTCAGCTAAAAGAATCTACAAGAACTCATGTATAAGCGAATGAAGGAATGTAAGAATAAAAGATTAAACATTAAATGTAAGAAGACAGAATCCATCGTTCTCAGCTAAAAAAATCTACAAGAATTCACGCATAAGCGAATAAAGGAATGTAAGAATAAAAGATTAAACATTAAATGTAAGAAAACAGAATCCATGGTTCTCAGCTAAAAGAATCTACAAGAACTCATGCTAAGCAAATAAAGGAATGTAAGTATAAAAGTTTAAACATTAAATGTAAGAAGACAGAATCCATGGTTCTCAGATAAAATAATCTACAAGAACTCATGCATAAGCGAATAAAGGTATGTAACAATAAAAAATTAAACATTAAATGTAAGGAGACAGAATACATGGTTCTCAGCTAAAAGAATCTACAAGAACTCATGCATAAGCGAATGAAGGAATGTAAGTATAAAAGATTAAACATTAAATGTAAGAAGACAGAATCCTGGTTCTCAGCTAAAAGAATCTACAAGAACACATGCATAAGCGAATGAAGGTATGTAAGAATAAAAGATTAAACATTAAATGTAAGAAGACAGAATCCATCGTTCTCAGCTAAAAAAATCTACAAGAACTCATGCTAAGCGAATAAAGGAATGTAAGTATAAAAGTTTAAACATTAAATGTAAGAAGACAGAATCCATGGTTCTCAGATAAAATAATCTACAAGAACTCATGCATAAGCGAATAAAGGAATGTAAGAATAAAAAATTAAACATTAAATGTAAGAAGACAGGATACATGGTTCTCAACTAAAAGAATTTAGAAGAACTCATGCTAAACAATTAAGGAATGTAAGAATAAAAGATTAAACATTAAATGTAAGAAGACAGGATCCATAGTTCTCAGCTAAAAGAATCTACAAGAACTCATGCATAAGCGAATGAAGGAATGTAAGAATAAAAGATTAAATATTGAATGTAAGAAGACAGAATCCAAGTTTCTCAGGTAAAAGAATCTACAAGAACTCATGCTAAGCGAATAAAGGAATGTAAGAAGACAGAATCCAAGTTTCTCAGGTAAAAGAATCTACAAGAACTCACGCATAATCGAATGTAGGAATGTAAGAATAAATGTTTAAATATTAGATGTAAGAAGACAGAATCCTGGTTCTCATCTAAAATAATCTACAAGAACTCATGCATGAGCGAATAAAGGTATGTAAGAATAAAAGATTAAACATGAAATGTAAGAAGACAGAATCCATGGTTCTCAGCTAAAAGAATCTATAAGAACTCATGCTAAGCGAATAAAGGAATGTAAGAATAAAAGAATAAACATTAAATGTAAGAAGACAGAATCCATTGTTCTCAGCTAAAAGAATCTACAAGAACTCATGCATAAGCGAATGAAGGAATGTAAGAATAAAAGATTGAACGTCAAATGTAAGTAGGCAGAATCAATGGTTCTCAGCTAAAAGAATCTACAAGAACTCATGCATAGGCGAATAAAGGAATGTAAGAATAAAAGATTAAACGTTAAATGTAAGAACGCAGAATCCATGGTTCTCAGCTAAAAGAATCTACAAGAACTCATGCATAAGCGAATGAAGGAATGTAAGAATAAAAGATTATGTATTGAATGGAAGAAGATAGAATCCATGGTTCTCAGCTAAAAGAATATACAAGAACTCATGCATAAGCGAATGAAGGAATGTAAGAATAAATGATTAAACGTTAAAAGTAAGAAGACAGAATCCATGGTTCTCAGCTAAAAGAATCTAAAAGAACTTATGCATAAGCGAATGAAGGAATGTAAGAATAAACTATGATATATTGAATGTAAGAAGACAGAATCCGTGGTTCTCAGCTAAAAGAATCTACAAGAACTCATGTATATGCGAATGAAGGAATGTAAGAATAAAAGATTAAACTTTAAATGTAAGAAGACAGAATCCATGGTTCTCAGCTAAAAGAATCTATAAGAACTCATGCTAAGCGAATAAAGGAATGTAAGAATAAAAGAATAAACATTAAATGTAAGAAGACAGAATCCATTGTTCTCAGCTAAAAGAATTTACAAGAACTCATGCATAAGCGAATGAAGTAATGTAAGAATAAAATATTAAACGTTAAATGTAAGAAGAGAGAATCCATGGTTCTCAGCTAAAAGAATCTACAAGAACTCATGTATATGCGAATGAAGGATTGTAAGAATAAAAGATTAAACGTTAAATGTAAGAAGACAGAATCCATGGTTCTCAGCTAAATGAATCTACAAGAACTCATGCATAAGCGAATGAAGGAATGTAAGAATAAAAGATTGAACGTCAAATGTAAGTAGGCAGAATCAATGGTTCTCAGCTAAAAGAATCTACAAGAACTCATGCATAGGCGAATAAAGGAATGTAAGAATAAAAGATTAAACGTTAAATGTAAGAACGCAGAATCCATGGTTCTCAGCTAAAAGAATCTACAAGAACTCATGCATAAGCGAATGAAGGAATGTAAGAATAAAAGATTATGTATTGAATGGAAGAAGATAGAATCCATGGTTCTCAGCTAAAAGAATATACAAGAACTCATGCATAAGCGAATGAAGGAATGTAAGAATAAAAGATTAAACGTTAAAAGTAAGAAGACAGAATCCATGGTTCTCAGCTAAAAGAATCTAAAAGAACTTATGCATAAGCGAATGAAGGAATGTAAGAATAAACTATTATATATTGAATGTAAGAAGACAGAATCCGTGGTTCTCAGCTAAAAGAATCTACAAGAACTCATGTATATGCGAATGAAGGAATGTAAGAATAAAAGATTAAATATTGAATGTAAGAAGACAGAATCCATGGTTCTCAGCTAAAAGTATCTACAAGAACTCATGCATAAGCGAATGAAGGAATGCAAGAATAAAAGATTAAACGTAAAATGTAAGAAGACAGAATCCATGGTTTTCAGCTAAAAGAATCTACAAGAACTCATGTATAATCGAATGAAGGAATGTAAGAATAAAAGATTAAACGTTAAATGTAAGAAGACAGAATCCATGGTTCTCAGCTAAAAGAATCTAAAAGAACTCATGCATAAGCGAATGAAGGAATGTAAGAATAAAAGATTAAACGTTAAATGTAAGAAGACAGAATCCATGTTTCTCAGGTAAAAGAATCTACAAGAACTCATGTATAAGCGAATGAAGGAATGCAAGAATAAAAGATTATATATTGAAGGTAAGAAGACAGAATCCATGGTTCTCAGCTAAAAGAATCTACAAGAACTCATGTATAAGCGAATGAAGGAATGTAAGAATAAAAGATTAAACGTTAAATGTAAGAAGACAGAAACCATGGTTCTCAGCAAAAAGTATCTACAAGAACTCATTTATAATCCAATGAAGGAATGTAAGAATAAAAGATTAAACATTAGATGTAAGCAGACAGAATCCATGGTTCTCAGCTAAAGGAATGTACAAGAACTCATGCAAAAGCAATTAAGGAATGTAAGAATAAAAGATTAAACGTTAAATGTAAGAAGACAGAATCTAAGTTTCTCATCTAAAAGAATCTACAAGAACTAATGCCTAAGCGAATGAATGAATGTGAGTATAAATGATTAAATATTGAATGTAAGAAGACAGAATCCAAGTTTCTCAGCTAAAAGAATCTACAAGAACTCATGCATAAGCGAATGAAGGAATGTAAGAATAAAAGATTAAATATTGAATTTAAGAAGACAGAATCCTGGTTCTCAGCTAAAAGGATCTACCAGAACTCATGCATAAGCGAATGAAGGAATGTAAGAATAAAAGATTAAACGTTAAATGTAAGAAGACAGAATCCACGGTTCTCAGCTAAAAGAATATACAAGAACTCATGTATAATCGAATGAAGGAATGTAAGAATAAAAGATTAAACATTAAATATAAGAAGACAGAATCCATGGTTCTCAGCTAAAAGAATCTACAAGAACTCATGCAAAAGCTTATGAAGGAATGTAAGAATAAAAGATTAAACATTAAATGCAAGAAGACATAATCCATGGTTCTCAGCTAAAAGAATCTTCAAGAACTCATGTATAAGCAAATGATTGTATGTACGAATAAAAGATTAAACGTTAAATGTAAGAAACAGAATCCATGGTTCTCAGCTAAAAGAATCTACAAGAACTCATGCATAAGCGAATGAAGGAATGTAAGTATAAAAGATTAAATATTGAATGGAAGAAGACAGAATCCAAGTTTATCAGGTAAAAGAATCTACAAGAACTCATGCATAATCGAATGTAGGAATGTAAGGATAACAGATTAAATAATGAATGTAAGAAGACAGAATCCATGGTTCTCAGCTAAAAGAATCTATAAGAACTCATGCATTAGCAAATGAAGGAATGTAAGAATAAAAGATTAAATATTGAATGTAAGAAGACAGAATCCTGGTTCTCAGCTAAAAGAATCTATAAGAACACATGCATAAGCGAATGACGGAATGTAAGAATAAAATATTAAACGTTAAATGTAAGAAGAGAGAATCCATGGTTCTCAGCTAAAAGTATCTACAAGAACTCATGTATAAGCGAATGAAGGAATGTAAGAATAAAAGATTAAATATTGAATTTAAGAAGACAGAATCCTGGTTCTCAGCTAAAAGAATCTACCAGAACTCATGCATAAGCGAATGAAGGAATGTAAGAATAAAAGATTAAACGTTAAATGTAAGAAGACAGAATCCACGGTTCTCAGTTAAAAGAATATACAAGAACTCATGTATAATCGAATGAAGGAATGTAAGAATAAAAGATTAAACATTAAATATAAGAAGACAGAATCCATGGTTCTCAGCTAAAAGAATCTACAAGAACTCATGCAAAAGCTTATGAAGGAATGTAAGAATAAAAGATTAAACATTAAATGCAAGAAGACATAATCCATGGTTCTCAGCTAAAAGAATCTTCAAGAACTCATGTATAAGCAAATGATTGTATGTACGAATAAAAGATTAAACGTTAAATGTAAGAAACAGAATCCATGGTTCTCAGCTAAAAGAATCTACAAGAACTCATGCATAAGCGAATGAAGGAATGTAAGTATAAAAGATTAAATATTGAATGGAAGAAGACAGAATCCAAGTTTATCAGGTAAAAGAATCTACAAGAACTCATGCATAATCGAATGTAGGAATGTAAGGATAACAGATTAAATATTGAATGTAAGAAGACAGAATCCATGGTTCTCAGCTAAAAGAATCTATAAGAACTCATGCATTAGCGAATGAAGGAATGTAAGAATAAAAGATTAAATATTGAATGTAAGAAGACAGAATCCCGGTTCTCAGCTAAAAGAATCTATAAGAACACATGCATAAGCGAATGAAGGAATGTAAGAATAAAATATTAAACGTTAAATGTAAGAAGAGAGAATCCATGGTTCTCAGCGAAAAGAATCTACAAGAACTCATGCATAAGCGAATGAAGGAATGTAAGAATAAAAGATTAAATATTGAATGTAAGAAGACAGAATCCATGGTTCTCAGCGAAAAGAATCTACAAGAACTCATGCATAAGCGAATGAAGGAATGTAAGAATAAAATATTAAACGTTAAATGTAAAAAGACAGAATCAATGGTTCTCAGCTAAAAGAATCTACAAGAACTCATGTATAATCGAATGAAGGAATGTAAGAATAAAAGATTAAATATTGAATGTAAGAAGACAGAATCCATGGTTCTCAGCTAAAAGAATCTACAAGAACTCATGCATAAGCGAATGAAGGAATGTAAGGATAAAAGATTAAATATTGTATGTAAGAAGACAGAATCCTGGTTCTCAGCTAAAAGAATCTACAAGAACTCATGTATAAGCGAATGAAGGAATGTAAGAATAAAAGTTTAAACGTTAAAAGTAAGAAGACAGAATCCATGGTTCTCTGCTACAAGAATCTACAAGAACTCATGTATAATCGAATGAAGGAATGTAAGAATAAAAAAAGTAAACATTAAATGTAAGAAGACAGAATCCATGGTTCTCAGCTAAAAGAATCTACAAGAACTCATGCAAAAGCAATTAAGGAATGTAAGAATAAAATATTAAACATTACATGTTAGAAGACAGAATCCATGGTTCTCAGCTAAAAGAATCTACAAGAACTCATGCATAAGCGAATGAAGGAATGCAAGAAAAAAAGATTAAACATTAAATGTAAGAAGACAGAATCCATGGTTCTCAGCTAAAAGAATCTACAAGAACTCAAGCATAAGCGAATGAAGGAATGTAAGAATAAAAGATTAAATATTGTATGTAAGAAGACGGAATCCTTGTTCTCAGCTAAAAGAATCTACAAGAGCTCATGTATAAGCGAATGAAGGAATGTAAGAATAAAAAATTAAACGTTAAAAGTAAGAAGACAGAATCCATGGTTCTCAGCTAAAAGAATCTACAAGAACTCATGTATAATCGGATGAAGTAATGTAAGAATAAAAAAATTAAACATTAAATGTAAGAAGACAGAATCCATAGTTCTCAGCTAAAAGAATCTACAAGAACTCATGCAAAAGCAATTAAGGAATGTAAGAATAAAAGATTAAACATTACATGTGAGAAGACAGAATCCATGGTTCTCAGCTAAAAGAATCTACAAGAACTCATGCAAAAGCTTATGAAGTAATGTAAGATTAAAAGATTAAACATTAAACGCAAGAAGACAGAATCCATGGTTCTCAGCTAAAAGAATCTTCAAGAACTCCTGTATAAGCGAATGATTGTATGTAAGAATAAAAGATTAAACGTTAAATGTAAGAAACAGAATCCATGGTTCTCAGCTAAAAGAATCTACAAGAACTCATGCATAAGCGAATGAAGGAATGTAAGTATAACAGATTAAATATTGAATGGAAGAAGACAGAATCCAAGTTTATCAGGTAAAAGAATCTACAAGAACTCATGCATAATCGAATGTAGTAATGTAAGGATAACAGATTAAATATTGAATGTAAGAAGATAGACTCCATGGTTCTTAGCTAAAAGAATCTATAAGAACTCATGGATAAGCGAATGAAGGAATGTAAGAATAAAAGATTAAATATTGAATGTAAGAAGACAGAATCCTGGTTCTCAGCTAAAAGAATCTACAAGAACTCATGTATAAGCGAATGAAGGAATGTAAGAATAAAATATTAAACGTTAAATGTAAGAAGACAAAATCCATGGTTCTCAGCTAAAAGAATCTACAAGAACTCATGCATAAGCGAATGAAGGAATGTAAGGATAAAAGATTAAATATTGTATGTAAGAAGACGGAATCCTTGTTCTCAGCTAAAAGAATCTACAAGAGCTCATGTATAAGCGAATGAAGGAATGTAAGAATAAAAAATTAAACGTTAAAAGTAAGAAGACAGAATCCATGGTTCTCAGCTAAAAGAATCTACAAGAACTCATGTATAATCGGATGAAGTAATGTAAGAATAAAAAAATTAAACATTAAATGTAAGAAGACAGAATCCATAGTTCTCAGCTAAAAGAATCTACAAGAACTCATGTATAAGCGAATGAAGGAATGTAAGAATAAAAGATTAAACGTTAAATGTAAGAAGACAGAAACCATGGTTCTCAGCAAAAAGTATCTACAAGAACTCATTTATAATCCAATGAAGGAATGTAAGAATAAAAGATTAAACATTAGATGTAAGCAGACAGAATCCATGGTTCTCAGCTAAAGGAATGTACAAGAACTCATGCAAAAGCAATTAAGGAATGTAAGAATAAAAGATTAAACGTTAAATGTAAGAAGACAGAATCTAAGTTTCTCATCTAAAAGAATCTACAAGAACTAATGCCTAAGCGAATGAATGAATGTGAGTATAAATGATTAAATATTGAATGTAAGAAGACAGAATCCAAGTTTCTCAGCTAAAAGAATCTACAAGAACTCATGCATAAGCGAATGAAGGAATGTAAGAATAAAAGATTAAATATTGAATTTAAGAAGACAGAATCCTGGTTCTCAGCTAAAAGGATCTACCAGAACTCATGCATAAGCGAATGAAGGAATGTAAGAATAAAAGATTAAACGTTAAATGTAAGAAGACAGAATCCACGGTTCTCAGCTAAAAGAATATACAAGAACTCATGTATAATCGAATGAAGGAATGTAAGAATAAAAGATTAAACATTAAATATAAGAAGACAGAATCCATGGTTCTCAGCTAAAAGAATCTACAAGAACTCATGCAAAAGCTTATGAAGGAATGTAAGAATAAAAGATTAAACATTAAATGCAAGAAGACATAATCCATGGTTCTCAGCTAAAAGAATCTTCAAGAACTCATGTATAAGCAAATGATTGTATGTACGAATAAAAGATTAAACGTTAAATGTAAGAAACAGAATCCATGGTTCTCAGCTAAAAGAATCTACAAGAACTCATGCATAAGCGAATGAAGGAATGTAAGTATAAAAGATTAAATATTGAATGGAAGAAGACAGAATCCAAGTTTATCAGGTAAAAGAATCTACAAGAACTCATGCATAATCGAATGTAGGAATGTAAGGATAACAGATTAAATAATGAATGTAAGAAGACAGAATCCATGGTTCTCAGCTAAAAGAATCTATAAGAACTCATGCATTAGCAAATGAAGGAATGTAAGAATAAAAGATTAAATATTGAATGTAAGAAGACAGAATCCTGGTTCTCAGCTAAAAGAATCTATAAGAACACATGCATAAGCGAATGACGGAATGTAAGAATAAAATATTAAACGTTAAATGTAAGAAGAGAGAATCCATGGTTCTCAGCTAAAAGTATCTACAAGAACTCATGTATAAGCGAATGAAGGAATGTAAGAATAAAAGATTAAATATTGAATTTAAGAAGACAGAATCCTGGTTCTCAGCTAAAAGAATCTACCAGAACTCATGCATAAGCGAATGAAGGAATGTAAGAATAAAAGATTAAACGTTAAATGTAAGAAGACAGAATCCACGGTTCTCAGTTAAAAGAATATACAAGAACTCATGTATAATCGAATGAAGGAATGTAAGAATAAAAGATTAAACATTAAATATAAGAAGACAGAATCCATGGTTCTCAGCTAAAAGAATCTACAAGAACTCATGCAAAAGCTTATGAAGGAATGTAAGAATAAAAGATTAAACATTAAATGCAAGAAGACATAATCCATGGTTCTCAGCTAAAAGAATCTTCAAGAACTCATGTATAAGCAAATGATTGTATGTACGAATAAAAGATTAAACGTTAAATGTAAGAAACAGAATCCATGGTTCTCAGCTAAAAGAATCTACAAGAACTCATGCATAAGCGAATGAAGGAATGTAAGTATAAAAGATTAAATATTGAATGGAAGAAGACAGAATCCAAGTTTATCAGGTAAAAGAATCTACAAGAACTCATGCATAATCGAATGTAGGAATGTAAGGATAACAGATTAAATATTGAATGTAAGAAGACAGAATCCATGGTTCTCAGCTAAAAGAATCTATAAGAACTCATGCATTAGCGAATGAAGGAATGTAAGAATAAAAGATTAAATATTGAATGTAAGAAGACAGAATCCCGGTTCTCAGCTAAAAGAATCTATAAGAACACATGCATAAGCGAATGAAGGAATGTAAGAATAAAATATTAAACGTTAAATGTAAGAAGAGAGAATCCATGGTTCTCAGCGAAAAGAATCTACAAGAACTCATGCATAAGCGAATGAAGGAATGTAAGAATAAAAGATTAAATATTGAATGTAAGAAGACAGAATCCATGGTTCTCAGCGAAAAGAATCTACAAGAACTCATGCATAAGCGAATGAAGGAATGTAAGAATAAAATATTAAACGTTAAATGTAAAAAGACAGAATCAATGGTTCTCAGCTAAAAGAATCTACAAGAACTCATGTATAATCGAATGAAGGAATGTAAGAATAAAAGATTAAATATTGAATGTAAGAAGACAGAATCCATGGTTCTCAGCTAAAAGAATCTACAAGAACTCATGCATAAGCGAATGAAGGAATGTAAGGATAAAAGATTAAACGTTAAATGTAAGAAGACAGAATTCATGTTTCTCAGCTCAAAGAATCTACAATAACTCATGCATAAGCGAATGAAAGAATGTAAGAATAAAAGATTAAATATTGTATGTAAGAAGACAGAATCCTGGTTCTCAGCTAAAAGAATCTACAAGAACTCATGTATAAGCGAATGAAGGAATGTAAGAATAAAAGTTTAAACGTTAAAAGTAAGAAGACAGAATCCATGGTTCTCTGCTACAAGAATCTACAAGAACTCATGTATAATCGAATGAAGGAATGTAAGAATAAAAAAAGTAAACATTAAATGTAAGAAGACAGAATCCATGGTTCTCAGCTAAAAGAATCTACAAGAACTCATGCAAAAGCAATTAAGGAATGTAAGAATAAAATATTAAACATTACATGTTAGAAGACAGAATCCATGGTTCTCAGCTAAAAGAATCTACAAGAACTCATGCATAAGCGAATGAAGGAATGCAAGAATAAAAGATTAAACATTAAATGTAAGAAGACAGAATCCATGGTTCTCAGCTAAAAGAATCTACAAGAACTCAAGCATAAGCGAATGAAGGAATGTAAGAATAAAAGATTAAATATTGTATGTAAGAAGACGGAATCCTTGTTCTCAGCTAAAAGAATCTACAAGAGCTCATGTATAAGCGAATGAAGGAATGTAAGAATAAAAAATTAAACGTTAAAAGTAAGAAGACAGAATCCATGGTTCTCAGCTAAAAGAATCTACAAGAACTCATGTATAATCGGATGAAGTAATGTAAGAATAAAAAAATTAAACATTAAATGTAAGAAGACAGAATCCATAGTTCTCAGCTAAAAGAATCTACAAGAACTCATGCAAAAGCAATTAAGGAATGTAAGAATAAAAGATTAAACATTACATGTGAGAAGACAGAATCCATGGTTCTCAGCTAAAAGAATCTACAAGAACTCATGCAAAAGCTTATGAAGTAATGTAAGATTAAAAGATTAAACATTAAACGCAAGAAGACAGAATCCATGGTTCTCAGCTAAAAGAATCTTCAAGAACTCCTGTATAAGCGAATGATTGTATGTAAGAATAAAAGATTAAACGTTAAATGTAAGAAACAGAATCCATGGTTCTCAGCTAAAAGAATCTACAAGAACTCATGCATAAGCGAATGAAGGAATGTAAGTATAAAAGATTAAATATTGAATGGAAGAAGACAGAATCCAAGTTTATCAGGTAAAAGAATCTACAAGAACTCATGCATAATCGAATGTAGTAATGTAAGGATAACAGATTAAATATTGAATGTAAGAAGATAGACTCCATGGTTCTTAGCTAAAAGAATCTATAAGAACTCATGGATAAGCGAATGAAGGAATGTAAGAATAAAAGATTAAATATTGAATGTAAGAAGACAGAATCCTGGTTCTCAGCTAAAAGAATCTACAAGAACTCATGTATAAGCGAATGAAGGAATGTAAGAATAAAATATTAAACGTTAAATGTAAGAAGACAAAATCCATGGTTCTCAGCTAAAAGAATCTACAAGAACTCATGCATAAGCGAATGAAGGAATGTAAGGATAAAAGATTAAATATTGTATGTAAGAAGACGGAATCCTTGTTCTCAGCTAAAAGAATCTACAAGAGCTCATGTATAAGCGAATGAAGGAATGTAAGAATAAAAAATTAAACGTTAAAAGTAAGAAGACAGAATCCATGGTTCTCAGCTAAAAGAATCTACAAGAACTCATGTATAATCGGATGAAGTAATGTAAGAATAAAAAAATTAAACATTAAATGTAAGAAGACAGAATCCATAGTTCTCAGCTAAAAGAATCTACAAGAACTCATGCAAAAGCAATTAAGGAATGTAAGAATAAAATATTAAACATTACATGTGAGAAGACAGAATCCATGGTTCTCATCTAAAAGAATCTACAAGAACTCATGCCTAAGCGAATGAAGGAATGTGAGTATAAATGATTAAATATTGAATGTAAGAAGACAGAATCCAAGTTTCTCAGCTAAAAGAATCTACAAGAACTCATGCATAAGCGAATGAAGGAATGTAAGAATAAAAGATTAAACATTAAATGTAAGAAGACAGAATCCATGGTTCTCAGCTAAAAGAATCTACAAGAACTCATGCATAAGCGAATGAAGGAATGTAAGTATAAAAGATTAAATATTGCATGGAAGAAGACAGAATCCAAGTTTATCAGGTAAAAGAATCTACAAGAACTCATGCCTAAGTGAATGAAGGAATGTGAGTATAAATGATTAAATATTGAATGTAAGAAGACAGAATCCAAGTTTCTCAGCTAAAAGAATCTACAAGAACTCATGCATAAGCGAATGAAGGAATGTAAGAATAAAAGATTAAACATTGAATGTAAGAAGACAGAATCCATGGTTCTCAGCTAAAAGAATCTACAAGAACTCAAGCATAAGCGAATGAAGGAATGTAAGTATAAAAGATTAAATATTGCATGGAAGAAGACAGAATCCAAGTTTATCAGGTAAAAGAATCTACAAGAACTCATGCCTAAGTGAATGAAGGAATGTGAGTATAAATGATTAAATATTGAATGTAAGAAGACAGAATCCAAGTTTCTCAGCTAAAAGAATCTACAAGAACTCATGCATAAGCGAATGAAGGAATGTAAGAATAAAAGATTAAACATTGAATGTAAGAAGACAGAATCCATGGTTCTCAGCTAAAAGAATCTACAAGAACTCATGCATAAGCGAATGAAGGAATGTAAGTATAAAAGATTAAATATTGCATGGAAGAAGACAGAATCCAAGTTTATCAGGTAAAAGAATCTACAAGAACTCATGCCTAAGTGAATGAAGGAATGTGAGTATAAATGATTAAATATTGAATGTAAGAAGACAGAATCCAAGTTTCTCAGCTAAAAGAATCTACAAGAACTCATGCATAAGCGAATGAAGGAATGTAAGAATAAAAGATTAAACATTGAATGTAAGAAGACAGAATCCATGGTTCTCAGCTAAAAGAATCTACAAGAACTCAAGCATAAGCGAATGAAGGAATGTAAGTATAAAAGATTAAATATTGCATGGAAGAAGACAGAATCCAAGTTTATCAGGTAAAAGAATCTACAAGAACTCATGCCTAAGTGAATGAAGGAATGTGAGTATAAATGATTAAATATTGAATGTAAGAAGACAGAATCCAAGTTTCTCAGCTAAAAGAATCTACAAGAACTCATGCATAAGCGAATGAAGGAATGTAAGAATAAAAGATTAAATATTGAATTTAAGAAGACAGAATCCTGGTTCTCAGCTAAAAGAATCTACAAGACCTCATGCATAAACGAATGAAGGAATGTAAGAATAAATGATTAAACGTTAAATGTCAGAAGACAGAATCCATGGTTCTCAGCTAAAAGAATCTACAAGAACTCATGTATAAGCGAATGAAGCAATGTAAGAATAAAAGATTAAACATTAAATGTAAGAAGACAGAATCCATGGTCCTTAGCTAAAAGAATCTTCAAGAACTCATGCAAAAGCTTATGAAGTAATGTAAGATTAAAAGATTAAACATTAAACGCAAGAAGACAGAATCCATGGTTCTCAGCTAAAAGAATCTTCAAGAACTCCTGTATAAGCGAATGATTGTATGTAAGAATAAAAGATTAAACGTTAAATGTAAGAAACAGAATCCATGGTTCTCAGCTAAAAGAATCTACAAGAACTCATGCATAAGCGAATGAAGGAATGTAAGTATAAAAGATTAAATATTGAATGGAAGAAGACAGAATCCAAGTTTATCAGGTAAAAGAATCTACAAGAACTCATGCATAATCGAATGTAGTAATGTAAGGATAACAGATTAAATATTGAATGTAAGAAGATAGACTCCATGGTTCTTAGCTAAAAGAATCTATAAGAACTCATGGATAAGCGAATGAAGGAATGTAAGAATAAAAGATTAAATATTGAATGTAAGAAGACAGAATCCTGGTTCTCAGCTAAAAGAATCTACAAGAACTCATGTATAAGCGAATGAAGGAATGTAAGAATAAAATATTAAACGTTAAATGTAAGAAGACAGAATCAATGGTTCTCAGCTAAAAGAATCTACAAGAACTCATGTATAGTCGAATGAAGGAATGTAAGAATAAAAAATTAAATATTGAATGTAAGAAGACAAAATCCATGGTTCTCAGCTAAAAGAATCTACAAGAACTCATGCATAAGCGAATGAAGGAATGTAAGGATAAAAGATTAAATATTGTATGTAAGAAGACGGAATCCTTGTTCTCAGCTAAAAGAATCTACAAGAGCTCATGTATAAGCGAATGAAGGAATGTAAGAATAAAAGATTAAACGTTAAAAGTAAGAAGACAGAATCCATGGTTCTCAGCTAAAAGAATCTACAAGAACTCATGTATAATCGGATGAAGAAATGTAAGAATAAAAAAATTAAACATTAAATGTAAGAAGACAGAATCCATGGTTCTCAGCTAAAAGAATCTACAAGAACTCATGCAAAAGCAATTAAGGAATGTAAGAATAAAATATTAAACATTACATGTAAGAAGACAGAATCCATGGTTCTCAGCTAAAAGAATCTACAAGAACTCATGCATAAGCGAATGGAGGAATGTAAGAATAAAAGATTAAATATTGAATGTAAGAAGACAGAATCTAAGTTTCTCATCTAAAAGAATCTACAAGAACTCATGCCTAAGCGAATGAAGGAATGTGAGTATAAATGATTAAATATTGAATGTAAGAAGACAGAATCCAAGTTTCTCGGCTAAAAGAATTTACAAGATCTCATGCATAAGCGAATGAAGGAATGTAATAATAAAAGATTAAACATTAAATGTAAGAAGACAGAATCCATGGTTCTCAGCTAAAAGAATCTACAAGATCTCATGCATAAGCGAATGAAGGAATGTAAGAATAAAATAGTAAACGTTAAATGTAAGAAGACAGAATCCATGGTTCTCAGCTAAAAGAATCTACAAGAACTCATGCATAAGCGAATGAAGGAATGTAAGAATAAATGATTAACGTTAAATGTAAGAAGACAGAATCCATGGTTCTCAGCTAAAAGAATCTACAAGAACTCATGCATAAGCGAATAAAGGAATGTAAGAATAGAGGATTAAACGTTAAATGTAAGAAGACAGAATCCATGTTTCTCAGCTAAAAGAATCTACAAGAACTCATGTATAAGCGAATGAAGGAATGTAAGAATAAATGATTAACGTTAAATGTAAGAAGACAGAATCCATGGTTCTCAGCTAAAAGAATCTACAAGAACTCATGCATAAGCGAATGAAGGAATGTAAGAATAAAAGATTAAACGTTAAATGTAAGAAGACAGAATCCATGGTTCTCAGCTAAAAGAATCTACAAGAACTCATGTATAAACGAATGAAGGAATGTAAGAATAAATGATTAAAAGTTAAATGTAAGAAGACAGAATCCATGGTTCTCAGCTAAAAGAATCTACAAGAACTCATGTATAAGCGAATGAAGCAATTTAAGAATCAAAAATTAAACGTTAAATGTAAGAAGACAGAATCCATGGTTCTCAGCTAAAAGAATCTACAAGAACTCATGCATAAGCGAATGAATGAATGTAAGAATAAAAGATTAAACGTTAAATGTAAGAAGACAGAATCCATGTTTCTCAGCTAAAAGAATCTACAAGAACTCATGTATAAGCGAATGAAGGAATGTAAGAATAAATGATTAACGTTAAATGTAAGAAGACAGAATCCATGGTTCTCAGCTAAAAGAATCTAAAAGAACTCATGCATAAGGGAATGAAGGAATGTAAGAATAAAAGATTAAACGTTAAATGTAAGAAGACAGAATCCATGGTTCTCAGCTAAAAGAATCGACAAGAACTCATGCATAAGCGAATGAAGGAATGTAAGAATAAAAGCTTAAATATTGAATGTAAGAAGACAGAATCCTGGTTCTCAGCTAAAAGAATCTACAAGAACTCATGTATAATCGAATGAAGGAATGTAAGAATAAAAAAATTAAACATTAAATGTATGAAGACAGAATCCATGGTTCTCAGCTAAAATAATCTACAAGAACTCATGCAAAAGCGAATGAAAAAATGCAAGAATAAAAGATTAAACATTAAATGAAAGATGACAGAATCCATGGTTTTCAGCTAAAAGAATCTACAAGAACTCATGTATAAGCGAATGAATGAATGAATGTAAGAATAAAAGATTTAACGTTAAATGTAAGAAACAGAATCCATGGTTCTCAGCTAAAATAATCTACAAGAGCCCATGCATATGCGAATGTTGGAATGTAAGAATAAAAGTTTAAATATTGAATGTAAGAAGACAGAATCTAAATTTCTCATCTAAAAGAATCTACAAGAACTCATGCATAAGCGAATGAAGGAATGTGAGAATAAAAGATTAAATATTGAATGTAAGAAGACAGAATCCAAGTTTCTCAGCTAAAAGAATCTACAAGAACACATGCATAAGCGAATGAAGGAATGTAAGAATAAAAGATTACATATTGAATGTAAGAAGACAGAATCCATGGTTCTCAGCTTAAAGAATCTACAAGAACTCATGCATAAGCGAATGAAGGAATGTAAGAATAAAAGATTAAATATTGAATGGAAGAAGACAGAATCAAGTTTATCAGGTAAAAGAATCTACAATAACTCATGCATAACCGAATGTAGGAATGTAAGGATAACAGATTAAATTTTGAATGTAAGAAGACAGAATCCTGGTTTTCAGATAAAAGAATCTACAAGAACTCATGCATAAGCGAATGAAGGAATGTAAGAATAAATGATTAAAAGTTAAATGTAAGAAGACAGAATCCTGGTTCTCAGCTTAAAGAATCTACAAGAACTCATGCATAAGCGAATGAAGGAATGTAAGAATAAAATCTTAAACGTTAAATGTATGAAGACAGAATCCATGCTTCTCAGCTAAAATAATATACAAGATCTCATGTATAATCGAATGAAGGAATGTAAGAATAAAAGATTAAACATTCAATGTAAGAAGACAGAATCCATGTTTCTCAGCTAAAACAATCTACAAGCACTCATGTATAAGCGAATGAAGGAATGTAAGAATAAAAGATTAAACGTTAAATGTAAGAAGACAGAATCGATGGTTCTCAGCTAAAAGAATCTACAAGAACTCATGTATAAGCGAATGATGGAATGTAAGAATAAAAATTAAAATTTAAATGTAAGAAGAGAGAATCCTGGTTCTCAGCTAAAAGAATCTACAAGAACTCATGCATAAGCGAATGAAGGAATGTAAGAATAAATGATTAAAAGTTAAATGTAAGAAGACAGAATCCTGGTTCTCAGCTTAAAGAATCTACAAGAACTCATGCATAAGCGAATGAAGGAATGTAAGAATAAAATCTTAAACGTTAAATGTATGAAGACAGAATCCATGCTTCTCAGCTAAAATAATATACAAGATCTCATGTATAATCGAATGAAGGTATGTAAGAATAAAAGATTAAACATTCAATGTAAGAAGACAGAATCCATGTTTCTCAGCTAAAACAATCTACAAGCACTCATGTATAAGCGAATGAAGGAATGTAAGAATAAAAGATTAAACGTTAAATGTAAGAAGACAGAATCGATGGTTCTCAGCTAAAAGAATCTACAAGAACTCATGTATAAGCGAATGATGGAATGTAAGAATAAAAATTAAAATTTAAATGTAAGAAGAGAGAATCCTGGTTCTCAGCTAAAAGAATCTACAAGAACTCATGCATAAGCGAATGAAGGAATGTAAGAAAAACAGATTAAACTTTAAATGTAAGAAGACAGAATCCATGGTTCTCAGCTAAAAGAATCTACAAGAACTCATGTATAACCGAATGAATGAATGAATGTAAGAATAAAAGATTTAACGTTAAATGTAAGAAACAGAATCCATGGTTCTCAGCTAAAATAATCTACAAGAGCCCATGCATATGCGAATGTTGGAATGTAAGAATAAAAGTTTAAATATTGAATGTAAGAAGACAGAATCCAAGTTTCTCAGCTAAAAGAATCTACAAGAACACATGCATAAACGAATGAAGGAATGTAAGAATAAAAGATTACATATTGAATGTAAGAAGACAGAATCCATGGTTCTCAGCTTAAAGAATCTACAAGAACTCATGCATAAGCGAATGAAGGAATGTAAGAATAAAATCTTAAACGTTAAATGTATGAAGACAGAATCCATGCTTCTCAGCTAAAATAATATACAAGATCTCATGTATAATCGAATGAAGGTATGTAAGAATAAAAGATTAAACATTCAATGTAAGAAGACAGAATCCATGTTTCTCAGCTAAAACAATCTACAAGCACTCATGTATAACCGAATGAAGGAATGTAAGAATAAAAGATTAAACGTTAAATGTAAGAAGACAGAATCCATGGTTCTCAGCTAAAAGAATCTACAAGAACTCATGTATAAGCGAATGATGGAATGTAAGAATAAAAATTAAAATTTAAATGTAAGAAGAGAGAATCCATGGTTCTCAGCTAAAAGAATCTACAAGAAATCATGCATAAGCGAATGAAGGAATGTAAGGATAAAAGATTAAACGTTAAATGTAAGAAGACAGAATTCGTGGTTGTCAGCTAAAAGAATCTACAAGAAATCATGCATAAGCGAATGAAGGAATGTAAGAATAAAAGATTAAATATTGAATGTACGAAGACAGAATCCTGGTTCTCAGCTAAAAGAATCTACAAGAACTCATGTATAAGCGAATGAATGAATGAATGTAAGAATAAAAGATTTAACGTTAAATGTAAGAAACAGAATCCATGGTTCTCAGCTAAAATAATCTACAAGAGCCCATGCATAAGCGAATGTTGGAATGTAAGAATAAAAGTTTAAATATTGAATGTAAGAAGACAGAATCTAAATTTCTCATCTAAAAGAATCTACAAGAACTCGTGCATAAGCGAATGAAGGAATGTGACAATAAAAGATTAAATATTGAATGTAAGAAGACAGAATCCAAGTTTCTCAGCTAAAAGAATCTACAAGAACACATGCATAAGCGAATGAAGGAATGTAAGAATAAAAGATTACATATTGAATGTAAGAAGACAGAATCCATGGTTCTCAGCTTAAAGAATCTACAAGAACTCATGCATAAGCGAATGAAGGAATGTAAGAATAAAAGCTTAAACGTTAAATGTAAGAAGACAGAATCCATGGTTCTCAGCTAAAAGAATCTACAAGAACTCATGTATAAGCGAATGAATGAATGAATGTAAGAATAAAAGATTTAACGTTAAATGTAAGAAACAGAATCCATGGTTCTCAGCTAAAATAATCTACAAGAGCCCATGCATAAGCGAATGTTGGAATGTAAGAATAAAAGTTTAAATATTGAATGTAAGAAGACAGAATCTAAATTTCTCATCTAAAAGAATCTACAAGAACTCGTGCATAAGCGAATGAAGGAATGTGACAATAAAAGATTAAATATTGAATGTAAGAAGACAGAATCCAAGTTTCTCAGCTAAAAGAATCTACAAGAACACATGCATAAGCGAATGAAGGAATGTAAGAATAAAAGATTACATATTGAATATAAGAAGACAGAATCCATGGTTCTCAGCTTAAAGAATCTACAAGAACTCATGCATAAGCGAATGAAGGAATGTAAGAATAAAAGCTTAAACGTTAAATGTATGAAGACAGATTCCTGGTTCTCAGCTGAAAGAATCTACAAGAACTGATGCATAAGCGAATTAAGGAATGTAAGAATAAAAGATTGAACATTAAATGTAAGAAGACAGAATCCATGTTTCTCAGCTAAAACAATCTACAAGCACTCATGTATAAGCGAATGAAGGAATGTAAGAATAAAAGATTAAACGTTAAATGTAAGAAGACAGAATCGATGGTTCTCAGCTAAAAGAATCTACAAGAACTCATGTATGAGCGAATGAAGCAATGTAAGAATAAAAGATTAAACGTTAAATGTAAATAGACAGAATCCATGGTTCTCAGCTAAAAGAATATAGAAGAACTCATGTATAATCGAATGAAGGAATGTAAGAATAAAAGATTAAACATTAAATGTAAGGAGACGGAATCCATGGTTCTCAGCTAAAAGAATCTACAAGAACTCATGCAAAAGCTTATGAACGAATGTAAGAATAAAAGATTAAATATTAAATGCAAGAAGACATAATCCATGGTTCTCAGCTAAAAGAATCTTCAAGAACTCATGTATAAGCGAATGATTGTATGTAAGAATAAAAGATTAAACGTTAAATGTAAGAAACAGAATCCATGGTTCTCAGCTAAAAGAATCTACAAGATCTCATGCATAAGCGAATGAAGGAATGTAAGAAAAACAGATTAAACATTAAATGTAAGAAGACAGAATCCATGGTTCTCAGCTAAAAGAATCTACAAGAACTCATGTATAATCGAATGAAGGAATGTAAGAATAAAAGATTAAACATTAAATGTAAGAAGACGGAATCCATGGTTCTCAGCTAAAAGAATCTACAAGAACTCATGCATAAGCGAATGAAGGAATGTAAGAATAAAAGATTAAATATTGAATGGAAGAAGACAGAATCAAGTTTATCAGGTAAAAGAATCTACAAGAACTCATGCATAATCGAATGTAGGAATGTAATGATAACAGATTAAATTTTGAATGTAAGAAGACAGAATCCTGGTTCTCAGATAAAAGAATCTACAAGAACTCATGCATAAGCGAATGAAGAAATGTAAGAATAAAAGATTAAACATTAAATGTAAGAAGACAGAATCCATGGTTCTCCGCTAAAAGAACCTACTAGAACTCATGTATAAGCGAATGAAGAAATGAATGTAAGAATAAAAGATTTAACGTTAAATGTAAGAAACAGAATCCATGGTTCTCAGCTAAAATAATCTACAAGAGCCCATGCATAAGCGAATGAAGGAATGTAAGAATAAAAGATTAAACATTGAATGTAAGAAGACAGAATCCAAGTTTCTCAGCTAAAAGAATCTACAATAACTCATGCATAAGCGAATGAAGGAATGTAAGAATAAATGATTAAACGTTAAATGTAAGAAGACAGAATCCATGGTTCTCAGCTAAAAGAATCTACAAGAACACATGCATAAGCGAATGAAGGAATGTAAGAATAAAAGATTACATATTGAATGTTAGAAGACAGAATCCATGGTTCTCAGCTAAAAGAATCTACAAGAACTCATGCATAAGCGAATGAAGGAATGTAAGAATAAATGGTTAAACATTAAATGTAAGAAGACAGAATCCTGGTTCTCAGCTAAAAGAATCTACAAGAACTCATGTATAATCGAATGAAGGAATGTAAGAATAAAAGATTAAACATTAAATGTAAGAAGACGGAATCCATGGTTCTCAGCTAAAAGAATCTACAAGAACTCATGCAAAAGCTTATGAACGAATGTAAGAATAAAAGATTAAATATTAAATGCAAGAAGAGAGATTCCATTCTTCTCAGCTAAAAGAATCTACAAGAACTCATGTATAAGCGAATGATTGTATGTAAGATTAAAAGATTAAACGTTAAATGTAAGAAACAGAATCCATGGTTTTCAGCTAAAAGAATCTACAAGAACTCATGCATAAGCGAATGAAGGAATGTAAGAATAAAAGATTAAATATTGAATGTAAGAAGACAGAATCCTGGTTCTCAGCTAAAAGAATCTACAAGAACTCATGCATAAGCGAATGAAGGAATGTAAGAATAAAAAATTAAACATTAAATGTAAGAAGACAGAATCCATGGTTCTCAGCTAGAAGAATCTACAAGAACTCATGCAAAAGCGAATGAAGGAATGTAAGGATAAAAGATTAAACATTAAATGTAAGAAACAGAATCCATGGTTCTCAGCTAAAAGAATCTACAAGATCCCGTGCATAAGCGAATGAAGGAATGTAAGAATAAATATTAAATATTGAATGTAAGAAGACAGAATCCAAGTTTCTCAGCTAAAAGAATCTACAAGAACACATGCATAAGCGAATGAAGGAATGTAAGTATAAATGATTAAACGTTAAATGTAAGAAGACAGAATCCATGTTTCTCAGCTAAAAGAATCTACAAGAACACATGCATAAGCGAATGAAAGAATGTAAGAATAAAAGATTACATATTGAATGTTAGAAGACAGAATCCATGGTTCTCAGCTAAAAGAATCTACAAGAACTCATGCATAAGCGAATGAAGGAATGTAAGAATAAAAGGTTAAACGTTAAATGTAAGAAGACAGAATCCTGGTTCTCAGCTAAAAGAATCTACAAGAACTCATGCATAAGCGAATGAAGGATTGTAAGAATAAAAATTAAACTTTAAATGTAAGAAGACAGAATCCTGGTTCTCAGCTAAAAGAATCTACAAGAACTCATGTATAAGCGAATGAAGGATTGTAAGAATAAAAATTAAACTTTAAATGTAAGAAGACAGAATCCTGGTTCTCAGCTAAAAGAATCAACAAGAACTCATGCATAAGCGAATGAAGGAATCTAAGAATAAAAGATTAAACATTAAATGTAAGAAGACAGAATCCATGGTTCTCAGCTAAAAGTATCTACAAGAACTCATGTATAAGCGAATGAAGGAATGTAAGAATAAAAGATTAAATATTGAATGGAAGAAGACAGAATCAAGTTTATCAGGTAAAAGAATCTACAAGAACTCATGCATAATCGAATATAGGAATGTAAGTATAACAGATTAAATTTTGAATGTAAGAAGACAGAATACTGGTTCTCAGATAAAAGAATCTACAAGAACTCATGCATAAGCGAATGAAGGATTGTAAGAATAAAAATTAAACTTTAAATGTAAGAAGATAAAATCCTGGTTCCCAGCTAAAAGAATCTACAAGAACTCATCTATAAGCGAATGAAGGATTGTAAGAATAAAAATTAAACTTTAAATGTAAGAAGACAGAATCCTGGTTCTCAGTTAAAAGAATCTACAAGAACTCATGCATAAGCGAATGAAGGAATGTCAGAATAAAAGTTTACATATTGAATGTAAGAAGACAGAATCCATGGTTCTCAGCTAAAAGAATCTACAAGAACTCATGTATAAGTGAATGAAGCAATGTAAGAATAAAAGATTAAACGTTAAATGTAAGAAGACAGAATCCATGTTTCTCAGCTAAAAGAATATACAAGAACTCATGTATAATCGAATGAAGGAATGTAAGAATAAAAGATTAAACATTAAATGTAAGAAGACGGAATCCATGGTTCTCAGCTAAAAGAATCTACAAGAACTCATGCAAAAGCTTATGAACGAATGTAAGAATAAAAGATTAAATATTAAATGCAAGAAGAGAGAATCCATTCTTCTCAGCTAAAAGAATCTACAAGAACTCATGTATAAGCGAATGATTGTATGTAAGATTAAAAGATTAAACGTTAAATGTAAGAAACAGAATCCATGGTTTTCAGCTAAAAGAATCTACAAGAACTCATGCATAAGCGAATGAAGGAATGTAAGAATAAAAGATTAAATATTGAATGGAAGAAGACAGAATCAAGTTTATCAGGTAAAAGAATCTACAATAACTCATGCATAACCGAATGTAGGAATGTAAGGATAACAGATTAAATTTTGAATGTAAGAAGACAGAATCCTGGTTTTCAGATAAAAGAATCTACAAGAACTCATGCATAAGCGAATGAAGGAATGTAAGAATAAAAGATTAAATATTGAATGTAAGAAGACAGAATCCTGGTTCTCAGATAAAAGAATCTACAGGAACTCATGCATAAGCGAATGAAGGAATGTAAGAAAAACAGATTAAACGTTAAATGTAAGAAGACAGAATCCATGGTTCTCAGCTAAAAGAATCTACAAGAACTCATGTATAAGCGAATAAAGGAATGTAAGAATAAAATATAAACGTTAAATGTAAGAAGACAGAATCCTGGTTCTCAGCTAAAAGAATCTACAAGAACTCATGCATAATCGAATGAAGGAATGTAAGAATAAAAGATTAAACATTAAATGTAAGAAGATAGAATCCATGGTTCTCAGCTAAAAGAACCTACAAGAACTCATGCATAAGCGAATGAAGGAATGTAAGAATAAAAGATTAAATATTGTATGTAAGAAGACAGAATCCATGATTCTCAGCTAAAAGAATCTACAAGAACTCATGCAAAAGCGAATGAAGGAATGTAAGAATAAAAGATTAAATATTGTATGTAAGAAGACAGAATCCATGATTCTCAGCTAAAAGAATCTACAAGAACTCATGCAAAAGCGAATGAAGTAATGTAAGAATAAAATATAAACGTTAAATGTAAGAAGACAGAATCCTGGTTCTCAGCTAAAAGAATCTACAAGAACTCATGCATAATCGAATGAAGGAATGTAAGAATAAAAGATTAAACATTAAATGTAAGAAGATAGAATCCATGGTTCTCAGCTAAAAGAACCTACAAGAACTCATGCATAAGCGAATGAAGGAATGTAAGAATAAAAGATTAAATATTGTATGTAAGAAGACAGAATCCATGATTCTCAGCTAAAAGAATCTACAAGAACTCATGGAAAAGCGAATGAAGTAATGTAAGAATAAAAGTTTAAACGTTAAATGTAAGAAGACAGAATCCTGGTTCTCAGCTAAAAGAATCTACAAGAACTCATGCATAAGCGAATGAAGGAATGTAAGAATAAAAAATTAAACATTAAATGTAAGAAGACAGAATCCATGGTTCTCAGCTAAAAGAATCTACAAGAACTCATGCAAAAGCGAATGAAGGAATGTAAGGATAAAAGATTAAACATTAAATGTAAGAAACAGAATCCATGGTTCTCAGCTAAAAGAATCTACAAGGTCCCGTGCATAAGCGAATGAAGGAATGTAAGAATAAATATTAGATATTGAATGTAAGAAGACAGAATCCAAGTTTCTCAGCTAAAAGAATCTACAATAACTCATCCATAAGCGAATGAAGTAATGTAAGTATAAATGATTAAACGTTAAATGTAAGAAGACAGAATCCTGGTTCTCAGCTAAAAGAATCTACAAGAACTCATGTATAAGCGAATGAAGGATTGTAAGAATAAAAATTAAACTTTAAATGTAAGAAGACAGAATCCTGGTTCTCAGCTAAAAGAATCAACAAGAACTCATGCATAAGCGAATGAAGGAATCTAAGAATAAAAGATTAAACATTAAATGTAAGAAGACAGAATCCATGGTTCTCAGCTAAAAGTATCTACAAGAACTCATGTATAAGCGAATGAAGGAATGTAAGAATAAAAGATTAAATATTGAATGGAAGAAGACAGAATCAAGTTTATCAGGTAAAAGAATCTACAAGAACTCATGCATAATCGAATATAGGAATGTAAGGATAACAGATTAAATTTTGAATGTAAGAAGACAGAATACTGGTTCTCAGATAAAAGAATCTACAAGAACTCATGCATAAGCGAATGAAGGAATGTAAGAATAAAATATTAAACGTTAAATGTAAGAAGACAGAATCCATGGTTCTCAGCTAAAAGAATCTACAAGAACTCATGTATAAGCGAATGAAGGAATGTAAGAATAAAATATTAAACGTTAAATGTAAGAAGACAGAATCCTGGTTCTCAGCTAAAAGAATCTACAAGAACTCATGCATAAGCGAATGAAGGAATGTAAGAATAAAAGATTAAACGTTAAAAGTAAGAAGACAGAATCCATGGTTCTCAGCTAAAATAATCTACTAGAAGTCATGCAAAAGCGAATGAAGTAATGTAAGAATAAAAGATTAAACATTAAATGAAAGATGACAGAATCCATGGATCTCAGCTAAAAGAATCTACAGTAACTGATGCATAAGCGAATGAAGGAATTTAAGAATATATGATTAAACGTTAAATGTAAGAAACAGAATCCATGGTTTTCAGCTAAAAGAATCTACAAGAACACATGCATAAGCGAATGAAGGAATGTAAGAATAAAAGATTACATATTGAATGTTAGAAGACAGAATCCATGGTTCTCAGCTAAAAGAATCTACAAGAACTCATGCATAAGCGAATGAAGGAATGTAAGAATAAAAGGTTAAACGTTAAATGTAAGAAGACAGAATCCTGGTTCTCAGCTAAAAGAATCTACAAGAACTCATGCATAAGCGAATGAAGGATTGTAAGATTAAAAATTAAACTTTAAATGTAAGAAGACAGAATCCTGGTTCCCAGCTAAAAGAATCTACAAGAACACATGTATAAGCGAATGAAGGATTGTAAGAATAAAAATTAAACTTTGAATGTAAGAAGACAGAATCCTGGTTCTCAGCTAAAAGAATCTACAAGAACTCAAGCATAAGCGAATGAAGGATTGTAAGAATAAAAATTAAACTTTAAATGTAAGAAGACAGAATCCTGGTTCTCAGCTAAAAGAATCTACAAGAACTCATGTATAAGCGAATGAAGGATTGTAAGAATAAAAATTAAACTTTAAATGTAAGAAGACAGAATCCTGGTTCTCAGCTAAAAGAATCTACAAGAACTCATGCATAAGCGAATGAAGGATTGTAAGAATAAAAATTAAACTTTAAATGTAAGAAGACAGAATCCTGGTTCTCAGCTAAAAGAATCTACAAGAACTCATGCATAAGCGAATGAAGGATTGTAAGAATAAAAATTAAACTTTAAATGTAAGAAGACAGAATCCTGGTTCTCAGCTAAAAGAATCTACAAGAACTCATGCATAAGCGAATGAAGGATTGTAAGAATAAAAATTAAACTTTAAATGTAAGAAGACAGAATCCTGGTTCTCAGCTAAAAGAATCTACAAGAACTCATGCATAAGCGAATGAAGGATTGTAAGAATAAAAATTAAACTTTAAATGTAAGAAGACAGAATCCTGGTTCTCAGCTAAAAGAATCTACAAGAACTCATGCATAAGCGAATGAAGGATTGTAAGAATAAAAATTAAACTTTAAATGTAAGAAGACAGAATCCTGGTTCTCAGCTAAAAGAATCTACAAGAACTCATGCATAAGCGAATGAAGGATTGTAAGAATAAAAATTAAACTTTAAATGTAAGAAGACAGAATCCTGGTTCTCAGCTAAAAGAATCTACAAGAACTCATGCATAAGCGAATGAAGGATTGTAAGAATAAAAATTAAACTTTAAATGTAAGAAGACAGAATCCTGGTTCTCAGCTAAAAGAATCTACAAGAACTCATGCATAAGCGAATGAAGGATTGTAAGAATAAAAATTAAACTTTAAATGTAAGAAGACAGAATCCTGGTTCTCAGCTAAAAGAATCTACAAGAACTCATGCATAAGCGAATGAAGGATTGTAAGATTAAAAATTAAACTTTAAATGTAAGAAGACAGAATCCTGGTTCTCAGCTAAAAGAATCTACAAGAACTCATGCATAAGCGAATGAAGGATTGTAAGAATAAAAATTAAACTTTAAATGTAAGAAGACAGAATCCTGGTTCTCAGCTAAAAGAATCTACAAGAACTCATGCATAAGCGAATGAAGGATTGTAAGAATAAAAATTAAACTTTAAATGTAAGAAGACAGAATCCTGGTTCTCAGCTAAAAGAATCTACAAGAACTCATGCATAAGCGAATGAAGGATTGTAAGAATAAAAATTAAACTTTAAATGTAAGAAGACAGAATCCTGGTTCTCAGCTAAAAGAATCTACAAGAACTCATGCATAAGCGAATGAAGGATTGTAAGAATAAAAATTAAACTTTAAATGTAAGAAGACAGAATCCTGGTTCTCAGCTAAAAGAATCTACAAGAACTCATGCATAAGCGAATGAAGGATTGTAAGAATAAAAATTAAACTTTAAATGTAAGAAGACAGAATCCTGGTTCTCAGCTAAAAGAATCTACAAGAACTCATGCATAAGCGAATGAAGGATTGTAAGAATAAAAATTAAACTTTAAATGTAAGAAGACAGAATCCTGGTTCTCAGCTAAAAGAATCTACAAGAACTCATGCATAAGCGAATGAAGGATTGTAAGAATAAAAATTAAACTTTAAATGTAAGAAGACAGAATCCTGGTTCTCAGCTAAAAGAATCTACAAGAACTCATGCATAAGCGAATGAAGGATTGTAAGAATAAAAATTAAACTTTAAATGTAAGAAGACAGAATCCTGGTTCTCAGCTAAAAGAATCTACAAGAACTCATGCATAAGCGAATGAAGGATTGTAAGAATAAAAATTAAACTTTAAATGTAAGAAGACAGAATCCTGGTTCTCAGCTAAAAGAATCTACAAGAACTCATGCATAAGCGAATGAAGGATTGTAAGATTAAAAATTAAACTTTAAATGTAAGAAGACAGAATCCTGGTTCTCAGCTAAAAGAATCTACAAGAACTCATGCATAAGCGAATGAAGGATTGTAAGAATAAAAATTAAACTTTAAATGTAAGAAGACAGAATCCTTGTTCTCAGCTAAAAGAATCTACAAGAACTCATGCATAAGCGAATGAAGGATTGTAAGAATAAAAATTAAACTTTAAATGTAAGAAGACAGAATCCTGGTTCTCAGCTAAAAGAATCTACAAGAACTCATGCATAAGCGAATGAAGGATTGTAAGATTAAAAATTAAACTTTAAATGTAAGAAGACAGAATCCTGGTTCTCAGCTAAAAGAATCTACAAGAACTCATGCCTAAGCGAATGAAGGATTGTAAGAATAAAAATTAAACTTTAAATGTAAGAAGACAGAATCCTTGTTCTCAGCTAAAAGAATCTACAAGAACTCATGCATAAGCGAATGAAGGATTGTAAGAATAAAAATTAAACTTTAAATGTAAGAAGACAGAATCCTGGTTCTCAGCTAAAAGAATCTACAAGAACTCATGCATAAGCGAATGAAGGATTGTAAGAATAAAAATTAAACTTTAAATGTAAGAAGACAGAATCCTGGTTCTCAGCTAAAAGAATCTACAAGAACTCATGCATAAGCGAATGAAGGATTGTAAGAATAAAAATTAAACTTTAAATGTAAGAAGACAGAATCCTGGTTCTCAGCTAAAAGAATCTACAAGAACTCATGCATAAGCGAATGAAGGATTGTAAGAATAAAAATTAAACTTTAAATGTAAGAAGACAGAATCCTGGTTCTCAGCTAAAAGAATCTACAAGAACTCATGCATAAGCGAATGAAGGATTGTAAGAATAAAAATTAAACTTTAAATGTAAGAAGACAGAATCCTGGTTCTCAGCTAAAAGAATCTACAAGAACTCATGCATAAGCGAATGAAGGATTGTAAGAATAAAAATTAAACTTTAAATGTAAGAAGACAGAATCCTGGTTCTCAGCTAAAAGAATCTACAAGAACTCATGCATAAGCGAATGAAGGATTGTAAGAATAAAAATTAAACTTTAAATGTAAGAAGACAGAATCCTGGTTCTCAGCTAAAAGAATCTACAAGAACTCATGCATAAGCGAATGAAGGATTGTAAGAATAAAAATTAAACTTTAAATGTAAGAAGACAGAATCCTGGTTCTCAGCTAAAAGAATCTACAAGAACTCATGCATAAGCGAATGAAGGATTGTAAGAATAAAAATTAAACTTTAAATGTAAGAAGACAGAATCCTGGTTCTCAGCTAAAAGAATCTACAAGAACTCATGCATAAGCGAATGAAGGATTGTAAGAATAAAAATTAAACTTTAAATGTAAGAAGACAGAATCCTGGTTCTCAGCTAAAAGAATCTACAAGAACTCATGCATAAGCGAATGAAGGATTGTAAGATTAAAAATTAAACTTTAAATGTAAGAAGACAGAATCCTGGTTCTCAGCTAAAAGAATCTACAAGAACTCATGCATAAGCGAATGAAGGATTGTAAGAATAAAAATTAAACTTTAAATGTAAGAAGACAGAATCCTGGTTCTCAGCTAAAAGAATCTACAAGAACTCATGCTTAAGCGAATGAAGGAATGTCAGAATAAAAGATTAAACATTAAATGTAAGAAGACAGCATCCATGGTTCTCAGCTAAAAGAATCTACAAGAACTCATGTATAAGCGAATGAAGGATTGTATGAATAAAAATTAAACTTTAAATGTAAGAAGACAGAATCCTTGTTCTCAGCTAAAAGAATCTACAAGAACACATGCATAAGCGAATGAAGGATTGTAAGAATAAAAATTAAACTTTAAATGTAAGAAGACAGAATCCTGGTTCTCAGCTAAAAGAATCTACAAGAACTCATGCTTAAGCGAATGAAGGAATGTCAGAATAAAAGATTAAACATTAAATGTAAGAAGACAGCATCCATGGTTCTCAGCTAAAAGAATCTACAAGAACTCATGTATAAGCGAATGAAGGATTGTATGAATAAAAATTAAACTTTAAATGTAAGAAGACAGAATCCTTGTTCTCAGCTAAAAGAATCTACAAGAACACATGCATAAGCGAATGAAGGAATGTAAGAATAAAAGATTACATATTGAATGTAAGAAGACAGAATCCATGGTTCTCAGCTAAAAGAATCTACATGAACTCATGTATAAGCGAATGAAGGATTGTAAGAATAAAAATTAAACTTTAAATGTAAGAAGACAGAATCCATGGTTCTCAGCTAAAAGAATCTACAAGAACACATGCATAAGCGAATGAAGGAATGTAAGAATAAAAGATTACATATTGAATATAAGAAGACAGAATCCATGGTTCTCAGCTAAAAGAATCTACAAGAACTCATGCATAAGCGAATGAAGGAATGTAAGAATAAAAGGTTAAACGTTAAATGTAAGAAGACAGAATCCTGGTTCTCAGCTAAAAGAATCTACAAGAACTCATGCATAAGCGAATGAAGGAATGTAAGAATAAAAGGTTAAACGTTAAATGTAAGAAGACAGAATCCTGGTTCTCAGCTAAAAGAATCTACAAGAACTCATGCATAAGCGAATGAAGGATTGTAAGAATAAAAATTAAACTTTAAATGTAAGAAGACAGAATCCTGGTTCTCAGCTAAAAGAATCTACAAGAACTCATGTATAAGCGAATGAAGGATTGTAAGAATAAAAATTAAACTTTAAATGTAAGAAGACAGAATCCTGGTTCTCAGCTAAAAGAATCTACAAGAACTCATGCATAAGCGAATGAAGGAATGTAAGAATAAATGATTAAACATTAAATGTAAGAAGACAGAATCCATGGTTCTCAAGTAAAAGAATCTACAATAACTCATGCCTAAGCGAAAGAAGGTATGTAAGAATAAAAGATAAAACGTTAAATGTAAGAAGACAGAATCCTGGTTCTCAGCTAAAAGAATCTAGAAGAACTCATGTATAAGCGAATGAAGGAATGTAAGAATAAAATATTAAACATTAAATGTAAGAAGACAGAATCCATGGTTCTCAGCTAAAAGAATCTACAAGAACTCATATCATAAGCGAATGAAGAAATGTAAGAATAAAAGTTTAAATATTGAATGTAAGAAGACAGAATCCTGGTTCTCAGCTAAAAGAATCTACAAGAACTCATGCATAATCGAATGAAGGAATGTAAGAATAAAAGGTTAAACGTTAAATGTAAGAAGACAGAATCCTGGTTCTCAGCTAAAAGAATCTACAAGAACTCATGCATAAGCGAATGAAGGATTGTAAGAATAAAAATTAAACTTTAAATGTAAGAAGACAGAATCCTGGTTCCCAGCTGAAAGAATCTACAAGAACTCATGTATAAGCGAATGAAGGATTGTAAGAATAAAAATTAAACTTTAAATGTAAGAAGAAAGAATCCTGGTTCTCAGCTAAAAGAATCTACAAGAACTCATGTATAAGCGAATGAAGGATTGTAAGAATAAAAATTAAACTTTAAATGTAAGAAGACAGAATCCTGGTTCTCAGCTAAAAGAATCTACAAGAACTCATGCATAAGCGAATGAAGGAATGTAAGAATAAAAGATTAAACATTAAATGTAAGAAGACAGAATCCATGGTTCTCAGCTAAAAGTATCTACAAGAACTCATGTATAAGCGAAGGAAGGATTGTAAGAATAAAAATTAAACTTTAAATGTAAGAAGACAGAATCCTGGTTCTCAGCTAAAAGAATCTACAAGAACTCATGTATATGCGAATGAAGGATTGTAAGAATAAAAATTAAACTTTAAATGTGAGAAGACAGAATCCTGGTTCCCAGCTAAAAGAATCTACAAGAACTCATGCATAAGCGAATGAAGAAATGTAAGAATAAAAGATTAAACATTAAATGTAAGAAGACAGCATCCATGGTTCTCAGCTAAAAGAATCTACAAGAACTCATGTATAAGCGAATGAAGGATTGTATGAATAAAAATTAAACTTTAAATGTAAGAAGACAGAATCCATGGTTCTCAGCTAAAAGAATCTACAAGAACTCATATCATAAGCGAATGAAGGAATGTAAGAATAAAAGTTTAAATATTGAATGTAAGAAGACAGAATCCTGGTTCTCAGCTAAAAGAATCTACAAGAACTCATGCATAATCGAATGAAGGAATGTAAGAATAAAAGGTTAAACGTTAAATGTAAGAAGACAGAATCCTGGTTCTCAGCTAAAAGAATCTACAAGAACTCATGCATAAGCGAATGAAGGATTGTAAGAATAAAAATTAAACTTTAAATGTAAGAAGACAGAATCCTGGTTCCCAGCTGAAAGAATCTACAAGAACTCATGTATAAGCGAATGAAGGATTGTAAGAATAAAAATTAAACTTTAAATGTAAGAAGACAGAATCCTGGTTCTCAGCTAAAAGAATCTACAAGAACTCATGCATAAGCGAATGAAGGAATGTAAGAATAAAAGATTAAACATTAAATGTAAGAAGACAGCATCCATGGTTCTCAGCTAAAAGTATCTACAAGAACTCATGTATAAGGGAATGAAGGATTGTAAGAATAAAAATTAAACTTTAAATGTAAGAAGACAGAATCCTGGTTCTCAGCTAAAAGAATCTACAAGAACTCATGTATATGCGAATGAAGGATTGTAAGAATAAAAATTAAACTTTAAATGTGAGAAGACAGAATCCTGGTTCCCAGCTAAAAGAATCTACAAGAACTCATGCATAAGCGAATGAAGGAATGTAAGAATAAAAGATTAAACATTGAATGTAAGAAGACAGCATCCATGGTTCTCAGCTAAAAGAATCTACAAGAACTCATGTATAAGCGAATGAAGGATTGTAAGAATAAAAATTAAACTTTAAATGTAAGAAGACAGAATCCTGGTTCTCAGCTAAAAGAATCTACAAGAACTCATGTATATGCGAATGAAGGATTGTAAGAATAAAAATTAAACTTTAAATGTGAGAAGACAGAATCCTGGTTCCCAGCTAAAAGAATCTACAAGAACTCATGCATAAGCGAATGAAGGAATGTCAGAATAAAAGATTAAACATTGAATGTAAGAAGACAGCATCCATGGTTCTCAGCTAAAAGAATCTACAAGAACTCATGTATAAGGGAATGAAGGATTGTAAGAATAAAAATTAAACTTTAAATGTAAGAAGACAGAATCCTGGTTCTCAGCTAAAAGAATCTACAAGAACTCATGTATATGCGAATGAAGGATTGTAAGAATAAAAATTAAACTTTAAATGTGAGAAGACAGAATCCTGGTTCCCAGCTAAAAGAATCTACAAGAACTCATGCATAAGCGAATGAAGGAATGTCAGAATAAAAGATTAAACATTGAATGTAAGAAGACAGCATCCATGGTTCTCAGCTAAAAGAATCTACAAGAACTCATGTATAAGGGAATGAAGGATTGTAAGAATAAAAATTAAACTTTAAATGTAAGAAGACAGAATCCTGGTTCTCAGCTAAAAGAATCTACAAGAACTCATGTATATGCGAATGAAGGATTGTAAGAATAAAAATTAAACTTTAAATGTGAGAAGACAGAATCCTGGTTCCCAGCTAAAAGAATCTACAAGAACTCATGCATAAGCGAATGAAGGAATGTCAGAATAAAAGATTAAACATTGAATGTAAGAAGACAGCATCCATGGTTCTCAGCTAAAAGAATCTACATGAACTCATGTATAAGCGAATGAAGGATTGTAAGAATAAAAATTAAACTTTAAATGTAAGAAGACAGAATCCTGGTTCTCAGCTAAAAGAATCTACAAGAACACATGCATAAGCGAATGAAGGAATGTAAGAATAAAAGATTACATATTGAATATAAGAAGACAGAATCCATGGTTCTCAGCTAAAAGAATCTACAAGAACTCATGCATAAGCGAATGAAGGAATGTAAGAATAAAAGGTTAAACGTTAAATGTAAGAAGACAGAATCCTGGTTCTCAGCTAAAAGAGTCTACAAGAACTCATGCATAAGCGAATGAAGGTTTGTAAGAATAAAAATTAAACTTTAAATGTAAGAAGACAGAATCCTGGTTCTCAGCTAAAAGAATCTACAAGAACTCATGTATAAGCGAATGAAGGAATGTAAGAATAAAATATTAAACATTAAATGTAAGAAGACAGAATCCTGGTTCTCAGCTAAAAGAATCTACAAGAACTTATGCATAAGCGAATGAAGGAATGTAAGAATAAAAGTTTAAATATTGAATGTAAGAAGACAGAATCCTGGTTCTCAGCTAAAAGAATCTACAAGAACTCATGCATAATCGAATGAAGGAATTTAAGAATAAAAGATTAAACATCAATTATAAGAAGACAGAATCCATCTTTTACAGCAAAAAGAAACTACAAGAACTCCTACAGAATTTAGAGAAGGAAATCGAGGAAAAAAAGAACTAAACATCAGTTACTTCTCACGAAAAGTTTGCAAATTGGAAATGCAAGTTGCAAATTGGAGATGCCAAAATCAAGCAAGTACAACAATTTATTTATCTAGGAATTGTTTTAACAGAGGACGTATGTGACACTGAAATCCAACGGTGTATTGAGAATAGAGAAAGCTGCTTTCAAATATCTAAGCAAAGTAATAAGGAACAGAACAATTTCGTTAGAAACAAAGACAATAATACGGAGCTGCTATTTCATATCAGTCCTACCATATGGCAGTGAATGTTTAAGTTTCCATATGGAGAAGAGACTTGGAGCAACATAAATCTGCTTATACTGAGAATACCATGGGCTGAACATGTGAACAACGATGAAGTTTTAGGGAAAATGTATTATAAAGGACAGTTATAATTACTATCGAGAAGAGGACGTTGTGACACATAATGAGGAAAGAGTGCTTGGAAAATGTGAACCTCACAGGACAGATGGAAGTTAAGAGGGACAGAGAATAACAATGCCTAACCTACTGTTGAAACTTGACTAATGCATGGAATAATAATACAACACAAAATGTACTTAGAACAAAATGTATTGAAACAAGAAAGTGTACACAATATTTACATATAGTCTTTTGTATATTCCTGGGAAGACCGTTCCTGGAATGTGTGTTGACTGAGTCGCAGTCGGGCAGAGTCTGTGGTTGAATCTCTTGATTCGTCCCCGGTACCAACCATATTTATATGGTCGGTACTCCACTATGCAAATAAGGTGGATCCTGCCACAACACCTACCTAGGGAGCTTCAGTAAAAGTATGGTGGAACAGGGTTTAGGCAATCATGGCTCCCAAGAAAAAAAAATTTTTTTGGTGGGATGGTACTGATTTGTTTCGCCATACTTTAGCCTCCATGATTAATTTACATTAAATATAAATGGGTTTAACCTCACTGTTACTGACGCAGAACGTGAATTCGACGATTCGATTTTAAGTCCCAATCTCGTCTCTGTCGTGTCCATTTTGTACTAAGGCGTTTTAGGAAAGAAAACAATTTATCTTCCAATTAAATGACGGGGTAGACTGCGATCTTGTACTGCGCTTAACTTCTTAAAGTCTAGGTACGGAAAATTAAAGAATAATTATTATGAAAATATTTATAGAAAAGGGAAGTTATATTACGGCGTTGGAAATGTGACCGAAGCTGAGTTGGCGCCTCAGGACCAATAACCTTGCAGCGTCTTTATTATTTTTTTTATTTTATAAAGAATTTATAAATTTATATCACGAGCACCAAACCAGATATAGTAACAGTATTCAAAGCACGGACGAATTGTAGAATTTGTCCGAGAGCTTCTGGAGATAAAAATTGTCTAGTACGGCATAAGGGCATCCAATAATGTATTTATCAAGAAGACTAACAAACACCTAAATTAATTATTCAAATATAGAGAAAGAAGCATTGGCTATCGTTCTGGACAACTACTATAACCCGACAATTTTTAACTGGGAAAAAATTCTGTTAAGAAGTGATCATAGACCATTAGAGTTTATATTTAACCCACGGAAAGAATTACCCAAAGTCACGACATCGAGGTTACTAAGATTGGGGATAAGATCGATGGCATTTGACTTTGATATAGAATATGTCAAAGGAAATTCAATTCCACATGTAGATGCACTATCGCGATTTTACAAGGCGTCAAAAGATAAAACAGAAGAAGAATTTGAAGATGCATTCTTACATTGGGTAGAGACTGATGTTTTGTCTTTAGATAGAATGGCTGCGGAAACTAGACATGATCCAGTACTAGGTAGGATAATATCGAGAATAAGAAAAAAACTCATGGGGAAATTGTTCTAGGGCGGAAAGACCCTACAAAGAAATAAGACAGAAATTAACGATAGAACTGGAGTGATTTGTAATGGGGATTTGGTAGAGCCCCCAGAAACACAAAGAAATTTGGTAATAAAAAGTCTGCATGATATACACTGTGAAGTAGCGACCACACAAAAAATGGATAACATTAGAAGCATGGTGGCCGGGATATTCAAGAGATGTCGAAGAATATATAAAAAGGTGCAAAAAATGTAAAGAATTGAGAAACTTTACACAGACTACTTTATATTCCTGGCCCAGAGAAGTGGAGCCATGGAGTCAGGTGCATATGGATCATGTGTATATTACTGGAGTGGGACTCTTATTAATTCTAGTAGACTCTTTTTCAGTATGGCCTGAAATAATCCGGGTGCCAGACAAGAAAAGTTCTACGATAAAACAGATTTTAAGGTTCATATTTTCCAGAAACGGCATACCAAAAACCCTGGTATCTGACAACGCACCAGAATTTTGTGATGAAGATCTTAATTTATGGTTAGAAAAAATAGGATGTAAACCATATAAGACACCCCCATATCACCCTCAGTCGAACGGGTTAGCGGAAAGAATGGTGCAGACCGTAAAAACGGGACTAGAAGCATGCTCTCAGCAAAAAGAAAAAGTAGAAGTTTTTTCTACCGAGGCTGCTTTTAAGCTATTGCACAATACCACACGCTGGAAGACTAGAAAGCCCATCAGTTTTAATGGGAAGGCAAATTAGAGTTCCGCTGACGATGTCGTATTCTACAAATGAAAAAATGTGGTACAAAAAGAACAAAGAAGCAAATCCGGAAAGGGCAGAATTTATCATGTAAAAAGGCCACAATACAGCTATAATAAATAGAGAAAATGGCAATAGTGTATTAGCCCATGCAGATCAAATAAGGACCCAGGGTGAATATGAAGAGCAAAATGGTGAGGAAATGTCTACGATTCCGTCCGTTAATGATTTATTAGAACAACCGTTACAAAATGAAACATCAGAAGACGAAATAATGCAGAATGAGTTTGAAATTTCGGACGAAGATCAAATAATGCAAGAGAAAATGCCTGTGATTACAATTTAGCGAGGGACAGATCTAGGTCTCACAGAAAAAGAAATACGGGAGAGAGAGAAGTAGAGCAAAGTAATGAAACTATCACGAGAAGTCCAAGAACTACTAGAGGTATAAAACCTATTTGTTTCAGGGAGATGTAGTGACATTGGCTAATTAATATGCCTAATTTGCATAAGTGCAAGAGAAAGCCTATATAGCTCGTCACTGAGAATAATGGGGACAAGCTTAGCGATTGACTAGTGCTAAACTACTACTTTACATCAGCTAGATTAAATGGGGATCCCAATCGCGCGCAAACGGGGCAAGGCCAAATATTGCCCAGTCTCTGCAACCAAAGCAGCGTTGGCGTCGATATTCCACCGATCCTCCTTCTTTGCACCAAAGAAAGAGGTAATGGTGTAGATTTGGAATCCCCAGTACCAAATATCCCTCATTTATTTGTTGCGTTCCCTCCGAAGAGAGAAATAAAATTGAGAGATAAAATGTTTGTCCGAATGTACATTGTATTTACTTGAGTCGCCCGCTGGGAGAATGTGACACATGGTCAGTTGAATGTGGCCAGTCTGAGCGCGTGCAACTGAGTTGCACTCTGTCCGAAGACAGAAACACAATTTGAACCCAGCTCGAAAGCCATGTGATGAGAACAACCTAACTCAATCAGCAGCGGCTGCTCTGTTATGGTGGTGATTTTCTAAGCTAAGCTTAGATTTCGCACAATGCCTAAAGTGTGGAGTAACCAGTGATGATTGGACCAAGTCGAAATGCCCAAACGATTTTCTAAGCCTATCTTATATGTACCACAAGGTCGGAAGTCTGGGCCACACAGTGAGGATCAAACTCACTACACTCAATTTGGTCTAGTGAGAGAATCTTGCTAAACATTGTATCATGTCGAAGTGCCCAAACGATTTTCTAAGCGTAGCTTTTATGTGGCACAAGGTCGGATGTGTGGGCCACCCAGTGAGGATCGAACTCACTACTCAATCATAATTGATCTAGGAAGACCAGCTTATTAACGTTTACACCACGTCGAAGTCTGCTCTGTTATGAATGCCGAAAGTTTTTTTTTTTAAAAAGCAAAAGGTTAATATTAAACTTAATCGTATTTCTGACTTAATGTTGGCCTCCAAAGAGTTTGACTTTCATTCTAAGGGAAATAACTGTGTTTTCCTATTATGAATTAAAATTATGGACCATTTTCGGATTCTTTCTTGAACCCACTGAACGTGAATTTTTTTTTTTTTTTATTTACATTTATTTCTCGGATAACTTTCTTATTTTTCTTAGGAATTTTTTTTCCATTGAGCATGATGACCTACATTCTGGAATTAATTATTATTCTACTATTAATATTTATACTAATATTAATTATTGTACTAATATAAATGATTAAACTACTATTAATTATTATAATAATTATTAATTATTAAACTACTACTAATTATTATACTAATATTAATTATTATTCTACTTTTAATTATGATACTAATATTAATGATTATACTACTATTAATTATTATACTAATATTAATTATCATACTAATATTAATTATTATAATAATATTAATGATTTTACTAATATTAATTATTATACTAATATTAATTATTATACTACTATTAATTATTAGGATAATATTAATTGTTATACTAATATTAATTATTATTCTACTATTAACTATTAGGTTGGTGCGAAAATAATATCAGTTTTTGACGTTAAAAATACGTCAAAAAACAACATTATTTTTGCACTAACCTAATATTATACTAATATGAATCATTATACTAATATTAATTATTATGCTTCTATTAATGATTATGCTACTATTAAAGATCATAGTATTATTTATGATTATACCACTATTAATTATTATAGTAATATATATCGATTTTTGTCATTGTTTCGTTTTTCATAATTTTTGACATTTCTTTGTGTTGAATCAATTAAACCTAATTCTTTATGCGGATTTTACAAACCGCTTATACAACCATTCAACTTGAAATGTCTCTCTCCCGGCGAATTTCAAGTGCAACGTCATTTGCTCCACTGTGTTATATTGTCGTTATCCATAACCATTGTACCGAAGGGTACGTGGCCTACTGGTTAAAATGTTCGATTTCCGACCCTGGGACCAAATATTGAATCTGTTCATGTTCGATTTGTCAGGTGACATGAGATTATCGACCGAGGGCGGTGATATCGGCGTGCTGCAAAATGACTGAAAATCTTGACCCAAGCATTTGGACAAATTTGTGTTGACAAAATCACGTCATCTTTGCTAGGTATTTAGCCCAATCCCCCAAAAAAGTCGAGATGTGGCACAATGCCGTTTTTTTTTTATGTGAGGCGTTCTGAGCCAATAGTCTCGGACAAAAATTGCCTGTAGACCTCGTACACTCATTGTTGGGTTGCTGTCAACCTCCCGCGACGAGACTATTCCCTTTGGTATAGCAATGTCTAGGGTTCTCTCTGCCTTTAGGCAGAGAATCGAAAAGCAGAGTTAACTGTAATCGTAATCTTTCCTATCGATCAAAACGGAATAACTCATTATATCCTCACTGTTCAAAACAATTGTTTATCTTATGTTTTTCGCAGTTCATTCAGTTAATCATGCACTGGCAACCTCTTATTAGACACTCATATTCCGTCCCCAGAGTCAGAACAGTAATAAAATTCATCCATCTGAGTCAAAACACACATATAATTCAGCTCATCTCTCTATATTTTTGAGATGAGGTATTATGTACTCTATTTAAATTATTCGGACTATTGTCCTCATCTTTGTTGACATATTTATTTCAACGTTTCGGGCTTTCAGTATCTGTCTATATTTCTGAGATGAGGTATTACGCACACCATTTATATTATTCGAAGTATTGTCCTCATCTTTGTTGTCATATTTATCACAATGCCTGGGCACTTCAGTATCTGTCTATATTTCTGAGATGAGGTATTATGGATATTATTTATTTTTTTCGGACTATAGTCCACATCTTTGTTGCCATATTTATTTCAACGTTTCGGCCTTTCAGTATCTGTCTATATTTCTGAGATGATGTATTATGTACTCTATTTATATTATTCGAACTATTGTCCTCATCTTTGTTGGCATATTTATATCAAAGATTCGGCCTTTCAGTATCTGTATATATTTCTGAGATGAGGTATTACGCACAAAATTTATATTATTCGAACTATTGTCCTCATCTTTGTTGCCATATTTATCTCAAAGTTTCGGCCTTTCAGTATCTGTCTATATTTCTGAGATGAGGTAGTATGTACATTATTTATTTTTTCGGACTATTGTCCTCATCTTTGTCACCATATTTATTACAACGTATCGGCCTTTCAGTAGCTGTCTATGTTTCTGAGATGAGGTATTACGTACACCATTTATATCATTCGGACTATTGTCCTCATCTTTGTTTCCATATTTCTTACAATGTCTCCGCCATTCAGTATCTGTCTATATTTCTGAGATGAGGTATTATGTACACTATTTATATTATTCGGACTACTGTCCTCATCATTGTTTCCATAGTTATCACAATGTCTTGGCCCTTCAGTATCTGTCTATATTTCTGAGATGAGGTATTATGTACATTATTTTTTTTTTTTTGATTATTGTTCTCATCTTTGACGCCATATTTATTACAACGTTTCGGACTTTCAGTATCTGTCTATATTTCTGAGATGAGGCATTACGTACACCATTTATATTATTTAGACTATTGTCCTCATATTTGTCGCCATATTTATTGCAACGTATCGGACTTTCAGTATCTGTCTATATTTCAGAGATGAGGCATTACGTACACCATTTATATTATTTAGACTATTGTCCTCATATTTGTCGCCATATTTATTGCAACGTATCAGCCTTTCAGTATCTGTAAATATTTCTGAGATGAGGTATTACGTACACCATTTATATTATTCGGACTATTGTCCTCATCTTTCTTTCCATATTTAGCACAATGTCTTGGCCCTTCAGTATCTGTGGATATTTCTGAGATGAGGTATTATGTATATTTTTTTTTTTTCGGACTATTGTCCTCATCTTTGTCGACATATTTATTACAGCGTATCGGCCTTTCAGTATCTGCCTATATTTCTGAGATGAGGTATTACGTACACCATTTATATTATTCGAACTATTGTCCACATCTTTGTTTCCATATTTATCACAACGTCTTGGCTCTTCAGCATCTGTCTATATTTCTGAGATGAACTATTACGTACACCATTTATATTATTCGGACTATTGCCCTCATCTTTGTTGCCATATTTATCACAATGTCTTGGGCTTTCAGTATCTGTCTATATTTCTGAGATGAGGTATTATGTACATTATTTATTTTTTCGGGCTATTGTCCACATCTTTGTCGCCATATGTATTACAACGAATCGGTCTTTCAGTATCTGTCTACATTTCTGAGATGAGCTATTACGTACACCATTCATATTATTCGGACTATTGTCCTAATCTTTGTTGCCATATTTATCACAATGTCTTGGCCTTTCAGTATCTGTCTATATTTCTGTGATGAAATGTTACGTACCCCATTTATGTTATTCGGACTATTGTCCTCATGTTTGTTGCCATATTTCTTACTACGTCTCGGCCTTTCAGTGTCTGTCTATATATTCTGAGATCAGGTAATTTGTACATTATTTATATTATACAACTATTGTCCTCATCTTAGTTGCCATATTTATTACAACGTATCGGATTTCAGTAATTGTCTATATTTCTGAGATGAGGTATTACGTAAACTATTTACATTAATCAACTATTGTTCTTAACTTTGTTGCCATATTTATTAAAACGTATCGGCCTTTCAGTATCTGTCTATATTTCTGAGATGGTGTATTATGTACATTATTCATTTCTTTCGGACTATTGTCCTCATATTTGTCTCCATATTTATTACAACGTATTGGCCTTTCAGTATCTGTCTATATTTCTGAGATGAGGTATTACGTACATTATTTATTTTTTTGGACTATTGTCCTCATCTTTGTTTCCATATTTATTACAACGTCTCGGCATTTCAGTATCTGTCTATATTTCTGAGATGAGGTATTAAGTACTCCGTTTATATTATACGGACTATTGTCCTCATCTTTTTGCCATATTTATTACAAGCTTTCGGCTTTTCAGTATCTGTGTATATTTCTGAGATGAGGTATTATGTACATTATTTATTTTTTCGGGTTATTGTCCTCATCTTTGTCCCCATATTTATTATAACGTATCGGTCTTTCAGTATCTGTCTATATTTCGGAGATGAGGTATTACGTACACCATTTATATTATTCGGGCTACTGTCCTCAACTTTGTTGCCATATTTATTACAACGAATCGGGTTTTCAGTATCTGTCTATATTTCTGAGATGAGGTATTACGTACACCATTTATATTATTCGGACTATTGTCCTCATCTTTGTTGCCATAATTGTCACAATGTCTTGGCCTTTCAGTATCTCTCTATATTTCTGTGAGGAAATGTTACGTACCCCATTTATGTTATTCGGACTATTGTCCTCATGTTTGTTGCCATATTTCTTACAACGTCTCGGCCTTTCAGTGTCTGTCTATATTTCTGAGATCAGGTAATTTGTACATTATTTACATTATACAACTATTGTCCTCATCTTAGTTGCCATATTTATTACAACGTATCGGCCTTTCAGTAATTGTCTATATTTCTGAGATGAGGTATTACGTAAACTATTTACATTAATCAACTATTGTTCTTATCTTTGTTGCCATATTTATTAAAACGTATCGGCCTTTCAGTATCTGTCTATATTTCTGAGATTAGTTATTATGTAAACTATTTACTTTATTCAACTATTGTCCTCATTTTTGTTGCCATATTTATTACAAGGTTTCGGCATTTCAGTATCTGTCTATATTTCTGTGATGAGTTATTACTTACACCATTTATATTATTCGGAGTATTGTCCTCATCTTTGTTTCAATATTGATTACAATGTCTCGGCCATTCAGTATCTGTCTATATTTCTGAGATGAGGTATTGTATACACTATTTACATTATTAAACTATTGTCCTCATCTTTTTTACCATATTTATTACAACGTATCGGCCTTTCAGTATCTGTCTATATTTCTGAGATCAGCTATTATGTACATTATTTATTTTTTCGGACTATTGTCCTCATCTTTATCGCCATATTTATTACAACGTATCGACCTTTCAGTAATTGTCTATATTTCTGAGATGAGGTATTATGTAAATTATTTATCTTTTCGGACTATTGTCCTCATCTTTGTTTCCATCGTTATTACAACATTTCGGTCTTTCAGTATCTGTCTATATTTCTGAGATGAGGTATTATGTTCATTATTTATTTTTTCGGACTATTGTCCTCATCTTTGTCGCCATATTTATTACAAAGTTTCGGCCTTTCAGTATCTGCCTATATATCTGACATGAGGTATTACGTACACCATTTATATTGTTTGGACTATTGTCCTCATCTTTGCTGCCATATTTATTACAACGTCTCGGCCTTTCAGCATCTGTGTATATTTCTGAGATGAGGTATTATGTACATTATTTATTTTTTCGGACTATTGTCCTCATCTTTGTTTCCATATTTATTACAACGTCTCGGCCTTTCAGTATCTGTCTATATTTCTGAGATGAGGTATTACGTACACCATTTATATTATTCGGACTATTGTCCTCATCTTTTTGCCATATTTATTACAAGGATTCGGCTTTTCAGTATCTGTCTATATTTCTGAGATGAGGTATTACGTACATCATTTTTTTTTCGGATTATTGTCCTCATATTTGTCGCCATATTTATTACAACGTAACAATGTCTTGGCCTTTCAGTATCTGTGTATATTTCTGAGATGAGGTATTATGTACATTATTTATTTTTTCGGGTTATTGTCCTCATCTTTGTCGCCATATTTATTATAACGTATCGGTCTTTCAGTATGTGTCTATATTTCGGAGATGAGGTATTACGTACACCATTTATATTATTCGGGCTACTGTCCTCATCTTTGTTGCCATATTTATTACAACGTATCGGCCTTTCAGTATCTGTCTATATTTCTGAGATGAGGTATTATGTAAACTATTTACATTATTCAACTATTGTCCTCATCTTTGTTGCCATATTTATCAAAATGGCTTGGCCTGTCAGTGTCTGTCTATATTTCTGAGATGAGGTATTATGTACATTATTTATTTTTTCGGACTATTGTCCTTATCTATGTCGCCATAATTATTACAAAGTCTCGGCCTTTAAGTATCTGTCTATATTTCTGTGATGAGGTATTACGTACACCATTTATGTTATTTGGACTAGTGTCCTCATCTTTGTTGCCATATTTATCAAAATGTCTTGGCCTTTCAGTGTCTTTCTATATTTCTGAGATGAGGTATTATGTACATTATTTTTTTTTCGGATTATTGTCCACATCTTTGTCGCCATATTTATTATATCGTATCGGCCTTTCAGTATCTATCTGTATTACTGAGAAGAGGTTTTACGTACACCATTTATATTATTTGAACTCTTGTCCTCATCTTTGTTGCCATATTTATTACAACGTTTCGGCTTTTCAGTATTTGTCTATATTTCTGAGATGAGTTATTATGTAAACTATTTACATTATTCAACTATTGTCCTTATATTTGTTGCCATATTTATTACAACGTATCGGCCCTTCAATATCTGTCTATATTTCTGAGATGAGGTATTACGTACACCATTTATATTATTCGGACTATTGCCCTCATTTTTGTTGCCATATTTATTACAACGTTTCGGCTTTTAACTATCTGTCTATATTTCTGAGATGAGGTATTATGTACATTATTTATTATTTTCAGACTATTGTCCTCATATTTGTCGCCATATTTATTACAACGTCTCGGCCTTTCAGTGTCGATCTATATTTCTGAGAGGAGGTATTACGTACACCATTTATATTATTCGAAATATTGTCTTCATCTTTGTTGCCATATTTATTACAACCTATCGGCCTTTTAGTATCTGTCTATATTTCTGAGATGAAGTATTACGTACACGATTTATATTATTCGGACTATTGTCCTCATCTTTGTTGCCATATTTATTACAACGTCTCGACCTCTCAGTATCTCTCTATATTTCCGAGATGAGGTATTACGTACACCATTTATATTATTCGGACTATTGTCCTCATCTTTGTTGCCATATTTATCACGATGTCTTGGCCCTTCAGTATCTGTCGATATTTCTGAGATGAGGTATTATGTACATTATTTTTTCGAACTATTGTCCTCATTTTTGTCGCCATATGTATTACGACGTATCGTCCTTTCAGTATCTGTATATATTTCTGAGATAATTTATTACAAACACCATTTATATAATTTGGACTACTGTCCTCATCTTTGTTGCCTTATTTATTTCAACGTCTCGGCCTTTCAGTATCTGTCTATATTTCTGAGATGAGGTATTACGTACACCATTTATATTATTCGAACTATTGTCCTAATCTTTGTTGCCATATTTATGACAACGTATCGGCCTTTCAGTATCTGTCTATATTTCTGAGATGAGCTATTACGTACACCATTTATATTATTCGGACTATTCTCCTTATCTTTGTTGACATATTTATCACAATGTCTTGGCCCTTCAGTAACTGTCTAAATTTCTGAGATGAGGTATTATATACATTATTTATTTTTTCGGACTATTGTTTTTATCTTTGTCGCCATATGTATTACACAGTATCGGTCTTTCAGTATCTGTCTAGATTTCTGAGATAAGTATTCCGTACACCATTTATATTATTGGGACTATTGTCTTCATCTTTATTGCCATATTTATTACAACGTCTCGGCCTTTTAATATCTGTCTATATTTCTGAGATGAGGTATTACGTACACCATTTATATTATTCCAACTATTGTCCTCATCTTTGTTGCCATATTTCTTACCACGTTTCTGCTTTTCAGTATCTGTCTGTATTTCTGAGATGAGGTATTATATACATTATTTATTTTTTCGGACTATTGTTTTTATCTTTGTCGCCATATGTATTACACAGTATCGGTCTTTCAGTATCTGTCTAGATTTCTGAGATAAGTATTCCGTACACCATTTATATTATTGGGACTATTGTCTTCATCTTTATTGCCATATTTATTACAACGTCTCCGCCTTTTAATATCTGTCTATATTTCTGAGATGAGGTATTACGTACACCATTTATATTATTCGAACTATTGTCCTCATCTTTGTTGCCATATTTCTTACCACGTTTCTGCTTTTCAGTATCTGTCTGTATTTCTGAGATGATTTATTATGTACATTATTTATTTTTTCGGTCTATTGTCCTCATCTTTGTCGCCATATTTATTACAACGTATCGTCCTTTCAGTATCTGTCTATATTTCTGAGATGAGGTATTACGTACAGCATTTATATTATTCGGACTATTATCCTCATCTTTATTGCCATATTTATTACAACGTATCGGCCTTTCAGTATCTGTCTATATTTCTGAGATCAGGTATTACGTACACTATTTACATTATTCAACTATTGTCCTCATCTTTGTTACCATATTTATTACAACCTATCGGCATTTCAGTATCTGTCTATATTTCTGAGATGAGGTATTACGTAGACGATTTATATTATTCGGACTATTGTCCTCATCTTTTTTGCCATATTTATTACAACGGCTCGACCTCTCAGTATCTGTCTATATTTCCGAGATGAGGTATTACGTACACCATTTATATTATTCGGACTATTGTCCTCATCTTTGTTGCCATATTTATCACGATGTCTTGGCCCTTCAGTATCTGTCGATATTTCTGAGATGAGGTATTATGTACATTATTTTTTCGAACTATTGTCCTCATTTTTGTCGCCATATGTATTACGACGTATCGTCCTTTCAGTATCTGTATATATTTCTGAGATAATTTATTACATACACCATTTATATTATTCGGACTACTGTCCTCATCTTTGTTGCCATATTTATTTCAACGTCTCGGCCTTTCAGTATCTGTCTATATTTCTGATATGAGGTATTACGTACAACATTTATATTATTCGAACTATTGTCCTCATCTTTGTTGCCATATTTATTACAACGTATCGGCCTTTCAGTATCTGTCTATATTTCTGAGATGACCTATTACGTACACCATTTATATTATTCGGACTATTCTCCTCATCTTTGTTGCCATATTTATCACAATGTCTTGGCCCTTCAGTAACTGTCTAAATTTCTGAGATGAGGTATTATGTACATTATTTATTTTTTCGGACTATTGTTTTTATCTTTGTCGCCATATGTATTACGCCGTATCGGTCTTTCAGTATCTGTCTAGATTTCTGAGATAAGTATTCCGTACACCATTTATATTATTGGGACTATTGTCTTCATCTTTATTGCCATATTTATTACAACGTCTCGGCCTTTCAGTATCTGTCTATATTTCTGAGATGAGGTATTACGTACACCATTTATATTATTCGAACTATTGTCCTCATCTTTGTTGCCATATTTCTTACCACGTTTCTGCTTTTCAGTATCTGTCTGTATTTCTGAGATGAGTTATTATGTACATTATTTATTTTTTCGGACTAGTATCCTCATCTTTGTTGACATATTTATTACAACGTATCGGCCTTTCAGTATCTGTCTATATTTCTGAGATGAGGTATTACGTACACCATTTATAATATTCGGACTATTATCCTCATCTTTTTGCCATATTTATTAGAACGTCTCGGCTTTTCAGTATCTGTCTATATTTCTGAGATCAGGTATTACGTACACTATTTACATTATTCAACTATTGTCCTCATCTTTGTTACCATATTTATTACAACGTATCGGTCTTTCAGTATCTGTCTATATTTCTGAGATAAGGTATTACGTACACCATTTATATTATTCGGACTTTTGTCCTCATTTTTGTTGTCATATTTATTACAACGTTTCGGCTTTTTACTATCTGTCTATATTACTGAGATGAGGTATTATGTACATTATTTTTTTTTTTTTACTATTGTCCTCATCTTTGTCGCCATATTTATTACAACGTATCGGACTTTCAGTATCTGTCTATATTTCTGAGATGAGGTATTACTTACACCATTTATATTATTCGAACTCTTGTCCTCATCTTTGTTGCCATATTTATTACAACGTCTCGGCCTTTCAGTATCTGTTTATATTTCTGTGATGAGGTATTACGTACAGCATTTATATTATTCAGACTATTGTCCTCATCTTTTTTGCCATATTTATTACAACGTTTCGGCTTTTTAGCATCTGTCTATATTTCTGAGATGGGTTATTATGTACATTATTTATCTTTTAGGACCATTGTCCACATCTTTGTCGCTATATTTATTTCAACGTATCGGCCTTTCAGTATCTGTCTATATTTCTGAGATGAGGTATTACGTACACCATTTATAATATTCGGACTATTATCCTCATCTTTGTTACCATATTTATTACAACGTCTCGGCTTTTCTGTGTCTGTCTATATTTATGAGATAAGGTATTACGTACACCATTTATATTATTCGGACTATTGTCCTCATCTTTGTTGCCATATTTATTACAACGTATCGGACTTTCAGTAGCTCTCTATATTTCTGAGATGAGTTATTACGTACACTATTTACATTATTCAACTATTGTCCTTATCTTTGTTGCCATATTTATTAAACGTATCAGCCTTTCAGTATCTGTGTATATTTCTGAGATGAGGTATTATGTACATTATTTATTTTTTTTGACTATTGTCCTCATCTTTGTCGCCATATGTATTACAACACATCGGCCTTTCAGTATCCGTCTATATTTCTGAGATAAGGTATTACGTACACCATTTATATTAATTGAACTATTGTCCTCATCTTTGTTGCCATATTTATTAAAACGTTTCGGCTTTTCAGTATATGTCTATATTTCTGAGATGAGGTTTTATGTACACTATTTCCATTATTCGGACTCTTGTCCTCATCTTTGTTTCCATATTTATTACAACGTTTCGGCCGTTGTACGCTCCGGCTTTCTTCAGATGTTTGGAATGTGAAACTTATCCCTTTATATCTCTCACTGTGGTAGACTGTTCTACTTCCACGTATCATATGTAATGGATGTCAGTTATCTCCTGTTAATACCCCTTTGAAATTCTCCACTTCCTTAGCCAGTTTTTTCAACTCACGCTCTTTGGGTCCTCTCACTGGATCTAACTAACGCTTTTATCTACTGTGCGATGTTAAGTTCGACTTTCCAACCACCTGAAGATGGACGGATCGGACAACGGCCGAAACGTTGTAATAAATATGGCGACAAATTTGATGACACTAGTCCGAATAATGTAAATAATTCCGCTCATATTGTTTTCCGACTAGAGTCGAGACACTGAGAGAGTTCACATCCTGAGAAAACCCTTAGAATTTCTCCACCTTAATTATGACTCACATACAATTCTCCCACGTGACTCATTACACTCAGTTTTGCTCACATAAGGCATAATTCATACTATCCCTCTTAAAACTTGAGATAACCCATAGTACGGTCATCAGGATTTTTCCGATGGTGTCACACGGTAATATCAATCGACATTATCAAGAAATGTCCTTGAAAAATCGACGTTGAGATTCGATCCTAGTATCCATTATCCACTAACGCTCTAACGAGGAGGCCATGCATTTACAAATAAAGACAATGAACACGAGGAAATGATCCAAAAATAGTCGAAAACAGTCGTTATATAAAATATTATTTTAAATTTTATGAAAGTTTTAATTATTCTATTAAATAATGCGCTTAAATACATAAAGTATTACGTCTCGTTACTTCTCGCAATCTCTCGTTATTTCAGTATAATTTTGTTTCGTGCTAATAACGCTAACTTTGTTTTAAGACAACATTTTCCCCATCGTCACTTGGATATCAACCCCGGAAATATTTTTCGTTTATCCCACTGCGGTGGAAAGCCTAAACAATTTGGGAAGACGACTAATAATGAAGATGCTGCGTGCTATAATCTTTATACTTCATCTCAGCATTTAACCAAAGTCTCAGTTGGAATAGCGTTTAAAAGAAAGCAAATTGAAGACATCAACAGGAACAAGAAAAGTAAAAAAAATAAGAATGGAAAGAATTCTCACAGAAATAACGAGAGATTGCGAGAAGTAACGAGACAAACAATGAATAATCAAAAAGGGGCACGCATGCGCTGAAAAAAAAAAGGGTAGAAAGAAAGAACGGAAAATAAGATGACTAGAAAGAACGAATCAAATACAAAACAACTCTTCAGCCTTGCGAAAAGGCTTAACGTTGTTTTCGAATGTACACCGTTGCAATGGGAACTGTAGCCGTTCAAGGGGAACTGTGTAATCCCTAAGGGCAATGCGACGTGGATTACTCTATAAAGCTTCCAAGCCACCATTGCTTTTCTTCTCCCTAGAAATCATACTTTATTTATTTATACATTTTTTTTATTTTGTCAGTTCTGGCTGATAATGACGATAGGAAGACGATGAGCAAGACGTGGCCAACAGAAGGTCATTATAAAATTTAAGGGGAAGAAAAGAGACGGGAAAAATTGTAATTAAAAACAACTAAACAAAGAGGAAGAGAAAATGAAATCCTGCCAAATTGTGAAGATAAAATCGAACACGAGAGAAAATTAAAAGAAAATAGTGCCTCTTTCCACTATTTACGCTGAATCAATGAACAAAAACCACTTTGGGCAAGATTAACAAATGTATTCTTCCTATATCTTCTTATATATATATATATATATATATATATATATATATATATATATATATATATATATATATATATATAAAAAGCTTAAACACTAATATTCCATGGTCATAATTATAACCATGGAATATTAGTGTTTAAGCCTTTTTATTATATCCTTACTCTGTCCTGGACATTGAGTTCTACCTGGATTCTATCCTCTTGCAATTATTTTATATATATATATATATATATATATATATATATATATATATATATATATATATATATATATATATATATATATAATAAAAAAAGCTTAAACACTAATATTCCATGGTCATAATTATAACCATGGAATATTAGTGTTTAAGCCTTTTTATTATATCCTTACTCTGTCCTGGACATTGAGTTCTACCTGGATTCTATCCTCTTGCAATTATTTTATATATATATATATATATATATATATATATATATATATATATATAATAAAAAAAGCTTAAACACTAATATTCCATGGTCATAATTATAACCATGGAATATTAGTGTTTAAGCCTTTTTATTATATCCTTACTCTGTCCTGGACATTGAGTTCTACCTGGATTCTATCCTCTTGCAATAATTTTATATATATATATATATGTGTGTGTGTGTGTGTGTGTGTGTGTGTGTGTATATATATTTATATATTTGGGATATATGATTGCATATTTATGTGTATATTTACCACTAATATATATATATATATATATATATATATATATATATATATATATATATATATATATGTGTGTGTTTGTGTGTGTATGTGTGTGTGTGTGCTAATGTTTAAGAAATTAAATTAATACTTACTCTTATTTTCTATAAGATCGTATTATCTTCATGATTTTCCTATTCTATCAGTAACGCCGAAACTACTATATATTACATACTAGTTTTAACCCGGGAAAATTTCACGATTTTCTTATTTGAAACTTCTTACGAATCTTAATCAATCAGTTAATTATTAAATAAGCTCCTGGAGAGTTCTACGATAATAAAATATCCGTATAAATTCCCCAATCACATCGTTAAATATTTGACCATCATAATTTTAACAAAATAAATCATAAATAAGAAATCTGATTGTTATTTTAAGAAGTAAGGGGATACAAATGAAAAGATTTGAAATTGAGAATTATTTCCATTTCACTGAAACAGACGGTAAACACTTCTGTCTTCCCTTCTTTCTTTAACTTTCTCACTGAAACCTAGTAGTGTCTTTGTTATGACTCATCTTCTCACGCGATCAAAACGGGAATAGTCCGTTATTCATGAGGTATTCGCGGGAAAATTTAAACATTTCTATCTTCCCCCGTTTTTTCTCTCTTCTTTTCATTCTTTCTTTCTTTTTTATAGACATGTGGTTTAACAGGAGGATACTGAGCATATGGATTGAACATGGGAATATCGACGACGTTTTAGAGAAAATGCAAACAAAAGGACACTTATACATAACATCAGAAAGTGACAGTTGAAATGTCTAGGGTACATAACGAGGAAAGAGTGCTTGGAAAATTCGACACTCACAGGAGAGATTGAAAGCAATACGGACAGAGGAAAACAACGCACAACTTAAGGAGCTTGTGTAAATGTTTGAAAGAACAATGATTAAGAGAAATAACTAAAAGACAATTGATTAACAGCTAAGAAGAAGAGGAAATTGTGGAGAACCATAATCGCTGATATCCTGAAACATGAAGCACCCAGTGATGAATGAACTTGCTCTTCAGTTGATGCAGCAACTGATGCAGCAAATTAAGGTTTCTTTCTTCCTTTCTTTCTTTCTTTCTTTCTTTCTTAGTTTTACTAAACCAAGTAAATTTACTGATATGACTTTTTTCTTTCTACGCGAGGAAAACTGAATAGTCCATTATTTATTAACTATTGACAAGGCGTAACGGTCGTGCGAACTGGAGTAGGCCAAGCACAGTCATTATACGATGAGAAAGCGAATAAAATTCTTGGACATCGCTCTACTTGAGAACAATATCTACGAATGTGGGGAACTGCTTTTGAATATTGTCTTTATCGATGAAATAACAAAGAAAAGGCGTTATCTTAAATCATTACGACATGTTTCAACCCTCGCACTTTTGTGCAAAAGTTTTGAACCAACTAAGTAAACTGATTATACATTTTATTTCATTAAGAAGTGAAAATTGTTTGGCACTATGGTTTTGTAAGCAATATCTGTCAACAATGACGATTGGGGAATATATTACTGTGTTGCTGATCCACTATTTTAAGCAACTCATAGCTGAAGAAAGACAATACAAAGTTACTGAGTCAATGAAAGATCTGAGATGATAAAGTCATATTAATATGCAAATTTATTGGTTCAGGTTTTTTGTTTTGTTTTACAGCATATCAATATTGGCCTTTGAGTTAATTTGGCAGTAAGTATTCCAATGAGAACTTAACTTATTGTCATAAAGAGCAATAGATATTAATAGTAACATTATTGGTAAATATTACCTACAGTTTGTCATTATATAATAATTTTTACTCTGTCTTTTGACATAGCTCTCAGCGGATCTTTATCCTCTTGGATATTTCATACGGATTATAATAATTTTATTATTAATATATATATATATATATATATATATATATATATATATATATATATATATATATATTGTAATAAAATGAAAGAACAGTGAGATATATAATCCGGTGTTCTTATTGATATTTTTATTTTTACAAAACGGTGATCAATGTAAATTTACAGAGCATAAACATTATAAACTAACTGATTTAAAAATGGTTTCTTCGCTACACAGGAATTACCGTGTTTCAAAAATCGAAGCTATCAAAATAAAAAAAAAATGCCGAAAAACTTTTTCTCGTTGATAAAGAAAACCAGACGACATGCGTTGAACGGATTTTAAAATATGTTGAAAAATGCACCCCTACCCTACCTAGACTTAACCTCTTTTTCGAACGTAACTCATAATTGATACAATAATAGTTAATTAAAATGAACAGGCTACCACCCCTGTCTAAATGATTGGATTTCTCTTCATCCTTGGAAACAAAAAATTATGAATTGTATGTGCGTTTAAAACTCAGTAAATTTTAAAATAAGTTATTCCAAAATCCGCTTGAACATGAAATACAACTAATGCTTTTAATTTAATTATTTAATTTAATTTGAAGTTTTAGCTTAGGTTTTGAAACATGGTAATTCCTGTGTAGGGAAGAAACCATATTTTTAATCAGTTAATTCATTATATATATATATATATATATATATATATATATATATATATATATTAGAACCCAAACTCAAACAAAAACATTGTTTTCAATTGTTATGTGTCTACCGATTGAATGGAATTTTATTATAAACAAGTGTCTTATAAATGGAATTTTTAAAGGATTCTGAATGTAAAAATAAAGAAAAAAGTGTGCAAGACAATAAGAAACACTCCCTGCCCACCAAAAGTGAAGTTTTGTTGAAATCGGTTGAAAAATGTAGGAAATCCGATCCCATATATAAACGAACACACACACACACACGCACAACCAACCAACCTGGGTTTTATAATAAGTATAACTCGATAACTCGATATCAATAAGTATAACTCGATATGAATTGTCCCCCTTTCATTAATGCCTCTTAATCGTGTTTTCAAATTGATTTCGTGCAAAGACAATTGTGTTTTTCCAATTTTTGGCTCTGTCAGAACCACTGCAAGGTAATTTTACGTAGTCCTGTGAAGTTTTGTTGGAATCGGTTGAAAAACGTAGGAAATCCGATCCAATATATAAACTTACAGACACACACACAGGCACAATCTGCGTTTTATAATAAGTAAGATATATATATATATATAGACAAAAGACCTACCTTAGGAAAGAATCTAAAAGACATATCAAGATATACAATGGAAGAGACGCGTTTATTTGTATCCAAATATGAAATATGATGCGGATTACAAGAAAAGAAAACATGCGAAGGACACTTTCGCTTACAGATTTTGATATCTTGAAAAGTATCGAAATATCTATGCATATGAGTTTCATATATATCTGCACATATGTATGTGTGTATGTGTATAACTTTTTCAAACGTTTTATCCCAAGCAAGTCTGGAATACCACTAGTACACAGGAGATTATAGGGAGTGAAAGTGAGAGGTAATATTAAAAATAAGAACGATTGAGGAAAGGACAAAATGTGAACGGAATTCAAGAAGATAGAAGATGGCGATTGAAGTTACATTTAAATTTTAGAAGATTGTAGTTTTCAGGGAAGAAAGAAAAATGAGGGAAGTTCCACATTGGGGAAGTGCGGAAAAAGAAACTGTTGGAGTAGAATCGGCGGTATGTTGCCATTTCAACAGTAAAAGAATTAGATTGAGATGTGGTTTCTACAAATATTTCATGGCAACTGCTCTGGTGAGGGTTTTTTTTTTTTCGCTTATGCCCAGAATAAATTTATTTAAGGTAGCTATTAGTTTGACAACTAAATCTCAACATTTTACTGTTCAATTAACTAGACACCACCATCTCTTCGACCTCGACAAAAAAGTGAACAGATTTCAGAAGATGGTGAATGCCATTGTATTAAAATTTTTGAAGATTGTAGTTATCAGGGAAGCAAGTAAACGGAAGGGAGTTCCACACGGAGGAACTGCTAGCAAAGAAACTGTTGGGGTAGATTTGACGGTAGCATTTAACTATTTCAACAGTAAAAGGGTGGGAGTAGATACGAATCTAGTAAGGCGCTTAAATTCAAGTAGTCGGGTCATAAGGGGAAAATCTATTCAGAGAACATACCAGGAAAATATTTGTAGGAAAGACAGAGGGAAGCCACAACATGTCGGTGAGTAAGTGACTGAAGTCGAAATGCCAAGTCTAAGCTTATACCTTCGACTACGAAGATGGAGAAATATTTAAGTGTGATAGTGATCCTTGCTATATATCATGTTGAATAAAATGATGCACGTGGATGAAGATGGTAAACTGTTGGGAGACTGAAACGATATGATCTCTAGAATTGAACCATTCTGGTAGGAACAGAAGGAACAAGTGCTACAATGAAAACCGCACAGAATCAAAGAGCTTTGGGATAACTGCCAAGAAAATTGGGAAGAATGCCAAAGATAGAATCTCGAACGAGTTATATTAAATCCCAGATTGAGGGTGTCATTTGAACCAAAGCAGAAGCATTAATTCCTAACTCCAAACGCTGACAATAATTTTTATCTGTGTAAAAAACATTTGAAAAGAAATTCATTATTAACTTAAACGTTGACAAGTGAAATTTTCACGAGTGTCCCAACATATTTGCATGACTTTTTCAGTATGCACATCAATTGTATATATATATATATATATATATATATATATATATATATATATATATATATTTGAAGTGATTTTTATCCGACATTATTTATTAATTTTATATATATATATATATATATATATATATATATATATATATATATATATATATCATCCACGATACACCATTTAAAAATATGCAGTAAAATTGTTTTATGGTTCTCTAAAATCATAGAATGTAATGAGAAAAGCATGTTGCTAATCCCTCCCGATTTTGAGGCAAAAATAACAAAAGTAATTAATTTATAAAAGTGAACGAAAAGTTCTGCACACGAGTATCGATCTACCTATCGAAATATATATATATATATATATATATATATACATATATATATATATATATATATATATATATATATATATATATATATGGCATGATAATTTTATGGGATAAAAGGATCAATATCAGAAAAAGTGCGTATGTAAATATAAATGTGAACAATGAAGGCATCACTCAGAGGCTACAGACTGTTTCATGCTAAAGGCAATCAGCAGACATGATAACTACGTTTAGTATGAAAAAGTCTGTCTTCTCTGAGTGTTGCCTTCAATGTTCACGTTCATATATATATATATATATGTATGTGTGTGTGTAAATGTATATATATATATATATGTATAAATATATATGTAAATATATATATAAATATATAAATGAAAATATATACAAATATATATATATATATATACATACATACATACATATATCAATCTAACATGTTTCGCATTTTTTAAAGCTTCATCAGAGTATAAGATATGGAGAGAAACAAATTCTGGTGTTTTTATTTTTCTGTTGTTTGGTTTTCGTTTTTAATCAAGTTTTGCGTGCACTTGAGTTGTTAAAAAAATTTATTGCTTTCCGAATTCAAGGAGTGATGACTGAACCTTTAGAAGCTCTAATATAATTAAATTTCCGCATATTAGTATCTCCGACTTTTAAATAACATTTCGGGATCATTCTTTCCCTGATGACCTTGCATTCTGTCAAGTTAGAATTAATAATTCAAAACTTTACAGGTGATGCGCTAAAACCTCTTTACTCAATAAAGGAAATTAATATTGATCGGCTGAAACCTTGTATAAATACAAGGAAATAGACTCGACCATTCTAACAATATTAATATCTCTTCTCTATGCTATAGCCAGTGAAATCTTTAGCTTAGTTTTTACTCCTTTATTTTGTCTTGAATTAGCTGAAAAATGATGAAAACTGTCATCGTATTGTCGATATTTTGTGATGAATTTCACTGAAGCTTTTTTTTTCACAAAGAAAGAAAATACGATGAGATATTTTGTGTCAAGAAAAAAATGAAACGGCTTTATTTATAAGGGAACAAAATACTGACGGATTTTTTTATGTAGTTACTTGACTAGTCATTTTTTTCTCGCGCCATTGGATATTTTAGTTCAGGTTATTCCAAAATATACCAAAGGAAGAAACATCCCGAAATTTGCTCAAAAATATTTTTCCTTTTATTGTTCTCTCCTTAAAGGTGATTTTTTTATCATATTCTCTAGGACTAAGTAACACCCTTGCTTCTTAGTGGCTTTATTGCCTTGCTTGTTTAAATTAAATACATAAACGGTGTTTTAGGTAGCACTAACAGTCAATTGAAACGTTAAATTATACAAAAATTTAGGCAAGCATAAAAATAGGCGTTCTAACTTAAATATGGCTGCTGTTTTCAGGTATGAAATCCGTTTTCAGTCATTGCCTATTGTTTTTGAGAGACACATATATACGTATACGTAAAATGTATATTCTAAGCTGGCAGATGTGTCCTATTTAGAAGTTTCATTGACATAATAGCGAGATAAGTTTCATTGCGATGAAATGAAATCCTCTTCAAATTTGAATGCCCTGTACGCATGGACGTAACCATATATATATATATATATATATATATATATGTTTATGTTGTTTGAGTGTGTCATCCAGGACAACGAAATGTAAGTGTCGACGAATACTTACGCCATTTTGTATCTATTCTCATTTCTAGCCAGTGATCTTTTTTATGTTTTTGTTCGTTGTTCTTTGTTAAATTACCTGAAAAGTGATTGTCATCGTATTGTCGATGTTTTGCCATGAATTGTAGAAAAGTGCATGTGTGAAGTTTTTTTTTTTTTTTTTTTTAAAGTAGGAAAACCAGCCGCGATGATGTGTCAAGAAAAATGGCTGAAAGCGAGAGAAAAGAAAGCTTGCGCAAAAACAAACAAATAAAACAAAATGGAATCCCTGGTGAGAATCATCTTGGGGAACTTAAATTTATTTCAGTTTGTCTCGTAAAACCACAGAACCAATCAACGTCTCATCATGGCACCCCAGTGTGTAGAAGTCTTGGTGGCGGTTGGCGTTCGGGGTGGAGCAGGGAGGGATTGGCAGGAGAACAAATGCAGGTAAAGAAAGCCAAAAGCTCAGAGGACCAACCAAGCGTGACGTCACGATAACAGAAAAGCCGGTCCATCACGTGACGTGACACGGTTGGAAATTTCGCTGATAACCCGGAATGATTTAACAGGGTGACAAATTATGAGCGAGCACCGGCCGATAATAAGTGCTTTGCTTCCAACAGCAGCGATTTTGGGTTGGGTGCTCTTGGGATATTCATCGGCTGGTTGATGGATACGCTTCAGCAAAACCGGGCTGGTTAATTTCAACGGGACGTAATTACAGATTACCGCCCCTGGATGCATTTAATATGGTGCTTCTCTATGAGGCGTAACTGTAATCAATAATATTTGAATTGAATTTGGTATTAGAGTTTCGCGCCAGAGAGTTACAACTAAGGCACGTCGTAAATATTGCAAGCATTTCTTTTAATTATTCTTTTTTTGTTTTCTTTCTTTTCTTTCTTTCTCAGAGTTTTTGTTTGCTTCGTTATTTGCTAAAAAAAATAATGCTGCTTTTTGTATTATTCCAATGGCGAATTTGTGGTTATCAAACGGCAATTTCAGGTCATTCTACGACATAAAAAGCTGGCTCTCTCTCTCTCTCTCTCTCTCTCTCTCATATCTCACCATATTCTAAGACCGCTGAAAAATAATGCCTGTCCTGTTTTAATTTCAAAACTGTTAGTCAGAAATCCTTAGGAGCTTTTGCTTATCATTAGTATAAATCGTAAAGTGTAACTTGCTCTTAATACACGGGAACAAAACTTGATTTGACAAATTGTAACCCAATTATTAGGTTGGTGCAAAAATAATGACGTAATAATGTCGTTTTTTGACGTTAAAAATACGTAAAAAAACGACATTATTACGTCATTTTTGTGCACCAATCTAATATTAGGTTGGTGCAAAAATAATGTCGTTTTCTCACATATGTTACTATGTGAGAAAACGACATAATTTTTGCACCAACCTAATAAAAAAAAAAAGAACATAATTCTTTACGTTGAAAGTACTTTGAGGGATTACTAATAACACTATTACCAACTATATACACACGTCTAAAACATTATATTACATCATCAAGCTTTATTGAATCCATTCTCCAAAATCTAACATACGTTTATCTAAAATAAACTGTATGTACGTAATAACGTTCCTAAATCAACATTTGAAGAATAACAAAACCTCATGTATACCAGACATACCCACACATCAAGCACGCCTTCACGCACACAAAGTCATACACACACTTACGAATATAGATCATCACCTGAATCCCACATAGTGTTTATATCAGGGAAACATCACGAAATCTAAAAGCCCACATCTATGAACATAAAAGAGATTTGCATTTAGACACTCATTCAAACATGATCGTAATACACAAAAACAGGAGTAGCAATGACATTGATTTTACAAATGCCACCCTAATTTAAAGAAGAATATAATTCTTTATGTCGGAAGTACTTCGAAAGCCTGCTAATGACACTATTACCAACTATAAAACCACTTCAAAAACATTACATTACATCACCAAACTTTATTGAATCAATTCTTAAAGAATCTAACGTATGTTTTATCTAAAACGAACGGTATGTACGTGAAAACGTTCCCAAGTTAACATACGAAAAACTAACAAAGAGATGGTCATCTAGGCAAACATATGAATCTACATTATCATCTGAATCTCACATAATTAAACTAGAATTATTATACTCTTATATAAATTATTTATGGTTTTTCTGTGAGGATTGGAATTGGTGAATTTTCTGAATTCTTGGAACAGACGCATCGTCCATACTTGAATTCAGAACGCCATAAATTATACTAGCATTGGTGTAAAAGTCGAATGAACGTGAAAAATGATTAAACAATGTAAATATTAGGTTGGTGCAAAAATAATGACGTAATAATGTCGTTTTTTGACGTTATAAAATACGTCAAAAAACGACATTATTACGTCATTATTTTTGCACCCACCTAATAAAACAACATAAAAGTAAAAATAGCAGAATTTATTTCTTCTTTATCGCCCTTATCTCATTTCTCTGATGAAGCATTAATATAACCTTGTGCAAACAAAAGGAATAATTCCGTTGTTATTTACTTTTTTTTCGAATTTTTCCAATGAAACATGACCCAGTGCACATCGTATGTTCCATTCCACGAAGTCGTTTCTTACAGATTGACCACAGATTCTTGATTGGATTTAAATCAGTAATTTCCGGGCCAGATTTTAGTACTTTGATTTGCTCACTGGTAAGGTTTGCCAGTGTGTTTGTGCAGCTTTACAATTTTCGTACGCCTCCGTGGAGAAATCTCCGTCGCAGACAGTGGTCGTTAGACAACTAATCGACAGTCGAAACAGTAACTTCTAGGGGTGATAAAAATCTGATGCAATCACGGATGACGCAATATTTTTCAGGGCCAAACAAATTTCATCATACACCCCGAAAATAGATTCATATTACTGCACACCACCGCCTATGGCCTAATATGAGGAAAATATGGAAATCGATTAAATCCTGTCACTCCAGTGGCTTTAAAACTGACCGTATGGTGAAAGAAAAGAAGCTAAAGAGATTCTTTCAATTAGCACAAGGGGTTTTAAGTGAAATATTTTTGATTGCTAGACTTCTTACTGTTTATTCTTTATGTTATCATTCTCTTGGACTTCAATCCATATTTGATCGCAACTCATCGTAAAGTGTCTAAAGAGTAGGTTAGAAATTGATAGAAATTCTACTATCAACGAGCTGACTGGGACGCGTTCCGTGATTTCCTCCGCGATGTCCCCTGGGATGGAGTCTTTAAGCTCCTCGTCCAAGATTGTGCTTCTGAAGTCTCTTCTTGGGTTAAAGCTGTAATCGACGCTTTCATACCATCAAGGAAATATAGGGTCAAGTCGCGCTCCTCCGCCTGGTTCTCCGCTGCTTGCTCAGCCGCCATCGCCCATAGGAACCACTACTTCCACCTATTCCGTAGCGACATGTCTGACTGCAATAAAAGTCTCTTTGCCTCCGCCCGTAACGAGTGTATGCGCGTCCTCAACGATGCTAAGTCACTATTTGCGGCTCGGATGAAGGAACGTATTGCATCTCGCAAATTTGGCTCCTAAGATTATTGGCGTCTCTGCAAGAGCGTATTGAACAATTGCAAACCCTCTATACCTCCTTTATTCAACCAGTTTGAAGTCCTGATCTCCTCTACCGACAAGGCTGAATGCTTTGCTCGGAAATTTTCATTCAACTCGACGCTCGACTCTTCCGGTGTACCAATACCTGACTTCCCTCTTAGAACTGAGGCCTTATTAAGCGGGTTAAACATAACCACATCTTTGGTACTGGGCGTTATCTCCAATTTAGACCCCAACAAGGCTAGTGGTGGAGACGGGATACCAGCCATTGTCTTGAAGAAATGCGCGCCCGAACTGGCGCCCGCCTTTTCTAAATTATACAACTACTGCCTCAAAGAATCTTGTTTTCCTGACTGCTGGAAGTCCTCTTCCATCGTTCCTGTCTTCAAGAACTCCGGCGACCCCTCTGACCCTTCCAACTACCGCCCTATCAGTCTCCTTCACCTCTTCTGCAAAATCTTTGAAGCCCTAATCAATACCGGGGTGGTTAACTACCTCACATCCCATAATCTGCTCTCAGACAAGCAATATGGTTTCCGCTTTGCCCGATCTACAGCTGATGTGCTTACGGCCATCACTGAAACAGTCTACCGAGCTCTTCAAAATAACGGGGAAGCCCGAGCCGTGGCACTAGACATCTCCAAAGCATTTGATAGGGTTTGGCATGCCGGCCTTCTTCGCAAGCTCCAGGGTTATGGCATTACGGGTCGATTATATAGCCTAATACGATCATTCCTGTCAAACCGTAAATTGAAGGTCGTTCTCAATGGATTCTCCTCCAGTTCCTATCCCACGAACGCAGGTGTTCCTCAAGGCTCCATCCTAGGCCCCACTCTATTCCTTATCTACATAAATGACCTCCCTGACGCAATTACTTCCCAAGTTGGCATATACGCGGATGACACCACAATTTATTCCTGCCTCAAAAACAAATCTAGTCTCGCTGACATAACTCGCCTGGCCGTGCGTCTCGAAAAGGACCTCCAATCGATTGTGAACTGGGGCATGAATTGGCTTGTCAACTTCAACGCTTCTAAGACAAAACTGCTCTCTATTAATCACCACAGAGGTCCTTCCCTTCCCTCCATTAGAATGTCTGACGCTCAACTTCTCGAGAGCAACTCTCTGCGGCTTCTCGGTCTCACGTTGACTGCTGACCTGAGATGGAATAAATACATTGAGTCAATTGCCTCGTCCACTGCAAGGAAAGTTGGCTCCCTGAGTCGCGCCAGGAAGTTTTTCTCCCCGGAGTCGATCCTCCGGATCTACAAAACAACAATTCGCCCCTGCATGGAGTATTGCTGCCATATATGGTCTGGTGCCCCTTCTGTTTGCCTCGGGGTTCTTGATAGGCTCCAGAGGTGGATATGCAATGTAATTGGCACTTTCTCGCAGACGCGCCGTCGCCTCCCTCTGTCTGTTCTACAAATACTTCCATGGAAATTGCTCCGAGGAGCTGTATTCGCTGGTTCCCAGACGTCATGAGTTCAAGCGCCATACGAGGCTGGCATCCCGCTCTCACCCCTTCACTGTCGAAACTCCTAAATGTAGCCGTCTCTTCTACTCTAATAGCTTCATGTCTCGCACCTCTCGCCTGTGGAACTCCCTTCCCTGTTACTGTTTCCCTGTGAGCTATAATCTCCAGCTATTCAAGTGTAATGTCAATCGACATCTCCAGTTGCCTTGATCTATCCACTACCCTCATCCTTTCTTCTATGACTCCTATCTGACCTTGCTCTAAATTTTCTGTAACCCCTTGCGTCCTAGTGGCTTCCCGCCTTGTTTGGGGTGAAATGCTTAAAAAAAAAAAAAAAAAAAAAACAGGTTCCGCAATGGCAGGTCAACTGCTTCTGTGGTAAAAAAATTAGTGCTGTATCTTGTCGACTTAAAGGTCCAAGAAATATACTCTGCAAAATAGATCAGGTATGGATGTAGAATAAGAGCATCTGTAGTTACATGATTTGGATGATAATGGTAATATTATATGTTTCCTTATAAGGAAACATTCAGCATTTATAGGCCGAGCAGCCAGTGTCGGTTGAATGTTATAAAATCTGTTTTTAAAACAATTTTTCAGGAAAATATGTCTCTGAGTTTCACTATTATAGCTCTTTTCAGATGGGAGTTTCCTTCCTAACCTTTTCTTTGAAGTAGTGTGGAATATCAACACCTTGATTAGGTCATTATTTTCTCTTCTAGTTCCATGTGATATTTATTTTGATATGTCGCTAAACAAAATCAACCAACCAACAATACATATAATATAATAAAATACAAAAATAATGAGTCAATTGCTTCGTCCACCGCAAGGAAAGTTGGCTCCCTCTGCCGCACCAGGGAATTTTTCTCCCCAGAATCGATCCTCCAGATCTACAAATCAACAATTCGCCCTTGCATGGAGTATTACTGCCATATATGGTCTGGAGCCCCTTTTGATTGCCTCGCGGTTCTTTATAAGATCAAGAGGCAGATATGCAATATAATTAGCCCTGATCTGGCATCTCGTCTACAGTCGCTCTCTCGCAGACGTGCCGTCGCCTCTCTCTGTCTTTTTTTACAAATACTTTTATGGTAATTGCTCCTAGGAGCTGCATTTGATGGTTCCCAGACTTTATGAATTCAATCGCCCTACGAGGCTGGCATCCCGCTCTCACCCTTTCACTGTAGAAACTTTTAAATGTAGCCGTCTCTTCTACTCCAATAGCTTCATATCTCGTACATCTCGCCTGTGGAACTCCCTCCCCTACTCCTGTTTCTCTGAGAGCTATAATCTCCAAATATTCAAATGTAATGCCAATCGACATCTCCAGTTGCCTTGATCTATCCACTATCCTTCTCCTCATCCTTTCCTCTATAACTCCTATCTGATCTTGCTTCAAATCTTCTGTAACCCCTTGCGTCCTAGTGGCTTCCCGCCTTGCTTGGGGTGAAACGCTTAAAGAAAAATACAATACAGTTGTTGGTAAAACTGTCCTCCTGGTTACTCTTTTTTCTCTCCGTTCATTATTAATGTTTCTACTCCTTATTACCGTAATCCTTTGTGTTTTAGTGGCATGGAAGGATACCCATTAAAAATGACCAAAAATACATTTTTTTTTAAAATGTCCAACAATACATATTTTTTTTTAAAAAATGGCCACTATACATTTTATCTGTATTTGAAGATATACAATTACGTTTAAAATATATTTAGTTGAAGCCATGAAATTATCTTCAAAATATTTAGATTTTGGCATTAAATGACCCATAGAGGTGTTGATTAGCCGTTAAACAAATTTAGTCAACCATTCTCCATTCAAGAAGCCTTATACCAAACTAGGTCAATGTTTTAAGAATCGATTATGGTGCTACCTTGCATAATATTTTGAAAATGGTATGCTATTATGAACGAAGGAGCAAAACGGAGTGAAGTTGCAGCATCGAGCAGATCTGGAAAGAGGGCTTAGAGACGTTAACACTCAGATGATATAGTGAACATATGAGAAGCATAGATAAACAACGAGTTATCTACTTAACGATTTTGAATAAATGGATTGTAAAAAAAGACTTAGAGGAACAAAAGATGAAGATCGTGGAGAGCCATAATCACCGTAGTATTAGTGTTAGAAAAAAAAGAAAAAAAAAAAGAAGAGTTATGTTAACACATTAAGTTATGATTCTATTGTCTGAGGATAATATTAGGTTGGTGCAAAAATAATGACGTAATAATGTCGTTTTTTGACGTATTTTTAACGTCAAAAAACGACATTATTACGTCATTATTTTATGCACCAACCTAATATAACATTTGACATGCCGCCAAACAAAATCAACCAACATAAAAGAACTCTTTCATGACATTAATCCATATAATATCCTACAATTTCTTAAAGAAATCAAACTTTATTCCAATATATAACTTCAAAAAATAACAAAAAATCTAAATATTAGGTTTTATTATCGTTTTTTGACGTTAAAATATACGTCAAAAAACGACATTATTACGTCATTATTTTTTGCACCAACCTAATATATACGTGAGTAGATATTTGCAAAAGAAACAAACGTGAACCAGAAATAAAGAAAAAATATAGTTACAGATCAACCTCAGTCCTCGAACGTCTCACATGTCGAAGAAATCGGTTTTCGAAGAGAAAATACGAGATGAAATTGTCTCGGTTAGCGAACAAAAATTTCGGTTCTCGAACAACATTGCCGAACAGAGCCGAACCGAATTTACCGGTACGGAATCATTTCCGAGTCGATCGCTGAGTTGTATAAATTCTTGTGTTGTACCGCGCTTTTCTTTTCCGATTTTATTGTATCGTGAATTTCTTCTCTACATTGATTCCTATTGGAAACATAATTTCGGTTTACGAACATTTCGAGTTACGAAAGGCATTCAGGAATAAATCAAATTCCTGGACCGAGGTTCCACTGTAAACTGTAGGAATAAATAAATAAATAAATAAATATGACAAATACACACGCAATAGAGAAAGAAAATTTCATACACCTATCTATATAAATACATATTTATCTAAGAAGGGTTTTCGGTGATATGTTCATCATCTCGTGTGAAGTCACGTGGCTGTGTGATAAGATCTTCCCGCCTTTACAGATGCTGATTTTCCCTTCGACCATGACAACACTGATTCTTTCAAGACAAAATCTTAACGTCTATATATTAACGTTAACATCTAGATAGATGTTATCTCTCCAGTAAACAAACAAATCCAGTTCGATTCGATTTTGAGTTCTGGACGAAAATGGGGTTTTAAACTAAAATATAAAACGAATGTTTGAATTGAACCTCAAAACAAATTGTCTCGTGTGAATCAATAAAACATGTCGAATCTTTTACATACGAAAGAAGCGAGATAAACTCTACTGAAAAGGATGTGAAAATTCGCATAGCCGCCTTGAATAAAATGGATATAATCTGGAAATCAATCTGATCTATTCGTTAATCCTGTGACGCATCAGTGTCGTGGGGACATCACATGCACTGCAGCCGCAGGAGAAGTAGTGTTTCTTGGACAAGATAGCCTGAGGGTGCACAACCCTCTCCAGGCCGGCTTTTGAATTCATAGTTAACTTCTCCTAAACCTGTTGCCATCCACGGCTAGAGAACCAAGTCTGTTCTGCTGTTTACCCATAGCTGGGAGATAAAGAAGAGGATTTATACATACGTGTCGAATCATTTACATACCTATGCAGCGCGATAAATTCTACTGAAAAGGATGTGAAAATTCGCATAGGTGCCTTGAATAAAATGAATGTAATCTGGAAAACATTTTTTTTTGATAGGGAGACAATAATTATTTAGTAAAACAAGTCTTACTAATTAACCCATAGCTGAGAGAGATTCAGTGGATTCATACCTTTCCCAAGGGTATTTGCACATAAATGAACGTAATGAGCCCAACTGGAATTGAAACTCAGCTCTCTGATTAACAATTCCTCTATAGTGGCTCGAAAAAAATCTCCGTTTGAAGTTGTATGAATGCTCCCTTTCTCCCTCCCCCAACTATGGGTAAATAGCAGGACTTCGTAGCCGTGCGTGGCAACATGTCTAAGAGAAGATAACTCTGAATTCAAAAAACGGCCTGGAAATGCTTGTGCTCAATCAGGTTATCTTGCCCAAGAAACACCACTTCTCCTCCGGCTGCAGTGCATTTAGTGCGCACACGACGGTGATAGGTCACGTGATTATCGAGTAGATCACACTTCTCTTGATTCAAATTTATTTCTTCAAAATTATCATTGATGTTTTTAAATCTGAGACAGAGGTCCCTTTAGTTTTGGGCCGGAGACCTAATTAAACCTTCACAGATGCTAGCTTACAATTCTGCACTTAGTGTGGCTCTTAAGCTAGTTTCAATAAAGAGATTCTCGTTCACTTTTGCATTTCATGAAATAATATTTTTGATATCTTACAGCCATGAAATCGGAACTGATGATAATACCCAAGGATCCGATGAAGGGTTAATCCCTTACGCAAAAGATAAATATCTATGGGGCAGCCTATATGTGCTACAATGTTCTGGGGGTGGAGTTGACAATCGTAAGAATTCGGAACAATCAGTGCAAAATCTGCTAAGATATTAATCCTGCATATCAATTGAAGTCCACGTGGGTATGTCAGTATTTAATCTGCTTTTTTTTTCTATTTCTGCAGCTGAGTCTTTTGACCTGTAAAACTGACTACGTGAAAACATTAATCGTGTTCGGTTAGGCCAGAATTCGTCCCGGTGCCCAAAAACCTGCCTCGGCTAACAACTCTACCGGAAAACCTCTTGAGGATAAGAGATGTGTGTCATAATCTGGACGGCTGTTCCCGATGAAGATTTCTTAAAATTTCATCCAAGTAGCAACACGCCGAAATGAGTGAAAACCTCGTAATCGGTGAAAGAATTTTATCATTTGAGGATTATTAGTTTTAGATTGAAAATAAAAGGATTTGTTTTTCACAGTGAAGTATGATACTACTTCTGTAATACATACACCTATATAGCAGGTGAGTCTGAATTGATTTAAAGTGCTTATATTTTCACAGCCAGTGGTAAAGTCACTGAAATAGGATCTTCAAAATGGGGTGCAAAATTAATTTAAGTTCGGAACTAATTTCAACTCGGAATTAATTTCAACTCGGAACTAATTAATGAAAGTTGCAGAAGAGATTAATTCTGAATAATGGATTTTTTACGCTAAATTAAAAAAAAATCATCACCAACTCATTGCATTTTGTTTACGAATTCACAGAAATTGATAACTTTGATTTTAAGTCGAGTTGAAATTAATTCTAAGTTGAAATTAGTTCCGAAGTTGAAATTAGTTCCGAGTTGAAATTAGTTCTGAAGTTGAAATTAATTCCGAGTTGAAATTAGATGTATCTCTCTTCAAAAGCAACTACCACTTGATCAAAAGAGAATAAAATAATAGCAAATTAAATGAAATAATTTGGGAAGAAGCAACAACAAACCGGATGCTCGAGATTTCCGATCGCAGGCTTACATAACTATTAACTGTTCGTTATAAGGAAAGTTGCGGTCTTCCGTTGTCAGGACCTGGCTGACCGCTGAGAGAATTCCAGGCCACCCGCTAGCAGGTTACGAATGTCCGTTGGGTTGTATCCAATGCCGCATTTTAGAATAACCGTCGTGATAGTGATGAAAATATGCTTAAAAGAGATGTAAAAAAAAATCAGAGAGTCACCAATTTTGCTCGTACTCCGCAGGCCGTGCAGAGAATCTCTGAATAAACTGTCTTCTTGTGAGCGGTACTCAAGTATTTAACCGATACGAGCAAGAACACGGATTAGATGAATAAGGGATTAGTTTGATTTTATACATGTAGAGTATTTTTAAATTGATTTAGCCCTAAACAAGGCAATAAAGCCACTGAGACACAATGGATTTTTAGGCGTGGAAGAGTCAAAAACAGAAACATTGCTAAGTTGCGAAAAGAAAAATAGTAATCAGGAGGATTGTACACAGTGATTGACATTGCATTTAATCTTTTGATTATTAAAGATGGCTGGAAGGCATGGAGCCGAAAGGGAGTTCCACAAGCGAGAAGTGTGAAAAAATAAACATTTAACATAGAATTTACGATTCCATCTAGCCATCTCAATTGTAAATTGATGAGACTTCGTTGCCAGTCTAATACTGGGTTTGAATTTGAAAAGTTTAGGTACCATAGCAAAGAGCTCATCTGAACAATTACATGAAAGTATTTATAGAAAAGGCAAAGGGAAGCAACCCTACGGCGGTTAGAAAGAGAACAAGAACAAGTTCAATAATATTGTTGATTCTTCTTTGGATTTTTGTAGACTTATAGATATGTAAGATAGATTAGGGAGAGCAATTATTAGCAATTGACATGGCAATGAATACAATATAATCTTTCCACTTCATGTCAGCTGAGAACGCAACGAGTCACTTTCCTGGAGGACAGCATCAGCCATAATTAAATAAACGTAATTGGCAGAAATGCCCAATAAACAGAATTGACAAAGTTCGTGACAAAGAACAAGAGGAAGAAAAGAAAAGAAAGGGGGGTAAATAAAACAAAGCTTTGAGATATGCAAAGGAACAGACCGAGCTTCACCATTCTAATCTACAGCTTGACAGACTTTTTTCTGCAATATAGTTAATACATCTTGACTTAGAGAAGCAAAAGTCATATTGTTTATATGAAAGAAAAACGCTGTGATGTGATGATTTACCAATTCAAAGATTATTAAGACTTCACGTACTTCGCTAAAAAGAGTTATTAGGTTGGTGCAAAAAACAATGTCGTTTTCTCACATATGTTACTATGTGAGAAAACGACATTATTTCTGCACCAAACTAATAGAACACAAACAGGCCGATAGTGAGGAGGACTTGACAGTCCCCCCTGAGTTCATAAAGACTGGATATTACAGAAGAGGATTTCCAACAAGCAGTAAAGCAAAAAAAAAAAAATGACAGGGCATTCCTAATACATTTTATCGGTCAGTTTTAGACCCACTGTAGCAACAGGGTGTAATCGATTTCTATTTTCCCTCAGATTAGGTCATTTGCAGTGGTGTGCACTAATATGAATCTATTTTCGGCATGTATGGCGAGATTTGTTTGACCTTGAAAAATATTGCGTCATCCGTGACTGAAACAGATTTTTATCACGCCCGGACACTATTGTCTCGACTATTGTCTGCGATAGACTTTACTCCAAGGAAGCGTACGAAAACTGTAGCTCTGCAGAAACACACTGACAAGCCTTAACCGTGAGCAAATCAAAGTTCTATAGACTGGCCCGGAAACTCTCCTGATTTAAATCCAGTGACGAATCTGTGGTCGATCTGCAAGGAAAGACATCGTAGAATGGACATACGAAGTACTAACACGTGCACTGGGTCAGGTTTCATTGGGAAAATAGGAAAAATAATAACGGAATTATTCGTTCTGTTAATTATTAATTAGCGCAAGGGTTTAGATGTTAAATATATTTCAGTTTATGACATTTTACTTAATTCATTTTTTTTTTATAATGTAGATGTTCAATTACCTGGAATTTTGAATTATCCAAACATATTTTTCAGTCTCTCTTTCTCAAGTTACCCTGAAAACCATCGAAATTCTTCTACTTTTCTTATCTTCACTCGGATTGCGTAATCAAGGACAATGAAGACCAGAAACGGTCACTTGTAAGAATCCAGTTGACATCTGAAAAAATTCTCTTTCCTCTTTATCATCTATCTCATGTCAATTGGTGACTCTCCTTTGTAATTATCATAAAGGTCTGTAATTTACATCAAGTAGAATTTTGGAGAGTTTGATGTTAATCATTTCTTTCCACTCATTTGGGAAAAGCGATGAGGTAATCGATTGGTGCTTGCCAAAAAGAAACATTGGCTAAATCTATAAATTCATTCATCCATATTAATATTATTTTACAAACAACATGGCTGAAGTGATCTTATGATGAGGATTTGGCATACAATATCCAGACAGAAAAAACATTCTTTTTTTTATTTTCTTCTTCTTCTTCTTCTTCTTCTTCTTCTTCTTCTTCTTCTTCTTCTTCGTCATCGTTTCCTCCATCTTCTTGATTGTCTTCTACTTCTACTTCAACTTCGTCGTTTTCTTCTTCTTCTTCTTCTTCTTCTTCTTCTTCTTCTTCTTCTTCTTCTTCTTCTTCGTCGTCGTCGTCGTCGTTTCAATCATCTTTCATAGTTAGTTCTTGTTTTTCTTCTCTACACTGTCTAGTTATCACAATATTTTCGAGCGATCCATTCTACGACCTTTTGCTATCCAGAACATAATCAACACATGAAAGCACTGGGGCGAAAAAGTTATTTGATGATATGAATTTTTACTTAATTTCTTTCTTTTATAATCTAGATGATCAATTATCAGGAATTTTGAATTATCCAAACATATATTTCAACTTCTCTCCCCCAAGGTCTTCTGATAACCGTCGAATTACTATGCTTCTTTTTTTTTTATCTTCAGTCGCATTGCGTCGTCAAGAACAATGAGCAACAGGGACTCCAGCTGTAGACTTTAGAGAGAAAAGGAGCCAATTCGGGAGTACATTTCTCAAGGACTATTTCAGAGACACCATCGATTCCACACGTTTTGTGATGTTCCAGTTTAGATATGATAACAAAGAGTATGGACGAAGTAATATGCATATCAATCCAATAAGGGAAATGGAAAGTTAAGCAAATGTGTCAAGAATAGAACTGGAAGAGAGTTTACGCGAAAAACATATTGCTTTATCTGCAGATAATAACAGTTGTTGCTTTACTACCTGGCGCAGGGATTGAACTCACAATTACTATATTACCGAATTCACGAAACTTAGCTTTGATCTGCTAAACTATTTTCCACTAGATCAATTCGAAACCTAAACTCGGAACTTTAAACCTAATACGAGATTAATCTAGACAAAGACATCTGAATAACCGTACATTAAATAAAGGTTACTTGCATTATTTATATAATTCGGACTGTTAATCTCATCTTCATTGCCATATTCACAACGTTTTGGCCTCTATATCTCTGAGATGAGCATTATGAATACTTGCATTATTTACATTATTCCGATTGTTATCCTCATCTTCATTGCCATATTCACAACGTTTCGGCCGCTGTAGGCTCTTGCCTTCTTCAGGTGATTGGAATTTCGAACTGAACTCTTTATTTCGTCCAGAGGGGTAGATTGATCTAGTTCCACGTGCCATGCATCTTCCGGATCTCTCAGTGATATCCCTTCAACTCAACTCTCCAAGTTTTTGTTCACCGCTGCTGTGGCCTGGTATTGAAATTACAAATATTTAGGTCTAGTCACTGGATCTAACCACCGTTTTTTTCCCACATGTCTCAGTGAATAAAAACGTTGGTTAAAAGATGAGCATAACGGTCCGAATAATGTAAATAATGCAAGTAATCATAATACCTCATCTCAGAGATATAGACTGATAACTGAAGAAGGTCTGAAGGTACAACAGCCGAAACGTTGAGATAATAAAAACAATGGTAAGAATATTAGAAGTAATAAGTTATATAATGATTAATCATAATCCCTCCAAAATTTGAGAGAAAATTAGTTTTTATCAAGAGGGGCAATATGATCAAGAAAAGGAATCCGTGACCGTGTGGTTTGAATGCTTGCTTCCTGGATATAAGAAACGGTTTTCAATCTGACCATGGTGGATTTGTCAGAGAGGTGTCCGCACTTGTAAAATGCCTGAAAGCCATACCACCTATATACAGTATCTTCGGTGCCAGATCATCTTCTGGAATAAACACATTTCGTTTTCAGCAAGACATCTTTTCTACACCTTGTTTTAAACAATTTCGTAAATGTTAATAATGATCAAGCTTAAAGATTCAACCAGGACATTAAATTTACACAAGAATGTATTGTATAGGAATAAAGTGTCACTGCCGACACTGTAGTTTGAACATAGATCACCAGAGGGGGAACATAGCCGATCCTATTTTGAATAAGTAGCTCAGGTGATCGTAAAGGAAATGTATATATGGGAATTAGCGTGGCGTCTAAGTGATCATCTATTTTTACTCTATACTCCATTACTATACAGATCGTTATGCTCTTCACTATACTATTTCTCTATACTTATCACTATACTATTTCTCTATTCCGATTACTATTCGGTGGTTACTATTCGAGCGATTATTACCGAGCAAGTACTATTAGTGCGAGTGATATTCGAAGGCGCCTGACACCAGTATAGTTCAACGGCGTTACTATAGTTGTATCTGCGATTACAAAGTCTCTACTACAACGAGAATTACGAAAGTGACAACGATTCTTCGTTGGCATTACAAAAGTGGCAATATGTGTTCGTTAACATCACAAAAGAATGGTACCAAGGAAGAAGAGAAAAAAGACATGTGACTGATTCCTACCGAAACTTAAAACTTAGTATTCGCGAAAAACAAACAAGCGAGAGTTTTTGCTATGACTACCAGTTGCACTCAATATTTGAGTTCCACTAATTGGTTGATTTTCCATTTCAGAAGTTGAGTCTTATTTCATTGTGATTGTGTTTAAACTTTTAGATATAATTTAGTTATTAAATAATATTAGGTCGTCCCAAAAGTTCGTAAACACTTGGAAAAAATTGAAACAAATTTAAATTTTACTCGCCAAGTAATAACAAAAAACAACAAAAATTATTCCTCAAAATAAAGACCATCATTTTCCAAGACTTTCTGCCATCGATCTGCAAGCTTTCGGATCGGGTGAAAGTACCATTCAGCCGGCTTCGAATCAAAAAAATTCTTGACACGCTTCCTCGACTTCATCAAACTAGTCGAATCGGCGGCCCTTCAGAAAGTGTTGCATTGAGCGGAAAAGGCCGTAATTTGATGGAGCACAGTCAGGACTGTAAGCTGGATGTGGCAGAACCTCAACGCCGTCCAGCTCTTCAAACTTGTCTTTGGTCTTCCTGGCGGTGTGTGGCTTGGCATTGTCCGGCTGCATCAAAGCGCGCTTTCGTTTCATCAGAGCCGGGTACTTTTGCTTCAACTTTTCGTAGACCCGCTCCAGTTGCTGATAGTAAAGTTTGGCACTGATGGCACGACCATTCGGAACCAACTCAAAATGCACGATTCTCTCAAAGTTCCACCAAACGCACAACATGACTTTCTTGCCGAATCGATCTTGTTTTGGAACCGACGGTGTCTCTTGCCCTTTCTGTACCCATCGCTTGTCTCGATTGTGCTGGACCTGATAGACCCATTTCTCGTCCGATGTCACAATGCGCTTCCAGAAAAAATTAAAAATTGCATAAAAATTTAGTTTTTCGCAAGTGTTTACGAACTTTTGGGACAAGCTAATAGTTGATGTTTTGACTAAATTGATGCATGAAGAGAAAGATTTTAAAGTCGGAATTTTCGGACACGCCTGTGCCCTTTTTAACGAGACAAGAATGAAACAAAGAAGTGGGACTTCCTCTTCCAGGGAATTTTGTTGTTTTTTTGGGGTTTTTTTTGTTTTTTTTTTTTCACCTGCAATGAAGCCTTAAGCGAAGTCTGTTAACATATCATCACTGATAGAATTTTCAAACTCTCGGCGCTCAATATTCCAAATGCCTTGTGGCAGTCCAAATATTATATATTTACCTTTCTGTCACAAATGCCAAAAATGGGAATTATGGTGAAGAAACCTGCATGGAATTCCGCCGTCGGTTCAATAAGCATAAAAATCCATCAAAGGCAACAACCACAATTAACCTACAGCTGCACACTTCAATCAACCGTTCCATAGCATTGATGACATCAGACGTGTGTTTTTATCGTCTTCATTCAACAGCCAACAAGAAAGACGCAGATCAGAATTGATATACATTTTCAAAATAGAATCACATACGGAAAAATTAAAAATGAATTTGGGTTAAGTCATAGAATATAGTTTTACTAGAACCCTCTAAAAGCCCTGCACAAGCCTAATCATCACAAACTATTAGGCTCAAATCAAAAAATCAAATTACTTAGAGAAGTACAACACACTCGGAAAAAAATCTACATAGCTATATATATATATATATATATATGAAGAAATATAGTTTTGTGGTATACCATCACTTATGGGATAAAGTGCTCAATATCAGAGATAGAGCGTATGTAAGTATAAATATAAAAGTCAACATTGAAGACAATATACAGAGGCGACAGGCTGCTTCATGCTGGGCACAATCGTCAGGTCGCCTGACGATTGCATCCAGCATGAAACACCCTGTCGCCTCTGAGTGTTGACTTCAATGTTCTCTTTTATATTTATAGCTATATATATATGTGTGTGTGTGTGTGGGGGGGTATTTAGACCGCAAATTCTCTTTTCGTCATGACTAACTGAAGAAACTGCAAACATTATACATGCTTATTTTTATCATAATCCTTTCTTATTCAGGAATATTTTCCTGTATATCACAAGTAAATTAAAGTTGCATCCCAGATGATGATTTCAGAAAGAGATGGAAGTTACCAGGGAAATAAGTTTTTATCACTGTTACAGTGCATTTCTTGCTTAATTCAACAGTAACACACGGAACAATATTCATGGATATAAAAGAATTATGATAAAAATAAGCAGACACAATGTTTGTAATTTATTCGATCAGTCATATATATATATATATATATATATATATATATATATACCTAAGTATAGGATTGGTTTATACGGAAAAAATTCCAATAACCAACAAATACTATTCTTAAAAGAGTGCTCAATACAGAGTAGAGCAAATATAATTATTTATTCGAAAATTATAACATAAATATATTATAAAATCACTACAACATTAGCCATTTCAACAATTCTGGTGTCTTATCAAGTGATGCTGTTGAATGTAGAATAAAACTATTTTTTTTTTAACATTTTATTCTACATTCAACCCCATTATTTGATAAGACACGAGTATTGTTGAAACGAAATGGCTATTTTTGTAGTGAGTTTATAATATTATTTTATAATTTTTTTATAAATAATTTTATATATATATATATATATATATATATATATATATTATAATTTTATCATATAAACAAAACCATTTTACTCACTACAAAGATACAACTTCGTTTCAGTGCATTTAAACTGCACTTTAACGGGTGAGAATCGAACATCCTGCTTGTAGGCAAGGCCTATGTGAAACGTCACTTCCTTTTTTTCCATTATACATAAAGCAAAAAAGGTGACGGAGTCAGACAATAGCGCTTGTTGACATCAGTTTGGTGAAGAATGGATGGGGTGTTAAAAGTTGGAATATTTCAAAACTTGATTATAAAAGGTTATATTAGTATCCCTTATCTTTTTTTTTAGAGGCAATCACCACTTCTAAATTTATTAATCCACAAAACACTTTCATTGATTCCAGAATTATTAGTGATAACACCAACATAAATATATGTAATTCAGCTCTAGATTTTTTTTATAGTAAACCAAAGATAACATTCCCAATTACTACTAGAACTATCGCTAGAATTTTACCTACTCTAACGTACTACTATTTCCACCTTTCCTCCTCTACCTTTCATTCTTAGGGCTCTTGTGGGGTGATGTGCTTGAACTTTTGACCAGTGTTCATCGGTAAGAAAAATCTCCACAGACCAGTCAACATTTAACACCTCATCTATTCTTCACCAATCTGTTGTCAACAAGCACTATTATATATATATATATATATATATATATATATATATATATATATATATATATATATATATGAAGAAATATAGTCTTAAGATGTGCTATATTTATGAAATAAAGTGCTCAATATCAGAGATAGAGCGTGTGTAAATATAAAAGTGAACATAGAAGTCAACACTTAGAGGCGACGGTCTGTTTCATGCTATATGCAATCGTCAGGCACTAATATAATATTATAAATTAATTGATTTAAAATATGTTTTTTTCGCTACACAGTTCTAACCATGTTTCAAGACATGTTTAAAACTGTGTAGCGAAAAACACATATTTTAAATCAATTAATTTATAATATTAATTTATAATATTAATGCTCTGTAAATTTACATTGAGCACTATTTTGTAAAAATAAAAATATCTATAAGAACACCGGATTATATATCTTACTGTTCTTTCTTTGTATACACACACACACACATATACACACACACATATATATATATATATATATATATATATATATATATATATAATTCCATCAATAAAAACATAATTTAGTCTGTATTCAAAATGACTGCACTATTGAGTTAGGCTTGTTATATGGCGTCTGAGTAAAGCCGTCAACTTCACATATATCATCTTTTGCAATTCTTTTAACTTGTTAAATGTACTGCTATCATATTCGTTATTGTTCTGCGACAAGAAAATAATATTCTATCATAGCGTGATACTTACTGGCGCAAAATTTCTGGTTTTGTGCGTGACTTGAATTGGCTCGGAAAAAATCTATTTTGGCGAAACAAAATCAACAGCCGTTTCTTTAAATCGTTGCGTGAGTAAGTTCCCAGCCACGAATGAATGTATGGCTTTCAACTCACGTCGGAATTTGTATATTAATCCCGCTTACTCATCAATAGCTTAATTCTTCGTTGGACATTTGTTTTTGTTTTTCCGCCACGCACGCATCAGCCCGGCGCTTGATCGAGCTTCATTGCTGTCAACATATGTTAGAATCCCTTTGATTCATTGACAAATGACCAAGCCATTCGCATATATCGAACGAAAAAAGCAACAAAGAACAAAGATTAACACTTTTTTATACAAGTCTTATGTAAGGCAATGTCTCTTTCTCTACGAGATTACGGTCGCGTTTTACACATTATATACAGTTTATCTTTGACTTACTTTTTTGACCACATTTTTTTTTTCTTTTCTATCGAAATTCATTTCTCTTTTTTCTTCAATCTCTTTCGCTTTCATGAATGTCACTACTTCATACAATCTTTCGGTATCTCGATCCAAATATTTTCATTCGTACCACATTGTGGATCGATCACTCTTTATTTAACACTAGAATGGCCGAGGTGTCGTTTTCGACACCTTCAAATTTTCAACAAATTACTATGAAATAACTAGTTTTGGTTCGATGCTGAGGCTTATGGACAATAATTGAATTTTAGCAAAGATGCTTAACAGACTTAATTCTTTAAAATATATTCAGTAGAATAGCTGATATTTGAGGTTTTACCTTGAATGGCCGAGGTGCCGTTTTTGACACCTAGGCTATTTATAGGGTAAATGCATTGAAAAATTTCTCACAAGAAATAATACTTTTATTATTTTATTATGTGTTTACATCCCCTATCTATCTATTTATCTATCTATACACAAACACACATAATTTTATATATATATATATATATATATATATATATATATATATATATATATATATATATATATATATATATACACAAACACATATATATTTTCATTAAGACAGGTTTCGTCAAATAATTTATAAATTGCGTTCTGTCTGCTTATTTTCGATAGGATCCTTTCATATACGTGGATAAGCTTTTTGTGCGGTTATTAAAAGTGGAGAGGAAAACACTGTATTGGCTCATATTGTAATTATTTCCAAGTACTTTCGAAATAGCATACTATTATCATCAGGTCATTGTTAATTTTAGAGTAGGCTTTTAGTTTCAAATTTTCGGATTACCATAACCAATTTTCACAGCCATGAACACCAAATACTTTCTCTATAATTACCAATACCCTGTCCGGGTATGTCACCATAGCCAGCTTTTCCTCTTGAATAAATAACCTCCAAATCAGTAAAAAGAAAAAATCTCTCTCTCTTTATCTATCTATCTATCTATCTATCTATCTATCTATCTATATCAGTGGGTTAATATCTATTTATCTACCAATCTATCTAGTAGATTAATATTTATCTATCTCAGTTAATATCTATCTATCTATCTATCTATCTATCTATCTATCTCAATCTGTTCATATCTATCTATCTACCTGTCTCCCTATTGATTGATTATTAATCTATTATTTGGCTGAAGATATTTTGCTGTTTAAATATATAAATATCTTTCACAGAGAAATAATATATATATATATATATATATATATATATATATATATACCCACCTGTTATAGCTAAACACGACCATCTAAATGATCACAGTCACGAAATGGGGGGCCCACATCAAGAACGCGTTTCCCTATAGCAGAAACGAAAAAAAAACAAAAAAAACGAGGAAACCCGATATCCCGTATATATACTTCCGCGTGGAACTTATCCATAGTATCACATTCTTCATTTCTCTCTATCATTCTCACAACGAAGGGACGGTAATGTTTGACCGAATATCTGAGAAGATTGATCATATCCTCACTCAGTTTTCCTCGGCCAGTTTTAATATCTGCGGTGATTTTAATGCCCACAATAAAGAATCGTTAGCCCACTTGAACAAAACCGAATTTGAAGCCGATATTTCAGAGACTTCTCCGTATCCTATGGAGTAAGTCAGATCATCGGAGAACAGCCGTGTCACGGATGTGACGGGACATCAGGCGAAACTCCTCGATCTCCTTCTAACCTGATAAATGCCGAATAACAGTTTTACGTCGACTAGGCACGTCAGGCCGTTCGTTAATAAGTGTCCAGATTGATCCGAAACGTATAGTGATTTTCCAAGCGTAGCTTAGATATGACACAAAGCCGAAAGTAGGGGGCACCCTGTGATGATCGAACTCACTACTCAGTCGTAATCGTTTTAGCGAGACAAGCTTGCTAACCATTACACCGCCTAGAGGTGCCCTAAATCCCAAACGTTGAGCATGTCCTGATTTACCGTTCCATCGATTGATATTTTCACTTGAGAAGGAAAACTGGAAAAGCATTCCATCCTAGATGATGGAAGTTCTCCTCACAACTTACTTCAAGCATGCGGCCCCCAAAACTGTTGCCCTTGTCACTGATTGGATCTTTTCGGGAATGGAGAGTTTTATACCCCACCTCACACCAAAATTCCAACAAAAACCAAACATTCAACCTTGGTTGACCTTTGAATGCGCTGTAGCCCTCACTCCCTGAAAACACTACTTCATTATCTACCACAAGGAGCGATGTACTTCGGTCGTCTCTGCGTTCAGAACTGCCCGCAATCACTGCAAATGTTCCAGAAAACGCCAAGTGCAGCTATACATTGAGCAGTCCAGACCAAGGCTGATAGGGATCAAATTGGATCCCGTGAATTCTGAAAGGTCACCAACCAAATCATGAACAGCGGTAAAGCTGCTGTGCCCACAATTATAAATGGCCCCGACGTCATATCGACGGATATCGTGAAACTCTTCGCCTCAATCATTGCCTCAGACTCAGCATTAGACGACAAAAACGCGCTTCCCAACTTTCCAATCACATTAATATTACTGCTATGGGACCTTACCCATAATAACATAATATACTATTCCATACGTAATAAATACTGCGCCTCGAGAGGAAGCAGGGATTTCAGTCCGAAGTCGGGCGACCGGTTGACCGGCTGATCAGTTGAACTCTCCGCCTTCGGGTGGGGAGGAACCCGAACGAGGCTACGCCGAAGGGCGGAATCTCTTTCGGGGATGTAAACCGACCCTGAACCCGTTCATACGGTTTCAATGGGCATATTTTTGGCCGAGCCCACGGGCTCAGGGATCCCACGTTAAACCGGCCTTGTGCCACATAATGCCCTCGTGGGGCGGATGATTAAATGCCGTTCAGTCTGAAGTCTGGATTGATGTCCGTTCCCGGTTTTCAAGAACTTGGCCGTAAGATCTTCCTCCTACCAGTACTGACCCATATGTCTTCTCAGAGGCATTAAGCTTTTTGAGGCAATAATCAATACGAATTGCGTCGAGCACTTAGGTTGGTGCAAAAATAATGTCGTTTTCTCACATAGTAACATGTGTGAGAAAACGACATTATTTTTTAACCAATCTAATAGAAATGACTAACCTCTTCAAGGAAGAATCAGTGAGATATTTATTATTTAGATAATAAGCATTTCAATTTACGTGTCGACGCTTTTATTCTCGTTCAAACCGTCTACTTTATGACTCTCATGCAAGCCGGAACTAAGTCGACAATTTTGACAATCAGCTAAAGAAGACCCCCATCTACCAATCTATTGTTTATCAAAACGACAAAATTCGGCATTGAATAACATTGTTATGGTTATCATAATCTGTTGGTATCGAACAAAAATTAAACGATCTTACCTCGGACATTCGTTTCTTCTCTTTATCTTGTCTATCTATCTATCTATCTATCTATCTATCTATCTATCTATCTATCTATCTATCTATCTCAGTCTTTTCATATCTATCTATCTATATATCTATCTATCTATCTATCTATTTCAGTCTTTTCATACCTATTCGTCTGTCTGCCTATCTATCTAAACACTATCAAAGTATAACAATACGTTTTAATACCAGCAATAATTTTGGTTAAAAAATTATTGCCAGTAGTAATAATCTTGTCGGCATTAAATAACCCATTGAGGTTGATATGCCGTAAAATGTCACATGATCTATCTATCTATCTATCTATCTATCTATCTATCTATCTATCTATCTCAGTTTCTTCATATCTATTTCAATCTCTCTATATATATACTTGCATACATATATATATATATATATGTGTGTGTGTGTGTGTGTGCGTGCATGTGCGTGCGTGCGTGTGTGTGTTTGGCTGAATAATCTAGACGTAATATCTTTATTTTTATTTTAATCCTTGGATGAGATTATAAGTACTCGGGAAAATAAAACATATGAGAAAACTACGAAGAGCTACGAAGTCTTTCTTATTCAGCTTTGTATGAGCACTAAGAAATTGATCCGTGAATTTGAGAGAATTAAAATAACAATAAATTGACATAATATGTCTAGATTATTCAACCATCTATGCTTGAATGAAGATATGCAGCCTACCATTCTCTCTCTCTCTTTCTTTCTATATATATATATATATATATATATATATATATATATATATATATATATATATATATACAATTTTAAATCTCTGCGTGTTCATATCGTCTTATCTCTTCTTCACTCTGTCTAAAGAAATCATCAGATTAAACTTCTTTTTTAACACCTTACGATTGTAGACGAATATGTTACAAATGTCACTTGATAGGTAAATC
>OZ010598.1:82619052-82621552 GCA_963932145.1 Acanthosepion lycidas | reverse complement strand
AAAATGAAAAATACATTATTAAACAAAAGATCCGAGCTCATCTCAAAATGCAGACATGAAAATAAATTTTTACTACGTAACCTAAAAAATGAAAAGCGGAAAAAATAAAATAAAAACAAATAAATATACTAATAAACAAAAACACAATAAAAAATAGAAATAAAACATAAATAAATACTATGTTACTTAAAAATCGAAAACATAAAAAAGAAAATATACAAGTAAAATAAATTGACCTAAATTCATCCAAGTAAATAAGTAAACAAACCAATCCCAAGTAAAGGTAATCAATTAAATACTGTTCCCGCCAAAATAATACTTAGAATGAACTACAACAATCAACACCAAAATTGAACAAATAGCTTTAATTAAATTCTCAAACCAAAACAAAACTGTTAAATAAGTGATATAAACAAATTTTTACTACGTTAATAAATAAATAAATAATAAAATAAGAAGCAAAAAAATAAAAAATAAAAAATAAAAAATAAAAACAAGCAATATAATTTGACCCAAATAAATAAACAAACGACTTCCGGTAAAATAACCGCCATAATAGAATACCCACAATTCACCACTAACCCGTAAATAGCCGAGAAAAATAACAGCATATGTGGCCTGACGATTGCATATAGCATGAAACAGACTGTCGCCTCTAAGTGTTGACTTCTATGTTCACTTTTATATTTACACACGCTCTATCTCTGATATTGAGCACTTTATTCCATAAATATAGCACACCTTAAGACTATATTTCTTTATATATATATATATATATATATATATATATATATATATATATATATATATATAAAGAAAGACATGAAGAAGATTTATACATGTGCTGAAAGGTTGACCTAGAAATGATTTTTTTTTCTTTCAGGACTGAGAAAAAGAAAGCACGTCGAGGTAGGGGTGTGATCAGATTCAAAGAAGATACATTGAACTGCCATATCATTTTTGACAGCGAAACATATATTATATACAGCGAATATATATATATATATATATATATATATATATATATATATATATATATATATATATATATATATATTTATATATATATATATATATATATATATATGTTTCATTAAAAACGACAGACAAGGTACTACGGTTATTTTAAGAGCTTTCTTTTCTGGACAAAGGGTGTGTAAAAACTGTCCAAATGTTTTATAGTTCCGAGCCCTTTCGGCTACACCATTAGCCATTATCAAGGATGATACGAATTTTCAGCTTAATTGCGTGTGTGCGTTCTCTGTTTGTATTAGTGTGTGGTAGGGATGTTTTTAATTTCCGAATACGGTTAGCACATTGTGGCCTTGTTCGTAGTTAATATTGTTAAGAGTTGGCTTTTTCTTTTTTATTATTAAAGCTTCCACTATTTTTAGTCTGTTTATTTTTTTTTTATTTTGCAGGTGGATGCAGTTAATATATTTCTGTTTTCTACTAGTATGTTCCTAATGGAGTCTGGTAAATTTGTGTGTGCGTTTAAATGCGTTGTAATGGAGCTGTGATTAGATAGGTGTAACGTAAGACGTCTGGATAAGCATGTGGTTGTGTAACCGATGTAATTATTTATGAGTCCGGTTTGATCAGTAACATAGTTCCTTAAGGGGCATTTGAACTCATAGATAATGTTCGTTCTTTGTAATTTTGACTTAGCTGGTGTGTTGTTATTTTTGAGGATAAGGTTAGCTGTCTTAAATTTTTTATAATAGGTAATAAATTTGATTTTTTTCTTCGGATCTGTTGGAGTAGTATATTTCTTTATAATATGGCTTAGAGAAGATTCGTCTTGTTTGTAATTAATATGCATTTGTCTTTTGTAATAAATGTGTATGTGATTTTTGGCTGTGTGTTCGCTATCGTTATTACTTGCTTTGGGGAGAACTAGTCTAATTTGGCGGTCTATAAGTTGGTTAGGGAAGCCGTTGTTGATTAGTGTTTGTTTAACGTTATTAAGTTCTTTGAGGAAGAGTAGTCGAGAGGATGAGTTCTGGTGTGCTCTATTTAGAAAGTTTTTTTATTACTGCTATTTTGTACATAAGAGGACATTCGCTTTTGAAGTTAAGGTGGCACGAGTTTTATATATATATATATATATATATATATATATATATATATATATATATATATATATATATATATATATATATATATATATTTCCAAGGGGATAGAATCCAGGTAGAACTCGATGTCTAGGACAGAGTAAGAATGTAATATAAAAGACTCAAACACTAATATTCCATGGTTATAATTTATTACATTGGAATCGTAATCACGATCCAATTCATCAGACCTACAAATTCAAAAAGAAGTCTGAAAATATAACTTCGGTTATAAAAAAAAACAAAATTTTAGTGGTAGTGTATATATGGGTGTGGATCTATATATATATATATATATATATATATATATATATATATATATATATATAGATAGATAGATAGATAGATAGCAGATGGGTATCTTCGAATACGAGTGGCCAGCTAT
>OZ010598.1:82531552-82614052 GCA_963932145.1 Acanthosepion lycidas | reverse complement strand
TTTTCAATTTAGGAGAGACGGTTATCTTTATGTTTAGATTTTTAAATTCACTAAACATAATTTTACGGATCTTCTCTATCTTAAAGCTAGTGGAACTCCTCACCACCATGAGCCCGTCATCTCTATACAGTCCGATGTCCTGGATATCAATCTCGCGGTGTGCCGTTAGGTTGTACAATATTAAAAGACCAACCAAGTCAGAAGACTCTGCAGAGTCTAGTGATCCCATAGTAATGTCAAACAAGTCGTTATTATTTTTTATCCATTGCTCCCCATTATGAATGAGGACGGATTTTTTTGCGCTGAGGATTATGTCGGTTTCTTCCTTTGTCAGGTTAGAATATACAGCAGCAAAGTCCAGGGCAGTCGTAAAAAGATCCTTCGAAATTGATGGGTAGTAGTCCACGATATCGAACTGTAGTAAGGTGCAATTTGTTTTATCATCAATATTGTTGAACCAATCGATGACATCTTTAGTATTGATCCATAATTTTAATTTGAGTTGTTTTTTTATTTGCTAAGTAATTTTTTCCAGGATCCTTTTGCTGATCTTTCCTATATCGGGTCGGGTAGGGTTAATTATCCTAGTGGTCGGGTTTTCCAGAAAGTCAGGTTTATGTTCCTTAAGGGTTACGTAACATTCCTTTTCTGCAAGTTTGCCTACTCTATCGCTAATTTTAAATTTATCAGTTATTTTTTTACTTGCTCTGTTTATCCTGTCAACCATGTTTATGTTGTTGTTGCAAGCTTTTTTATAAGTCTTTGTTAAGTTTTTTTAATTAAGTTTTTGTAGTCATCAACAGCCAATTTGTAGAAGTTGCCGGTTTTGTCCGACTTAACTAATATTTTGTCACAATCATTAATGCTTTTAACTATTTGGTCTAGCTGGTTTTGGAAGTGTTTTTTTCTTATTTTGAAAGGAGATGTTGTTGATAAGGTTGAGTAGGTCTTTTTCAAATTCGTATAGTTGTTTGTTGAATGGTGCGACTCTTTTACTTTTAAAGCCGTAAACTTCGCGTTCTTTATCGGTTGAGTTATTCCCACGAAAGTAGAAGTAACAATACGGTGTAAATAATATATATATATATATATATATATATATATATATATATATATATATATATATATATATATATTATTTACACCATATTGTTCCTAATGTTGACTTCATCTTTTTCCCATATTCACGACGTTTCTGCACTTCTTCAGGTTATATATGCTGGGATAGCGAAGCGAACCCTTTATTTAGCACAATGGGATAGATTCTTCTAATTCCACGTACTTTGCCTGTTTTGTGGGTGGCAGGTCGGAGAGTATCGCATTTTCAGTTATTTCCCTTTAGTAATTCAACTCTGCAAGTTTTTTGTTGTTGTTTTGTGGCCAAATATTGAACTTACAGCTCTTTGAATCGACCCTATATTTTTTTATCTACTGTACCATTACTGTTGGTGGCATCTTATTTCTCAAAGAAGAGTTCAATAGTGGCATGAAAACCTCGGCAAATTCCAGCAAGATATATTTAATCATTTCTTTCTTTCTCTAACTTCTGTAGGAAGTTTTATAGCTTCCTTTAGTAAAGTGATTAAATTCGCCAAGTCGTGATAACTAAGAGGAATGATAAACATAACAATTACCTGTCTATATTTCTGAGATGAGGTATTATATACACTATTTACATTATTCGGACTATTGTCCTCATCTTTGTCGCCATATTTATTACAACGTTTCGGCCTTTCAGTATCTGTCTATATTTCTGAGATGAGGTATTATGTACACTATTTACATTATTCGAACTATTGTCCTCATATTTGTCGCCATATTTATTATAACGTTTCGGCCTTTCAGTATCTGTCTATTTTTCTGAGATGAGATATTATGTACACTATTTACATTATTCGGACTATTGTCCTCATCTTTGTCGCCATATTTATTACAACGTTTCGGCCTTTCGGTATCTGTCTATATTTCTGAAATGAGGTATTATGTACACTATTTACATTATTCGGACTATTGTCCACATCTTTGTCGAAATATTTATTACAATATTTCTGCTGGTGGTTGGAATGTCGAACTTAACCCTTTATTTCGCTCACTGGGATAGACTGTTCTATTTTCACGTGCTATGATTAATGGATATCAGTTATCAGTTATCACCTGTTAATTCACTTCTCCAAATTTTCCACTGCCTTAAGCGGGTATTGAACTCACACTCTTTGGGTCCTATCACTGGATCTAACACTGTGTCATGTGTCCTTGAGGCACAAGCATTTAAAAATGCAGGTATGTAAAACCGGTTAAAAAAATGGAAAAAAAAAAGGGAAAATGTAAGATCCGAATTTGGCGATCCTATCTTGCCCCTATCCCTAGGCCATTACGGCCTCAGTTAAATATATCCAATCCTATTTGGAATGTTGACGTCACCAAATCTTTGTTGATCCGATTTTCATCCAAGAGCTCACCAGGACAGGTTGATTCCGTCCGTTTACACTGTATATTGGTATCATTGATATGAACAATTTGATTATAATTTATTGTAATTTTCTTATAATTAACTTGTTCTTTTTTTTGTCCTTTTCAATTTTTCTGTGCTATCCAATTTTCGAATGAGAGGTCCAAATTGGTGATTCCCAGCATGCACCTGCCCAAGACCATTCAGACTCAGGTAAATATAACAACACCGTGTTTCAATATTGGAATCCCCAAATCTTTCTTGATCTAATATTGATCCAAGAACGCACTGACTCTGTCAGTTTTAATGCATATCGATATCGTTGAAATTAACACTTTTGATTATTATTTACAGTAATTTTCTTGTATTTAACTTCATTTTTGTTCTTTCTTTCCTTTTTGTCACTTTTCTTTGCCAATTTATTTCTGAATGTTATTCCATATTTTTTTATTGTTTCCTTCATTGTCTTAACTTTCTCTTAATACTTTCCTCATCACATGTACACACACACACACACACACACACATATATATATATATATATATATATATATATATATATATATATATAATTTAATTTTTTTTCATATAGACTAAAAAAATTACTCACTACAAGATGCAACCTTGTTTCTGTGCAATTAGTAGGACCTCGACTGGTAAGATCCCAAAATTTTGTTTGGAAACAAACAGAATTATTCATAACCATTTTTGGTTCTCACCAGTCTAGGTGCAACTTAATGCACCGAAACAAAATTGCATCCTTGTAGTGAGTAAATTGTTTTTGTCTATACGAAAAAATTATAATAAATAATTATTGTTCTACACTCGTTATTGAGCCCTATTTTGAATTCATGCTGGGAACTTTACAATTTATATATTATTTCGTTCCTATTGCATTCGGATATATATATATATATATATATAGTTTAACTTTTACTATACAGATTCTTTAGTTGATAGTAGACATAAGAACATTCATTACATAATATGAATTCTTGTCCTATTTTTTAACACATGAATAGGTGTAGATAAGTTCATCTATTGTCCGGTCCGAACTCCTTCCATGTCCGTTGAACTGGAAGAGAGGTTTACGATATGGTTTACGAGTTCTCATTCTTTCTTTTACCAAGGCTACGATGATTTAACTTTCTTAACTCTCTATTGATCAGACTAACCAATATATGTGACTTTCCCCCATGAGGGTAGCTTTTGGCAACTTTCAGGCTGCTACTTCAGACTGGTCATTAGGAATCCGATGTCTTTCGTAGCTCTTAGAGAGGCTGCTCCAACAGCAGTCACATAATATCAGGGTACTTGTAGTTCCAATTCGCGCATGGACAGGTGTCCCTGCATCTATTTCCAGTGGGTAACACTGGGTCCACATTATAATGTGCTCTCAGCTACACCCTAGTTGGTTTGTATTGCCATTAATGACAGATAATGACAATTATGGGGATTTTCTTCTCTCTTCAGAACATATCTCATGGTAATCACAAGAAAAAAATATATGAGGTTGGTGCAAAAATAATTATTTTTGCACCAATCTAATAAAACTAAACAACGTAACAAAAAAACAAAACAAAAACAAAACAAAACAAAAAACACCTACCCCCAATCCATCTTTCTTTCTTTAATATTCACCGTATCCGTTCCACCTTCTTGGATTTCTCTACTCGTTTCCCTAACCAAACCAAGCAATATGAGTCTCTATTGGATCTATTTCTTAGATCCTCTCCCTGCTCTTGCCACGCTTCAAAATACTGCCCGCTTGGTAACTCGGAGCACTCTGTGGTAGCTATTGATATCTCTTTCCAAGCTTCCATGAAAAAAGAACCCCTTATCCATAAGGTCTATTTCCAATACCATCATGCTGAATAAGACTCATACTGGAATTTTCTTCGTGATGCCCCTAGCTACAGTGAAAACTAGAAAGGAGGGGGTTGTTGTCAGTTGTGATGTTGAAATGGCTAGATGTAACCGCAAATTCTATGCTTATAGTTTCTTCTATTGCACTTTTCGCTTGTGGAACTCTCTTCCGGCTAAGTGCCTTCGAGTCAAGATTGATCTTCAAAAAGTCCGTAGATGAGATATAAGTTCCACACGAGCAACTTCTTCCCACAAACTACTGCAGTGAAAGCTACAAAAGAGGGGTTGTTGTGTGAAGTCACGAGAAACGAAATCTCAAATATACATAACAGAGAAAGAAGACTTAGAAAGTAGAACACTCTGTGGACATAGTGAAAGTAGGTGATGCAGAAAGGTAAACGAATAAATATCCTACGAGATGAGCGTGTGTGAATAGATTGCAGAACACGGGAAAAGAGGAATGTTAACGATCCAAAAGTTAAGCAGAGCTGCGAAAGATGGGAAGCTGTGGAGAGTCGTAGTCGGTCCCGTTCTGATTGATATACGAGGAATTTCAGCTAATAAAAAACATACGAGGAATTTCAGCTAATAAAAAAACGAATAATTTTAGTATTTTCCGGCTTAAAAGACGCACTTGTTTTCCTAAAAAAATACCCTGAAAAATATCCATAAGGTCTATTTCCAGTACCAGCATTCTGAATGAGATTCATAATGGGATTTTCTTCGTGATACCTCTAACACTGCCGTTGTCAAACTCCCAATTTAAAATTGCGTCACTGAGGTTTCTTCTTGGGCCAAAGTCTGTATGAACGCTTTCGTCCCTTCTCTGAAAAACCAGCTGAAACGGCAATCCTGTCCTCAGCAGTATGCTCGGCCACAGAGAACTACTATTTCTGGTTATGCCAGCGTGATAGCTTTCTTCATAACAGGGGTCCATTTTCTATTGATCGTAATCAATGTAAGCGATTCCTCGAAGCAGTTAAATCCCTGTTTACTGAGAAAATGTGGCATCGCATAATCTCTAAAATCTTTGGCTCTCGTGTTTACTGTCGTCTCTGTAATAGGCTACGAATAAGTGCAACGTCTCTATCCCCACCTCTTCATCGACTTGAGGTGTTATCCTCCTCTGCTGATAAAGTTAAATGATTTGCCCGAAAATTCTTTCCGAACTCTGTTCTTGACTTTCAAAGCTATTATCAAATATATTATTCATGGGTGGATACGATTCTTAAGTAAGTTTAGTTTTTCTTTCATTATGTGAAACTGTAGACATCTTTAAAAGTCTCTCTCTCTCTCTCTCTCTATATATATATATATATATATATATATATATATATATATATATATATAATCTTCTCAAGCGAAATTCAGAACAGCCAATGACATCATCCGTAGCAACAACCCACTGGCAAAATCAAAACTATATGAGGCTAACATAATTTATGAATTCTCATTACCCACTGGCAAATGCGTTCTTGACGAAAACCAAATCAAAAGTAATTTGGTCATGTATATCACCACTTTCTTATCCTGATAACTGATATTAGAGCACTCAAATAAGGCCATATTTAAAGCAACATGGAAACCCCGATACGAATGATACGTACCACAAACAGCAAAAAGTTATGAATTATCTCTTATCATAAAAAATATATTCTTAGCAAAATCAACTATAAACCCAGACACACAGAAGAACTTTCTTTTTTACTTCTTCGTTTCAGAACATTTTTCTTGTTTCGAGGAAGAATTTGAACATGTATTCTGAGTGTTTACGATATTCAAAGCTATTAGCAAATATATTTTTTATGCGTGGATAGGATTTTTAAAAAGTTTAATTTATCTATCGTGATCTGCAACTGTAAACATATTTACAAGTCTCTTGTCTGGATTCTTTTTCTTTATATATCTCGTCAGTTGGTGGTAACACTGTTTTTATTGTTTTATATAAATGTGTATATATATATATATATATATATATATATATATATTAGGTTGGTGCAAAAATAATGACGTAATAATGTCATTTTTTGACGTATTTTTAACGTCAAAAAACACATTATTACGTCATATATATATATATATATATATATATATATATATATATATATATATATATATATATATATATATATATACACACATTTCCATTTATTATGGTGTTTAGGATTTTCAAAGCTATTAGCAAATATATTTTTATGAGTGGATACGATTTTTAAGAAAGTTTAGTTTAACTTTCGTGATGTGAAACTGTCGCCATATTTTACAAGTCTCTTTTTCTCGATTCTTTTTTTTTTTTTTAAATATCTCTTCCGTTGGTGGAAACGGTTTTTAATTGCTAAATATTAACATTTTTTTCTGAAATTAAATGGAATTACATTTATATTCTGTTGGTTGTGTTTTTATGATTAAAGTTTATTATATCTGACGTCGTTGTTTTAAAGATAATGTTTTATAGTATTTTTAATTAGTGATAATTGTCTTTAAAGATTTCTTGCAGTGATTTGTTCTTGTTTTGCTCTGTGATATGTGGATTGAGATATCGGGATAATGCAGAACGCTTCCCAGATATTTAAACTTCCCACTCTGCTTGATTCTAGTGTTCCCGACCTGTAAATAACATTTCGGGCTCATTCTTTTACTGATGACCATGCATTCTTTTTTCTTGTAGTTTATGCTTAGTCCCTTCTTCACCCTCTCCGTCGCTACCTTCTGTCGGTGATTTTGTACAACATTCTACTATCTAACAACATCTCCGTCGCCTCGAGTCTCTTCTTCATCTTTGCTGTAAAGAAGGACAGATATCAAGTAACAGCTCGGTATTCTTTTCTTCGTTACCAAAGAAATCCTTCTCTATCGCAGTACTTTACCCATCTTTTTGAATGCGTCATTGCCCATCCCAATACGTCTACGGATCTCAGTGTCGCATTTACAGTCAGAACGCTTCACCGATATTTAAACTTCCGACTCTGCTTGACTTTGGTGTTCCCGACCTGCAAATCGTATTTCGGGATCATCCTTTTACTGATGGCCATGCATTTTGTCTTCTTGTAGTTTATACTTAGTCCCTTCTTCACGCTCTCCTTCGCTATCTTCTGTAGGGGGTTTTGTAAATCCTTTTCCGTGTCTGCTATCAGTACTTTGTCATCTGCGTATCTTATTTTGTTAAGATTGTGACTGCCATTACTAAATCCCGGTAGGAGCTCCAACTGGGCTTAAATTTGTAAAGTCGAAATACCAAAGAGGAAAGCTCATCAGAACAACCGCAATGAAATTATTTACGTAAAGAAGGACATATATCACGTAGCAGTTCAGGACTCTTTTCTTTGTCACCAACGAAATACTCCAGTTTTGCAGTATTCTGTCCAGTTTTTGGAATGCATCCTTGGCCATCCCAATCCGTCTTCGGATCTCAGCGTCGCACCTACCGACCTCCGTTAAAACACTTCCCAGATATTTAAACTTCTGCACATGCTTGTTTTTAGTGTCCCCGACCTGCAAATCGCATTTCGGGCTCATCCTTTTACCAATGAACGTTTAAAAAATTATAAAGTGAAAAGTTTAATTTAACATTTCATTGGTCGATATTTTAATTGTGAATTCTTTGTCTCTTATTTATTGAATCGTAATACATTGTTTCATTACATCTCTCTATCAGAACTTTCTCACAATTGTCGTCATTTTTGACAGTACTCTTAGACTAACAATAATAATGATCTCTGTTGTAAATAATGTAATTAATACAGGTATACTAGTATCAATGTAATTAATGTATAAGTGAAAAGGTGGTCATTGAGCATTTTCCTCCCGCATACACTTGCATTATGACCTGATTTGTGTTGCCGTACGTTTTGAGAAGAATATGATATAAAATGTACGGATAGCATAAAAACACACGAGTAATATTGGTTTATAATTTTAATAATTGATAATTCCATCAGTAACATTATTATTTTAGTCTGATGAAGTCCTTTTGAAGGACGAAACGCGTTACAAATATTTTGACATTTTTTTTTCCCTTCAAACCGAATTAATTCCCAAATAAAATGAACCGTTTAATTTATCAGTTGTATTACCTGGATTGCAGTCTTATTTGTTCAAGCCTTTCATGTGTGGCACTCAGATACATTTGCCTATTAAGTGATCGTCTTGTTGCAATTTGATCTTGAACTAGGCTTTGACGTCATTGTCTATGTTGTTTGGTAGCTATTCTTCTTTTCTTCCTCAAGATATTTCCATTTCAAACATTAATTTTTTTACATGAAAATATATTGTGCAAAAAGCGATTTATATAATACCAGGAATAATTATTGAATCATAAATACTATTGAATATCTAAAATATACAAAAGAACCGGATTAATTAAAAGGTTCATTGGTCGAAATTTTAGTTCTGAATTCTTTATATTGGATTCTTTAAATTGCAATATATTTTTCCAAGACTTTTGTTTCATTGCATCACACTCTTAAAACTTTATAACAATTGCCGTCATGTTTGGCGCCACGGGTACACTCGTAACAACAACAACAGCAGCAACAACAATAACAACAACAACAACAACAACAACAACAACAACAACAACAACAATAATAATAATAATAATAATAATAATAATAATAATAATAAACAAACAGAAAACGTCCAAACTAACGGCCGCAAGATACCGGGGTTATGTGCGTGAGTGTAAAAGCTAAGAGAGAGAGAGAGAAAGAGAGAGACAGAGAGAGAGAGAGAGAGAAAGATGAAAGACAAGAAAGAGGGTAACAATCATAAATTTGCAAGAGCGTCCACATTTCACTTAGTGTCCTCAGTGACCTTACATGTCGCTAATGCATTGTTTAAAGAAATCGTTTCAGTGCAGCCAAGCGAGTGAATACGAAGTCTGGCAACGTGAAATGTTTTCCACTTAAAAGAAACTTGGTTGATTGAAAACATAGATGCTGAGTTGGAAGTTCGTTATTTTTCAACCCCCACCGCACATTTTTTTTTGTCTATAGTGGCTTAAACCCATAACAAGTCAATTTTATGGACTGACTTATCTCACCATCCCCTGATCAATATTCAGAACTCAGGTGGTTATATCTCTCCACAACTACCTATGTTTTAACTCTGAGCGAAGTTTGTCCAATTTAACTGCCTTTTCTGCCTTCCATTTACCCGAGCACGTTAGGTAGGTCATGCCATGTTTTCCTATATATCACTTGGTTTCACGAAATCTTACGAGTTTCAAATTTTATAAGTCTTCTTTCCTCATGTATCCCGGAAATGAAAAATGTCAGTTTCTGATTCTAAGTCTAAGACTCGATTTGTTTGCATTTTCCTTAAATTTTCCACTTGTCCACCAGATCCGTCCGTGTTATTCTCAGTATCCTTCTGTAGAACAATATTTCTTTTGCTGCAAGTTTCCTCTTCGTCTGTGAAAAAATTGCCCAGGATCATATGATATAGCATGTCAGTAAACTTTTCTTTACGAATATTTTCCTGTCTCTATGTCTGAGATGAGGTATTGTAATTATTTACATTATTTACATTGTTCGGACTGTTGTCCTCATCTTTATTGTTCGAAATATGTACGTTCCGGCCTTCTTCGGGTGATTGGAATTTCGAACTGAAACCTTTATTTCGTCTACCGAGGTAGATTGAACTAGTTCCACGTGCCATGCCTCTTACGGGTGTCTCAGTCATCTCCCTTTAATTTGTGACGTCCCCCCGGTGTCACTCCGCCAAATGTGACGTCCGCCTGGCTGCGTCCGTCGTGCTATCCTGTCCTGTGACGACCAACTGGCTTGGTATTGGTCGCGGCACCAAATATGACGTTCTAACCTTTTGGTGATTCGGATGAGAATCTGGTTAGATTCGGTATCAGCCTTGTCGTTCCCAGCTCGCTTCCAACGTCTGGGTAACGAAGTAACTGCTTTGATTTCCAGTCTAACCTACCCACGTTTTGAATTGATATTAAGCAGACGAAATCAATCAGTCGCTGGGCCGTAATGCAAGCCGAGTTCGAATAAGGGTGATATCGCACAAGTATATGTAAGAGAAAATAAAATAATAACTCGAAAAGTTCAAATGTGTTAAAAAAAGGATAACAATATTTTATATATGGTTGCGGAATACAGGACTGCGTCTACTTCCCAACCCGCTATATGGATTTGTGACACTTTGTGTTTGTTAGGCGAGTCTTAACATCTTAAGTTGTTTGTTCTTTAAGAAACTGGTTCTTGGTGTATCTTCAGGCGATATTCGTAAAACTTGTTTTGGTGGTGTGAGTCTAAGTCGTTCTTCAAAAATAAATTGTTCTTGGCTAGAAGTTGAGTTCAGAATTTGCGCGAATCTTAGCTTCTTCGAGGCGGATGCAACTCCAACTGCGAACTTCACTCAACTTAACTGGAACTCGAATTGATTTTCGCTCGCTGCGACTTTGCTCATATGGACGCCGACCAAAACCGGGGTAGGCTTGTCGATGTTTGAGGTTCCTTGATAATTCTCAACCCACAATCCACTTATTTGGTTTCTGTCAGGAAAATTTTATTATTTTCCATTTTTGGAAGTCTTTCGTCTTCCCACCTCCTTCTGTTCTCATATTGGTATCTCACCATGCCCTCAGAGGGTGTCAACCGTTTTCCCCTCTCTCTCACAGTGGCATCTCACACCTATCCCTTCAGGGGGGCGAAACAGGCCTCCCCTCCTTCTTTACATGCTTACCTCCGCCCAATACTCCTGCTATCATTCAGCCAATGGGGGCTCAGCGGCATGGGTGTGGCCAGACTAGCCTCGGTTTAAAAAAATCTTGCTCAAAGAAGAAAAAAAATTTTCTTTTTTTTTTTCACTTTTCCTTTTCCTTCTTCTCTTCGAGGAGACCTCACACCCTAGACTCTTTATCCTTTAACTGAATTACCTGAAATTCGTCAATTAGCTTTTTGCCATCACCAAGCAGGTGGCCACCCAGACGTACCTGCACTCCTGGCGCCAACCACTGATCCGATAAAACAGTTTCGCTATTATAGCCGGATTTCATATGAAATTCGTCAACGAGATTTTCGCCAATTATCAAGTGGGTGGCCATCTGCCGAAACACAGCCAATTTTTCGTCCCGATAAAATAATTTCGCTATCATAGCCAGCCTGACGATAAACAGATGCTCCTCTCAATGATTTCTACATATAAACAAAGGCTTAACCTTTCCTTCATGGTGGTCAGCGGACACTTTTGTTTTTGTAATTCTGCGACACAATTAATTTTTATCTATTTAGAATTCTGTCTCTGAGGTTATTTGGCCAACCTGGGATTTCCACCCGCCCCGTAACCTAAATCAGATTGATTCCAGTATCTTCCTTTTTACCTTCTCGACAATGGGAATAAAACATTTTACCACTTTTCCTTGTCAGAAAAATAACACCGCTTAGTGTCATTCTCGTGATGGCTTCTTATTACCTAAATTTAATTCTCGCCTTCCTTTTTTTTTTTTCTTTTTCCCTTTTAGCAAGCCAAATAGTGTCACAATTCAACTCTGAGTTTTTTTTGTTCCTCACCGCAGTAGGCAGGTATTGAACACAAAACTCTTTGGGTCAAGTTACTGGATCCAACCAACGCTCATGCCTTCTTCAGGATATGTGTATATTTTGGGGATGAGGTATTTTAACTGTTTGCCCAATTTACATTGTTCGGATTTTTGTCCTTACCTTTATTGTCATATTCACGACGTTTCGGTCTTCTTCAGGATCTGTCTATATTTATGAGAAGAGTTATTGTAATTATTTACATTTTTTACATTTTTCGGATTGATATCCTCATCTTTATCGTCTTATTCATGACGTTTCGAACGTTCTACGCTCCGGCCTTCTTCAGGGTCTGTCTATTTGCTAAGATGAGGTATTGTAACTGTTTGTACTATTTACAATTTTCGGACTTTTGTCCTTATCTTTATTGTCATATTCACGACGTTTCGGTCGTTGTACGCTCCGGCCTTCTTCAGGATCTGTCTTTATTTCTGAGATGAGGTATTGCAACTATTTACACTATTTATGTCGTAATGGTTGTCCTCATCTTTATTGCCATATTCACAACGTTTCGGCCATTGTACGCTCTGACCATCTTCGGGTGATATACATTGGAATTTCGAACGGAACCTTTTATTTTGTCCATAGCGGAAGAAGGTCGGAGCGTACAATGGCCGAAAGGTCGTGAATATGTCATTGAAGATGTGGACAACAGTCCGAGCGATGTAAATATTGTAAATAATTACAATGCCTAATCTATATAGACAGATGTTGAAGTTGTTGTTCTTTCTGTTACCATTTTTAAAAGATATGTCGCATACTCGCTGTGGATATGCAATTCTCAGTATCCTTCTGTAGAACATTCTAACTGCCTAATTTTTTTTCATCCGTAGGGACATTGTCCAATATTCACTGGGAATATCTATTTCCATCAAATGACAAAAATGTGTCTCATTTTCTTCTATTTTTACATTTAACGTATATGTCATAAAATCCAGTCACGTGTGAAACGAAATCCCGTTTTCAAACCTATTTTAAAAAATTATCTGTTTCAACACAATAACTATCTAGATGTTATCGTAACAGAAAGGTGAAAACCTGACATCGAAACCAGAAAGTACATAAAAAAAGAATCTGTAAAGTTATCGGTCCTAACCTGGCATCTCAGCTTCAGTCATATTTTCAGTGTGCAATAAAGACGTTTTCCTGTAACCTTTCTATAAATATTTTCACGATATTTTTTTTATGTGAACTGCATTGGTACCTTGACCTGACTTCCGGAATTTAAGAGGAGTACTCGATTAGCAGCTAGGTCTCATAATTTCACTGTTGAATTGACTTCCGGAATTTAACAGAAGTACTCTATTGGAAGCTTGGTCTAATAATTTCAATGTTGAATTTGCTTGTTTTAATCGCAAGTCCTATGCTAGTTACTTCTCTCATACTAATCGCTTTTGGAACAGTTTTACGGCTTCTTGCTTTACACTGTACAACAAACTTCAAAGAATTAGATGCAATGTCAATTGTCATCTTCCGTTTTCTTAACACCTGTTCTTTTATTGTCCTTTTCGTTTTCTTTCACTTTCATTAACCTTCTGCATCTTAGTGGCTTTTATTCCTTTTGCCCTGGGGTTAAATGTTTAACAAAAATATTAATATAGCGAAAATGCTTTCCAGAAATTGAACAAAGTACTCGATTGGCAACTCGATCTCATAAGTTCTCTGTTGAATTTGCTATTATGCGAACAAGGATTTTAAGCTGTATTTTCGTGATTTTGATTAGAAGTTTTCTTTCTGTTGCCATTTTCTTCATGATTTCTTTGTTGCTTACTCGCTCCATACATGGAATTCTCAGTATCCTTCTGCAGAAACACATTTCTAGAGTCTAGTTTTTTCCTCGTCCTTAAGGAAATTGTCCAACATTTACTGTCATATAAGAGAATGAATGCCACATGGCAATCCAATACTCTTTTCTTTGTTTTAAACGAACTTTTTCCGTTTCTCAGTACCTTGCTTATCTATTGAAATGCTTCTTTTGCTAGTCCAGAGCGCGTCCGGATATCGAGGTCGAATTTTCCATCGTCTGCTAAAACACTTCCCAGATATTTAGACTTCTGCAGTTACTTCATACTTATATCGCCATATCGTAACTAGTATCTTGGGATTTTTCTCTTGCTGATTACCATACGTTCAGTATTCTTTCAGTTGATAGTTCTTCTTTCTCGCTTTCTTGTACGCCACCTCACCATTCTCTACGAGATCTTGTACTTTCCTTTCTTAAGTCGCCATCAACACTGTCTTCTGCGTATCTTATATTGTTAAGATTACGCCCACCGATAATAAATCCTTGTTGTGTCACCAATTCCTTTTAAATAGCATCGCTGTATGGGGGTGAATATTTTGGAGAAGGGAGCATACTTGTCTCAAAACCCTTTCTAATGTTGTATAGCTACTCAATTCCTTTTCTGCCCATATGCAAGCGTTTTGCTGGCACTTTAAGTTCTGAATTATTCTAACCTCTTTTCAAAATGAAGCGAGCTTTCCTAGTAGTTCAACTTGTCAAATACTTTTGCGTAACCTATAAAACATAAATTCACATACCTCTGCATCTTCATTGTTCTCTCTGACATTGTTTTGTTTATGAATATTTGCCTTTCTTGCTCCACATTGAACTTAAAACTTCGGAGATATGAACCGGTGACCGCTTCATTAATTTTCCCAAGTAACAACCGAAAATCGCAAATAATAGGGACGGCCATGAACACCTACACTCTTATACAAATTAATTGAAACAACCGCTTTAGTTTCCTTTCTTTCATCATACGGTCAGTTTTAGACCCACTGGAGTGAAACGGTGTAATCGCTTTCTATTTTTCCTCAGATTGGGTCATTTGCAAATGGTGTGCAGTAATCTGAATCTATTTCCGAGTTGCATGATGAAGTTTGTTTATCCCTGAAAAATAGTGCGTCATCCATGATTGCATCAGATTTTCATTATGCTCAGACACTATTGTCTCGACTGTTGATTAGTTGTCCTACGGCCACTGTCTGCAATTGACGTTACTACAAGGAAGCGTACGAAAACTGCAACACTGCACGAACACACTAGCAAGCCATACCAGTGAACAAATCAAACTACTATAGACTAACCCGGAAACTCTCCTGATTTAAATTTAATCGAGAATCTGTTGTCAGTCTGCAAGGAAAGACTTCGTGGAATGGACATACGAAGTACTAACATGTGCACTGGGTCATGTTTCATTGGAAAAATACAAAAAAAGTAAATAATAACGGAGTTATTTCTTTTGTTTCCGTTGATTTGCATAAGCATGGACATCATGAAACAATTTCTTCTTGAATGTATTGTGCTCTTTCCTATCATTTGTAGCTCTCATCAATGTTTGTCTTTTTTCTGTCTCCCATAATCTCTGCCCATTTACACAAGCTTATTTGGTCGGTTATATCGCCAGTCGCTCTTGCCTTCAACAGGTCCTGCGAGTGTCAATTTTTCTGAACCCGATTTTCTCCTTATGTGTCGGATAATTTTCAGTAGTCTTTTTATTGTTCTGTTTTTCTCAGTACCAATCTGTAGAACCGTGTTTGTGATGCCTAAAGTCTGTTAATCTTTGAGAAGACTGTCCAGAATTCCATGGCATATAAGAGTACCGATATTACATAAGAGTCCAGTAATCTTTTCTTTATTTTAATAAATATTTTCTGTTTATTTGCAGAACTTTTGGAAGGAATTTTCCGCTATCCATTAGTTTAGAGAAAGATGGATTCCAAAAGATAAGCATATTATTAAAAAACTGAAATTTCGATAGAGATGAAGAAAACAGTGCTTAACTGCTATGTAATATCAATCCTCCTATATGACAGTGAATGCTGGATAATTTCCTCACAGATGAAGGTTCGACTTGAAGCAAAAAACGTTCAGAACTGTTATGTAATATTTGTCTTCCTATATGGAGGTAAATACTGGTCAATTTTCTTAAAGAGAAAAAAGTCCACTTGAGGCAAAAAACGTACAGGACTGCTATATAATATCTATCTCTGCTATATAATATCAATCTCTGCTATATAATATCTATAGAATTTACCTTCATATATGAAGGTAAATTCTAAACAATTTTCTCACAGATTAAGTGTCGACTTGAAGCAAAAAAAAAAAAATACCGAATTGCTATGTAATAACTATCCTTCTATATCGCAATGAATTCTAGAGAATGTCTTCCCAGATGAAGGAACTACTTGACGCAAAAAAGAGTACCCAACTGCTATATATAAATCCTCTTATAATGGCAGTGAATGATTGACAACTTTTCACGGGGGCAACTGAGAAGTAGTTCTATGGAAGGACAGTGTGAGTACCGTGGATGGAACATGCAAGCAATGGGCTGGCTCTAAGAAAAATGTCATAAAAAATGGACACTCGTATTTAGAATCGGAAAGAAACAAATTTCTGGAAAACGTAATGAGGAAAAAAGATGGTTTCTAGAATTTGATGATGAAGATAAATTTGAATTTTTGAAGATGAAGTAATATGTTTAATATTGAGAATTACCATTTTTCTTATATGGAAACATTCGCCATTCATTGACTGAAAGTTGGTATTGCTGTCGGTTAAATTTAAAAAAATATTTCTCTTAAAATAGTTTTCTTTTCAGAAAAATAGTCCAGTAACTGTTATTGCTCTTTCCAGTATTGATGGAGGTTTCCTTCCTAACCTTTTCTTTCATATAGTGTGGAAAGTTAACATCTTGATTAATATCGTTATTTATCTTTCCAGTTACATGTGCTATGTATTTTAGTTGTTGCTTTCAGATTTTTTCGGGTGATATAGTTTTCATTATTTGATGAAAATCTTTATGATTCTGTGGCGTCAGTATATAAGATCTGATGAAATGTCATCTTCAAAACCTGAAGAATTCATTCCCTTTAAGCCATTTTTTATTTATTGATTCGGTTGTATATCGCTGATAGCTCCGAAATTTCCAAACAGATTGAATGTCGTGCATAACATCCGTATGAGAGTCTAGATCTGACGAACGACTATCAAAGTATTATTTTATTATTATTATTCCAAACTATTATATTATTATTATTATTATAGGTACAACGTTTCGACCAAGTACCCGTTGGACATCATCAAGTGCTCATTAGTTGGTTAATGTGGAATATCTGTTGATTATTGGGATATGTTGTCATTGGGATCTCAGTTATTGTTCGTTCCTGGTGAATTAACGGTTCAGTACCTGATCCAAGGTTTTAACTCTTTGAGCTCTCACTACCGCTTTACTGGTGGGAGAGAAAAATGACTTAATGACCAGTCACTGGTTGAACGGTTGGCAAACACTTGTCTCCTTTGTTCATATTTTGAAGAGCCAATCAGAAAAGTCATAATATTCATCGAACGTTATATAAAATGTCCTCGCATTTTCCTTGTATTTTCTGCATGTGTTTTGGATAAAATAGTTCGTTTTTACCATGAAGCGCGCAGACTGATCTTGGATCGTCAGGAAAGCAATTAGAAAGATATATTTTTTGTAACATTTTGAAAAATTACATACCAATTATTTGCGAATTTAGTTCGGGCAGGAGGGTTCAAAGGGTTAACTCATGACCACGAAATGACAGTAAGACATGTAAACCATCTCCTATATCGTAGATCATATAGGGGAAAAATATAATAATCCCATATCAGCCAATCAATGAACACCTGATGAGGAGAAGAAGGTATTTGGTCGAAACATTGCGTCTATAGTTAAACTTGTATGAGCCAAGAGGAGAACAAATGTGCAAATAATAAAATAATTTTGACAATTATTCATTTCAGAAATGCAATATTAAAAAAAAATACCAAAATTTGAACCACACCTATACAGCGATTTTCTAATACAAACAGGCGGCATTTTCTAAAAACAACAGGGAAAGAAGCAACACCTGAGCTCTGTACAAAGTTGGGTACTATTGCTATTCATGGATAAACCATAGATTGCGAACAGATCCATAAATCTATCTATCTATCTATCTATCTATCTATATATATATATATATATATATATATATATATATATATGTATATATATATATTTGAATAAAAACAGACCACGTTATGGTTCCATGTAATAAATTATTTCACCATAACCCCTTTAACAGGGCTCTGGATCATCTGACTTTACTTCCAAAAATTGAAATGAAAAATGAAAAGAAATTCACACTGTTTTGACGGACCTCATCAAGTATACATTTTACATTGAGCTCTCCGGATATCATCCTCCTCGGGTCTACCCATACGGATTACCTAAGTTTGCATAAACTATATATATATATATACTCTTGTCGAATTCAACGTATGAGGGTCAAGCAAATCAATTCCTAGGAAACCGACAGCCCGACAATATGAGATTTCATTATAATGGTGAAGGTTTCGTGCAGGACCATCCACACTTTTTGAAGGGCCGAATACTGCACGACCCTCCGCAGGTTTTGAATTCAGAGTTGTCCTTCTCCTCGACCAGTCTAGCCATCCAAGTCTATAGAACCCAGTCTGTCCTGCTATTTACCCATAGCTGGAGGGAGAAGAAGAGGAGGATTCACACCTTTCCCAAGGGTATTAGCGCGTAAATATAATGGAACCGACTGGAATTCGAACTCGGCTCTCCGATTCCTCAAATCCAAGCCGCTATCCATTACTCCACCGTGCCTCCTCCTTATATATATGTAATGTTAAAAAAAATAAAATAAAACGGTTAAACCCATGACCTCCTGTTATTCAAAATAGCTAACACATAAATTAACCCTTTGAGCCGTGAACACCGCTTTACCCGTGGTAGAGAAAAATGTCTTAATGCCCAGCGATTGGTTGAACGCTGGGTAAACAATTTTAACTATTTTTGTATCTACCGTGGAACATTTCAATACAAATTATTTGCGAATTTTGACTCTGGAGATCAGGCAGAAGGGTTAAAATTGTTTAGAAACGCTGAGTTCAATGAGTTAAATCCAAACGAAATTAATTTAAATATAATTTGCACAAAATTTCTAAAAAATAAAAAAAAACAATTTTCAAAGCCATCACTTACTGACATTCGTTTATTATATATTGAATTGTATCACTTTGCGTCTTCCATAGCTTGCCTAACGTGTCACCTAACCTGATGAATAAAATTTAAAAAAAAACAACATTTTTGCTCTTGTATATAAATACTTATTACAAAATAAAATCCTTTGCGTTGATAATCTACCACAGAGGGCTAAACACGTAGGCTAAGATAAGTTGTCCTTTTTTCTATATAGAATTGCAGCATTTAAGAACGTACGCTGCTAATTTTTATATTGTATACATAGATTGATTTGTAGTTCTTTACGTCTTATCAACCCTTTGAATGTTATTTAAAGCCAGAAAATCGTTTTGTTTTTTTTTTTTTTTTTTTAATAATAATGGTTGAATAATACAGGTCTTACTAATTAAAGGGAGAGGGGGAATCATACCTTTCCAAATGGAAAGTAAGTTAATATATAACGAACCCGACCGGAATTGGAACTGAGCTCTCGGATAAACAATTCCGATCCATTAACCATTGCATCAACCGTACATCCAAATTTACTGTACCTAGTATTCGTAAGCTGTCACCCATGTAGGTACTGACCAGGTACGACGTTACTTAACTTCATTGATCGTACAGGAACCGGTGTTTTAACGCGATGTGGTCGTTAGCCTGGTGTACATAGACACAAGGGCGCACATACATATAACTTAATTTCAGCTGGTAATATTTTCACGAAAACCTCAGTAGTAAATGCTTGCCACCGTGTATAAACACGGACGTGCGCGCGCGCACACACACACAGCCAATAAAATCGCCAGGATGGATATAAAAATATAATTAAAAAAATACACCCGATGAGGTATCATCTAGATTTTGGCACTGTCCTGAAAAAATAAATAGCAAAAGACGGTTATTGGCGGAGATCAATGCAATCGGAAAGAGCGGAAATCTTCTCGGTTTGGGATATTCCCTGGAGGAAGATTCCGATATAGATAGTCTCTGGGTTCGACATTCGATGGCGCCAAACTAAACTATCGTCACACACTCACCGTCATTGCGAGCGGCTGCCACCTAGCGGACATCAATCTAAACTACGCCGATGAAATAAGACGGGGAAGGTGGAGGGAACACGTGAGTCGGCGTTCGGATCAGATGGCGCGGGTCTTGAACGACTAAATTTCGGTTCTAATCCGGACGAGATTCTGGAAAATCCCAGAATGAATCGACCAGAAATCTTATCTGCGAGTCTTCGCCTTTCCCTGGACATTTATGCTGTCTAATTGCGCGCGTAATTTTATGAACTAGAAGAAGAAGAAGAAGAAGAAGAAGAAGAAGAAGAAGAAGAAGAAGAAGAAGGAAAGTGAAGAAGAAGAAGAAGAAGAAAGTGAGGAAAAAGAAGAAAAGTGAGGAAGAAGAAGAAATAGAAGAAAAATGAGGAAGAAGAAGAAAAGTGAAGAAGAAGAAGAAGAAGAGGAAGAAGAAGTGAGGAAAAAGAAGAAGAGGAGGAAGAAGAAGAAATGAAGAAGAAAAAGTCAGGAAGAAGAAGAAGGGAAGAGGAAAAAGAAGTAGTGAAGAAGAAGAAGAAGAAGAAGAAGAAGAAGAATTGAGCAAGAAGAAGTGCGAAGAAGAAGATATAAAAACGGGCCTCAGCTTGCTTCTTGTACAGGGGACGGGTAAATAAGATCTCATTGGCTAAATGTGGAAGATGAACATTGAATGTAGGCGGAGTGTAGGACAATGCAGGTGTAAAGAAAGAAAGCGATTAAATAAGAAAGACAATTTGAAGGTTGGAAGGCGGTCGAAATGAAAAGGGCTGCCTGAAGAGAGGACGTGAAGGGGTGACTACATCGGATCGATGAACTGTGGAAACGAATAAGGTAAAAAAAAAATCTGATAAAATTAAAGAGTGAAGCTAGCAAGCGTGGTGACGAACAAGAAAATAAAAAGTGGCGTCCAATTTGGCTAAAAAAAAGAAGAAAGAATTGTGTATTTTTAGAAAGAAGAAAAGCTATTAGCTTCTATAATCTTGACAAGAAGCATTATCATTCCAAGTGTCATTCTTCATGCGGATTTTGTTGTTAGCACAATGTTTCGACCGATCTGTTCTTCGGCTTCCTTCTGGTATACCAAACATATGGTAGTGTCGTCGTCATCATTGTCATCATTGTCATCATCGTTTAAAGTACCGTATATCATGCACACATGAGCGAATGATCAGGAATCAAAGAGGTTCATGGCGTCGCGTCAGAGTCTTGTATTTTTTTCGAACCAGAAGGGGTGCAGAACTAACTTCAACTTGGAACTAATTTCAACTCGGAACTAAATAATGAAATTTGCAGAAAACATGAATTTTGAATTATCTTATCTACTAAAGATTTTTAAGGCTAAGTTAAAAAAAAAACAAATCATTGCATTTTAGTTTAGGAATTCACGGATATTGATAACTTTGATTTTAAATCGAGTTGAAATTAATTCCGAGTAGAAATTAGTTCCGAGTTGAAATTGGTTCCGAGTTGAAATTGGTTCCGAGTTGAAATTAGTTCCGAGTTGAAATTAATTCCAAGTTGAAATTAATTCCGAAGTTGAAATTAGTTCCGAGTTAAAATTAATTCCGAGTTGAAATTAATCCCGAAGTGAAATTAGTTCCGAGTTGAAATTAATTCCAAATTTGAAATTAGTTCCAAGTTGAAATTAGTTTTGTCACTCTATCTGAAGTGTCCATTATTTTCTGTCGTGGTTCTTGGAGAAGATATGCAAGCTGAATTTCTTTATGGAAGTTACCTTCTTCTAGCCTGTGCCTAAATAGACACGACCTACAAGGCAGCAGAAGCCCCACCCTATCCAAACTGTTTTGAATTCAAAGTTTTCCTTCTCCTAGACTGGTTGCCAACCAAGACTATAGAACTCAGTCTGCCTTGCTATTTACCTATAACTTCGGGTAGAGATGGATTCATACCTTTCCCAATGGCATTAGCATGTGAATGTAATAAGCTTGACTGGAATTCGAACTCCGCTCTTAGATTGTTCAATCTGTGCCTCCTGTGGCGTTGCAGATTAAGAAATAATTTCTCAACCACAAAGTCGGAAAGACACTTTTGAACTCAATGATAAAATCAAAAAAGTATCAACGGCCCTGTTGGTAATGAATTAGTTTCCACTCTGTAACACTTTTTTTCCACAGACGAAATGTAGCAAGCCTCTCGCTAGTATATCGCTATTTCAATGGCAAATATTTTGAAGAGCTATATTCATTAACTCCAGCATTTCAGACCCTTACAGCTAAGACCGTCCCTGCCACGTACTCAGGGACAAATCCTTTTCATTCTCTTCTTATTCGTTTAGTAAGAAAGAACTAACGTTCGGATAACCTCTTCCCAAGAAACAGACTCCTGAGAGGATACTTACCCGATCATTACAAACTTAGCCTCTTTAACTTTCCAACAGATCCTAATAATGTGCACTTCTTACCAACTACTGATACGTTTATACAAATAATAAAAGAATTTTAAAAAAATTGAAAATCAATTAATAAAAATATAAATTAACTAGAAAACAACCATTTTTTGAAAAGACAGTCAGTCAGTTATGTGCTATAGATGATACACGTTTTGGCAATCATGTATCTTTCGATACATAACTGACGAGGCAGATTTTTCCCTGCAGTAGGTTGCTATTTCTTTCTGCGGTAGACCAGTTGCCATCTAAGGTCTGTCCATCGTTTTCCATACCTGGAGTAAGAAGAAGAGGATTCATATCTTTCGCAAGGGTATTAGCACGTAAGTGAATGTAATGGATTCGACTGAAATTCGAACTCGGCTCTCCGATCCCTCAATCCCAGCCGCTATCCATTACTCCCTCCTTTGTTGAAAATACGTCCATATAAATGCAGGTCAAACCCCAAATTAAAAATTACCTTCGGTGCTATATTTTTTTCACTGGTCACCATTTTCTGTTTTTCTCTACCCCACAAATAAAAGCATGTAAACACAAATACTTTCTTTCTTTTTATACTGTTGCACCTTCAAAGAAAAGCTTATTGTACGTCGACGATAAACACAATGGCGATAATTTGATTGATTTTTGTGAATAATTACGTCTAAAGTACACATCCATCGGTTATATGCTATGCGTCATACACGCTTAGGCGATCATGTATCTTTCGATACATAACTGACGAGGCAGATTTTTCCCCGTAGTAAGTTGCCATTTCTTTTTTAAGTAGACCACTTGTCATCCAACGCTATACCACACGGTCTGCCTGCTATTTACCCATAGCTAGTGGGGAAAAGGAGAGGATTCATACCTTTTCCAAGGGTATTAGCGCGTAAATGAATGTAATGAATTCGACTGGAATTCGAACTCGCTTCTCCGATTCCTCAATCTCAACCGCTATCCACTGAATTTATCATATAAAATTTACAATAAAAAATTCAAGTATAAATCCAAGTGCATATGCTTAGCTTTTATTAAAGTTCTAAAAATTGTTTTTTTTTGTTTTTTTTTTAAACTGACGAGGTTGATATAGCGATGTCAAGAGAAAAATCGCCCTTTTGACGCATGCATTTTTTTGCGTGTACATGTGTTAATCTTTGCCTAAATGTCTTTATCAAAACTGCTAGAGACCTTTATATCTACCAGTCAGTCAGTTATGTACCATGCGTGATACACGCTTAGGCGATCATGTATCTTTCGATACATGACTGACGAGGCAGATTTTTTTCCCCGTAGTAAGTTGCCATTTCTTTTTTAAGTAGACCGGTTGCCATCTAAGGCTATAGAACCCCGTCTGTTCTGCTATTTACCTATAGCTGGGGGAGAAAAAGAGGATTCATATATTTTCCAAGGTCATTAGCACGGAAGTCAATGTAATGGATTCGATTGGAATTCGATTCGGCTCTCCGATTCCTCAATCCGAGCCGCTATGCATTACTCCACCAACACAAAGAGAGTATCGAATATGCTTTTAAATCATGTCGAACGAGCACGCTTCTAGTTCATATCCTATTAATGTAGATGCCCCCCGACATCCTTACAAGTAAAATGTTTCTTATTTTCATCCTCGACCTTTTTAATGTCATCAATTACCAACTATTATTAATGCTGATAACGCAACTGTTTATTTCAATCTTAAGAAAAATCCGAGAGTCCCGACAAAGTAAAACTGGGAGCAGCTTTCGAAAAAGACCCATAATCTGTGCTTACATGGGGCAATGAATGGCTTGTCCATTTTAAGGCAAAACAAAAATGTTTTCATTTAATCACCATAGAGAATATTTTCTGCCTCTCACCAGTATGGTTGTTGCTAACCACCAGGAGAGCAACTTATTTTGCCTTCTTAGGCTCATGTTTTCTATTGATATAATGAGAAGTGGTTATATTGAATGACTTGTCAGGTTTAGTTCTATGGACATTACTTCACTGTGTCTTGTTAGATATTTTTCTAGTTAGAAACATATATAGATCTATCATTCATCTGTGCACTGAATATTGCTGCTATGCCTGGTCTGGTCTGGTACCCCTACTCTATATTTCGAAATTCTTGACAAAATCCCAAAAAGTGTCTCTAAGGTAAACGATCCTGACACTGCATCTCGACTTCAGTCACTTTCTCAACGCTCTGTCTGCTCTACAAATATTTTCTTGGCAACTGTTCTAGTGACCTTTCTGTTACAGTTTTTTGTGTATATATATATATATATAACTAGTGAGTTAGACCAAATGCCTGGACTCACTTTATAGTCCACCAATAGAAGGTTAAACAATCAGAAGACGCAGAACATTCTATCAGTCGTGTATAAAGGCGGCCATTTTTGTTCACTCTACCCGAATGTCCAGTTCAGCTTGTCAGGCGAAGTGAACCAGAAGGACGAACTATGCTCTGCTACTTTTATCGAAATATCCACTGCTAACCTGAACAACGCTTTCCTACTGTCTTCGAAATATTCACTGCTAACCTCTGGATTCTATACTCGAAGACGACCGTTATGATGAACAACATTATAACACTTTCCTCTTTAATGTCTTGACTGTATGAATTTAATCATAGTGCTAGATTGGCAACAAGGTCTCTTCGTTTGTGTTCGCCATGTTCACCCTAGTCTATGAATACAGAATACAGCGCAGTACGTAATCTGTTCAATGAAACAACGTTAAAGATTAACACTCACGAGTCAGACACTCTACTGAATCTGACTATATCGCCAATACCGCCAGCAGCTGTTCCGTAATTCTTCAGTCTTCGATATCAAAGGCTGCCAGTGAATATTTGGAAAAAAAAAACATGGCCGTCCTTATACACGTCGCATTGAATATTTTGAGCCTTCTGATTGGTTAACCCTTCTATTGGTGAACTATAAAATAGGTCAGTTCATTTTGGCTGGCTCACTAGTACTAAGGTGCCCCAAAATTCCATCAGTTTGTACTAAGATCAGGGGTTCTCAAACTTGCTTACCCCATGGACCCCTTTCATCATTTGCCAAAATGCTATTAGCCCCCTCCCCCCATCCTGTTGAAGGTGACACGACAGATAGGCCAACTTCTATAATTTTATTCCCCACCCCAACTTATTGTGATCAAAATTCCCCCTTGGAAATGCAAAATTCACCAACTGGGAGGGTGAATTTCCCCTCTATTTGCTCCATTCTAATTGAACGCTTTTCCTGATCGACCTGTTGCGTAAGGCTGCTAGTTCTTTATATATATTTTTTGAAATAATGGGTGGTAAATACGAATAATACATAAAAAGGAAAGACGGCTTGGAGAACTTGACAATCAAATGACATACTGACACTATTTAATTAAACAGGACAACATATAAAAAAATGAGGGTAATCATTTTTGTAGCATTAATTTACCTTTCTTGAACCACGATATTCATCAGAATTGAAAAAAAAATGAATTTTTAACTTTTTAGAAGTAGGTCATATTTATAACCTCAGTAGATTAAAATCGATCCCTGTTCATTTTAGAATAGGCTCTATAATGTTGACAGTGTAAAATCTCTGATTTTTCTATAATTATTGATCTTACCTGTTCCGCGTATGAAAACAAACCTAATTGATGTATATATTTTATCTAAAAAAAAAAACAAGTTATATCAAGTAATAAAAGTATATATCCATCAAAACAATAGACGCGTAGCTGAGATTTTATAACGTTCGATTTCTAAACATGAGGCCCGGGTTCGAATCGCACTATGTCGATCCTAGCGTGCGGCACTGTTGGAAAGTGCCGGAAAACCTTGTGAGTGAAATTAGGTAGACGGAACTCTTGTGGGCCGTCGATAGCTGTGGTGGCACGAAGCCAAAAGCCATAGTGGCCAAAGGCTGAGAGGGTGCTGACCTTGTTCAAATTGTTGATCACTCTAGATAACACGTATCTCTCCCAGAAACTGGAACTAAGGTCTGCTCATCATAGTTGCAATATAAACCAGACGCTGGCTCTGTCGGTGTTGAACAAACACAAATGTGCCTGAACGAGCGTCTGCAATAGGGATTGGGTAGCCGCCCTGGTAGACGGCTATCCTCGTGGCCAGCTATTATTATTATTAATAAATTAAATATCTGTTAATAATTATTTTCCTCCTTTATGGATGCGCTTTCGAAAAAAATACCTAAGAAATATTTTTCTTTGAAAAAAGTTTTTAAAATTTAGAAAATTAAAAAAAAAAAGATACACAGATATTAATGATGTTTATAATTAAAAATTTTTTAAATAGCAATGACTATTAAAATATCAAGGATCACTTTGAAGGATATCGATATTATGAACAGGATCCGCCATCTTCGAAATAGATAAAAAATCAGTATTTTTCGATTTTGACAAATGTCGTGGTTTTAGAAAGAATTAGTGTATACTAATCTATATAAATTATTTCTAGAGAATTTTTGTACCTACCTTTTTACGATTGAAGCAGTTTATTTAATTAGTGCACGAACAACTCACTAAGTTGTATTTTTTTTTCTTTTTTGGCGGGGTGGGATCTGTCTGATTATGAGATCTCTTACTCTTCAATAATGAAGATAAAGGCCAAAGGATTAATAGTTGAAACATTCAAAAATGCGATTTCAAGAAAATCCCGCTTCAGGAGTTGGCCGTTTTCTACTGTTTCATTTATTTTCCGGCTAATTTTAAGCCGTGGAGTCTATCATTTTGCTTCCGTGAAGCTGAACCTTAGATTCAGAAAGACAATAGTCTTCTCATGTTTAGACAATGAATGCCATACAGGGTGGAGGCTGAGGCTTACACTAAGTAGGTACACAATTTACCTATTTTAAAAACATTTTATTACATTTATATTCATTTGTTACAATTGTGACACTATTTACGTCGCTAGAAAGAAAGAAGAAAAAAAAAGAAAGGCGAGAATTAAATTTAGGTGATAAGAAGCCATCACGAAAAGGACACTAAGCGGTGTTATTTTTCTGACAGGGAAAGTGGTAAGATTTTTATTGCCATTGTCGAGAAGGTGAAACACAAAATTTAATCTGATTTATGTTACAGGATGGAGAGTAAGATATGTCTAATCTGCCCATGGCAATGATAAATGGAATTTTCAAGTTGGACAAGTTACCTCCCGCAGAATTCTAAAGAGATAAAAATAATAATTAATTAAGCACGCACTGTCCGAGAAAAACAAAAGTGTCTGCTGACCACCATGAAACAAAAGGTTAAGCCTTTGTCTATATGCAGAATATCATTGAAAGGAGCATCTGTTTATCGTCAGGGCTGGCTATGATAGCGAAACTATTTTATCGGATCAGTAATTGGCACCAAGAATGCAAATACGTCCAAATGGCCACCCACTTGATGCTGGCGAAAATCTTATTGACGAATTCCAGGTGATTCGGTTAAGATAAGAGTCTAGTGTGTGAGGTCTCCTCGAAGAAAAGAAAGAAAAGAAAAAAAAAAGGGAAGATAATTTTTTTTTCTTTGAATAAGATTTTTTAAACCGAAGCTAGTCTGGCCACCCCCACGCTGCTGAGTGCCCATTGGCTGAATGGTGGCATGAGCGTTAGGCGGAGGTAATCATGTGAAGAAGGAGGGGAGCCTGTTGCGCCCCCTGAAGGGATAGGTGTGAGATGCCACTGTGAGAGAGAGAGGAAACCCGTTGACACCCTCTGAGGGCATGGTGAGATACCAATATCCGAACAGAAGAAGGTGGGAAGACGAAAGACTTCCAAAAATGGAAAATAATAAAATTTTCCTGGTCGAAAACAAAGAAGTGGATTGAGGGTTTAAAATTATCAAGGAACATCAAACCCCGACAAGCCCACCCCGGTTTTTTGTCGGCGTCCATATAAGCAGAGTCGCAGCGTGTTAAGTCCAGTTCGAGTGAAGTTCGCAGATAGAGTTGCACCCGCCTCGCAGAAGCTGACTAAGATTCATGCAATTCCGAACTCAACTTCTAGCCAAGAACAATTTATTTTTGTAAAACGACTTAGACTCACACCACCAAAACAAGTTTCACGAATATCGCCTGAAGATACACCAAGAACCAGTTTCTTAAAGAACAAACAACTTAAGATGTTAAGACTCGCCTAACAAACACAAAGTGTCACGAATCCATATAGCGGGTTGGGAAGAAGACGCAGTCCTGTATTCAGCAACCAGATATAAAATATTGTTATCCTTTACACATTTGCACTTTTCGAGTTATTATTTTATTTTACATATACTTGTGCGGTGTTGCCCTTGATCGAACTCGGCTTGCATTACGGCCCGGCGACTGATTGATTTCGTCTGCCTAAGATCAAATCACAACGTGGGTAGGTTAGACTAGAAATCAAAACAGTTACTTCGGTAACCAGACGTTAGAGGCGAGCTGGGAACGACAAGGCTGATACCGAATCTAACCAGATTCCCATCCGAATCACCAAAAGGTTAGAACGTCACATTCGGTGCCGCGACCAATACCAAGCCAGTTCGTCGTCACAGGACAGGATAGCACGACGGACGCAGCCAGGCAGACGTCACATTTGGCGCAGCGACACCGGGGGGACGTCACACAATCATATTTGCTCAAAAATGTTTATATACATTTCTTTAACACTTTACTTACATTTTTTACCAAATTATGTACTGAACAATTTAAATTTCTCGAATTTCTCCAGAACACTATGACACACAGCATGACACAAATCCCGATCTGCATCAAGTTCAAGAAATACTTCTGACATCTACTCTTTTAATTCATTCAATGAGTGAGGATTTCTCCCATAAACGATTTTCAGTGCTATTGCAGTATGATATCTACTATTTATTTTCTACTATGGTATCATATTAAACAACTGTTGGAAGTATAAAATATGTTAGGGTTAGAGGTTATGGGTTATGATTAGGGGTTATATTTGGGATTAGGAGCTAGGTTTAGCGTTAGAGGTTAGGGTGAGGATGAAAGGCAGCGAACAGTGAACGTGTTATGTATTAAAAATCCTTAACAATTTTTTATATAAAAATAGTAAAAAATTATCAAATAGTGATTTTAATGTTTGTAAACTGATTTGATGTCATTTAAACAAAAAAAAAAAAAAAAAAAAAAAAACAATCAACCGTTTATCGTTTTTCCTGGGCATTATTCCAGCAGTAATGAGTGCATCGTCATTTACAGTAGGCCGCAAATGCCTCGGTAGATATCATATTATAGTATCACCCCTTTTATTTTACTGCAATCCCACCAAAAAAGAAATCCATTGAACAGGTAAACTTTGGGAATATTCAATGCTGTCTCTTCTTCCAAACCAACGCTGTGGAAAGGTTTGGTTTAAGTAGTTCCTTACTCCAAAAGCATCATGGAAAGGTGCCCCATCTTGCTGAAAAAAACATTTTAGATCTAAAACATTAAAAAATATTGAAACAACTTTTGGCCCACCCTGTATAATGAAAGCAACAAGTTATATATTAGTTATATTCTAATCTCTACATTAATTAATATTTAAACATTTACAATTATCTGGAAGACAAATATTAAAATATTAAATTTATACCATGTAAAAGAAATAAAGTAAAAGAAGAAAGATAGATTTGTCGACAGACAAATTCAAATTTACACGTCGATCTTTTTTCTGGTTACATCATTATTACGTAACCCAACAGAACGAAAATCCCTTCACTCTGATTTCTTTTAAAGGTCATTCCGTTGGCAAGATCTCATCATTTTAAAGTTGAATTGGCTAGACGTAACCGTAAGTTCTCTGCTATCAGTTTCTTCTCTCTTTTCCTGAGTGCATAAATCTCTTTTTTTTTAAAGTTTTTCTACAATGTGAATGTTATTGTAGGCTTTTCAAAAGTGTAGAAGTTTCCTTCTAGAATAATGTCACAAACCCCGAATCTTTTCTTGTTGCTTTTTGTGATATCCTGTATTCTCGCTTATGGCACTTTCTTCCGACTCCATGCTTTCCAGCCAACTTTAATCTTCCAAAATTTAAACGCATTGTCAATCGTTATCTATTGTTTTCTTGATTGCCTTTCTAATATTCTCGCTTCTCTCTGATTTTTTTCTCTGTTAAGTGAAAAACGCTTTGAAGTAAAAAAAATACTAAGCTTATGTACTAAACAATTTAAATTTCACGATGTAAACATCAAGCGATGTAAACATCAAGCGATGTAAACATCAAGCGATGTAACTAAATTATGATATTGCCATATTTTTAACTAATTGAAACTATAAGTTAAAACATAGATAATTTTATACTATCTACTCAATTAAACTTGATCTATTTAACTTTCAGATGATCACAACAATTTTGTCTTAAGAAAACATCACACTGATGATGAGATTGTGCTAATGTCGAAAGAACTCGGAAGAAACGAAAATGTATCAACATGGCAGTTTTCTCTCCTCTTTTAATAAAAATACAAGGACGATTGTTTGTGAATAGAAGGATCCTATAGAAAAGAAGTAGAAAAAACGTGCCTAAATTATTAAATGAGAAATGTCTTATATATATATATATATATATATATATATATATATATATATAATATTCATTGGTATATAATCCAAGTGAATCCTAATAATATAAGATATTAAAATTGATCCACAAAGAGATTTATTCTAACAAAGCATATAAATTACATACAATAAGAATAATCTTTTCACTTTTCAAGTTAAGATTTACTTCCAAGGATTTTCGAACCGATCAAGGTATTATGAAATAAAATGAAATTTTCATTTCATTTTTACCTTGATCGGTTTGAAAATCCTTGCAAATAAATCTTAACTTGTAAGGTGAAATAATCCCAAAAATGAGGTAATTTTAAATTCCTTTTGTATGTAATATATATATATATATATACATATATATATATATATATATATATATATATATATATATATATATATATATTAAATAGTAGAGAGAACCCGTAAACGTTTTTAACTATAATCTATTTTTTTAAATATATATATATACATTATTTAAAATTTTTCATACACGTGTTTTGGGTCTTGCAACCTTCATCAGGCGATGAGTCGTTATTTCTACATATTATTTAAAGGAATTGTTTTTCCTTATGTTTTCCCATATTTAACCATTGTCTCTTGTGTGTAATCCAAATGTTTTTGAACCTGTGGAGAAAAAATTCTTCTACTGAAGGTGTAATAAAACAATTAGGATTGGTCAGAGAAGGGGGGATCAAAGGAAAACTTTGTTCTTATCTTTTTATGACCTCTGCATCTTTTAAAATCTATCTCTATTTTTGTGCATTATGCCTCTGTATTTTTGCTAGAATGTGCAGACATATTCTTTCTCTCTATATATATATCGTTTCTTTATGAGCAGATATATTATATATATACATATATACACACATTCATATGGTGTGTAAGGTTTGTGTGTCTGTGGTCCGGCTAGTGTGTTTTTTTTTGCCAGTATGTGTGTATATATTCGCTCTCCATAGTGTATTTTTGTGTGTACATGTGTATATGTGTGGGTGTGTGTGTTTGTGATTATTTGTGTATGGTTGCGTTTATGTGTGTGGGGTTAGGATTTGTTTAGTGTTGGTTTAAATTTGTCTATGAAGATTCTTTTCCTGAATTTGTAGGTAAGAATAATTGTTTGGTATATTGGTATAATTCTAAATTTGCCTTCATTGCATTTGTAGATTTGTGATACAAAGTATTTCCTGTTTTCTGGTAATTTAATGTTGCTTTTGTGAAGGGAAACTCTGTTGTTGTTTAGTGCTTGAGTGATACCTACATAGGACTTGTTGTATTTTGTACACTTGAATGCATAAATCTCATTTTTTTTAAACTTTTCTTCATTGTGAATGTTGATGTGGGGTATTCAAAATTTTAGAAGTGTCCTTCTAGAGTGATGTCACAAAACTAACATCTTTTCTTGTTGCTTTTTGTGATCCCCTGTATTGTGTGTTGGCTAAATTTGGATGAGGTTAATATGTGTTTTAAGTTTTTTGATTGACGTTTGCTTTTTAATAATTTTGGTTGTTTTTAGCATATTTTTTTTATCGTTCTTTTTAAGCAGGTCTAGATTTCTTGTAAGTTTTGTAAATCTAGTGTCACCGAGAAAACTAACCTCGACGTTTGTCTCGAAAAGGACTTCCAATTGGTTGTTAACTGGGCCAGGAATTGGCTGGTTAACTTTAATGCCTCAAAAACAAAACTGCTCTCTATTACTCACCAGAGAGAAACATCCCTGCCTCCCATTAGAATGACTGCGGTCAAGTCCACGAGGGTACCTCTTTGCGACTGCTCGGTCTTACATTGTCCGCTGATCTGAGATGGAACGAATACATTGAGTCAATATCTTCGTCCTCCGCAAGGAATGTGCCGTCGCTTCCGTCTGTCTTTTTTACAAATACTTTCACGGTAACTGCTCCGATGGGATGCTTTCGCTGGTTCCCAGACTTCATGAATTTAAGCGTTCAACTAGGCTGGCATCACGCTCTCACCCTTTCACTGTCGAAACTGTTAAATGTAGCCGTCTCTTCTACTCCAATAGCTTCATGTCTCGCACTTCTCACCTGTGGAACTCCCTCCCCCTTTCTTGTTTTCCTGATAGCTATAATCTCCAACTATTCTAATGTAACGTCAATCGACGTCTCCAGATGCCCTAATCTATCCACAAACATTTTCTTCATCCTTTCCTCTATCATTCCTCTTTGCTCTCGCTCCAACTCTCGGTAACTCCTTGCGTGCTAGTGGCTTCCTGCCTTGCTTAGGGTTGAATGATTAAAAAAAATAGATCTGGATTGTTTTGTATGTTGAAACATATGCTAGAATTTGTTCGTCGTTGCGTTTCTTTGGATTTCATTGTTGGTCTAAAGATATTTTTCTGCTGGTTCAAAACCTTTGTTTATTAGTGTTGTCGGTTAACCACATTTTTTTTTGTTGAGAGTTTTATGTAGTTATTATAAGCGTTTTTTTTTCGGAGATGTTTGTTGACCACTCGAGTGCAAATCTTACGTGCTAGGAAATCGGCGATGAATTTTAGACAGATCTTTGTTTGATGGTCCGTGAAATGAATGTATATGACATTTACCATGAAATGATGGATTATTTCGAACACAGATCCAGACCTGTTAGGGAATGGATCATTGCTAATATGAAGACGCACGTCGCTCAAGCATGATGGGACTCCAGCATATTTTAATCACATCGTTTAAGTTGCATTGGCTAACATCTACCAGGAGGACCGGTTCCATGACCTGCACCTTCCCGCAACTTTAGTCCTTTCGATTTTATCTGTAGGGAGACCTAAAACTATTACTTTATTCAGCAAATATTCATAATGCAGAGACACTTCACCAACGTGCCATGGGGGCCTGAGAAAACAGTGAGTATTTGAAAGGGTCCATCAGTCAATGATACGACGGGTGCATGCGTCTGTAGAATCAAGAGTTATGAGTTGGTGTGTTGTGGTACAGCAATTGCCTTTTGGACATAATATAGCCTTTTTTTGTTGTTTTGAGGTGAGGAACCGCCCACCCACACCATACACGCGCAAAAGTTTGTAAAAAAATATTTTTGATATATCCTGTATTTATAATAATAGTTGGCTGCTCATATTCGAGAATACCCGTCTCATAGGGCGGTTAGCCAATCCCTACTGCAGACTCTCGCTCAGGCACATTTGTGTTTGTTCAACACCCACAGAGGCAATCTGTGTTTTATACTGCAACTATGCTGAGCAGACCTTAGTTACAATTTCTGGGAGGGAGCGTGTTATATAGAATGATTAACAATCTAAACACCAGCACACTCAAACCCTCGGTCACGATGACTTCCGAGTTCGTGCTATCACGGCTATCGACAGTCTCAAGTGTTCCGTCTACCCAATTTCGCTCACAAGGCTTGGGTCAACCCGTGTTAGGTTTTCTAGGCACTTTCTAAATATACCCTACAGACCGTATATATATATATATATATATATAATGATGTAATATGCCAAATAAAGATAAATTAACGAAAAATATTTGGCTGTCACAGAATTTTCAACAGGGAGAATGCTTTTGCATTGGAGAGCATCATTAAAAATGTTTGCATTTTTTTTAAATTTGGCTCGTAGATTTACTACTTTTGTGGTAAGTGCGATTAGAAATACACATCTTTATCCCATGTACAGCACCCCCCATCTCCAAACATAAAGCTTCACATTAATGTTTATAGATTTGTTACATACATACACACGCACACACACACACACACACACACATACATATATATATATAAATATATATATATATATATATATATATATATATATATATATATATCTGTGTGTGTGTATGTGTGTATGTGTGTGTGCACGCTGGTGCACGTTGATGGTGTCAAAATATATAGTGCATAAGAAAATATAACCTCGAGTAAAACTATTCCTCTCAACATTTCTGGGATGTGGAATTATCAATTTTTTACAATATTTTACTGATAACACAATAAAAAGCCTCTCAAGGTAGAGTGTTACTGAATTATGATATTGAACGAGGATATGTAGGAAAGACAATGAAGAGATTAAATTTCTGGGATGTGGAATTATCATTTTTTTTATTTTACTGATAACACAATAAAAAGCTCAAAAGAAGAGACAATGAAGAGATTAAGTCTGTATTAATCGAGGAAACATCCACTTGGGACTTGGCCGAATTAAATTTATTTCTTATTAATGAAATAAGAAAGTAGTGGAGGATGCTTTCTCCAATTATTTACATTATTTACTTTCGAGCAAATAATCTTTTGGTGTAGTTATCAGAAAATGTCGACCGTTGTGCGTTCCGGCCTTTTTCGTGTAAAAAATAGCCTCGTGGTTTGAATCGTTGCTTCGTGAATTTTGATATATCGTAATTGAAAGTACAAGCATTAGACCGAGTAGATCAGACTTAACCATGGCCTGAATTAAAACCTCAGTAGCTAGTGATAAAGTGCAAATCAAAAAATCCCTAGAGATGAACAGCAAGAGCAGTTTAACCCTGTAGTTTAAATAAACGTTTCATTTCAAAATCTTGACGAACAGAGATTGGTAGCTGCCTTCCCTTCCGATCTAACACTAACCATTCAATCTTCTATTCTTTCTTTCTTTCATTTTCTCACTGAAACCAAGTAGCGTCTTTTACCCTCTTTGCACGGGATTAAAACGGAATGTTTCCTTATTTAGGAGGTGTTGGTAGGGCATAATGGTCGTGCGAACGAACAAAAGCGGAGACAAGCAATAATAACCTACAATTATTCCTGTTGTGATATGGGCATTGGTTCTCTCGAAAACTCTTGACGATCAGAGATTGGCAATTGATCTCTCTCCCGATCTAACACTAACCAGCGGGGAAAAACTGGCTGGATACATTCCATCACTGGTGATCAGACCCCGAACTACCACCATTCACAATGAACAGATATCCCCCATAGAAGGCTCCGTGCCTCAAGAGTAAAATAATTGTAACTATGGTGTTTATTGTAAACAATCATTCATAGTGTAAGGGAGCTAAGCAGAGATGCTAAAAATGCAAATAGCATTATATATCATTGAGGTCTGAAACATGCCCCATACATGCCCAATGGGATTTAAATCTGTTGGGTATTGAAGGTGGGATTAATGAACCATCAGAAGAGGAATCAACAAATAAGATTAGCTTATTAATTATGTATTATTAATTAAAGCTTGGTCTATAACAGAATCTCTAAATATGTCCTATATGTAAATATGTCCTATAAACTTTGCAGTATTTGCTAACAGGTAGAAGGTAGATATTAACAGCCAGTCATCTGAGGAACTGGCAGTCAACACAGGCATCACCAAGAGGTCACTTCTTGAACAAACTCATATAAATGAACTACATAAGAATATACTCTGATCATTTGTAAATGTCTCTGCCGATGATACAATGATATATAGAGGCACTTCCAAAAGTCTTGATGAGCAAAGATTGGCAAATGACCTCTCTTCCAATCTAACACTAAACAGTGGGGAAAAAAATTGCTGGATATATTCAATACCTTGAAAATCGAGCTGGTTACATTCCATCACTGGTGATCAGACCACGAAATACCGCTATTAACAATGAACCGATATCACCTCCAGAAGTCACCGTGCCTCAAGAGTATCTGGGGCCTCAAATTCATATCCAAGCACGTGGAAATCTTATATACTTTCCATCGCTAAGGATTCAGGTAAAAATGATCGGCTCACTGTAACACTCTATTAAGTCACTAACTTCTAATGCTATTCTCTAATTCTACAATATTAGGACGAAAACTGAGTACCGTTGTCATATTTGGGTGGGAGCTGCCTAGTCCTCAATTACCCTAACTCATAATCCTATTCTCTAGTGCTACCAGATTAGGTCGAAAATTCAGTACTGTTGTCATATTTGGGTGGGAGCTGCTCATACCTCAATTAACCTAACTTCTATTGCTATTCTCTACTTCTACCAGATAAGGCCAAAAATTCAGTACTGTTGTCATATTTGGGTGGGAGCTGCTCATACCTCAATTAACCTAACTTCTATTGCTATTCTCTACTTCTACCAGATAAGGCCGAAAATACAGTACTGTTGTCATATTTGGGTGGGAGCTGCTCATACCTCAATTAACCTAACTTCTATTGCTATTCTCTACTTCTAACAGATAAGGCCGAAAATTCAGTACTGTTGTCATATTTGGGTGGGAGCTGCTCATACCTCAATTAACCTAACTTCTATTGCTATTCTCTACTTCTACCAGATAAGGCCGAAAATTCAGTACTGTTGTCATATTTGGGTGGGAGCTGCCCATACCTCAATTAACCTAACTTCTATTGCTATTCTCTACTTCTACCAGATAAGGCCGAAAATACAGTACTGTTGTCATATTTGGGTGGGTGCTGCTCATACCTCAATTAACCTAACTTCTATTGCTATTCTCTACTTCTACCAGATAAGGCCGAAAATTCAGTACTGTTGTCATATTTGGGTGGGAGCTGCTCATACCTCAATTAACCTAACTTCTATTGCTATTCTCTACTTCTACCAGATAAGGCCGAAAATTCAGTACTGTTGTCATATTTGGGTGGGAGCTGCTCATACCTCAATTAACCTAACTTCTATTGCTATTCTCTACTTCTACCAGATAAGGCCGAAAATACAGTACTGTTGTCATATTTGGGTGGGAGCTGCTCATACCTCAATTAACCTAACTTCTATTGCTATTCTCTACTTCTAACAGATAAGGCCGAAAATTCAGTACTGTTGTCATATTTGGGTGGGAGCTGCTCATACCTCAATTAACCTAACTTCTATTGCTATTCTCTACTTCTAACAGATAAGGCCGAAAATTCAGTACTGTTGTCATATTTGGGTGGGAGCTGCTCATACCTCAATTAACCTAACTTCTATTGATATTCTCTACTTCTACCAGATAAGGCCGAAAATTCAGTACTGTTGTCATATTTGGGTGGGAGCTGCTCATACCTCAATTAACCTAACTTCTATTGCTATTCTCTACTTCTACCAGATAAGGCCGAAAATTCAGTACTGTTGTCATATTTGGGTGGGAGCTGCTCATACCTCAATTAAACTAACTTCTATTGCTATTCTCTACTTCTACCAGATAAGGCCGAAAATTCAGTACTGTTGTCATATTTGGGTGGGAGCTGCTCATACCTCAATTAACCTAACTTCTATTGCTATTCTCTACTTCTACCAGATAAGGCCGAAAATACAGTACTGTTGTCATATTTGGGTGGGAGCTGCTCATACCTCAATTAACCTAACTTCTATTGCTATTCTCTACTTCTACCAGATAAGGCCGAAAATTCAGTACTGTTGTCATATTTGGGTGGGAGCTGCTCATACCTCAATTAACCTAACTTCTATTGCTATTCTCTACTTCTACCAGATAAGGCCGAAAATACAGTACTGTTGTCATATTTGGGTGGGAGCTGCTCATACCTCAATTAACCTAACTTCTATTGCTATTCTCTACTTCTACCAGATAAGGCCGAAAATTCAGTACTGTTGTCATATTTGGGTGGGAGCTGCTCATACCTCAATTACCCTAACTTCTATTGCTATTCTCTACTTCTGCCAGATAAGGCCGAAAATTCAGTACTGTTGTCATATTTGGGTGGGAGCTGCTCATACCTCAATCAACCTAACTTCTATTGCTATTCTCTACTTCTACCAGATAAGGCCGAAAATACAGTACTGTTGTCATATTTGGGTGGGAGCTGCTCATACCTCAATTAACCTAACTTCTATTGCTATTCTCTACTTTTACCAGATAAGGCCGAAAATTCAGTACTGTTGTCATATTTGGGTGGGAGCTGCTCATACCTCAGTTAACCTAACTTCTATTGCTATTCTCTACTTCTACCAGATAAGGCCGAAAATTCAGTACTGTTGTCATATTTGGGTGGGAGCTGCTCATACCTCAATTAACCTAACTTCTATTGCTATTCTCTACTTCTACCAGATAAGGCCGAAAATTCAGTACTGTTGTCATATTTGGGTGGGAGCTGCTCATACCTCAATTAACCTAACTTCTATTGCTATTCTCTACTTCTACCAGATAAGGCCGAAAATTCAGTACTGTTGTCATATTTGGGTGGGAGCTGCTCATACCTCAATTAACCTAACTTCTATTGCTATTCTCTACTTCTACCAGATAAGGCCGAAAATTCAGTACTGTTGTCATATTTGGGTGGGAGCTGCTCATACCTCAATTACCCTAACTTCTATTGCTATTCTCTACTTCTGCCAGATAAGGCCGAAAATTCAGTACTGTTGTCATATTTGGGTGGGAGCTGCTCATACCTCAATTAACCTAACTTCTATTGCTATTCTCTACTTCTACCAGATAAGGCCGAAAATTCAGTACTGTTGTCATATTTGGGTGGGAGCTGCTCATACCTCAATTAACCTAACTTCTATTGCTATTCTCTACTTCTACCAGATAAGGCCGAAAATTCAGTACTGTTGTCATATTTGGGTGGGAGCTGCTCATACCTCAATTAACCTAACTTCTATTGCTATTCTCTACTTCTACCAGATAAGGCCGAGAATACAGTACTGTTGTCATATTTGGGTGGGAGCTGCTCATACCTCAATTAACCTAACTTCTATTGCTATTCTCTACTTCTACCAGATAAGGCCGAAAATTCAGTACTGTTGTCATATTTGGGTGGGAGCTGCTCATACCTCAATTAACCTAACTTCTATTGCTATTCTCTACTTCTACCAGATAAGGCCGAAAATACAGTACTGTTGTCATATTTGGGTGGGAGCTGCTCATACCTCAATTAACCTAACTTCTATTGCTATTCTCTACTTCTACCAGATAAGGCCGAAAATTCAGTACTGTTGTCATATTTGGGTGGGAGCTGCTCATACCTCAATTAACCTAACTTCTATTGCTATTCTCTACTTCTACCAGATAAGGCCGAAAATTCAGTACTGTTGTCATATTTGGGTGGGAGCTGCTCATACCTCAATTACCCTAACTTCTATTGCTATTCTCTACTTCTGCCAGATAAGGCCGAAAATTCAGTACTGTTGTCATATTTGGGTGGGAGCTGCTCATACCTCAATTAACCTAACTTCTATTGCTATTCTCTACTTCTACCAGATAAGGCCGAAAATTCAGTACTGTTGTCATATTTGGGTGGGAGCTGCTCATACCTCAATAAACCTAACTTCTATTGCTATTCTCTACTTCTAACAGATAAGGCCGAAAATTCAGTACTGTTGTCATATTTGGGTGGGAGCTGCTCATACCTCAATTAACCTAACTTCTATTGCTATTCTCTACTTCTACCAGATAAGGCCGAAAATTCAGTACTGTTGTCATATTTGGGTGGGAGCTGCTCATACCTCAATTAACCTAACTTCTATTGCTATTCTCTACTTCTACCAGATAAGGCCGAAAATTCAGTACTGTTGTCATATTTGGGTGGGAGCTGCTCATACCTCAATTAACCTAACTTCTATTGCTATTCTCTACTTCTACCAGATAAGGCCGAAAATTCAGTACTGTTGTCATATTTGGGTGGGAGCTGCTCATACCTCAATTAACCTAACTTCTATTGCTATTCTCTACTTCTACCAGATAAGGCCGAAAATTCAGTACTGATGTCATATTTGGGTGGGAGCTGCTCATACTTCAATTAACCTAACTTCTATTGCTATTCTCTACTTCTACCAAATAAGGCCGAAAATTCAGTACTGTTGTCATATTTGGGTGGGAGCTGCTCATACCTCAATTAACCTAACTTCTATTGCTATTCTCTACTTCTACCAGATAAGGCCGAAAATTCAGTACTGTTGTCATATTTGGGTGGGAGCTGCTCATACCTCAATTAACCTAACTTCTATTGCTATTCTCTACTTCTACCAGATAAGGCCGAAAATTCAGTACTGTTGTCATATTTGGGTGGGAGCTGCTCATACCTGAATTAACATAACTTCTATTGCTATTCTCTACTTCTACCACATAAGGCCGAAAATTCAGTACTGTTGTCATATTTGGGTGGGAGCTGCTCATACCTCAATTAACATAACTTCTATTGCTATTCTCTACTTCTACCAGATAAGGCCGAAAATTCAGTACTGTTGTCATATTTGGGTGGGAGCTGCTCATACCTCAATTAACCTAACTTCTATTGCTATTCTCTACTTCTACCAGATAAGGCCGAAAATTCAGTACTGTTGTCATATTTGGGAGGGGGCTGCTCATACCTCAATTAACCTAACTTCTATTGCTATTCTCTACTTCTACCAGATAAGGCCGAAAATTCAGTACTGTTGTCATATTTGGGTGGGAGCTGCTCATACCTCAATTAACCTAACTTCTATTGCTATTCTCTACTTCTACCAGATAAGGCCGAAAATTCAGTACTGTTGTCATATTTGGGTGGGAGCTGCTCATACCTCAATTAACCTAACTTCTATTGCTATTCTCTACTTCTACCAGATAAGGCCGAAAATTCAGTACTGTTGTCATATTTGGGTGGGAGCTGCTCATACCTCAATTAACCTAACTTCTATTGCTATTCTCTACTTCTACCAGATAAGGCCGAAAATTCAGTACTGTTGTCATATTTGGGTGGGAGCTGCTCATACCTCAATTAACCTAACTTCTATTGCTATTCTCTACTTCTACCAGATAAGGCCGAAAATTCAGTACTGTTGTCATATTTGGGTGGGAGCTGCTCATACCTCAATTAACCTAACTTCTATTGCTATTCTCTACTTCTACCAGATAAGGCCGAAAATTCAGCACTGTTGACATATTTGGGTGGGAGCTGCTCATACCTCAATTAACCTAACTTCTATTGCTATTCTCTACTTCTAACAGATAAGGCCGAAAATTTAGTACTGTTGTCATATTTGGGTGGGAGCTGCTCATACCTCAATTAACCTAACTTCTATTGCTATTCTCTACTTCTACCAGATAAGGCCGAAAATTCAGTACTGTTGTCATATTTGGGTGGGAGCTGCTCATACCTCAATTAACCTAACTTCTATTGCTATTCTCTACTTCTACCAGATAAGGCCGAAAATTCAGTACTGTTGTCATATTTGGGTGGGAGCTGCTCATACCTCAATTAACCTAACTTCTATTGCTATTCTCTACTTCTACCAGATAAGGCCGAAAATTCAGTACTGTTGTCATATTTGGGTGGGAGCTGCTCATACCTCAATTAACCTAACTTCTATTGCTATTCTCTACTTCTACCAGATAAGGCCGAAAATTCAGTACTGATGTCATATTTGGGTGGGAGCTGCTCATACTTCAATTAACCTAACTTCTATTGCTATTCTCTACTTCTACCAAATAAGGCCGAAAATTCAGTACTGTTGTCATATTTGGGTGGGAGCTGCTCATACCTCAATTAACCTAACTTCTATTGCTATTCTCTACTTCTACCAGATAAGGCCGAAAATTCAGTACTGTTGTCATATTTGGGTGGGAGCTGCTCATACCTCAATTAACCTAACTTCTATTGCTATTCTCTACTTCTACCAGATAAGGCCGAAAATTCAGTACTGTTGTCATATTTGGGTGGGAGCTGCTCATACCTCAATTAACATAACTTCTATTGCTATTCTCTACTTCTACCACATAAGGCCGAAAATTCAGTACTGTTGTCATATTTGGGTGGGAGCTGCTCATACCTCAATTAACATAACTTCTATTGCTATTCTCTACTTCTACCAGATAAGGCCGAAAATTCAGTACTGTTGTCATATTTGGGTGGGAGCTGCTCATACCTCAATTAACCTAACTTCTATTGCTATTCTCTACTTCTACCAGATAAGGCCGAAAATTCAGTACTGTTGTCATATTTGGGAGGGGGCTGCTCATACCTCAATTAACCTAACTTCTATTGCTATTCTCTACTTCTACCAGATAAGGCCGAAAATTCAGTACTGTTGTCATATTTGGGTGGGAGCTGCTCATACCTCAATTAACCTAACTTCTATTGCTATTCTCTACTTCTACCAGATAAGGCCGAAAATTCAGTACTGTTGTCATATTTGGGTGGGAGCTGCTCATACCTCAATTAACCTAACTTCTATTGCTATTCTCTACTTCTACCAGATAAGGCCGAAAATTCAGTACTGTTGTCATATTTGGGTGGGAGCTGCTCATACCTCAATTAACCTAACTTCTATTGCTATTCTCTACTTCTACCAGATAAGGCCGAAAATTCAGTACTGTTGTCATATTTGGGTGGGAGCTGCTCATACCTCAATTAACCTAACTTCTATTGCTATTCTCTACTTCTACCAGATAAGGCCGAAAATTCAGTACTGTTGTCATATTTGGGTGGGAGCTGCTCATACCTCAATTAACCTAACTTCTATTGCTATTCTCTACTTCTACCAGATAAGGCCGAAAATTCAGCACTGTTGTCATATTTGGGTGGGAGCTGCTCATACCTCAATTAACCTAACTTCTATTGCTATTCTCTACTTCTACCAGATAAGGCCGAAAATTCAGTACTGTTGTCATATTTGGGTGGGAGCTGCTCATACCTCAATTAACCTAACTTCTATTGCTATTCTCTACTTCTACCAGATAAGGCCGAAAATACAGTACTGTTGTCATATTTGGGTGGGAGCTGCTCATACCTCAATTAACCTAACTTCTATTGCTATTCTCTACTTCTACCAGATAAGGCCGAAAATTCAGTACTGTTGTCATATTTGGGTGGGAGCTGCTCATACCTCAATTAACCTAACTTCTATTGCTATTCTCTACTTCTACCAGATAAGGCCGAAAATACAGTACTGTTGTCATATTTGGGTGGGAGCTGCTCATACCTCAATTAACCTAACTTCTATTGCTATTCTCTACTTCTACCAGATAAGGCCGAAAATTCAGTACTGTTGTCATATTTGGGTGGGAGCTGCTCATACCTCAATTACCCTAACTTCTATTGCTATTCTCTACTTCTACCAGATAAGGCCGAAAATTCAGTACTGTTGTCATATTTGGGTGGGAGCTGCTCATACCTCAATAAACCTAACTTCTATTGCTATTCTCTACTTCTACCAGATAAGTCCGAAAATTCAGTACTGTTGTCATATTTGTGTGGGAGCTGCTCATACCTCAATTAACCTAACTTCTATTGCTATTCTCTACTTCTACCAGATAAGGCCGAAAATTCAGTACTGTTGTCATATTTGGGTGGGAGCTGCTCATACCTCAATTAACCTAACTTCTATTGCTATTCTCTACTTCTACCAGATAAGGCCGAAAATTCAGTACTGTTGTCATATTTGGGTGGGAGCTGCTCATACCTCAATTAACATAACTTCTATTGCTATTCTCTACTTCTACCACATAAGGCCGAAAATTCAGTACTGTTGTCATATTTGGGTGGGAGCTGCTCATACCTCAATTAACCTAACTTCTATTGCTATTCTCTACTTCTACCAGATAAGGCCGAAAATTCAGTACTGTTGTCATATTTGGGTGGGAGCTGCTCATACCTCAATTAACCTAACTTCTATTGCTATTCTCTACTTCTACCAGATAAGGCCGAAAATTCAGTACTGTTGTCATATTTGGGAGGGGGCTGCTCATACCTCAATTAACCTAACTTCTATTGCTATTCTCTACTTCTACCAGATAAGGCCGAAAATTCAGTACTGTTGTCATATTTGGGTGGGAGCTGCTCATACCTCAATTAACCTAACTTCTATTGCTATTCTCTACTTCTACCAGATAAGGCCGAAAATTCAGTACTGTTGTCATATTTGGGTGGGAGCTGCTCATACCTCAATTAACATAACTTCTATTGCTATTCTCTACTTCTACCACATAAGGCCGAAAATTCAGTACTGTTGTCATATTTGGGTGGGAGCTGCTCATACCTCAATTAACCTAACTTCTATTGCTATTCTCTACTTCTACCAGATAAGGCCGAAAATTCAGTACTGTTGTCATATTTGGGTGGGAGCTGCTCATACCTCAATTAACCTAACTTCTATTGCTATTCTCTACTTCTACCAGATAAGGCCGAAAATTCAGTACTGTTGTCATATTTGGGTGGGAGCTGCTCATACCTCAATTAACATAACTTCTATTGCTATTCTCTACTTCTACCACATAAGGCCGAAAATTCAGTACTGTTGTCATATTTGGGTGGGAGCTGCTCATACCTCAATTAACCTAACTTCTATTGCTATTCTCTACTTCTACCAGATAAGGCCGAAAATTCAGTACTGTTGTCATATTTGGGTGGGAGCTGCTCATACCTCAATTAACCTAACTTCTATTGCTATTCTCTACTTCTACCAGATAAGGCCGAAAATTCAGTACTGTTGTCATATTTGGGAGGGGGCTGCTCATACCTCAATTAACCTAACTTCTATTGCTATTCTCTACTTCTACCAGATAAGGCCGAAAATTCAGTACTGTTGTCATATTTGGGTGGGAGCTGCTCATACCTCAATTAACCTAACTTCTATTGCTATTCTCTACTTCTACCAGATAAGGCCGAAAATTCAGTACTGTTGTCATATTTGGGTGGGAGCTGCTCATATCTCAATTAACCTAACTTCTATTGCTATTCTCTACTTCTACCAGATAAGGCCGAAAATTCAGTACTGTTGTCATATTTGGGTGGGAGCTGCTCATACCTCAATTAACATAACTTCTATTGCTATTCTCTACTTCTACCACATAAGGCCGAAAATTCAGTACTGTTGTCATATTTGGGTGGGAGCTGCTCATACCTCAATTAACCTAACTTCTATTGCTATTCTCTACTTCTACCAGATAAGGCCGAAAATTCAGTACTGTTGTCATATTTGGGTGGGAGCTGCTCATACCTCAATTAACCTAACTTCTATTGCTATTCTCTACTTCTACCAGATAAGGCCGAAAATTCAGTACTGTTGTCATATTTGGGTGGGAGCTGCTCATACCTCAATTAACCTAACTTCTATTGCTATTCTCTACTTCTACCAGATAAGGCCGAAAATTCAGTACTGTTGTCATATTTGGGTGGGAGCTGCTCATACCTCAATTAACCTAACTTCTATTGCTATTCTCTACTGATACCAGATTAGGCCGAAATTTGAGTACTGTTGTCATATTTGGGTGGGAGCTGCTCATACCTCAATTAACCTAACTTCTATTGCTATTCTCTACTTCTACCAGATAAGGCCGAAAATTCAGTACTGTTGTCATATTTGGGTGGGAGCTGCTCATACCTCAATTAACCTAACTTCTATTGCTATTCTCTACTTCTACCAGATAAGGCCGAAAATTCAGTACTGTTGTCATATTTGGGTGGGAGCTGCTCATACCTCAATTAACATAACTTCTATTGCTATTCTCTACTTCTACCACATAAGGCCGAAAAATCAGTACTGTTGTCATATTTGGGTGGGAGCTGCTCATACCTCAATTAACCTAACTTCTATTGCTATTCTCTACTTCTACCAGATAAGGCCGAAAATTCAGTACTGTTGTCATATTTGGGTGGGAGCTGCTCATACCTCAATTAACCTAACTTCTATTGCTATTCTCTACTTCTACCAGATAAGGCCGAAAATTCAGTACTGTTGTCATATTTGGGTGGGTGCTGGCCATTCCTCAATTACCCTAACGTCTATTGTTATTCTCTACTTCTAGCAGATTAGGCCAAAAATTGAGTACTGTTGTCATATTGGGCTGGCAGCAGCCCTATCTTGAACAAACCTAACTTCTATTGCTATTCTCTACTGATACCAGATTAGGCCGAAATTTGAGTACCGTTGTCATATTTGGGTGGGAGCTGCCCAGTCCTCAATTACCCTTACTCCTAATCCTATTCTATAGTTCTACCAAATTAGAACGAAAACTGAGTACTCTTGTCATATCTGGGTTGGAGCTGCTCAGTCCTCACTTACCCTAACTTCTATTGCTATTCTCTAATTCTACCAGATAACGCCGAACATTCAGTACTGTTGTCATATTTGGGTGGGAGCTGCTCATACCTCAATTAACCTAACTTCTATTGCTATTCTCTACTTCTACCAGATAAGGCCGAAAATTGAGTACTGTTGTCATATTTGGGTGGGAGCTGCTCATACCTCAATTAACCTAACTTCTGAAGCTATTATCTACTTCTACCAGATTAGGCCGAAAATTCTGTACTGTTGTCATATTTGGGTGGGAGCTGCTCATGCCTCAATTAACCTAACTTCTATTGCTATTCTCTACTTCTACCAGATAAGGCCGAAAATTCAGTACTGTTGTCATATTTGGGTGGGAGCTGCTCATACCTCAATTAACCTAACATCCATTGCTATTCTCTACTTCTACCAGATAAGGCCGAAAATTCAGTACTGTTGTCATATTTGGGTGGGAGCTGCTCATACCTCAATTAACCTAACTTCTATTGCTATTCTCTACTTCTACCAGACAAGGCCGAAAATTGAGTACAGATATCATATTTGGGTGGGTGCTGGCCATTCCTCAATTACCCTAACGTCTATTGTTATTCTCTACTTCTAACAGATTAGGCCAAAAATTGAGTACTGTTGTCATATTGGGCTGGCAGCAGCCCTATCTTGAACAACCCTAACTTCTATTGCTATTCTCTACTGATACCAGATTAGGCCGAAATTTGTGTACCGTTGTCATATTTGGGTGGGAGCTGCCCAGTCCTCAATTACCCTTACTCCTAATCCTATTCTATAGTTCTACCAAATTAGAACGAAAACTGAGTACTCTTGTCATATCTGTGTTGGAGCTGCTCAGTCCTCACTTACCCTAACTTCTATTGCTATTCTCTAATTCTATCAGATAACGCCGAAAATTGAGTATGTTGTCATATTTGGGTAGGAGCTTCACAGCGCTCAACTACCCTAACATCTATTGCTATTCTCTACTTCTACCAGATTAGGCCGAAAATTGTGTACCGTTGTCATATTAGGGCTGGGAGCTGCCCAGTCCCCAATTAACGTTACTTCTATTGCTATTCTCTACTTCCAATCGATTAGGCTGATAATTGAGTACTGTTGTCATCTTTAGGTGGGAGATACTCAGTCCTTAATTATCCTAACTTCTATTGCTATTCTTTACTTCTACCAGATGAGGTTGAAAATTTAGTACTTTTGCGATATTTGGGTGGGAGGTGCCCAGTCCTCAATTACCTTAATTTCAATGACTATACTCTACTTCTACCAATTTAGGCCGACAAATGAGTACTGCTGTGTTATTTGGGTGGGAGCTGCCCAGTCCTCAATTAACCTAACTTCTGAAGCTATTATCTACTTCTACCAGATTAGGCCGCAAATTGAGTACTTTTGTCATACCTGGGTGGGAGCTGCCCATTTTCAATTAACCTAACTTCTATTGCTATTCTCTACTTTCACCAGATTAGGTCAAAAATTGTGTACTATTGTCATACTAGGGTGAGACCTGCCCAGTCCTCAATTACCCTAACTTCTATTGCTATTCTCTACTTCTACCAGATTAGGCCGAAAATTGAGTACTGTTGTCACATTTGGGGAAGAGCTTCTCAGTCCTCAATTACCCTAATTTCTATTGCTATCCTCTACTCCTAACAGATTACGCCGAAATTATTTGGGTGTGAGCTTCACAGTCCTCACCTACCCTAAGTTCTATTGCTATTCTCTTTTTCTACTAGATTAGGCCGAAAAGTGAGTACTTTTGTCATATCTGTGTTGGAGCTGCCCAGTCCTCAATTACCCAAACTTCTATTGCTATTTTCTACTTGCACCAGATTACGCCGAAAATTGAGTACTGTTGTCATATTTAGGTGGGTGCTGCTCAGTCCGCAATTACCTTAACTCCTAATCCTATTCTCTACTTCTACCAGATAAGGCCGAAAATTCAGTACTGTTGTCATATTTCGGTGGGTGCTTCCCAGTCCTCAATTACCCTAAATTTTGTTGCTATTCTCTACTTCTACCAGATTAGGCCGAAAATTGCGTACTACTGTCATATTTGGGTGGGATCTGCCCAGTTCTCAACTACCATAACTTCTATTGCTATTCTCTAATTCTACTAGATTAGGCCTAAAATTGAGTACCCTTGTCATATTTGGGTGGGAGCTGCTCAGTCATCAATTACCCTAACTTCTATTGCTATTCTCTACTTCTACCAGTTTAGGGAAAAAACTGAGTACAGATATCATATTTGGGTGGGTGCTGGCCAGTCCTCAATTACCCTAACTTCTCTTGCTATTCTCTACTTCTAGCAGATTAGGCCGAAAATTGAGTACTGTTGTCATATATGGCTTGGAGCAGCCCAATCCTGAACTACCATAACTCCTATTGCTATTCTCCACTTCTACCAGATGAGGCCGAAATTTGTGTACCGTTGTCATATTTGGGTGAGAGCTGCCCAGTCCTCAATTACCCTAACTCCTAATCCTATACTATACTTCTACCAAATTAGAACGAAAATTCAATATGTTGTCATATTTGGGTGGGAGCTGCTCAGTCCTCACTTACCCTAACTTCTATTGCTATTCTCTACTTCTACCAGATAACGCCGAAAATTGAGTATGTTGTCATATTTGGGTAGGAGCTTCACAGTCCCCAACTATCCTAACTTCTATTGCTATTCTCTATTTTTATCAGATTAGGCCGAAATTTGTGTACCGTTGTCATATTCGGGTGGGAGCTGCCCAGTTCTCAATTACCCTAACTTTTAATCCTATTCTATATTTCTACAAAATTGGGCCGAAAAATGTGTACTCTTGGCATATCTGGGTGGGAGATGCTCAGTCCTCACTTACCCTAACTTCTATTGCTATTCTCTACTTCTACAAGATTACCCCGAAAATTGAGTATGTTGTCATATTTGGGTAGGAGCTTCACAGTCCTCAACTACCCTAACTCTTAATCCTATTCTCTACTTCTACCAGATTAGGCCGAAAATTGAGTACTGTTGTCATATTTGGATCGGAGGTGCCCAGTCTTCAACTACCCTAACTTCTATTGCAATTCTCTTCTTATACCAGATTTGGCCGAAAATTGAGTACTGTTGCCATATCTGGGTAAGAGTTGTCAAGTCCTGAAATACCCTAACGGCTAATCCTATTCTCTGATTCTACCAGATTAGGCCGAAAATTGCGTACTACTGTCATATTTGGTTGGGAGCTGCCCAGTCCTCAACTACCATAACTTCTATTGCTATTCTCTACTTCTACCAGATTAGGCCGAAAATTGAATACCGTTGTCATATTTGGGTGGGAGCTGCTCAGTCCGCAATTACCTTAACTCCTAATCCTATTCTCTACTTCTACCAGATTAGGCCGAAAATTGAGTACTGTTGTCATATCTGGGTTAGAGCTGTCCAGTCCTCAATTACCCTAACTCCTAATCCTATTCTCTACTTCTACCAGATTAGGCCGAATATTGCGTACTACTGTCATATTTGGGTGTGATCTGCCAAGTCCTCAACTACCCTAACTTCTATTGCTATTCTCTAATTCTACAAGATTAGGCCTAAAATTGAGTACCGTTGTCATATTTGGGTCGAAGCTGCTTAGTCATCAATTACCCTAACTTCTATTGCTATTCTCTACTTCTACCAGATTAGGGCAAAAATTGAGTACAGATATCATATTTTGGTGGGAGCTGGCCAGTCATCAATTACCCTAACTTCTATTGCTATTCTCTACTTCTAGCAGATTAGGCCGAAAATTGAGTACTGTTCTCATATTTGGGTGGGAGCTGCCCATTTCTCAATTACACTAACTCCTAATCCTATTCTATACTTCTACCAAGTTAGGCCAAAAATTGAGTACTCTTGTCATATCTGGGTGGGAACTGCTCAGTCCTCACTTACCCTAACTTCTATTGCTATTCTCTAATTCTACCAGATGACGCCGAAAATTGAGTATGTTGTCATATTTGGGTAGGATCTTCACAGTCCTCAACTATCCTAACTTCTATTGCTATTCTCTATTTTTACCAGATTAGGCCAAAAATTAAGTACTCTTGTCATATTCGGGTGGGAGCTGCCCAGTTCTCAATTACCCTAACTTTTAATCCTATTCTATATTTCTACAAAATTGGGCCGAAAAATGTGTACTGTTGTCATATCTGGGTGGGAGATGCTCAGTCCTCACTTACCCTAACTTCTATTGCTATTCTCTACTTCTACAAGATTACCCCGAAAATTGAGTATGTTGTCATATTTGGGTAGGAGCTTCACAGTCCTCAACTACCCTAACTCTTAATCCTATTCTCTACTTCTACCAGATTAGGCCGAAAATTGAGTACTGTTGTCATATTTGGATCGGAGGTGCCCAGTCTTCAACTACCCTAACTTCTATTTCAATTCTCTTCTTATACCAGATTTGGCCGAAAATTGAGTACTGTTGTCATATCTGGGTAAGAGTTGTCAAGTCCTGAAATACCCTAACGGCTAATCCTATTCTCTGATTCTACCAGATTAGGCCGAAAATTGCGTACTACTGTCATATTTGGATGGGAGCTGCCCAGTCCTCAACTACCCTAACTTCTATTGCTATTCTCTACTTCTACCACATAAGGCCGAAAATTTTGTACTACTGTCATATTTGGGTGGGAGCTGCCCAGTCCTCAACTACCCTAACTTCTATTGCTATTCTCTAATTCTACCAGATTATGCCGAAAATTGAGTACCCTTGCCATATTTGGGTGTGAGTTGCTCAGTCCTCAATTACCCTAACTTCTATTGCTATTCTCTACTTCTACCAGATTAGGCCGAAAATTGAGTACCGCTATCATATTTGGGTGGTAGCTGCTCAGTCCTCAACTGCCCTAACTTCTATTGCTATTCTCTACTTCTACCAGATTAGGCTGAAAATTGAGTACCGTTGTCATATTTGGGTGGGAGCTGCCCAGTCCTCACTTTCTGGTTTTCCCAGTTCAAAAGCGTCTCCGTTTTGGAGAATAATTATTTTCCACCGTCCGTCCTCTCCCTCACAGACGGGATGTGGCGAGCTTCTATCTGCTCTGTTACTACTTCCATGTAAAGTGCTTGGATTAACTACATTCTCTGGTTCAGTCGCGTCTAACTTTCACGCCTAGGACCCGCCATGCCATTTACATTGGAGAGAAATACCCCCATTCCCTACATATTCCATCAGCGTGAAGTAAGCTCCATACAACTAGCTTCTTCCCGCGAATCACTGCTCTGTGGAAAAATAATATTAATACAACAGTATTCCTTTTAGATCACCCGAAGTCTTCTTTCCCGATCACCCCATGCTTATCATCTTCAAGTTTCGTTTTCAGCGTTAAGTACTTTCAGCAATCTCATTCAGTAACATTCGGCTATCAGTGGCACTTGAGCGTTGTATTGAGAGGGAAACAGGAAAAACAAATATATATATACCCGGATTTATTGGTGATTTGAAAATTATATCTAAAGTAGCAAACATCTCGTGAAACAAAATCCTTTAAGCCATAAAATATTTGAAATAAAAAATATAATACTCATCGTGATTTCTTTCACCTGTGTAGATTTCTCTGCATGAAGTGACCTCACCTGTGTAGATTTCTCTGCATGTAGTGACCTCACCTGTGTAGATTTCTCTGCAAATACAAAACACAACAACAACAACAACAACAATAATAATATACAGAGAGAACAATCAAAGCTAACCAATGAGACATTTTATTAGAGACCGGAAGCAAAAAAAATTTACATCCATATTGTTGTCGATTCCGGGTTGAAATCCGGTACCAATAAATAACAAACGCCAGGAATGAATATATGGAAATAATGTATCAATTAAATAACACATACTGGTAAAGCAGGTTAGTAGTTCCAGGAATACGGGTTAGTAGCAATATATATATATATATATATATATATATATATATATATATATATATATATATATACAGTCTTTGGTATTGAAGTATCGCTGAATGATTTCTTACTGAGTCTACGTGCTCGCTCACTGTGACTCCTGCAACGCCGTTACCTCACCCTCACTCTTCCGGTTACCTACAACCTTTTACTCTGTCACTCTGGACTCGACTCGTCGGCTATTCATTGGCAGTAGTATAAGTATACACTGGTTGAGTCCATTTGTATACAAAGGGGTGGACCCCCTCAACACTTATTGGTATAGCAGTCCCTGCAGACTGCAATGCATATTTGAAGATCTTCAAAAAGCTATCTAAATATAGGGACCTTGAAATCGAAATCTCAAAAATGTGGCACATGGGAACATCAATAATCTTTGTTTAGTTGGAGCCCTCGGATTGGTTCGGAAAGATTCCAGTAGACTAATTGAAGGGATTCCTGGAAGTCCATGCCTTAAAGATATAAAAAAAAATTGTCCTCGCGAGTAGAGCCCACACCTTACAAAGACATTTATCTATGTAAAATAGACTTTTTTTTATTTATTTTTTTTATTTTGATGATGTTTTTCCGATTACTACAATATTAACCTGTTCAAGTCTAGAGTTAACCGTTAATTTTTCCTCCTTATCCATATCAAATAACCCATTAAAGCAACTCGCTGGCTCGAGTGGCCGCCGGGCCTTTTTACGGGTTGAAGATTATGTAAAAAATTTTTCTAAATAAACTAAGCTTTACGGGGAATCGGCAAATTAAGTTTGTATAGAACAAAATGGTGGAAATGTGAAAATATCGACGATATTAAACATTTTTTCTTAATTTGTTTTTATATACCTTTAACAGAGTCACAGAAATAATAATTCGTGATGTTTTTGAAACTTTTACAAAGATGCAGTTTTCTTCGGTGCCTGAATCCTGACTAAACAGCCGGTCCTCATAAGTTCATCGAATTTAAGCAACGTCGAACTTGATCATTTGGGTGACCACATGGGCCTGTAAGCTTCTATGTACGTCTGCTATAATGGTAAAAGTCTCGGAATTATCAATCGGGAAGCTGAGTTTGCTATATTCACTTCTGCGCAAATATCCTCGGGAAAGCTATGAATCTATTCCTTCTCCTCCCCACCTAATTAGTTAATTAGTAAAACTTCTATCACTTATTATTATCTACCCAAAATAACTTCTTAAGATCTAAACATATTTTCTGGCTTTAAGTAATTTACAAAAGATCGAGAAACCGTAGAAAATGAATGAATAAATCAATTTGAGTCTCAATTAGTTAATTCTTTGTCTGATCGTTTCTCTGTGAACTTGACTTTCTGCCTTATACTCTGATAAAACAATGGCTGATTTCAGCTGGATCATCAATAGAGATCAAGCTTTTCAAAAGCACCGTAGAGTTTCCATTAAATCAAGAGTTATATCTTTGGGTCGACAAAAATGAATGTATTTTTCATTCGTTTGTTTATTTTAATTCAAAGATGTATGACATATGTTGGCCTTTTGTCTGAAAAATTCTTTCTGAACTGAAAATGTCGAAAATGCATTCTTTAAGTTATTTGCATACTTTTTCTTTTATGATAAGTTATTCTAACCTGAAAACGTTTAACGTTCGTTCTACTTGGTCCTGGCATATCACTGTTAAATAGGTAAAAATGGACTTGATTTTCAGATTCAGCAAGAATAAATAGGCCAAAAACTTGTGCCATTTGCACAACGACATTTGAGCCCAAAAAAGCTTATCAAACGATATGTAAAGAATTTACATAAAATAAATAGACAACACTTCTCTACAGTATACAGTAGATATATATATACTGACATGATAGATAAAATTTATTAATCGGTCACAGGTAATTCATGAGCAAGTCGGTTGTACTTAATGTCGATTACAGAGAATAGAGTTTCGAATCCAGCCGAAGAACGCATATTATAATAAGATTTCTGGACTATTCAAGCTCGCCGACGAAAATAAACATATCTTATAATAAAAAAAAAACGGTACGTGTACTCAAATATGATATATATATATATATATATATATATATATATATATATATATATATATATATATATATATATATATATATATATATATATATATATATATTAGTGTGTTTCACTGGACATACTATCATAGGAAATCGTATCTATATATGAATCGTGCGTCTCTGACTTGTACACTTCGAGGCAAATATTTGCGCACTTGTAAGCATGTGTCAGTACGTGAGGGAGAATCTGATTTTTATGACGATTTTGAAAGCTAAATGACCTTTGTCTTCAGAAGACGCCCAATTTCAATATTTCCTATTTAATCTTTCCTAAGTTGATCTCTCTGTTGCTTTTCTCTCAATCTCTCACCCACCCCGACTTCTTCGTTGCATGCATTCATTTTCCCCTCTATTATTTTTAATTCCCCTTTAAGCTGTCCGTCCTTTCACTCTGGGATTAATTCTTTATATACCCTCTTATTTTTTTTTATTTTTAAATTTCTACAGTTACATCCCAAAAATCTTTCTCGTTTGAAGCGTCGCTCTTTTCATCCGAAACTTATCTTAATTTTTCAAATACCACTTTCTTTTATGTAATTTTTGACAGAGTTATCTCCCCCTTTCTGTTCGCCATCACTAAATCGCTTTTCTTAATTATACGCTTTTTCCGATTTGCTTTTTATTATTATTTTTAAATCAAACGCATTTTATTGAAGGGCGGTGTACATTTTTATTGACTTTTCAAGGGTGTTTTTTTTGTTTCTTTTTTCTTCAGTTATCTCTTTTAGTTCCCTGTTGTTTGGTTCTTCTGATTAAATTAGAAAAAAATCTCTCTTCTTTTAGTTTAATGCTTTCAACTTTATGCGAAAACGTTATTACATTTATTTTGCTGTTTTAAAAAAAGAAGCAGATAGGAAATATATCCCTTCCTCCAACAGAACTTGTTAGGTTTGTATGTTTTCTAGTCATTTGTTGTTGTTATCATCATCATTATTATTATTATTATTATTATTATTATTATTATTATTATTATTATTATTATTATTATCATTATCATCATTATTATTATTATTATTATTATTATTATTATTATTATCATCATCATCATCATTATTATTATTATTATTTATTTGAGTTTCTATTGTATACATATTTCCTTACGGGTCCAACCGGAGAGCTAAGGTCAGAAATAGCTTCATGGCATATTTTCCACGGATCCATTTTTTTTAAATGGCAAAAAAATAAAAACTATTATCACACACATATGTACATCGATAAAGATCATCGTAATGTGTGACCGGTACTTGTGAGTACAATTATTTTTTTGTATTTCTTTAAGGCATGGGTTACCAAGAATCTCTTCATTGAGCCTATAGGAACATTTTCCAATCAATCCGAGGGCTCCAAATACAACTGTAGAGTTGCTGTTCTTCTTCATCATCATCATCATCATCATCATCATCATGTCATAATTAATAAAGTCGGTATGACTGACGAGCCGTTGACAATTATTATTATATTTATTATTATTATTATTTTTTTTTTGAGTTTCTGTTGTATACATATTTCCTTCCGAGTCCCAACCAGAGACCTAAGGTCAGAAATCGCATCATGGTATATTTTCCCCTGATCCATGTTTTTTTAAATAACAAAAAAATAAAAAATAATATGACACACATTTGTACATAGATAAAGCTCTTCGTAATGGGTGACCCGTACTTGTCAGTACATTTTTTTTTCTTTTATTTCTTTAAGGCATAGGCTATCAGGAATCCCTTCACTTTTCCAATCAATCCGAGAGCTCCAAATACAATTGATATTATTCATATCTTCATGTACCTCATTTTTGAGACTTTCACTTCAAGATCCTTGTATTTTGGTGTCTTTGAAGATCTTCAATGATGAATAACAGTCGCCGCAGACTGCCATATCAATAAAAAAAAGCACATTCTGTTTTTGTGTTCTTTGATCACGATGTTTGAGCTATTAGCTTTGATTGTTCTGTCTTTGTCTATAGTAAAGTCCCATAAAATTGTTACCGGTTGTAACTCTGTAATCGGATCTGGTTGATTTCAGTTTCATTCCCGTAAAAGTTGCATATTTTCCAGTGCAAATATTCGTCCACTCTACCATGCTGAGTTTTATGCTCAGTGAGTGCTAGTACTGTGCAACCTGTCACAGGATTGTCAATTGTTTATATTTAACACAGAATCGTCCTTTGGGGTCAACACAATCTTTCATTATATGTGCTTGTTGATTTCTAGTTAGAAATTGTCTGTCCTGTGTCGCAAGAATGAAACCTTTGGATTCAGTTTTTAACCTTGAACTACGTTTATTATTATTATTTTTATTATTATTATTATTATTTCCTTTGATTTCTGGTGTGTATACATTTCTTCCTGGGTCCTGCCCAGAGACCTAAGTTAGAATTGCCATCATGACATTTTCCACTTACCAATTATATATATATATATATATATATATATATATATATATATATATATATATATATGTTTACATAGATAAATCCCTCGGAAATGTGTGGGCTGTACTCGTGAGAACAATTTTCTGTATTTCTTTAAGGCATGGACTTACAGAAACCCCTTCAATTAGTCTACTGGAATCTTTCCCAACCAATCCGAGGGTTCCAACTAAAAAAAAGGCTTGTTGATGTTCCCATGTGCCACATTTTTGAGATTTCGATTTCAAGGTCCTTGTATCTTGATAGCTTTTTGAAGATCTTCAAATATGCATTGCAGTCTGCAGGGACTGCTATATCAATAAGTGTTGAGGGGTCCACCCCTATTTATACAAATGGATTCACCCAGTGTATACGTATACTACTGCCAGTGAATACCCGACGAGTCCAGTCGAGTCCAGTCCAGAGTAACAGAGTAAAAGTTTGTATGTAATCGGAAGAGTGAGGCCGAGGTAACAGCATTGTAGGAGTCACAGTGAGCGAGCACGTAGGCTCAGTTAGAAATCATACAGCGATATTTCAATACCAGTGACTATATATATATATATATATATATATATATATATATATATATATATATATATATATTGCTACTAACCCGTATTCCTGGAACTACTAACCTGCTTTACCAGTTTGTATTATTAAGTTAATACATTATTTTCATATATTCATTCCTGGCGTTTGTTATTTATTGGTACCGGATTTCAACCCGGAATCGACAACAATAAGAATGCACTTTTTTTTGCTTCCGGTCTCTAATAAAATGTCTCGGTGGTTAGCTTTGATTGTTCTCTCTGTGTTTTATTATTATTATTATTAATATTATTGTTGTTGTTGTTGTTGTTGCTGTTTTTGTTGTTGTTGTGTTTTGTATTTGCTCTGTGTTGTAGGAGTTGCCCCTAAGTCATAACCAGAGATTACAAGACACAAAAAGCTTTTTGTATCAGAGAATGCTAGTAGAATGGGTTTCATGCATTCAAAGTGAAGTGGTAGGTATTTGGGATCACTACTACTTCTTCCTGCTAACCACTGCTCTTTGAAACAGACTCCCTAGACGATGTTTCCCCGATCACTAAAATCTTAACCGTTATCTTCCGTTCTTATCCATACAAATTACTCCTTAAAATAATCTACCTCGAGTGACTCCGGGCCTTGTACAAGTTAAACTTGACTGTAGAAAAAAAAGAAAAGAAAATAACCTTCCCCAGCATCCTTCTGTAGAACCACACGTATCTGTTGTCCAACATTCACTGTCATATTGTAGGAGGGTTATAACAGTTCACAACTCTTTATTTCTAATGAATTTGTCCTGTTATTTAATACACTCTTTAGCTTTAGGAAGTTTTGAGACATACAGGGTCGTTAATGATTAAGTATAACTCAAGATATCTATGTTAAGGTAAAACAGTATTTAATTTTCAACCGCAAATAAATACTTAACAAGAACAAAGAAGTAAAAGTCAACCAAAGATAAATAACCATTTCAATGAATACCTTGTTAGTAGCGCGGCTCGTCTTAATGTCCGCTAAATTCTAAAGGAAACCCCAAATCATTGACGCACAATAATTCACACTAATTCGACTGGATCGTTCCACTCAATAGTCACTCAATAATCACTGCAGTCAGTAGCCTGGCAACGCTATTTATACACCTAGCTGAAAACATACATTTATAAGTCAAGAGTGTCACGCTCGAACCTCGGTGTCGGTAGTTACGCATTTTCTTCCTATATGAACCCTCCCCTTTTGGAGATGACATCTCTGGAGTCTATATCTCTTCGGTTTGGGCTCAATATTCAAATGCTCGATTGCTGTTTTGTTTTTTTTTGTTTTTCTTACCGTATCATTTACTGAGAGGAGAGATCTTGAACGATACAGGAGACCGAACTATTTTTCCAGCATCTTCAGGGATTGATCGTATGTACGAGTTTTACGAGGTCTGGTTAGAGAATATGCCCCAATAGGCAATCAAGACCCTGAGTGAAGACACGTTCACATCGTGAAAGGGAAATTCAGGCTGTATCTGATACATAGCACCATTCTTTTTTAAATTGATAATACTCTCCTAAATTAATGAGCACTTCCATACAATGTATTATTTATGAGGCCTGTTGGAAAAGTAACAGGACTGGTGTCATACCTGGCACAGGGCCCATGTAGATGGTATCACGGCTATGACTAGCTTAAACCAGCTCTGGCTAGCTTGGACAAGCTATGACCAGCTAAGACCAGCATAGACCAGAGGACTGAGAGAAAACACTCGGGTCTTCACGGTAAAAACTGACCTTGTGTCACAACCTGACTCAGTTGGCGGTGGGATCAAGTAAATCTCCATAAACAATTTATTTCAATTCCAAACTTCATGATTTCTTCTTCAAATAATCTACCTTCAATCTAAAGCACTTTTCTCGCTTTCTCTGTCACGCTTCAATTCACTGCAGGAATGGTTCTTCTTATCTTGGCCCTTACTGCCTTCTTGATGATCTCCTTGAGCTTTGGAGAAGAAAAAAAAAGTCACAAGGAGGAAGATCAGGTGAATAAGAAGGTTGTTTCAATACGGCAATGTTGTTCTTGGCCAATAACTGCCGGATGTTCAGGGCTTTGTTGGCAGTTTCATTGCCGTGGTAAATCAACTACGATTTATCTTGCCACACATCGTGTCTCTTCTCGCGTACTGAGTGAAGCAAACGCCGCTGGATCTCTTTTTAGACTTGCTGATTGAACCTCTTACCCTGTGACGAGAACTCACTTTGAACGATACCTCTTACATTGAAGAAGAAAGCCAGTCCCGTTACTTTTCAGACAGACCTCGTAAAAATCCACTTGTACAGTAGCTACAATGGATTTTGTCTGTGTTCTTGTCTGTATTATTTTTAAACATCTACCAGTTTCCATCAGTTACAAAAAAATAAGTATAGGAGATGAATAAATTGAACACAGCATAGGTAGCTTCAGATGTAGTTTCACCGAACACCGCACATTGCTACAAAACCAAAAATCAGCCGGGAAACTCGAGTCATGTTCTTAAATAGCCTCGTCAGGTCTAGATTGAATGTTGTTTATAGCACCAAACACCTCAGCTGTATACAACAGCTTCCTAAGATTTGAGCCAGTAAATCTGGAGAGTCTTGACAAATGTCATCCTCCCTGGCGCTACATAATCACAAAGAAACAACTGACCAGACTAATTGAGATCGACCAACAAGAACAATTAAAATTAATAGCACATGTAACGCGAAAAGAAAATAATAACATAATCAAGATGTTAGCTTTCCCCACTACATCAAACAAAATGTGGGGAAGGAAACTGTCATCAGCATTGGAAAGAGCGATAACAGCTACTGGACTATTATCCTGAAATTGTTTTAAATGGAAAATTTTATAAATTTCAATCAAAAGCAGTACTGGTTGATTGGTCAAAGAATACCAAATATTTCCTTGTAAGGAAACGGCTAATATTACCATTACCATATATTGACAGTATTTTTAAGTCCAGTAGTTTCAATTTCGATATTTTATATTTACATCAATAAAAGATATATATTATCTGATGCACTGGCATATTTATGATAATACATTTTTTGTTATTCGCGGCATTCTTTGAGAAATACAATCCTCTATCGTTTCAAGTATATCCCTCATCTGTGGGGAATTTGTCTAGTATTCACTGACATAGAGGAGTTTATTTACACGGTGCGATAGGTAAATTGTTGCCATTTTATATTTTCAATTTCGCGCATGCGCGTTTTTGTTTTTGATTTTGTCGACTGAACAATATATTAGGTTGGTGCAAAACTAATAGCGTAATAATGTCGTTTTTTGACGTTAAGAAATACGTCAAAAACCGACATTATTACGTCATTATTTTTGCACCAACCTAATAGAAGGGTCAGTTGTGTACCGTCTGGGAGAAAAAGAGCACCATTCACTCCCCCAGAAATTTGGAAACGGCATGGTTTAATGTCTGGCATTCGCACCGCAAGTGCCATACGAATATTTCAGAGTGTTTAGATGTCAACCTGAGGTCAGTGCAGAGGATTCAGAACGAGTTTGATGAGTCTAATGGCGATTACGAATGTATTTGTAGTGACCACTTGTGATGTCGACGTTATGCATCCATTCATCATCTCACAAGTCCTCAGACTCAACACACAGGCCTACATCAAGTGCCTTGAGGAGGTAGTGTTGCCCAGGGTGGTGAGGGTGGCTAATGGACGAAATTATATCTGGCAACAGGACTTTGCACCATGCTACACAAGCAGGTGAACCTAATCATGGCCTTGAGACAATTTCTGCGACTACATCACCCCTTAAATCTAGCCACCTAACTCCTCAGATTTCACCCTCTTGATTATTATGTGTGGGGTGCAGTTGAGCGAGAGACCAACAAAATTCTTTGCAACATCGAAATGAACTGAACGCAAGTTTCTTCTTTATCTATGAGGAGAGTGTGCAGCTTTAACTGCCATGTAGGAGGAGTGATATTACGTAACATTTTAGTCATATTTTCGTTGTTTCTAATGAAATTTATTTTCTTTGGCGATTCAGTCAGTCAGTTAAGTGGCATTGGGGTTACAGGCTTGCGAGATTATGTCTCTTTAAATTTCATAACTGACTAGGCAGTGATTTTGTCGCAATTGCTTGCCATTTTTTTCTGCTGTAGATTGGTTGCCAACCTAGGCTATAGGACCCAGTCTGTCCTAAGAAGATGGTTTCATACCTTACCCAAGGGTATTTTGTGCGTAAAAGAATGTAACAAATACGACTAGAGATCCAGTCAGTCAGTTAAGTGCCAAACTTAATACACACTTGGACGATCATATCTCTTTCTGTTCGTGATTAACTAGGCAGAGATAACCCCACAGTTGGCTGCCGTTTGTTTCTGCAGTAGACTGGTTGCCAACCAAGGCAATGGGACCAAGTCTGTCATTATCTTCAACACATAGCTATGGATGGATTCATACCTTTCCCATAAGTATTTATTCGTAAGTGAATATATCGAACTTGACTGGGATTCGAACTCGGCTCCCTGATTTCTCATTCCTAACCGATATCAATTAAACATCAGCATTCAAGATTTGGTGATAGGAGGCCAGATATTACATTACAATTCGGTACTCTTTTCTTTGTTTATAACGAGGTTTTCTAATTTTTCAATACGCTGTTTAGCTTTTAGAAGAGATCTTTACAGAATATTTTTCAAGTAAATCCTAAAATTGTCACAGGTTCTTGATTTAGCAATGTTTACAGAAATAAAAATAATCGTTTTTTTTCCTTTAATGGCGGAAAAATGTGTTATGGTGCAACAAAAGTTAGACGAAATATGTCGGATTCAAAAATCTGTTTATAATCAAATCAGAATTTGTTGAAAAAAAAGTCTCGAAAGCTCCCAAAAAATATAATGGTTTGTCGTGAATCAAAACTCTCGTCTCCTTGTTAGTTACTCAACAGTCAGTAGACTTACAAACCGATTCATTCTGGGGATAGAAACTTGGACATCTTTTTTTCAGCCGGATTCCTTTTCTTTTATCCGTGACCGATTCTCTCACGCGAGATTGAATATGTCATATTCCAACCTTGATCAGCTAGCAGAAAAACCTGCAAAAAAAAAAAAAAGAATACTTAACCTGAACGCATAAATACCTACATTGCACTTTAAGCACCAAGAAACGTGTAATTACGGGCATTTCTCAAAATATTGACGTTAGTTTTATTATTTTGAACTCGTAGGATTAAATTCCTTCGTATAAGAAAATATCTTCCGCATGGTTACCTTAACATACATGTATCTTGTTATATTTATAGAGTCGGACGTACGTTTTCCTTTAACCAAGATACACACTGGAACATGGACGTGCTCAAAGGAATATCTGCGCATGCGTATATTTTACGTGCGTCAGAGTAAGATTCAAGATACACTCGCGACTTTGTACACAGTGACACCTCGCTGTAGCTTACACATTTGCATACGCGAGTTGTCATAGCGAAGTACGTCTGCTCTCCTACTGTTAAAAATTGAAATCGCAGTGCAACCAGATGTATGTATCAGATCGGAACAGGTCCCCCAATAACCCCTTCCCTAAAAAAAAAAAAAAATAAATAAAGAGATAAATAAAATAGAAATAAATAAAAATAACAGGAAATGGGTGGAAAAAAGATGCCATGCTCCTTCTGTTTCTATTTCTTCTGGAAAAAAAAACGGCTTTGTCAGTTTGATTAAAACACCCCACGCCAGGGAGACAGTTCGATACTAAAGTTATCGGGGAGAAAGCGTCCGACACTGTGTCCGTATCGTCTGTGCCTTCCAGTCGGACGCCATTACGAAACTAAGCAAAGGCAAGCAAGCAAGCAGACATCTTTGTTGCAACGGGAGAAAATAAAATAAAAATTAACCAAGAAAAAAAAATAGAAAATAAATAAAAAAAAAAAAAAGTCAAGGAGAAATAGAGAAAAGAACAAGAAGAGGAAATAAGAAGAAAAATATTGTCCAAAAAAGAACAAGAAAATTGAATACACACACACACACACACAATTAAATAAAAAAAAGAAATAATGGAAGATGCAGACGATTCTGGTAGTAGTTGTATTGTCCCCATGAGGGACAGTTGGATTATGTGCATCTTTCCCAATCAAATCTATTGCGGGTCTCTTTCTCTGAGGTTCATTCCATGACAGGCCATGTTCTTCGTGTTCTTCCAGCACACAGTCGACGCCAGAGTATTTTATTGTTATTTTTTTTTTTTTTTTTGCTTTTGTTGTTTACAGAAAATAACGATTATGGGTGTTATTTATTTTTGTTTTTGGTTTCTACACCGGCTATTACTCATGGTCTTCAGAGACCATGTCACCCAAAAATCTATATTTTTATTTTCTGTTATTTTTCGCTCAAAATAATTTTTTAATAAATCTGTTTTATTTTTTCTGTGCTAACATTGTTGTTCCTTTGTTGTTGTTTTTTTTTTTCGTATTTTGTGTCGTAGTCTTCTTTAGCCAAGTTCCTTTTATTTTGTCTTTGATTTTGCAGCCGACCAGAGTTTTCGAACAAATTCTACTTTCTTTCTTTATTTTTTTCTTTCTTTCTTTCTTGCATTGAGACCGCAACAATATTTATTTTTGTCATTCATCCTTTCTTTCTTTCTTTCTTTCTTTCTTTCTTTCTTTCTTTCTGTCTGCTGAACTTTCTTTTCTCATTTTATATTCCATTTAACTATTATATTAATTTCTTAATGAATCTATTTCTCTTTATTTCTTTTTTCATTCTTTCTTTTTTTTTCCTGTCCGTCTTTCTTTCTTTTCTCGTTTTATATTCACTTTAACTATTCTTAAGTAATATTTTTAATGTTTCTCTTTCTTTTTTTTTTTCTTTCTTATTTTATTTCTCTATTGACTTGTTTTCTTTAATTTTTTCCTTCGTCTTGTTTTACATTTTTCTTTGCTTTTTATTTGTTCTGCTTTTAGATTTTCGTTTTTCTTCTTTTCTTTTTCTTTCTATTCTTTCTTTCTTTCTCTTTTCTCAATTTTCTTTCATTCTTTCTTTTCGGGCAATTTCAAATTCACTTAGATTTTTATCATAAAATATTGATTTTCCTGTTAAGCAGTCATCATTTTCCTTTATTTTTCTTTCTAGCTTGGAGTTTTTCTTTCATTCTTTCCTTTTTTTATTTTTCGCTATTTTCTTTCCCATCTTTCCTTTTCTTTTTTTTCTGTTCTTCATTGAATTGATTTTTCTCTCGTCGTCTTTCTTAATGATCCAACTTGTTTTTCTTTCTTCCTTTCGTTTTCTTTCTTTCTTTTTCTTTCTTTCTTTTTCTTTTTTTTTTCGTTTTCTTTCTTTCTTTTTTCTTTTTCTATTTTCATTTCTTTTATTTATTTCCTTGTAATTTTCCCCACTCTTTTCCATTTTTCTTCTTTTTTCTCTTGTCTTTCCTCACCCTTGTATATTTCTCTATAACGTTTTCATTAAAATATGTTTTAATTATACTCTCTTTCTTTCTTTTTTTCTTTCCTTTTTTTCTTTTTTTTCTTTCTTTTTCGTTATTGGTTTTCATCTGTGTTTTCAGTTTTCCATTTTAATCTCTTTTTAAATACTTTCACTCTTTCAAGATTTTTTTTCGTTTTCTATCTAACTTTTCAATCATTAATTTTAAAAAAGTATTTTTTTCATTTATTTTCCTCTCCCATACTTTTTTTTTGTACGTGTTTCATTATTTATTTATTTCGTTCATTACTTTCATTTTTTTCATTAATTAATTCTTTCTTTCTTTCTTTCTTTCTTTCTTTCTTTCTTCCATTCGTTCATTCCTTCAATCTTTTGTTTTTTTCTGGCTTTCTTTCTGTCTATCTTTCTTTCTTTCTTTTTTTCTTTCTTTCTTTTTTTCTTCTTGCGTCCTTTCATTCCTTCAATATTTCTTTCTTTATTTCTTTATTTCACTCTTGCGCCATTTCTTTCTTTCTTTCCTTCTTTCTTCCTTTCTTTCTTTCTTGCGTCCTTTCTTTCTTTCTTTCTTTCTTTCTTTCGTCCTTTTTTTTTCTTGCGTCCTTTCATTCCTTCATTATTTATTTATTTCTTTTGTCCTCTCTTTCTTTCTTTCTTTCTTTCTTTCTTTCGTCCTTTTTTTTCTTGCGTCCTTTCATTCATTCCTTCATTCTGTCTTTCTTTCTTTTGTCCTTTCTTTGTTTCTTGCTTTCTTTTGTCCTTTCTTTCTTTCGGAAATGTTAATTGGAGAGCCGAGTTCCAATTCTAGATGAGCTTGTTATATTCACCTACGCGAAAATACTCTTGAGAAAGGTATAGGTCCACCTTTTCCCCTTGCTATGGGTTAATTAGCAAAACTTGTATCATTAAACCATTAAATATTACAACCTAAAAATATATATTCCGGCATTAAATAACCTGAAAAAGATTGATGAACCGTAAAAGAATTAATTCCTCAAAATATGTCTTCATGTCTCCTTTCCTGCCCTTTTTATATCCTTGACCATTTAACACACTTCTCCTTCTTACTCTCTCATCTTGTGCATGCTTTCTTTCTTTCATTGTTTCTAAAGATGACTATCGGGCAGCAAGGTTTTTAAACGGTAGTTTGGAGGTTTTGAGGAGCGTGGAACTACCTTTAAGTTGCTGTTCTTCTCAGGTCTGCCCTTTTACGGTCCCAGCTATGGCAAATAGGGAACCCCTAAAAAAACTAAAGTCACTGCGAAAGTATAAAAATACATATTTATAGTAAAAATATTTTATTTATATTATTTGGACTCTTGCCCTCATCTTTGTTACAATATTTATTACAACGCATCACATATGGAGAGAGAAGGGAGATCACCGCCCTCTGTGGGGTCAGGTTGAGATCATAGACAAAGGACACCATTGGAAAATTCGTAAACTTAAGGAATCAGCACATATGCTAAGCCACAAATATATCCTGAGCCGATCAAGCATAGAAATATATGAGAACCAGTAATAAGGAGTACCAGAGAAAAGCGATAATAACAACAAAAATTGCAATATGAGCTCTGGTAAAAAATGAGGGTGAAGACATTAGGTTTATAATACACAGAAATTCATACACAGATGTCCTCAAGGACACATGGCACAGGGGATAACGGCGTTAGTTAAAGCCAATGACAGGACCCAATGAGTGTGAGTTCAATACCCAGTTAAGCCAGTGGAGAACTTTCAGAAGGAAATTAGCTGATAACATGGCACATGGAACTAGAACAGTTCGACATTCCAACCACATGAAGAAGGCTGGAGTGCCCTTTGCCGTGCTGATGTTGCTACATGCCTTACTTCTTGCCTATCTCACACTGCGAATTTTTTCTAAGCTCTAGACTAAACATTAAATCTTTTACGAAAAAAGAACTAAACAAAATGAACACAAAACGATCAGCTTTAAAAAAGGACTCGTAACTGGAAAAAAGAATGTTAACAACAAATACTTTTTCACACCAAACCCAGTTCTGCGGAATCAGAATCAACGTTGAGTTTAAGCAAGCGAATGAGCCAAATGGAGTAAAGTGCCATACAGATTTAAATTTTTCCCACTTGTGACGAATGCATCTATCGATATTTTTGCATGCTAGCATGCTAGTTAACATTCGTGTCAGTCAGCTGTTGGCTCTCACGCTGGCCAATAGAATCTTCCTGCCTATTCGTGCAGCCAGCTATAGGCTCTCACTCTGACCAGTAGAAAGTGGTCGCAAACTACATGAAAACTACCGTAGAAGCATGAAAAAATCGATTATTTCCACTATCGATGGGAGTTGGGAAATGCAAAGTCGGTCTTGGCCTTCTCACTAACTTGGAGTATGTGCATGTAAATTTTGGTGCAAATCCGTCGAAAATTGCGGTCGTGCATTTGTTCCACACACACACACACACACACACTCACACACACATACATATCCTGCCTTTTATAGATAGAGATGACTAACAGTACCATTTTATCTGTAGTTATATGCATACAATGGCGTTCGGAATCTTCATTAAATAACACTTAGAGGTTGATATGTCTCTAAACAAAATCAATCAACCAACCAAACCTAAAGATGTCACTAAATAAAATCCTGCTAATTATGCAATTATAATTATATTTTGCAATGATAAAATTGGGTAGGTTAGAAGATTCGCTTTCTGAGCTATGAGAGCAAGGTTCGAGTCTCGCCATATCCGTTTTGTCAGGAAAGTGACTTCTTGATGTTATCGGCCTGAGAGAGGCGATCCCAGCGTACAGTATCTTTGGAACGCGTCTGGAAATTAATTGGCGGCAGAAGAATTATCGTTGAACAATTAAATAGTAAGCTTAAATCTTAGTACAATACTCAAATGCAGAGATAAATTGTGAGGTCTTCTGTCGTTTATTGTTGCCTATCGCATGTACTACTCCCTACATATTGTGATGAATGTGCAATAAAGAACCCTCCACAGGAGCTAGCTCAAATGTCGCTCAATATGACGGTTTTAAATTAAAATTAGTTTTGAATATATCGTAAAATGGTAACTATATTTGTATATAAATGTGTGCCTTTCCACTTAAATCAGTCAGTTATGTGCCATGCGTGACAGGCGATCATGCATCTTTCGATTTTTCCCCGCAGTAGGTTACCATTTCTTTCGACGGTAGATCAATTGCCATCCAGCTATTTACTCATAGAATTGGGAGAAGATTCACACTTTTCCAAAGGGTATTAGCACATAAGTGAATTCGATTCCTCAATCCAAGCCACTATCCATTACTCCACCGTGCCTCCTGTTCCATTTAAATGCTTTTTCTATTTCAATGATTCGATTTTTTTCTGTTTTCTGCATATTTCTGATGCTTTTTCGTTTAGTTTTTGTTTGATTATATCGGCCTAAAGGCAACTGGGTTAATGAGTGTTATGGGATCTTACCCATAATAATAATAATAATAATAATAATAATGGATTTTTCCATACTTAATAAATACTGCGCCTCAGTCAGTAGTTCAAGTTGAGTCAGTAGTTAAAGTCGAGTCAAGAGTCAAGTTCAGAGGCAGTCCGAAACAGAGTCGCGTTCAGACAATTACTGCAAGACATTGGAATAGTGATATTGGTCGAGACTACATTGTTCTCTCTACTAAACCTGATTGTTCGTACTAACGCTTCTACTTCTCTGTATATATTCCTGTTTGTAATATATCTGTGTTATTCCATACCTGTGTTCGAGTTCTTCTTTATTGGTTCTACCTTGGACTATCACCGTGGTACAAGGAACCGGACCATAACAATGAAAAATAAAATAAACGCATAAAAGATCAGCCGTTTAGAACAGCACTTCTGTAAGTATTGGTGTGTGAAAATTCCCCTAAACGATTCGGATCTAGGTCCGCTTGGCCAATGTAACACTGAAAGTGTGAAGATACAAGTCTTCAGGTTACGCGTATAAAACAATATTTAGCTTGACTACCGTTTAGAGCATACACGATCTTGAATAAATCAAGGACTAAATAGAATTGATAAACACACACAGACCCTTGTGCATATTAATCGAAACAAAAAGATTGATTCCGCTATTATTTCCTTTTCTTCGTATTTTTCTAATAGTACTTTGTAGGCCCATTTCAGAAAGTGCTTCTTTGCAGATTAACCACAGATTCTCGATTGGATTTAAATCAAGAGAGTTTTCGAGCCAGTCAATAGTACTTTCCTTTGCTCACTGGTAAGGTTTGCCAGTGTGTTCGTGCAGCGCTACAATTTTCGTACGCTTCCTTGGAGTAACGACCCTAGCAGACAATGGCTGTAGGACAACTAATCGACAGTCGAGACAATCGTGTCTGAGCGTGATAAAAATTTGCAATCACGGATGACGCAATATTTTTCAAGGCCAAACAAATTTCATCATACACCCTGAAAATAGATTCATATTACCTCATACCACTGCAAATGACCTAATCAGAGGAAAATAGAAATCGATTACACCCTTTCACATAAGTGGGTCTAAAACTGACCGTATTTTGAAAGAAACGAAGCTAAAGCGGCTGTTTCAATTAATTTTCATAAGGTTGTAAAATGCTAATAATTTTGGCGGCGAAGAATTAATTCAAACAAAACCTAAGAATAACAATTCTTTAAATAAGATAACCTCGCTCATTCTTTTGCTACATCTGATGATGACGCTTCAGCTTCATCAACAGTTCAAAAGTGGGCAGCTGTATTTTAGGAGGGGGATAGTTTTGAAGATGATCCAATGTCTAGACGTCCTGCAACTGCCACAACCGAGGAAAACATTGATCGTCTTCCTCGCTTGGTGACGAAGGACAGGCGATTGACTATAATTCAAATCGTGAGAGTTGAGAACATTCTTTGATATTACTTTCATTATTTGCATTATTCGGACTGTTAACCTCATCTTCATTGCCATATTCATAACTTTTCGGCCGTTGTACGCTCCGGCCATTTTCAGGTGATTAGAATTTCGAAAACATGGCCTAGTAGTTAAGAATGCCGTTTTTATGCAGTGACTAGGCCCAAAGAGGCCACAGTAGTGGTGAACCAAAATTCCAATCACCTGAAAAAGGACCAAGGATACAACGCAATATCCTGTCCTTTGTTCCTCATAATAAATTTTGTCTTTTCGTTATTTCTGCTAAACCCTGTTCTGGCATCCATTTACTCAAGCTCATTCTTCTGTTTCTATGTGCTATGTCCCTTCGGGACGTTAGCAATCATGGCTCTCGACAATCTCCTGTCCTTTATAGCTCTTAATAAATGTTGTCTTTTCGTTATTTCTCTCAAACCATGTTCCATCATCCATTTACTGAAGCTCATGTTATACGTTGTTTTCCTCTGTCCATCTTATCATCAATATGTCCTGTGCGTATCAGATTTTCCAAGCCCTTCTTCCTCATTATGTACCCCAGAAATTTCAACTCTCTTTCTCTCTGATGTTAAGTATATGTTTCTTTTTTCTTTGCATTTTCTCCAAAACCTTGTCGTTGCTCGTATATTCGGTTCAATGTATCCTCAGCATCCTTCTGTAGAACCAAATTATGTTTCTTCAAGTCTCTTCCGTGTCTACTACCAACATTGTGTCATCTGCATATCTTGTTTTGTTAAGATTATGGCCGCCAATAATGAATCCTTGTAGAACTTATAATTCTCACAGAATTGCCTCGCTGTATAAGTTGAGTAAGTCCTTGTCTTACACTCTTCCTATTTTTGGTAGCGGATTAATAAATGAGGTGTGTGATATGAATGTAAAATGAAGACTCTGGGAATAGCGATTAACCCTTGTTTTGAAGCGCTTAAGATTATAGCGTTCAGGAAAACATCCAAGCGGGAATCTGTTCAAAAAGTTGTAGTTCTCGGGGACAGAAAGGCATCTGTGAAGAAGCCCTCATTAAAATTGGAATATGGGAGAAATGTGGCTGATTCGGCTCTTGGACGGGGCGTGTCAAATTCTAAATATCAAGATCTAAACTAACTTGAATTACAATTAGTAGACATAATGTTAGCAACACATGCTACGCAGATGAAACTATTGATTTCACATTTAGAAGGAATACGGAAAGTAAAATTAAATATATAAAAAGAAGAGGCAAAGTATCAGTTGTAAGAAAATCGAATTCATAGTCGTGAGCAAAAGGGTCAGACTTAGAAGTGGGTTGCACACTGGAAATATCAAAATCAAGCAAGAATGAGAATCCAGCTTTGGGCTGTATAATATATGATGTGAAAAAAAAAAATCAGAAAGTTTATGGAAATAGCGAAATGTGTTTTATAAAAATTGAGTCAAATGAATTCAAAATAAAATAAAAACGATGAATAATCTGCAATGTAATTGGTCATGACCTGACATATCGGCTTCAATAACTTTTCCATTGCCATATCGTATCTCCCTGTGCCTTTTCTATAAATATCTTTACAGTAATTGCCCAAATGAACTTTCGTCGATGATACATAGAATCAGTGAATTTAAGCGTAGTACTAGATTTGCGACAAGTTTTCATTATTTTACAGTTGAAATGGCTAGATGTAACCGTAGTTTCTATGCAAAGAGTTTCTTCTCACGCACTTCTCGCTTGTGGATCTCTCTTCTGATTCTTGCCTTCCAGTCAAGTTTGGTCTTCAAAAAATAAATGCAATATCAATCGTTATCTTCTGGCTTCTTAATTTCTTTTCATTACATTGTTATCTCCCTTTAATAATGTTTTTCTTTTCTTTTTCTTATATTCTTTCATACTCTTGTGTCTTAGTGGCGTTATTTCCTTTATCGACCCCTCTGCTGTGGTAGTACATCACTTTTTTCTCCCTCTACTCTGTGAGGACCAGATTTAACGCTTTCGGTGTAAATAGTTTTCGGACAAATGAATTACGCTTTTATGATTGGCTCCCTCGTTAAACAATGAAGACACAAAAGCATCCAATCAATTTCAACAGGGCGTAATTTAGAAACTTTCAATCAATACGGAACAGATATAGAAATAATTCAGAATCGGTATTGTTAAAAAAAGCAACTTGGCTTGTCTGCGGATAGACAAGCTGTTGAGTATAAGGATAAAGAAGCAGAAGCAGAGTTCGACAAGGATGATTTCTCACCGGATTTGTTTAACCTGTACATAAAGATTATTATAAGAGCATTAGAATACATACAAGGATATGTTATTAGTAGATGTAACCTTTAAAACACGCTGTTTTACGTATGCGTGTACAGATTCTGTTGAAACTAGATTCAGAAAGAGAAAATGAACTGTTGGCAAAGGTAATTAGGGAAAACAAGAAGCGAAGACAGATAATTAATTACCGGAATGCATAATCATTTCAACGACTCGCATGGCGATAAAGCCACTAAAACACAAATGGTACCTGTGAAAGAATGAAATTGAGAAAATGTCGGTGGGAAGAAAAAATGAAACAAACAGAATTCAGGTAGACAAAAGATGACAACTGTTGTAGCATACCTACGGACGATAATGTGTATGTCCCCATTCACATAAATACAGTAGTAAATACTGTATGTTGGTCTGCAGTTGGAGATACGTCTCCAGCTGTGCTGGTCAAACTCACTGCCTCCGGGCAGAGAGGATCCCCAGATGTGGCTATGTTGAGGGGCAGACTCTCCGCCGCAGAAACAAATAGCCGACCCTGTTTTATACAGGGTCTACGGAGAAATTTTGGCCAAGCCGATCGGCTCGGATGCCCCACATTAAATTCGGCCTTGTGACACATCTGACCGCGTGGGGCTGTTGGTAAATATCCTACAGTGGGAGATTCGTCTACAAGTGTGCTTGGCAAACTCTCTGTCTCCGTGCAGAGAGGATCCCCAGACGAGGTTATGTCGAAGAGCAATGTCTCGTCTTGTGAAACAGCTATCCGACCCTGTTTTATGCGGGGTGTACGGGAAGTTTTTGGCCGATCGAACGGGCTCAGATACCCCAGATTAAATTCGGCCTTGTGCCACATCTGATGGCGTGTGGCGGTTGGTAAATATCCTGCAGTCGGAGATTTGTCTCTAGCAGTGCTCGTCAAACTCCCTGTCTCCGTGCAGAGAGGATCCCCAGACAAGGTTATGTCGAAGAGCAGAGTCTCGTCCTGGGAAACAGCTACCCGACCACGTTTTATACTGGGTCTACGGAGAATTTTTGGCCAGCCTACGGTCTCGTTTACCTCACATTACATTCGGCCTTGTGTCACATCTGACCGCGTGGAACGGTTGGTAGATATCCTACACTTGGAGATTCATCGTGGAATTCTCACTTCTAACAGTAGACTACTTCTTCTAAGCGTCGCTGGCAAATCTTATATGTGTTGTTCTTGTCCTAAGTATTATCATTCATTACCAACCTTCGTTTGCTTATTCTATTCAGTAACCTTCTCTAGGTTACAAGAACAACATTGAATTTAAATTTTTAAGATCATGGTTGGTACGGAAATTTCATATGAGATGAGCCCAAAATGCAATTTATATTTCAGAGATACTAAAATCAACCAGATACTAAAATTTAAATATCTGGGAAGTGTTCAAACAAACGAGGGAATGTGTGACGCTGAGACCCGAAGACCCTATTGGGATGGTCAAAAACGCATTCCAAAAGCTAAGCAGAGTGGACACTTTCGTTGCAAAGAAAAGGTTACTGAAAGGTTATGTGATATCTCTCCTCTTTTACGACAGCGAATGCGGGACAATCTCCTCAAAGATTAAAAACAGACTCGAAACAACGAAATTTTGGTTCTACAGAAGTTTGCTAGGGATACCATGGGCCGATCATGAGAGCAACGATGAGATTTTGGAGAGAATGGAAACAAAAAGGAAACTTGTACTTAACATCAGAAGGAGGCAGATGGAATTGCTTGGACACGTAACGAGAAAGTTGGGCTTGGAAAATCGGATACTCACTGGTCGGATAGGGTGAAAGAGGAACAGCTGACAGCAACGTGTGACACACTTAACAGGCTTAAGCAAGGGGATGGCGTAAGAGGGTCTGTGAGAAATGGCAAAACGACACAACTTATTCAGAGCTAGAAGCGAGAGGAGGAGGTGGAGGGCCATGATCACCTTAGTCTTGAAGAAACACGGCACATAATGAAGGCTGACAAGATTCCAAGAAAACGGAAGAGAGAAAAAAAAAACATTAGAATCGAAATTGCGCTTACCATTTTGTTTTAAGCATTTCACCCTAAGCAAGGCAGGGGTGCCACTAGTTCGCAAAGGAGTTACGAAGAGTAACATTGAGAGAAAAGACTGGGTATAGGGGAGATTGAGGAAAGGAAAAAAAGACAGGGATCAATGAAATCTGAGATAGGCATACATATATATATGTGTGTGTGTGTGTGCGCGCGTGTGTGTGTGTGTGTATAGATAGATAGACATTTTTATGTGAGCGTGTGTATATATATAGACAGAACAGACATATATAAATAGATCTACACACACGCACACACTCATATATATATATATATATATATATATATATATATATATATATATATATACGCACGCGCGCGTGTATCTAGGGAGATAGAACACATCTATATAAATAAAGTTGTATATATATATATATATATATATATATATATATATAAGTGCGTATTTGTGTGTATCGCGATAGATACAACCTACCTGAATAAATAGGTTTGTGTGTGTGCGTGTGTGTGTGTATATATATATATATATATATATATATATATATATATATATATATATATATAATATATGTGTGTGTGTGTGTGTGTTTTACAGGAGTTATTAGGTTGGTGCAAAAATAATGACGTAATAATGTCGTTTTTTGACGTTAAAAATACGTCAAAAAACGACATTATTACGTCATTATTTTTGCACCAACCTAATAAATAATTACAAACGTTGGTATGCTTCAATTTAAAATGAATTCCTACTCGTCAACCCAAATTCAAGTCCGCTGTGGTGGCATGACCAACACAAATAGATGTTTTTTTTGTATTTGGAGTTGCGAACTTGTGTTTCCATCGGCGCTTCTAAAGTGTAAGCGAGACGGTCGGCAAGGTTTTTTTTTTCCGGGGCAGGGTTTATTTGATTTTGTATATTTACTTTTCACCATTCTTACTCTCATTCCATTGTGTCATTTTCACCAAACTACACTTGATGCTTAAGTAATACGCAAACCATTGCCTCAGCTGTAATCTGAGTCAGTTACTGCAAAGGAATTCCTCATGGTGCCGATATTGTTAATGTTTCATCCTAAACATTCTTCATCTATCTATATTTCTGAGATGAGATGTTATAACTATATACATTATTTTACTTTTGTCCTCATCTTTATTTTCATATGCATGACGTTTCAGTCGTTGTACGCTCCAACCTTCTTCATGTGATATACATTGGAATCTCTAACCGAACCCTTTATTTAATCCACGGGTGCAGATTTTTCTAATTACATTTATCATGCACTTTCTGGATATCTGATATTATTTCCCTTTACTAACACAATATATATATATATATATATATATATATATATATATATATATATATATATATATATATATGAAGAAAAATATACGGAAAAAACAAACAAATATCCTATTATACAATTTTGCTGTTTTAAATGTTAATATAATGTCAACGTCGGACGTTTCGGTCTAGTAGACCATCTTCAGGACATATTCATAAAACATAATTAACATTAGACTATATTTAATTTAACATGAAAAGTCGATGGACATAAGAGTAAGACTAATCAAAACAGACAACTGAAAATTTTCAAGATCAGCGTTCCGTTTCAATATGATCACGTATTTTTCTTCATACTGTCGGATCTATATCCATATATTTGCTTACAGATATATATATATATATATATATATATATATATATATATATATATATATATATTATCGTGACCGGAAAATAACCTTGGTGTCTTATTCGTAATAAATTTGCATCATTTCGAGTTTTTTCACATTCGATTTAATATTTTCAGCCCACTTTTATAAGGCTTGAAAATTCACATTAAGTAACGCACTAATTTATTTACTGCTGTGGATAAATAATGAAATAAGTAGTGAAGTAATCGTTCTAAGTAACGTTGTTAATCGGATTAAGTGCTGCCGAAAAAATTGTGGCGAAAAAATACTGCTTTTGAAATCTTTTTAAAGTAAACAAAAGCCAAAGAAAGATGAAAAATAACAAAAGAAAAGAAAATTAAAAGTAAGATTTCATAAACAGCGTATTTGCAACTTCACTTCAGCGTTTCATGTTCAGAAGAGACGATCATGACTTTTTAAATCGTTTAAGTTTCTTTTAGTCACTTCGGATTTACGAAAATGGATGAGGTGTTTATACGCATCAATACAAAATGCTGATAGTTTTACAAGTATGCAAAATATTGTCGTACTTCTAAAAAAATGATGTAACACAATCTCCATTGCAATATACATTAAATAAAAACTTGAACAGAAGACATAATTATTCATTGAAAGGAAAATTATAATAAATTTGTTGTATAAACATACGTTATAAATTTTATGTGTAACGCCCCAATCCAATAATTGAGAAAAGTTTTATTCATCAAAATAAATAATTTGAACACTATTTTATGCCTTCAACAACAGATTTAAAAGTATTTTTGATCATTTTGCTATAAAATATGCTGTTAATAATTCTACTAAAATAGATATTGTTGGCAATTTTTTATTTAAACATGTACTGCTGGTATTTTTATTATCAAAGTGAATTTTTATAATTTAATAGTTTCAAATAAGTGGTAAAATAAATGCAGTCATATTTACAATAACAAATAAAAAAAAAACTGCTTTTTCTCTTTCACTTTTTTCGATTTTTATATTTTTCTCTTTATTTCATTTATATATATTTAATTTTGATGTCTCCTTAAAATTTTGTTATAACTAAACTAGCGACGTTTCCAGTGGGTGAGGAAGATTTGTTTTGATTTGTTTAGCGGCATTTCAACAACTTATGAGTCATTTAATATCAAAATTTCATTTTGTTGGGACATTTGAAGCAATAAAAATATATGTTATTATGATTTTGCAATTGAATACATGGTAGAAGATACTCCGCTTTTGTGCATCTATATTTTGTGCGGGCATTATTACTAGTGGTGGTGATATATGTGTTTTATGTTATAGTTTTGTTGTAATTCTGTTTTGGAATACAGTTTGATTTCTTTAAGATATTGTAGGATATTATATGGATCAATATTACGAAAGAATTCTTTCATATTGGTTGTTTGGCTGATTTTTTGTTTTTGAGTTATATCAACCATTATGGGTCATTTAATACCGAAATCTAAATAGTTCTTTATATTTTCCTTTTTATTTTATTTATATTTATTTAAAATTTGATGTCTCCTTAATATTTTCTTATAACTAAACAGGTGCTGATAAACAAGTGATTTGTTTATTTAACGACGTATCAACTCCTTTTGCGTCATTTAATACCAAAATTTAATTTTCTTGTGAGCTTTGAAGCAATTAAAATATATGTTACTCTGCTTTCGCAGTTGAATACATGGTAGATGATCCTCAGCTTTTAGGAATATATACGTTTATGTGGACATGATTACAAGAGGCAATGATATGCGTGTCTTATTTTGTAGCTTTGCTGAAGTTATATTTTGAAATACAGTTTGATTACTGTAAGAAAATGTAGGTTATCGTATAGATTAATTTCAAGAAAGCGTTCTTTCAAGTTGGTTTTTGATTGGATGATTTTGTTCACTGGCATTTCAACATCTATTGCTTATTTAATGCCGAAATCTAAATATTTTGAACGAAGTTATATGGCATCAACGAAATATATTTTGAACATAATTGTATGCCTTTAACTACAGGTAAAATGTATTGTTGGTCATTTTGATATAAAATTTATTGTTGGTCATTTTGGTTTAAAAATGTATTGTTGGTAATTGTACTATATATATATATATATATATATATATATATATATATATATATATATATATATATATATATATAATGAAAAACAAACCACTTTAAGGTACCATTACGATAATTTATTTCACCCAAAAGGATTTGGGGTGAAATAAATTATCGTAATGGTACCTTAAAGTAGTTTGTTTTTCATTACATATTAGCTCTATCCTCACAATGAGCTCTCAGGATTTCATCCTCTTTGGATTTACCAATTTGGTTTACCAAGTTCCTTATAACTTAATTATATATATATATATATATATATATATATATATATATATATATATATATATATATATATATATATGTATATGTATTTTTGGTAATGTATTACTGGCACCTTCACCATAAATATGTATTTATATACTTTCATAGTGTTTTGTTTGGAGGTTCATTATTGGAACATTAACAGGTGCTACAAACCAAGGGTCAAGGTGGACCTGGTAACTCCAACAATTACGTGGTGATTCCCTGTTCCTCAAAACATCCAATGTCCCTATCAGTGGCCTTGCTGCTGGATGTAGTTTATCGTCATACCCAGGACTACAATATGCCTATTGACAGAAATTATGAGGAGGATTTGAGATAATAAGTAATTCATCGAGTCTAGAAGAAACCTCAACAGAATGCAGAAAGCACTGGACGGCCGTTTCGTCTTATACTTGGGACTCATTAGCAGTGCGCATCCACTACCGAGAATTGAAAGCCGGACAGTTAAGATATCAGGCAAACATGATACTTTCAAGTGGTATTTGATTTTTGGAGAGGACAATGACGCAAGATGTGAGATTTTGGTAATAAGCTGATTGTCGTAGCTGTGGAATGTCGTGCATGGGTAAAAACGGCTGAATAAGACTTAGTCATTGATGGAACTTCTGTCGTGTGTTGAGACGATGACACTCTACACAATTTACCTTCAAAACATTGCTATAAACAATGGACCTGAGTGAGAACTTTATGACGTACTCTGTGTGCGAGGGAGGTCAATCTGTGGCAGGCAGCATCATTCTGTGTACTTTGACACCGTTAGAATCACTAAAGTCCTCATATTTTCGCACATAGAGCGTGTAAGAACTGTACAAATGATCTTTCGATCGCGACGATTAAGAACACGGTCAAAATGTGCTGATTGTATTCGACAATTAAATAATTACTATTAATATTTTTTTTAAAAATCTGAATATCTATACACGTCACAATGAAAACAAGCTCGCAATATATATATATATATATATATATATATATATATATATATATATATATATATATATATAAACAGATCTTTTTACCTTATATGTGAAATACGAAATTTCGACATAAGATGAAAGTGGTCCTCTGTCTTTTCAACGGATGTGACATAAAGTTCACTGCATCTGCCGAAATAGTTTACTCCCAATATGACGTAAATGGATTAGCTTCAGTATTAATTATATTGATCTGTATAAATAAAATATATCGAACATTTTTTGTGGATCAGTTATAATATTTTTGTATTACTAGGATTCACTGGATTGTATACCAACAGATATATATATATATATATATATATACATATATATATATATATATATATATATATATATATATATATATATATATATATAATGTGGAAGGAGAATAAGTAATTCTAAAAATTCTCCCCGATGGAGTTCAAGATGGCAAGATTCATAGTCGGTTATAAAACCGACCAAATTCGACACTTGAACACACCTGGGTAGATAAAGGTACCTATTTTCGATTACACACACCGATCGCCTAAATCTAAATATTGCGTGGTGCGCATGAAACGTGCTCGGTCGATGCCTTATTGGAATTTACTGTGTGTGTGTATATATATATATATATATATATATATATATATATATATATGTGTGTGTGTGTGTGTGTGTGTGTGTGTGTGTGTGTGTGTGTGTGTGTGTGTGTGTGTGTATTAGGTTGGCGCAAAAATAATGACGGTTTTTGACGTTAAAAACTAGGTAATCCGTATGGGTAAACCTAAGGAGGATAAAATCCAGAGAGCTCAATGTAAATCCAGAGCAAAAAATTTAAATAAAAACAGACCACTTTAAGGTTCCATAAAGTCTGCTGATCCGCAGTATTTTAAAAGGGCTCTGGCGAAATGATTTATTACATGGAACCTTAAAGTGGTCCGTTTTTATTTAAATGATATATATATATATATATATATATATATATATATATATATATATATATATATATTACGTAAATTCCTTTATCTACCCAGGTGTGTTCAAGTGTCGAGTTTGGTCCGTATATTATCGACTATGAACCATACCATCTTGAACTCATACGTGTAGAATTTTTCGAATTACTCATTCTCCTTCCTTATTATTAGGTTGGTGCAAAAATAATGACGTAATAATGTCGTTTTGTGACGTATTTTTTAACGTCAAAAAACGACATTATTACGTCATTATTTTTGCATCAACCTAATATATATATATATATATATATATATATATATATATATATATATATATGCAAAATGTCTTTATTGAAATATGTTTGGATGAATAATCTTGACACATTAAATCTATTTATTATTTTAATCCTCTCTCAAATTCACCGATCAGTTTCTTAGTGCTGTTACAAATCTGAGTAAGACGTCGTAGTTTTTCTCGTTTCTTTTATTTTTTCAAGTACTAGAGCGCGTTTCATGCGAATTTAAGAAAAAAATGTCACAACTCTCAATTACATAAATTTTTTGTATTAGCCATTCACCCCTGAAGATGTTCTTGGATGAGATTGAAAGTACTTTGGAAATTAAATGAAATAACCAAAACTACGGCGTCTTTGTTTCGAGGATGAAGATAAAAGAAATAGACATACTATGTCTAGCTTATCCAACCAAGTCTGATGGAATATATATATATATATATATATATATATATATATATATATGTAGGGGGGAGGGTATCTTACACTTCGAATATATATATATATATTTATATATATATATATATATATATTTATTGATATATACTTCTTAGCTCTGTCTAGCCACATTGAACACTGTTTTATTTACACCTTATATGTATATATATATATATATATATATATATATATACATATATATATATATATATATATATATATATATATATATATATATATATATATATATATATGTTGTAATTTGATATTTGTTAATTAATAACATCGAAGATACAAAAGCACTAGGGCATAATGATCATAGCATGATGGCGAAATACTTTTTTCAAAAACGACGGGTGTTTCTACCTATACAAGCACGAGCGAGATATTTTTGTGTCCCTCCAACTGTCTTCTTTTCTTGACACGAAGTGTACAAAAACTGTGCAAAAGTAATTAATATATATATATATATATATATATATATATATATATATATATATATATATATATATATATAAGCACGCCAATAAGTTCGTATCCTAATAAACCAAATAATCATTGACTTTACATAATATTTCTTTACCAAAATATTATCTTTCTCTGTCAATGCACTTATTACATTTGTGAATACATATATATCACATAGGTCGAAGATTATGGAATTAAACTTTTAGCAAATAACTATGTGTCATGTTACGAACTTATCAAATCATTCTTCATATATATATATATATATATATATATATATATATATATATATATATATATATATGCGTGTGTGTGTGTGCATGCGTTCATGTGTATATATATATAGTTGTGCGTGTATATATATGTGTGCATGTCTTCTCGTGTACGTATCTATGTGTGTGTGTCAGTGTGTCTGTGCGTTTATCTGTGTCTATATATGAATGTATCTGATTGTATATATAATATATTTACGAATATGCATGCATATATATATATATATATATATATATATATTTAAATACAATTGTAACACACCCTACCTATATACATACGTATATATATATATATATATATATATATATATATATATATATATATATATATATATATATATATTCGTTCCAACGTACAAAGTCGATGATGAGCGCAGATGTACACATTCACAGGAATCAAATCCTAATCGCAAATGGCGCCACCTGACTTGTTGTCTAATCTTCTTCTCTCGGCAAAATGGCTGCTGGGCTGGCGTCGACTACACTTGGTACTCTGTGGCAACAAACTGGTTTTTGATTGGTCAATTACGTAACCGACAGCGACACCCATCGCATTTTCCATTTTATTCATGATGTTTGCACGATCGCAACTCCAGACAACGTGGAGCCAATAGGCCAGCGACGTGTTTTCGCAGACGTACCTTAATTGCATAGAGGCGAAATAACTTAACTGTGTGATTTACAAGGCCAAGGCGATTGCATGCCGGTCAGATTGCGCGGGCGATGTGCCGGGTTGGCAGATGGGGTGTTTATGGCCGAGAATGCAGAAGGCCCTTCTGTCAGGAGGAGGTGATGGGATTTCGCAGAGATTAGAAATTCTACAATGCATGAACAGTGCAACAGGTTCGATTAGAAATTAACGAAAAAAAAAGTGGGGA
>OZ010598.1:82509052-82529052 GCA_963932145.1 Acanthosepion lycidas | reverse complement strand
TTCGAACCTGCAACCCCTATAGCGAACAATCATTGGATCTGACGTGCCTAACCGCTCGCCCACATAGGACTTCCGGTCAGACACAATCTAAATAGTGCTTTTTGAACGTACACTCTCTGCCGATTCTCGAATAATCCATATCTGCTTTGTATCGCATCACACCGTAAAGAAAGACGATTTATTTTTAGGAAAAGATTTAAATATTTTTAATTTATATTGTTATTTTTGATGGCTACTCACATTTGAGTAGAAGCTCTTTCTACTCGAATTTGCCCTTGCATGGAATATTGCTGTCAAGAAGCCCTGCTCTTTGTCTTAGGGTCCTCGACAAAATCCAGAGACAATATGCAATGTGGTTGTCCCTAATCTGTCATCTAGATTGCAGTTTCTTTCTCACAGACACACCATCGCTTCCCTCTGTCTTTTCTACAAATACTTTCGCGATAACTGCTCCGACGAACTATTTTCGCTAGTTCCCAAACTGCATGAATTTAAATGTGCTACTAGGCCGGCATCTCAGCCCCAACCTTTCACTATCGAAACGGTTAAATGCAGCCGTCTCTTCTACTCCAATAGCTTCATGTCTCGCACTTCCCGTCTGTGGATCTCCCTTCCTCTTACTTGCTTCCCTGATAGCTATAATCTCCAACTATTCAAATGCAATGTCAATCGACATCTCCAGATGCCTCGATCTATTCCCAGTCCTACTCTTCATCCGTGCTTCTTTCACGCCTCTTTACTCTTTCAGTAACCCCTTGCGTGATAATGCCACTCCAGACTTTGTTGGGATAAAAAGTTAAAAAAAAAAAATAACCATCCAAAATAACGTTTAAACAAAATTAAAATAACAATAAGTCGGATTTAATGTAGTGCAAAAGATGACAGAGTCGTCTACCTTTATCAGCGAATACCTGAGACAAGTATATATATATATATATATATATATATATATATAAACCTAGTGAGCCAGACAAACCTACCCAGGTTCCCCGCTAAGCCGATCGTCAGGGAAAGCGTAGGTGAAAACCTGGGTAGGTTTGTCTGGCTCACTAGGTTCATCTAGGTCTGCTCTACGATTGTATTGAGCTCTTTTGTTAGTTAGCTATTTACTCGTGTCGGGGTTTTTTTCTTTGGGCTTTAAACCTGTATCTGTGCGATTTTTTTCGACAGACTTTCAAAATTTTCTATCTCTTTCTTTTTTTTTTTTTTTTTTTAACCTTTCTTTTACCTCAGGATTGATTTGATTATTGTCAAATCAAAAATTTGAGTTTTTTTCGAAACGAGTATATATATATATATATATATATATATATATATATATATATATAATGTAATAAAAAACAAACCACTTTAAGGTACCATTACGATAATTTATTTCACCTAAATCCTTTTTTAAGGATTCAGGATCATCAGGTAAAACTTCCAACAACGAATTGAAATTCGTTGTTGGAAGTTTTACCTGATGATCCTGAATCCTTAAAAAAGGATTTTACCTGATGATCCTGAATCCTTAAAAAAGAATTTAGGTGAAATAAATTATCGTAATGGTTCCTTAAAGTGGTTTGTTTTTCATTACATATTAGCTCTGTCCTCACATGGAGCTCTCAGGATTTCATCCTCTTTGGATTTACCAATTCGGTTTACCAAGTTCCTTATAACTTATATATATATATATATATATATATATATATATATATATATATATATATATATATATATATGAATCTTCTCTCTCCAGCTATGGGTAATTAGGAGGATGGCAACTGGTCTAGGAGAAGGACAACTCTGAATTCAAAACCTGCAGAAGTTTGTTTGGAGACCTTGTGGTGCGTAGTGCACCAGGTCTCTATATTCAGCACTTGTTTGGTTCTGCACAAATCCTCCAGCACTGGATAAAGGTAGACATCTGTGTCATATTTTGCACTACATTCAAATCGTATGTGCTGGTGTCTGGTTGGCGGTTCCTAGGAACTGAGTAGCTGACCCTCATACGAATACGACCCGAGTGTCCTCCATAAAATTATATATATATAATATAATAATTATGATATACAATTACATATAAAATATATCATACTGTAATATATATATATATATATATATATATATATATATATATATATATATATATATATATACACACACACTTAGACTTTCTTACACTTACGCATATATATTCACTTACACGAGAGTATATAGCGTTTTTCATATACACATACGATAAAATATAGATTATAAATTAGGTACAATAAGAGATCAACAATCATTCTTATATCACATAACATTTACATTCTTATTAAAATAAAACAATGGTAATATTATCTGTTTCCTTATCAGTGAATGTTCCTAATTATTTGGCTAAGCCGACAGTACACATCTTGGTTGACATTTATAAAATATTTCTATTAAAACAACAGGAAAGTAAGTTTCTCAACCGTTATCACTCTTTCCAGTATCGATGGAGGTTTCCTTCCAAACCTTTTGCTTGGAGTAATGTGGACTGTCAACATCTTGATTATGTCATCTCTTCGCTGTGACATTTACTATCCATTTTAGTTGCTGATGATGATGAAAGTCTTCAAATGATGTGGCTTCTTTTATCTGGTACAGTTCTTTGCGTAGATTCAAAGCAGTATGATCCTAGCTAATAGCTAGCTGTTTCATTCGCCGAGTAAAAGTTATGTGATGTATAGAATATTCGTTCCACTATAGATCTCATGAAGCCCAGCGTTGTAGCATACCTACGGACGATAATGGGTATGTACCCATTCATAGAAATAAAGTAGTAAATACTGTATGTTGGTCTGCAGTTGGAGATTCGTTTCCAGCTGTGCTGGTCAAACTCTCTGTCTCCGGACAAAGAGGATCCCAAGGCGAAGGGCAGTCTCGTCTCGTTTTATATGGTGTCTTCGGAGAATTTCTGGCCGAGTCTACGGGCTCGGATACCCTACATTAAATTCAGCCCTGTGGCACATCGGACCGCGTGGAGAGGTTGGTAGATATCCGCCAGTTGGATATTCATTGTGGAATTCACTTGATTCACTTCTAGCAGTTGACTACTTCTACGCGCCCCTGGCGAATCTTATATGTGTTTGTTCGTGCCCTAAGTATTATCGTTCATTACCCACCTTCGTGGGATTATTCTATTCTTCCCCGGGTTATATACCCGGTAAGAGGCTAAGGTTATATACCCGGTAAGAGGTTAAAAAATCAGTATTAATAAGATAAAATAATATAAATTTCTCTGTGAATTTCCTGGCAGAGGAATTATCAAAAACAAACAGTTTAATTTACTAGACTATTGTCACGTGGGACAGTTCTGCTTGGATAATTTGAACAAGGAATAGAGTTGGACGACAGAAAGAAACCGCGTAAATGCTAGGCTATAAGGACCGCTTTAGTGTATCTAGCCCAGTGTTGTAGCATACCTATGGACGATAATGAATATGTCCCCATTCACATAAATAAAGTAGTAAATACTCTATGCTGGTCTGCAGGTGGAAGTTCGTCACCAGCTGCGCTGGTCAAACTCTCTGCCTCCGGGCAGAGAGGATCCCCAGACGAGGCTATGTCGAAGGTCAGTCTCGTCTCGTTTTATATGGGGCCTACGGGGAATATATAAGAACCGCTAATAATGCAACAGCAGCAACAAGAGCAGCAGCAACTCCACATTACTAATCAGCAGGCAGGGTTGGTTTAAGTCTCCAAGTTTTCCAGAGAGAATTGTATCATGGGAAAATAACATTATAGATTGAAACGTTAGTTCGTGACCCAGTAACATAGCCTAGTAGATTGAAGCGTTGTTGTGGCATAGTAACTGCGAATTAAATCTCTGGCAATGGCACTGAGCACTTGGACTCAGTGAAAACGAGCCATAACTGAGAAATACTAAATAAGAATAAGACAAAAAAGCCCAAGACATAGAAAAAAAATATACCCGCTTAGATTAAATATAGGGTTTCAATTCGAAAATACTGTAAGTTACCCGGATCGACATGAATGGTCGAAACGTTGTGATAACACCAAGAAAGATAAGGACAATAGCCCGCATGTAAATAACGTAAAATATATGTGGTATATAGAAGATCCTTTCTTACCGTAGATCCTACATGGCACAAGAAGAGATTAACCAGAAGAATTAAACATTTGTTCTTACCGCAGAATTTTTTATTAACAGATTAAAATAGTTATTATCTTAATATAATTCGGCTTGTCCCTCTCTTACTTAGCACGATCGTTACGCCCTGTCAGTACCTCATAAATAATCGACCATTCCGTTCTGATCGCCTGGAAAGAGCGTAAAGATATATCACAAAAGCTACTTGGCTTCAAAGAGGAAATGAAAGAAAGAACGAAAGAGAGAAAGAACGAAAAAAAGAAAGAAGGAAGGAAAGATAGAATTGTTTACCTTTTCCAACCAATAATTCCTAAAAATGCATTATTCCGTTTTGTTCGCGTAAAAAACGGGAAAAGTATATCAGAGACGCTACTTGGTTTCAGTGATAAAATGAAAGAAAAAAGAAAGAAAGGAAAAAAAGAAAGAAAGAATTGTTAAACGTTTCCTGCCAATACCTCATAAATAATACACTATTACGTTCTGATCACATGGAAAGACGGGAAAGGCATATCAAAGACGCTACATGATAAAATGAAAGAGAAAAGAAAGAAAGAATGAAAGAACGAATGAAAAAAAGAAAGAAAGAAGGAAGGAAAGATAGAATTGTTTAATGTCTCCTACCAATAGTTCATAAAAACGTATTATTCCGTTTTGATCGGATGGAAAACGGGAAAGGCATATCGGAGACGCTACTTGGTTTCAGTGATAAAAAGAAAGAACGAATGAAAAAAGAATGAAAGAATGAAAGAACGAACGAAAAAAGAAAGAAAGAATGAAGGAAAGATAGAATTGTTTAAAGTCTCCTACCAATACTTCATAAAAAACGTATTATTCCGTTTTGATCGGGTGGAAAACGGGAAAGGCATATCGGAGATGCTACTTGGTTTCAGTGATAAAAAGAAAGAAAGAAAGAAAGAAAGAAAGAAAGAAAGAAAGAAAGATAAGAAAATTTTACCGTCTTTCAGACAATACCTCATGAATAACGGACTATTCCGTTTTGATCTCGGAAAAGACATATTAAAGGTACTTCTGGATGTTGGTGAGGAAATGAATGAAAAAAAAAAACAAAGAAAGAAAGAATGAAGAGAAGATAGAATTGTTTAACATCTGTTTCAGTCAAATGAAAAAAGCTGTCAATTTCAATTCTTATCATTTGTATCCCCTTACTTCTTTAACGACCAGCATTCTTATTGAAAACCCTGAAGTTTCCTAGAGTATTTCTGGTTTTTCTTAATTCACCAAGGCAAAACATTTTAACACCTCCAGTCATTTAAGATTAGAAGCCATGATAGCATTGCTTGGTGTAATTGTAATATGCATCAGGTCATCATCATCATCATCATCATTATTATTATTATTATTATTATTATTATTATTATTATTATTATTAGCATTGTTTCCCATATTGTACAGTTTGTAGAAACGAGAAAATAAGTTCACCTTTCAAGTAGGTTTTAATATAAATGCTTGGATTTTACTTCCAGCTGACGAAGGTTTAAACGAAACTGGTGCAATTCTTTGACCAAATCCAGCCAATTGATCGAGGCCAGTCATTTAATATTCATCCATCTCACGTCCACGCAACGTTCCTGAAAAATAAAAAGCCCCCAAGTTATCATATAATCACATCGCACCTCTGTCATAGTCTCTTCTTGATTTGCACGGCTTTTAAATCGTCTTTCAAGTGAGCTTAACGCCTAGACCTGTAGACGCCAAGTGACCAAGTTAAGTCCAATTACATTGTTGCAAAGTAAAATCTATAAGTTCACAGCCTCATCATGAAAAAAGCATTTATTTTACAGAACATATTTATTTTCGACATAATCTCCTTCGTGCCAATGCACGTAATTCAGGGATGTATATAGTGATATATTAGTCAGTGCACAGCCTAATTGTGGAAAAAGCATTTATATATATTTATTTTCAACATAATTTCCTTCCTTTCCAATGCGCTTGGATCAGTGATGTATATAAAGGTAGATCAGAAAATCCGGAGCTGAATCTTGATAAAAGCATTTATTTTGCACATGCATTTATTTTCCAAAAAAATTATTCGGTACTTATGGGTAAACTGGCGCTAACATTTAATTTACCTATTGGTGATTATTAATAAAGTTACATGTGGTATTTAATTTCTCAATTAATTGCTTTTTCTTCTTTTTTCTTTTTTAGAACTATCTTTCAGATAGTATATGTTTATACGTGCAAATTTGTGAAAAAGTTGAAAAAATTGCTAGTGTTTCAAGGTCAACCCTGACTCAAGATGGTAGCATCTGTTAGGGTCCCAGCTATGGGCAAGTTGTTACCCCTCCCCAAAGAGTCAAAGCACTATGAAAGTATAAAAATAGGTTTTAATACCAGCAATACGTTTTTGGAAAAATATTACAAGCATTGAGTTTTTGAAGAAAAAATTATTACCAACAATGAATTTGTGAAGGAAAAATATTACCAGCAATAATTTTTTTTTGAAAAAGAAATATTACCAACAATACATTGTTGGAAAAATCTTGCTAGCAATAAAAATCTTGTCGGCATTAAATAACCCATTGCGGTTGATATGCTGTAAAACAAGCCAAACCAAAGCAGACCAAACCAACAATACTTTTTGAAAAAATATTACCAGCAATAAATTGTTGTCGGCATTAAATAACCCACTGAGGTTAATATGCCGTAAAACAAACCAAACGAAACTAAACCAACAATACTTTAAAAAAAATATTACTAGCAATAAAAATGTTGGAATTAAATAACCCACTGAGGTTGATATGCCGTAAACCAAAGCAAACCAAAGCAAACCAACAATACTTAGAAAATATATTAACAACAATAAAAAATGTTGTCGCCATTAAATAACCCATTGAGGTTGATTTGCCGAAAAACAAACCAAATCAAACCAAGCCAACAATACTTTAAAAAAATATTACCAGCAATAAATTGTTGTCGGCATTAAATAACCCACTGATGTTGATATGCCGTAAAACAAGACAAACAAAACTAAACCAACAACACTTTAAAAAAAATATTACCAGCAATAAAAATGTTGTCGGAATTAACCCATTCAGGTTGATATGCCGTAAAACAAACCAAACCAATCAAAAGATACGGAAGAGCTTTCCGGTAAGTATTAACATGCTACGGCAACATATTTCAGATTTTGCACGACAGTAGCAGCGTACACAATGAATACAAGGATTTTTTATTAATTGATGTTTTTTAAATGCTTATCAATCTTGCATCATGTTTATTAAAGCAAGATAATACTATTTAGGGATAATAATATTTACTGATCCAATTCTGTAATGAAACCTGATTCAGTAGTTTGTCGAAAACTTTTTCACGTCAAAACCTGCGAAACTTTACTTAAAAGATATCTAAGAGCAACCTGGTAAGTAGCAACAAGTTACTGCAAATGATAGCGAATATATAACCGGACAAAATGTAATTTTACTTTGTTTTAAAGAAAAAGGTTTATAAACAAAACCAAAACTCGCTTTTGACTCAACCACATGTCAGCTTTGTAGATTTTTATTTGGATTGTTTCTAAAAGTAAAATTCTTTCTTACGTTTGTCCTGGGTATGACGATAAACTACATCCGGCAGTAAGGCCTCTGATCGGAAGATTGTAGGCTTCGAGAAGCGTGGAACCACCTGTTAATTGCTGTTGTTCCCAGGTCCAACCTTACGATGGGTGGTAGCACCTGTAAGGGTCACAACTATAGGCAAGCAGTGTACCCTAATACGGAAACAATACTATGAAAGTATAAAAATACATTTTTATCGTAAAATTACAAACAACAGCTGTTTATAGTAGAATTATCAACAGTACGTTTTACAGAAAAATTTACAATATATTTGTTGAAGGTATGCAATTGCGTTCAAAATGTTTAGATGAAGCCGTAAAATCGTGTTCAAATTTCAGCACTAAATTACCCATAGAGTTATGATATGACGCTAAAGAAAATCAACCAAAAAACATGAAAGAACTCTTTTATAAAATTAATCCGGATAATATCTTCAAATTTCTAATATAATTTCCAATATAACTTCGACGAAACTACAACATCAAACGCCTCTAGTAATTATGTCCTCAAAAACCTATCTATAATGTATCTATTTATTTATTTAGCAATTATATATGGTCTGGTGCATCTTCTGTTTACCTCGGAGTTCTTGACAAGATCCAGAGGCGGATATGTAATATAATTGGCCCTGATCTGGCATCTCATCTACCGTTGCTCTCTCACAGACGCGCCGTCGCCTCTCTCTGTCTTTTCTACAAATACTTTCATGGTAATTGCTCCGATGAGCGACTTTCACTGGTTCCCAGACTTCATGAATTCAAGCGCCGTACGAGTTTGGCATCCCGCTCTCACCCTTTCACTTTTAAATGTAGCCGTCTCTTCTACTCCAATAGCTTCATATCTCGCACCTCTCGCCTGTGGAACACCCTTCCCTATTACTGTTTCCCTGAGAGCTATAATCTCCAACTATTCAAATGTAATGTCAATCGACATTTCCAGTTACCTTGATCTATCTACTATCCTTCTCCTCATCCTTTCTTCTATCACTCCTATCTGCTCTCGCTCCAAATCTTCTGCAACCTCCTGCATCCTAGTGGCTTCCCGCCTTGCTCGGGGCGTAATGCTTCAAAAAAATAATGTGTTTATGTATTACGTATTCGTGTATTATGTATTATCTACTTATATATTTATGTACTTAGTAATCATGTCCACAAAAACATGTATCTGCAGATGTGTCTCATCTACCATGTATTCAATTGTGAAAGCAGAATAACATATATCATACTTTTATTACTTGTAAGATCCAAAGAAAATTAAATTTCAGCATTAAATAACCTATGAGATGTTGATATGCCATTAATGAGACAATTCTTCTTACGTGCTAAAACGATTTTGTTGTATAGATAAAAATCCGAAGTTAACTTCATGCAGAAAAGTAAGGAATACAACGCCAGAATTCTTTAAAATTTTTGACGTCACGACCTAAATATGAAACCTTTGAGCCCTGCCTTCCTGAACAATTTTCACACTTCTGCCTAAGCTAACGAGTAAAATTTCGCAAATAATTGATATATAATATTTCCGGGTAGATATAAAAATAGTTACAAGTGTTTTTCCACCGTTCAACCGGTGGCTTTGGAATTAAGTCAGTTTTGTCTACCACAGGTAGAGCTGTGGTCAGACCTCAAAAGGTTAAAATAAGGAAAGGTTTCGTCTTAGAGGTCATCAAATATGGTCGCCCTCCATCGAATACGCTCAACGATCGATGTTGCATAACTTAGCAACATATTCAATAAACTAAACTACAACGGACTCAAAAATCCTGAACTCCTCATGTTTTTTATTCTATTTCGAAACACAGATTAGGAATCGGGTTTACCATATAAATAAATAAATAAATAAAAACGAATACAAAAAAAAAAGCAATTGGTCGACTGCCTTCTTATCATAATAAGAAACATCGACGTATCACTCTCTTTCTGGTTTAGACGTTTGGAATTAATTTTTTAAAAATTATATTTTAATTAAGATAAACCTGACAGCAAACCTTACAGAATTTGATATCGTAGGAAAACTTTCAAGAAAAAAAAAAGATAAGCTGTCCTTCCAACGTTATCAGCTGCTCGAAATAACGATAGTCAATATGAAAAACGAAAAACTGTTACTATAAAAGCCTAACTTTTCTCTCACAATAACTGGGAAGCAATCGATCTTCAAGCAGTATTACCAACAGAATATATAAACAATTAGATCGATGTAGCGGTATAATTAGCGTGTCCTGAAGGAGGGAATCGTTGAATTTGCCGCCACTCTAAATAACATTCCAAAACTGTACAACGTCTGCAAAATATGAACATTAAAATTAACTAATTTTACCGGCCAACAGAAAAAGATTAAGGTGGAAAAACGTATTTAAAAAGAGTTAAGAACTTTTTTATTATTATTATTAATAACAATTTCTAAGATAAAATAGTATTATTATCTCCGTACGCATTTAGACCCATTAACTGAAACATTCCTTTACTCTGATGAAGTATAGCTGACCACTCATATTCGATGATACCGGTCAACTAAGACGGCTAGCCAATCCCTATTGCAGACGCTTGGTCAGGCGCATTTGTGTTTATTCAACACCCACATAGCCCAGCTGTGGGTTATACTGCAACTATGATCGTGTTACTTAGCGTGATCAACAATTTGAACAAGGCCAGCACGCTCAAGCCCTCGGCCACGATGACTTGTGACTTCGTGTTAGCAAGGGTTCCGTCTACACAATTTCACTCACAAGGCTTGCGTCAACTCGTGGTATGGTATTCAGGCACTTTCCAACGGTGCCGCACGCTGGGATTGACCACTCCTGTCCGGTAACATGAGAAAGGCACATCCCTGATAAATCGACCATTGTGAGATTTGAACCCAAGTCTCAAGGTCAGAATGCAAATGTTGTAACCACGTTCGTGCCCATATTCGATGAAGTAGCAACGGACAAAATGCTTCATACGAAAAGTTTTTCCACTTTCTCATAGATTTCTATAAAATTGTTACATTAACAATATAACCGTTAAATGCTGGTTTTTCAAACCAAGCTTGAAAACTTTTCCTATTTCGAAGCTGATTGCAACACAATGGGTTTTCTTCAGTATCGTCTCTGGGGCCCAACGTTACTGCATCGATGGCATTAACGATATGACAATGTCTTTTTCTGACTCGTTTTTCTAAGAAAAGAGGGACAGACGTGGCAGCTTAAACCCTAAGAGGCAGTGGGAGGAATTACTTTAAGGGAACGCATGTCGCTCGTTGGCCTAGCGCCCCTCTTCGGTTGGTCTTAGCCCTTCTGTCGAACCTGGAACTAGGAAATGTATTGACGCTTCAAAATTCATGCTGTTCTCCGTTAAATTCGCGCCGTTTTGTTCCAAAACTCAACGACACACTATCATTGTCAGAATATCACGACCATGACGTATTCTGACCGATCTCTGACCATCCTGGTCCTGGTCTTTGCATTCTGTAACAAATGACCTTATTAAATTTTCCTATAATTTGGTCTTGTATCTTTTTAAATGAAGTTTAAAAATAACAATTCAGTGTTAAAAGACGCTGGTGAGTATGATATTTACTCATCATCACCACACTAATTTCACAGTGGTATTCAGGTCTCTAATTGCAATTTATTTTTCGAAGAATAAACTTGATAATGATTTACGGAGACTATGTTTCGTTTCGATTGTTTTAGAGTATATCAACCTCAATGGGTTATTTAATGCCGACAAGAATTTTAGAACAGTTTCGTATGAATAGAATATATATTCTTTAGTTTGAATTATTTTGTTTTATGGCATATCAACCTCTATGGGTTATTTAATGCCGACAAGAATTTTAGAACAGTTTCGTATGAATAGAATATATATTCTTTAGTTTGAATTATTTTGTTTTATGGCATATCAACCTCTATGGGTTATTTAATGCCGACAAAATTTTTATTGCTTGTGATTTTTTTTACCCACAATGTAGTGTTGGTAATATTTATAAAAAAAATGTATTGCTGGCAATATTTTTTTCCCCAAAAAATGTATTACTGGTAATTTTTTTTTTTTTTTTAAAATTTATTGCAGGTAATATTTTTTCTCAAAAATGATTTGTTGGTAATAATGTATTGATGGTAATCATTTTTTCTTAAAGAAATTCTTTGTTGGTAATAATTTTTTACAAAGTATTTCTGCTATTAAAGCCTGTTTTTACACTTTCATATTGTTTTGATCCCAATTTTGTATGAGTTCAAGTGCCCTACGAGGCTGGCATCCCGGATTGGGGAATCAGAGCGCGGAGTTCAAATTCCAGTCGAGTTTATTACATTCACTTACGTGCTAACACCCTTGGGAAATGTGTGAATCCAGCTCTACTCTTCTCGGCTAAATAGTAGGATAGATTTAGTTCTATAGTCTTGGGTGGCAACCAGTCTAGGAGAAGGAAAACTTTAATTTTAAACCAGCCTGGAAAGGGTTGGTCACTGTCAGACTATCTTGCCCAAGACACACAATTTCTACTGCAGTGTGTGTGGTGCCCCTATGACCATAATCAGTTACTGGACTCGTGATCGTGTATCAGTAAGTCATTATTTTCTCCAAAAATTCTGACAATCTAAAAATAATTTCTGGCTTTAAATAACCTTCAAATGACTGATAAGCCATAGAAACAAATAATTCAATCAATCAACTTTATACTCCCTTACAACATTCCCATTTATTAACTCTTTAACTCGAGTGTCTCTCGGGCCTTATATTAGGTGAACAATAGTAAAAAAAAAAGGAAAACTTTATATTAGCTATGTGATATACCTCTTCGATAAATTATTTTTTATTATATTAATATTTAATTCAGTTTGTTTAATCCGGGAAAAATTTGAATCACATAGTAAGAGATTGAACTCAATTTGCTTCTCAGCATTTCCGAAATTAGTTATGGAACCACTGACACACGTTGAAATAGTAATTACAGAAGGTCCCTGGGTTAGATTTCGTCGTTGCGGCGCCATCTCTCATAATATAATACGTTGTCACGCGGCGCTATACGAGGAAGATGGCGTTGTTTCTTCATCGGCTGTACGCCATATTGGATTGATAGACATTCTCTATCTCTTGTCTGTGTTGTTTTTGCAGGAAACGTTTTGCCCTTCATTATGGCTCCCAAGCGTAATGCAAACTAGTAGGTGCTTATGTAGGTGAGTTCCGGCCTACGTCGAAAACCAGGTTACATCGCGCCATAGCAACGGAATCTCCGAAGAGACTCCCCTGTATATTTAGATTGAAGATTAATTAAATTTAATTTTTACTGAAAAGAAAAAGCAAATAAAACGTGAATTTTTTTTATCAGATTTAACGTTTGGTTTAATTAAGCAAATACAGAAAAATCTGATTTAATAAACAGAGAAATTGAAAGAAAAGAAGGAACTTTATTCGGACGCGAATCAATTTATTTAATACAGATTTTTCGGCCAAGTGAAATCCAGCCTCGATATTAATAATATGGCTGACCTGAAAAAAAAAAGCTCTTAAAAAATGTAACGAAAAGAATTCATGTTTTTTTTTATATAATTTCATATCAAGCAAAACTGACCTGTGTATGTCAATAAACTACATCCGCCAACAAGGTTTTGGGGAGTGTATGACCACCTCTTAATTACTGTTGTTCTTAGGTCAAGCCTGAGCCAGGTGGTAGCACCTGTTAAGCTCCCAGCTTTGGGTAAATAGTTAAACTACTATGAAATTATAAATATACATTTTTGTAGTAGAAGTGCTAGCAATTCATTTTCGTAATAATGAATTACCAGCAATACATTTTTGTAAGGAAAAAAGATATTATTTAAAAAAAAAATATTTAAAAAATTAAAAAAGATTTTACCAGCAATACATTTTTGTAAAAAAAAATTTTTTAAATTAAAAAAGTTATTACATTTTTGTAAAAATAAAATTAAAAAAAGTTATAACCAGTTATTACAAGCAATACATTTTCATAAAAAAAAAACATATTACCAGAATATACATTTTTGTAAAAAAAAACAAAAAACTTATTACCAACAATACATATTTATAAAAAAATATTACCAGCAATATATATTTATAAAATAAAAATATTACCAGATATCCATTTTTATAAAAAAGAAATATTACCAGCAATACATTTTTGCAGCAAAAATAAATAACATTGCCAGTAATAGATTTCTGTAAAAAAATAATTTTAAAAAATCAGCAATGAATTTGTATATAATAATATTACCAGCAATACGTTTTTGATAAAAAAAATATTACCAGTAATAAATTTTATAAAAAAAATTTTTACCAACAATATATTTTATAAAAAATAAATACTCTAACAATATCTTTTTAGAAAAAGTAAATATTAGCTTCAATACATTTTTATAAAAATTTTTTACCAACAATACATTTATGTAAAAGAAATTACTCGTGCTCCCAAAACAAAATAAATTACGACATTAAATGACCAATAAGAAATTGATATGCCGCTAAACAAACAAAAACAATCAAGGCAATAAAGCCACCAAGATGCAAGGGATTACTGAGTATTAGAGAATATGAGAAAAAGAAAACACTATTCAGGAGAGAGAACAATAAAAGAAAAAAGAATGAAGACGACAGAAGATAACGATTGGCATTACATTTACATTTAAAGTTGACTGGAAATCAAGACACCGGAAGAGAGTTCCACAAGAGAGAAGTGCGAGAGAAGAAACTTATCATAGAACTTACGGTTACGTCTATCAACTATGAAATTATGAGACATTATTTAGTACTGCGCTTAAATTCATATAGTCTAGTGCCATCAGAACAATTATCATGAAAATATCTCTCTATCTATATATAAAATTATGTGATCCCCGTTAGTCTGTCCGTCTATTAAACCCTCTAAAATAGCCATTCATCGAAACCAAATTTCGTGGAGAAGTGCAAACAAGTAAAGGCGTACAAAGTACAGTTTGTTTTATTAGGGTGTGTACGATAGCATAATAAATTTTTATTAATTATTTTGGAAAAAGTAAAAGTTTTATTATTTATCATGTAAGCTACTATTTCTGAAACAATTTAATGATTAAAATAACAAATATTTATTTAATAAAAATGCAATATTGTTTTTTGCATATCATTTAAATTTTTATATACAACAATCCAGTTTCCAGTTCGCCTTGCGTTTGCGAGAACTATAAACAAATCAGGAGGGCAAACGCTTCAAAAAAAAGTTAGAATTTGATTCCAGAAAGAAATATTTATGCATGGCCAGCTGTATGTTGTATGTTCAAGAGTAAGGAATCTTAAGAATTCATTCTTCGCTCTAAAAAAGAAAAAAAGGCAAAAAAGAAATTTTCTTTAAAAGTACTATTTATCATGAAGCCCTATAAAATTAAATTAAAGAAAATATTTATCCGCAAAGTAGGGATTTTGTCAAAGTATTTTTCCAAACAAATAAGCTTATTCAAATTTCAACCTCAATGGGTTATTCAATGCCGATAACATTTTTAGGATAGATTCGTATGAATAGAATATGTATTCTTTGGTTTAGATTGGTTTGGTTTATTTTCTTTTACGGCATATTAATCTCAATGGGTTATTTAATGCCGACAACATTTTTTTGGATAGATTCGTATGAATAGAATATGTATTCTTTGGTTTAGATTGGCTTGGTTTATTTTGCTTTACGGCATATCAACCTCAATGTGTTCTTTAATGCCGACAACATTTTTAGGATAGATTCGTATGAATAGAATATGTATTATTTGGTTTAGATTGGTTTGGCTTATTTAGTTTTGCGGCATATCAACGTCAATGGGTTATTTAATGCCGATAACATTTTTAGGATAGATTCGTATGAATAGAATATGTATTCCTTGGTTTAGATTGGTTTGGTTTATTTTGTTTTACGGCATATCAACCTCAATGTGTTATTTAATGCCGACAACATTTTTAGGATAGATTCGTATGAATAGAAATAATATTATTTGGTTTAGATTGGTTTGGCTTATTTTGTTTTCCGGCATATCAACCACAATGGGTTATTTAATGCCGACAACATTTTTATCGCTGGTAATATTTTGTTTGGTCTATTTATGGTAATATTTTTCTTTCAAAATTGTATTGCTAGTATTAATTTTTTTTCAACAAAGTATTGCTGGTAATAGTTAACTATTTGCCTATAGCTGGGACCGTAACAGCTGCTAACACCCTGGGTCAGGGTGGACCTGGGAACACCAGCAATTAAGAGGTGATTCCACACTCCTCAAAACTCCTGATCAGAGGCCTTGCTGCGGGATGTAGTTTATCGTCTTACCCAGGACGCGGATTTAGTTTAACGTCTTAGTCAGGAGAATATTAAAAAATGATTGAAGCTTTGAGCCGTATGTAGAAATATTAACCAGATTAATTAGTCTTATCATTAGCTGTAGATAACCCGTCAAATAGCATCACTATGCAGATATTTGATTTTCTCAGAATTACGTTATTTGGTAACTATTTACCGTCAAACAGGTCAGTACTTTTAAAATCACAGTACTCCATATGCAATCGAATTCTTAAACGTTATTAAATACGCAGGTTTCATGATTTACTCATTCAGTGTTATTTTTAATTTTTGGTTGCTTTTGCTTTGCGGCATATCGACCTCTCTGAATTATTTAATGGCTAAATCTAAATATTTTTAGTACAGAATTTTCTTTTATTATTGGAAATAATAATGGTATAGTGATATAAGTCTTACTTGTTAACCTATAGCGTGGGGTGAATAGGTGATTTCATACATTTCCCAAGTGGATATAACGAACACGAGTGGAACTGGAACTCGGGTCTCCCATTAACAATTCCGAGTCATTATCCGTTACACCACCCACACATCCAAACTTACAGCACCTCGTATTCCAAAGAGGTAAGCCATTTTAGGTGATGTGACGGTTTCAACATGATGTGGCCGTAAGCCTGCAATTAATTTTTAGATTGTTTAATTATTATTAACTAGTAAAAAAAAATGATATCTAAATAGCCACGAAATAGTGATTTAAACAGAAAGGACAGGTACGTGTTATTTTCTAAGTATAAAAGATTCAATTTAAAAAATATGATTTTAAAAAAATGTCATGTAAGAAAATATAATTTTAGAAAATATAATCTAAAAGATGTAATTTAAAAAATATAATATAAAAATATATTTCAAAAAATTTAATTTCAAGAGTATCATTTACAATATCGTTTTAGTAAATATAATTTCAGAAAATATAATTTGAAAAATATATAATATAAAAAATATAATTTTAAAAAATGTAATTTAAAATATAATTTAAAAATATCATTTAAAAAATTACCATTTAAAAGTATCGTTTAAGAAAATATAATTTAAGAAAATATAATTTTTTAAAAATTAATTTAAAAATATAATTAAAATATAATTTAAAAAATATAATTAAAAATATAGTTGAAAAGAATATAATTTTAAAAACATAATTAAAATAATATAATTTACAAAAATATAATTTAAAAAATATAATTTAAGAAAATTATTTAAAAATTATAATTTAAAAAGTAATTAAAATATAATTTAAAAATATAATTTCTTATTTTCAAAATTGACAAAATGTTCTATTTTTTTTTGTTTTTGTTTTTTGTCTTAATTTTCATTAACATGTTTCAAATAGGAACAATGGCCATTTAAATTTATAACTAAAATACCTTGGACCGAAAATTGTAAAAAGTGGATCCTTACAGGAAATATAATGGGAGTTATAGATAAAAAAAAATGAAAGAGGAATTTCTGAGACACGTGTGGTCTAAAGAATTAGACACTCACATGATAAACTGAAGGCAAGAGAATCAGGCAAAACCCCTATTTACTTCAGCCTGTGAAGGTCCAATGTTAGACGCAGGTCCTCCTTAGATTCATAAGATGGGATAGGCCATTACCTTATCACGCTGCCCTTGTGCGCTTTCGTAAGGGTCGGATATGACAGCTTCGTTGATCATGTCTCTTTTCGTTTCCCAATTGCCAAAGGGTATATGCGTCTAAGTAAATATAACGAACCCGACTGGAATTCGAACTCGGTTCCTCGATTTCTCATTCGGTGCCGTAATTCATTGCACCACACAAACATGTAAGCTTGCAGGAACGGGTTTTCGCACGCGGTCAACTATTTCGGTACTTACCAGACTCGAAGTTGCTTAACTTCGGTGGCCGTATGCGAACCAGTGTTTCAACGCGACATGACTATAAGTAAGCCCAGGGAATACAAAGAAAAATAGGGACGGTAAAGAGTTAAAAATAATGTCTTAGAGAAACAAAAGTCGGGAAAATGTGGAGAGCCATGATCGCCCAAGTTCTGATGTCATCAGATGTATAAATCGATTGTGGGGAGAATGGAAAGCAGAATATGAATCCATAATTTTGAAAAAAAAAAAGTTTAATTTTTAAGATTTATTCTTTAACATTGCAACCTGAAAGAGATTTCGAAAAGCACTTGGTAATGCATTACAATAAACAAGTCCAGATTAATTGGATTAATCATCAAAACCAACGTCAAATCCGTCCTACTTTACAACTCGTAATCCTGGGGGGGTGGTAACCAAAACCAACAGCCACAAACTTCAGACATTTACCAACTGATGTCTCAGGAACGTCCTCAATATCAAGTGACCAGAAGTCGTCTCCAACGATCGACTGTGGGACAGAACCAGACAAGCCCCGATCTAGATTGACATCAAGAAACGAAAGCGGAGAAGGATCTGCCATAAAAGTCTGCAAGTCCGCTTCTAGTGTTACCAGGCAGGCCCTTGACTGGAATCCACAAAGGAAGCGAAAAGTAGGTCGTCCAAAACAGACTTAGCGTAGAAGTGTTGCGCAAAGGTGAAGGCAGCCGGTACGACATGGGCCGAGCTGAAAAGGATCACCCGGAACCGCGTCCGTTGGAGAAATGTTATTGCGGCTCTATGTTCCAAAAGGAATCAAGAGGCATAGAAAAAAATTGGACGTGCTTCTCATTGGTACGATTTAAATACAATCGTACCCTTGTGGCATGAACCGAAAATCGCTAAAGGTAAGTAGAAGTAATCGCAGTTGAAGCATCTGGAACCGTATTGCCATGTATGTTTGAAAATAGCAACGGAGAAATTCAAATTCTATATAAAAGGCAACAGCAGGCATTAATGCCTAAGGACCGATAAATAATAAAATACTAGACAAATCTCCGTTTTACCAAGATTTCACTTAATCATAATTTTAAAATAATTCAGCAGGCGATGATATTTTAGTCATAACAGCGACATGTTGGGCAGTTGCCTTACTCGGTTTCCTTCGTTTGATATTGTGCATTTGAAAAATGTCGCTTTTATCGTGGCCGAAAGCTACGGCGGCCGCGATAAAAGTGTCATTTTTCAGATGCACAATATCAAACGACCGAATATCGCATATCGGCCTTTTGGCGGACACCAAATTGTAACCTCGGCCCTTGGACGGATAACCTACATTACATCTCTCAGTTGTGTCTCTGTCTTCAGCATGAAAATATTATTCTGGGGCGCCCGGTCACAGGAAACAGCTGACCTCGGTAGTAATTCCCTCATTGCGCTATAGAGTAGGGATAGCAACTTTTTTTTCGTTTCCGTTTCTATAGACTTCTCTTCCGTTTCTTTGCTTCCCTGATAAGTACAATCTTGAAAAAATTAAAGGCAGCGTCAATCGCCATCTTCATTCTTCTTGAACACAATCCTCCCTTTTTTCTCAGCCTTCTCTTTCGCTTTCAATCTCTGTAACCTCATGTCTACTAGTGGCATTGCCGCCTTGCTTGGGGTGAAATGATTTTTAAAAATGGCAAATCAACTGTAAATTGATGAGATATTGCTGTCAATCTATTACTAGGTTTAAATTCATAATATCAACGTACTATAGAGGAAAGTAATATTTATTTTGAAAATACAAAAATGTGGCACAAGGCCAAAAGAGGGTTCTTTCTTACGATTTTACTACATCCGCCATAATACTTGAAAGTTTCTATAAAGCCCTAACTAATTCCTATATGTGCAATTTGTCTGGGGACTAAGGAATTAAAAAAAACAATTTTTAAAAATGAAACCACTATGAACATTTACAAATGTTAAGCATAGAGGAAAGATAATCAAAACTGTTATGGTGATAATATTTATTAAAAAAAAGGCATGAGCAAGCTAAACAACGGTAGTGGGAAAGTGAATGAAGCAGAGATGCCAGATAACATTGCAGAAATTAAGATGTCTAATTTTGCCACCCTTTTACTATGGAAAATCTAACTAATTGAATACGTAGGAAATCAGCATTATTCAAACCTGTTGACATAGTAA
>OZ010598.1:82354052-82504052 GCA_963932145.1 Acanthosepion lycidas | reverse complement strand
CTGAGTCTAATTCTTCTCCATTGCGGTCAGTACTTCTGGTTTTTGCCTAGCTTATTGCCTTTGTCTTTGCATGGAATGAGCGACATTCATATATTAGATTTCTTTCCATAATTTTATTGCCGGCCTATACACGTCGAGATTGGATTCCGACAACGAGTCTTTGACAGTGCTTGAAACGCTTCTTAGGTTACATACATACATAGATGATGACTGCCTTCTCGTTAATGAGAATAGCTATCGACATCCTGTAAAGATTCACCATTGCTACGCACTGACATGAGTCTTAATCGCATCTAAATATTTGCATTGTTTTCCATTTATCATAATAGTCAGGACTGTTAATATTACTGATAGCCATAAGCAACATCCGGAAAGGTCCCCCCAAAGATATCATAAAATGCCTGAGCATTACATTTTTAAAGTGAAGAAAGACGGTATGCAGGTTCAATCCCACTCTGTGAACAACTGAAGCAATGATCATAAAAAAGATATTAACACCGTCGGTTGCTAGTGTGTCATATGTGTTACATCCTAGTTTACCTTTTTTCCAGGGAGATGTCCTGACAATGGGTTCTCTCTCTCTCTCTCAGTGGTTACTGGAGGCGTTAAGATGTCGATGAGTGACCTTCATTTGTCGGGTTCACTAATTGAAAATAGAGGGGATCCTAACAGATGTTATCACACGAGGAGAGATTGAACCTCTGATCAAAAGCAATTAGGACGTTGTTCCACGCTCCACAAAAGCTCCAATCTCCCGATTAAAGTCTTCGCTATCGGATGTAGTTTCTTGTTGTACCCAGGACATACAGAGTGCGATGGGTAAATTGGCACCGTTTTTATATTTTTAATTTCGTGCATGTGCGTTGTTTGCTTTTGATTGTCTCGATTGCACTGTATAGTAGGGTCAGTTGGGCACCGTCTGTAAGAAAAAGGGAATCATGACGCAATTCACTCCACCAGAAATTTGAAAACGGTATACTGTAATGTTTAGGTGTGATATGGGACCTTACCCATAATAACATGATTCCATATGTAATAAATACTGCGCCTCAAGAGGAAGCAGAGTGTTCAGTCTGGAGTCGGACGACCGGCTGATCAATTGAACTCTCACCCTTCGGGCGGGGAGGAACCCGAACGAGGCTACGCCGAAGGGCGGAGTGTCTTTCGCGAGGTAAACCGACCCTGAACCCGTTTATACGGGTTCAAAAGGCATATTTTGGGCCGCGCCCACGGGCTTGGAGATCCCACGTTAAACCGGCCTTGTGCCATATGATGCCCTCGTATTGACTAAATACTGTTCAGTCTGAAGTCTGGGGTGATGTTCGTCAGGAGTCTCTCAGTCAGTCAGAGCAAACGAGTCAGTCAGTCGAGTCAGAGGCAGTCTGAAACAGAGTCGCGTTCAGACAATTACTACTAAACCTGATTGTTCGTACTAACACTTTCTACTTCTCTGTATATATTCCTGTTTGTAATATATCTGTGTTATTCCATATCCGTATTCGAGTTCTTCTTTGTTTGTTCTACCTTGGACTATCACCGTAGTACAAGGAAACGGACCATAACAAGGTGTCAATCTGAGGCCTACATCAAGTGCATTGAAGTGCTGGTGCTTCCCTGGGTAAGGAGGTTGGTTTTTGGAAGACACTGTGTCTGGCAACAGGACTCTGCCCCATACAACACAAGTAGAAGAACCCAGACATGTCTGTCAGACACTTTCTGCCACCACATCTCCCCACTTATGTCTGGCCACCACACTCTCCAGACTGCACTCCCTTGATTATTCTATGTGGGGTCAGTTGGGCGGAAGACCAACATAACTCCTTGTAACACCAAAAATGAATTGAAAGCAAAGATTATTACAGTCTCTATCAACTTAAACAAAGAGACCGTCCAGAAGAGTTGCAGGAGAATCCGAAGTTGTCTGGAGGCCGTAGTTGAAGTCAATGGCGGTTTTATTGAATACATTTTATCTTTAGTATTTAAAGATATTTTTGTGTAATTTTGGTAAATATGTCAAAATGAGATGCCAGCGTTATTTTCGTTTCTACGCAATCCAGACGGCAATTTATCCATCGTACCATTTTCATGCATACGAGACCATGGTTATGAAGAGAAGATGAAACTGAGATGTATTGTTTATCTACTACGCTCGTAGGATAGCCAACGTCCAAAAAATTACTGTACAAGGAAAAGGTGGAAGGCAAAAACCCGCAGTGTAAGTCACCCAAACGCTGCAGGGATTGCTTCAAGGGCACACTTAAGAAAGTTAACATAGCCACCAGTGTACAGAAAGATCTTGAGTCTAACGAGTCTACTTGAAAGACATTGCTGATGGCTGGTATTATTAAAGAGTTTGTAATGGAATTTATCGGAAACGGAGAGCTAAATCGGACTTCTGTCTACATTAGTAATTTTTTTTTTATTTTTTATTGGATCGAGTTATTAGGTTGGTGCAAAAATAATGACGTAATAATGTCGTTTTTTTGACGTTATACGTCAAAAACGACATTATTACGTCATTATTTTTGCACCAACCTAATATGTCGAACATTCATGGTAGTCGTTAGGGCGTCATAACATAGATGGTCAATGTTAGTGATTACCGGGTGACCAACCTATTTTGCGCCATGCCTCGGTGTCCAGAGCAGTAGATCTCTCGTAAGTTCTTGCTTGCTCGCCAGCAGTGTCCTGCAAAGCGCATTCTGCGTTCGCGTAAGATTGTAGAAATATCAGGGATCAGTTCATAGAGCTATGATTTAGTTGAATTTTTTCTTCAAGAAATGTTAAGAATTGCTATCAGCATCCGAGTGTTCATCAAGCTTAGACTCTAGGGTTTTACTTAATGTCCAAGCAGTGGTACGATACATTAACATCGCTTCTATAGCGTCACGAAAGAATCACCGTTTGAGGTTTTCTAGATTTATTGTATATAAAATATTGCATAAGGCCGAAACCGGTGTGGGGAAATGGACCGAGGCTGGTCATTACTTACTATTTTAAAACTAGCTAATAAGATTTACAGTCCATTCACACACTACAATTTGCACATCTATCAAAAGAACTTATCTATCATCATTCAATCCTCCATATACCACAATACTGCATACTCTCAGGGGACTTATAAAAACACACCATGACATAAGAATTATAGTATTCTATATATAAAAATCTGTGGGTGGTACGTATCGAGTGGAGAGGGAACAAACCCAAAAACAAACTAAAATATAAAAACAAATACATGAGATAAAAGGATAACTGATGTTAGCTAGATCCGTCAAACCTTTAGAATATTTCAGAGAGATCGCTGTATTCTGCCTTTACAAGAGGCACTCTCACTAAGGCTGAGGTAAATGATAAAATAAATACGGCCATGGGGAAAGAAGAAAGCTGGCCCAGTCGAGATAAAAAAAAAAGTGGGGCCAAAAACCAACTGGGGAGTTTGGGAATCTCGATTTGGATTTGGATTATAACCAAAGGAGAAGCCACGAACAGACCGCGAATAGGTTGGGAACGACCCTTACTCGCATTTACGAGGTACGTTTGAGGTTGTGTGGTAGATGAGATTTACAGATTATATTTATTTTATTCAAAGCGTTCCAAGCTTTAGCTATGCGAATTCTTGTATCATTTTCAGTAGACTTTACTTCGCTTCCTAGGTATGTAAAAGATTCAACAGATATTATTGATTCACGTCAGATAGTTTGTATTGAGCCTTGCTGGTTGGAGCCTAAGAATTCAGTTTTAAATACATTGGCATAGAGACCGACATTGTTGGCTCCAGTTTAGTTCTATAAAAATATACTAAATGACTTACTTGGGCTCACATACCATTCATCGACTAGATAGATAGTCTCGTACGTCGCCACAACACGATCTATCATTATGATGTCAAGCCTTATTTCGTTTGCAATCTATGCATCAAAGCGTGCAGATCAGCGAGTGAGCTTACCTAGCGATACAAGATGCAGAATTATGATAAAAATGCAGCAGGTATTAATCTTACTTGCAAAACCCGTGGCTTACAACGTAGATCATTCGCTGGAGTAATGAAACAACAAAGACGTCATCAGCGGCAAAGAGATAAACAGTAATTTCATAAAAATGGCCGCACTCGGACACGACATATCCCCATGTATATATTTGAAACTGTACATCCGTAGGTATATTATATCCACTTCCTAATAATGAAAAAAAAGGCACAGTGGAATAATGGTTAGCGGCATGGACTGTGGAATCAGAGAGCGGAGTTTGAATTCCCTTGCATTCAATTTCGTACAAATACCCTTGAGAAAGATATGAATCCATATCTCCCCCTCAGCTATCGTTAAAAAACAGGACTGACTGGGTTCTGTAGCCTTGTTTGGCAACCAGTCTAGGATAAGAAAACTCTGAATTCGAACTACCTGCTGCCTTTTAGTTTCTGCCTCTTTATCCAAAGGCTAGATGAAGGTAGGTTCAAAAGCAAATCCACCTCGCAATTTGTCTCGGAGAAAGGAGATGATAAATTACATCTGGCAGCAAGGCCTCCGAACGGGAAATTGGGGGTTTTGAGGAGCGTTGCACCTCAGCTTAATAGCTGTTGATCCCAGTTCTACCGTAACCTGGTTTGGTAGAACCTGTTAGGGTCATATCTAGGGACAAATAGTGAACACTAAAAATTTAATAAGATTATGGAGGAACAAAATCAACTTTCAAACAAAGTACAGACTCTACAAATCTGTGGTAGTCTCCATTCTTCTATATGGATGAAAACCGTGGAGACTGTTGACAGATACAGAGAGAAGGATCCAAGATTTTGAGATCAAATGCATGAGAAAACTCCTTGGCATTTTCTATTGGGAAAAACAAAAACAATGATTTTGTGCGGAAAAGGGTTGAAAGTTTTGTGTGACACTAGAAACCTCTTCTCGCCACTATCAAACAGAGAAAAATGGCGTGTTTTGGACACATTACATAGTACGACAGTCTGTGTAAGACCATCATTCAAGACAGCGCTGAAGATGGACGTAGGAGAGGACGCCAACGCAAAAACTGGTTGGACAATGTCAAACAATGAACAGCTATGACTGTATCGGAATAGCTGAGGGCTGCCTTTAATAGACCGTTGTGGAGAAAGAGCTAATGTGGCGTCTGCATTCGGATCCGCCCTAAAATTACAAAAGTCAAGGGGATGATGATGATGATGATGATGATGACGATGATGAAGTTATACAAATGCGTATATATATTTTTGTTGAAGCCACTAAATTCTGTTCAAAATATCGGTATTAATTAACCCATAGAGGTTGATATACCGCAAAAGGAGATCAGTCAATTAATCAAAGAAATGAACTACCTCCTTCTATTTTGATCCGCAACAGAAAATAATGGACCCCTCGGGCTGAGAACAATCATTCGGACAAACACAAGACTGGGACACTGCACGGCGCAGTGGACGTGTCGGATTTCGGACGATTCGTCCATGGGTGTGTCTAAGTGACAGACAACGACTACGAATGATGACAAAATTATTTTGCAAAATAACAAAAATATTTATTTTTATACAAAGACAATTTTTTATCAAAAGGTCTTAATTCAATTGGGAATATCAATCAGGTAGCTCAAACATTATGCAGTGAGAATTTCAGATCAAAATTCAACTAATGATTAAGTTGTGGGCTGTAGACTTTATGATCTAGCCCCATACTGATACGGCGTGTGTTGAAAAGTTCCCGGCTTAGACAACTTTCTAAAAACTGACCAAATGATTAAGCATCAAGATGTTTTATTATTATTATTATTATTATTATTATTGGCGAAATGATTATTGGTTAGGAAGCGAACTTTTCAGCGCTCACTCTTACATACAGGTTCATCGGAACATTAATATATACGCTGATTAATTTAGATGTATATACACTCTCTTTCCCGCCTTCATCTCACTCTCTTTCACTCTCTCTTTCTCTCTCTCTCTCTCTTTCACACACACACACACACACATACAAACCCATAAACACTCAGATAGTTACTAACGGATGGATGTTACGTGTATATACACGCACAGGCAAAAACTAAACAATAATTTTACAAGAAAACACAGAACAACCTTTATAATTAGGATTGCGAATAAATTCTTTCTCTGGCTCGTAAAAATTTCCTAATTTTCTGGGCTTTGGTTTATCGAAATAATTCTGTCTGTCCTTCTCAGTCACTGCCTCACCCTCCAAACTTTCTTTCTCTCGGTCACCTATCTCTTAATGTTTCATACCCTCTTTTTCTCTCTCTCCCCACTCTCTCAATTACATTCCGTTTCTATTTTCTCTCTGTCTTTCTGGAACTAACCCTTACTCCTTTTCCCTATCGATGTCTCCCTTATCTTACTCTCTCACTATATTACTTTCTCTCTCACTCTCATTACCAAACTCTCTGTCTCCTCTCTCTTAATCTATCAATCTTACGCGCTCTCTCTTTTTTCTCTCTCTTTCATTATTCCTGACTCAATCCCTCTCAAATTCGCACTCTCTCAATCATGATCTCTTTATCTTTCACTTTTCTCTCACTTTAACGCTCTCTCTCTCTCTCACACTCACTTTCTATCACACAATATACCAGTCACTCTTTATCTCTCATTCTTACTATAAAATGTTCTACCTCCTCTATCTTATCTATCACTCACTTTATTCTTAATTCTCTTTCTCTCTGATTGTTTCTGTCGAATTCATTCAAACACTCACTCACTTAATCTCTCTCTCTCACTGTCCCAACTCTCTTCATTACTGACTCGCTTAATAATGCTCTTTGCCCCCCCCTGTTCCTCTGTCTCTCTTACTCCCTCCCTGTTTCTGCGTCAACTCTCTATCTCACTTGACAGCGGCCATCAACTTTCCAGTACAAAGGCTATACTTGATTACAAGACAATAAGAACGAAACCTGAAATTTGTGGCAAAAAATACATCTACATTCGTGAAAGAATAACATCAATTGTCTCAGCCATAGGTTCGCCTATCGCCCGGTTCACACTCCTTATATGTCTTATGAACAGAAGCAGAGTTTTATCCTTCGTTTCCTGTTTAAGATTCGGTTTCCGGTTACTTTCCCTTTCTCTTTCACTCCCAGTGACCCCGTATGTCGTAGTGGCATTAACGCCTTGTTTGGGTTGAAATGATTAAAGAATTACCGATATATATATATATATATATATATATATATATATATATATATATATATATATATATAGAGAGAGAGAGAGAGAGAGAGAGAGAGAGAGAAAGAGAGAGAGAGAGAGAGAGGTAAAACTGCGTGGGTAAGTAATCCAAGTAGGTCCTGTTAATATATAATATTAAAACTGATCCAATAAATGGAAGCTCCGTATATTTATTGATATACATATAACATATAAGTGAATTACAATAATGAAATCTAAAAATTTGCAATTTTTTATTTTTCAAATTTCTTAAAAAAAAACCCAAAAAACGTTGGAATTCATTTCCTTAGCAAATGTATTTGCATTGACAAGTCCCAGGGAGATCCCCCAAGGACAAAATGACCATCTGAATGGAGTAATTTGGGTTTGATTTTTGTAATTCATACACACACAGATATATATATATATATATATATATATATATATATATATATATATATATATATATATATATATATATCAATTATTTATTTTAGGATATTAAAACATGTCAAAATCGCTACACAGTTGCACTCGTATTTCGACGCATACCTATGCATCTCCTCAGGCGATTGTAAATTACTGGCGACTGAACGATTAATTTGGTTTCAAAAGAAAAATCCATCCTCTTTTTACGAGAAAAAAACGTTATAAGACTTGAGGTCTTTAAGCTGAACAACCAATCGTATGATCCACATTCAGTTCATAAATAACGAAAAAAGAAAAACTTAGATTCTTAGAAATGTGCCATGACCGGGAGATATTGCTCTTCTCTGTATTGAGCCCGATTTTTATTTTTTAATTGTACTCTATTAGTTCTCATCTTACCTGTGTATATATATATATATATATATATATATATATATATATATAGTTGCACTGATGTGAGTTTGTGATCCTAACGACGCATGGACGCACATATACGCCCAGTCCCACACTGTTTATATTTTTGTGAGCTGCAATGCGTGAACATGCGTGAATGTGTGCCTGCGTACGTATGAGTTGCATTTCGACGACACTTTTTCCTTCCACTACCATAAAAAAACACCAATATACGCCACCATAAATCCCAAATTTCAAAATTAATCAGTTTGTCTGGCGATCGCAAATATCATGAAACCGAGGGTCACAAACTCACATCAACCCAACTAAATATTTTAGCTCTGGGAATTTCCAATAAGCACCGCGCATATATATATATATATATATATATATATATATATATATATATATATATATATATGTCACTTGCGACTCACACACAAGGTTAAATAAACAAAGTTGTCGGAACCTCATACGTCGAAACCGACGGGAGAGTCCGTCATATGTATGTATACATATATATACAGACAGCGCCTAAATTTGACTTTTTGTTTTAAACGTAAAACAGAGTGAATATCTAAGCCAAAAATCAAACAAATAGAAAAAAAAAGCAAATTGGAATCCAGGTTATATGATTCAAAAGACAATTCACTCAAAGATACCACTCTCAGAATATACCGTGGCCTCAATCTGACTCTGTAATCTGGAACATACGACCTTTTCTGTGTCCCTATAGAGCGCCCCAATCACCATCTTAATCCTCTCGCTCATCTGGGTCTTGGTGTTAGAGGCAATGCGGCTATTGTCTTTCTTAACCGTGCCACCAGATATTAACCTGAGGGATTACAATCAAGGGTGTTAGGCGGCCAGAGGTCGTGGCTGGTGAAATCGTACAAATTATCTGACAACCACTTACAACTGATTCTTCCTGGTGTTGTGGCAGGGAGAAGAATCTGGGAAGAAGTGCTCGTCCAACAGCCACCTTCTCCAACAAAGGCATAACCACGTTGTTGAACAACTCCACATAGCCAACGGAATTGAGCCTGAGACAATGATAAAAGATGTGAGGTAGAATATCATCACATTCACTGGTGACACAACCCAAAACTATCATAATTTGGGTAAACTTCATGACACGATAAAAATCGTATGGATTGTCGGCAAGCCTTGTGTTGTTCTGGGTATCTTGTAGTTGGTCATGAAAAAATTCTTTTCTTCATTGTCCTTGGTTCAACAGGATGTTTCACCTTGTTGAGGAATTCTTTTGCCTTTGCCAGACAATTTCCTCCAGCCTTTTCTGTAAGAAGTTGACCTTTACAGCTCTCGTATGACTGGAATCGGTGGCCCTCATTCAATGGGATCTTCATGGGGGAAATTGCAAGACACATTTCCTGCACCAAAGCCCGTATTTCCTTGCTTAAGTTTTCCATCACTTTCTCCTGCATTTGTTGGTGTACGGAGATAACCAGAAATTCTACTGTGTTCTTTCATACAAGCCACGGCCTTGTAGTCTCCGTTGTAGCTCTCCATTTACACACACACACGCACACGCATACACACACAGACACACATGCATATATATATATATATATATATATATATATATATATATATATATATATATATATATATATATATAAAGCATTTTTATGTTTATACGTTCTTTTTATAGATACAAATATTTAAGTAAATGCTCTGTTTGTAATAAACTGTATTAAATAACATTTACCGGCCTGAATGTCACAGAAATTTTCATAGAAAATATGCGTCCTGCGACAGGAATCGAACCTGACATATAGCCTGACGTGCCTTAACCGATTGGGCCACAGAGGAGCGTTCGGTTAACATGGTCGATTTTTCTGTTTTTAAACACAATTCTCCATGATTTTCCCATTCATTCATATCTGCTCAATGCGTATCCAAATGTAAACAAATGATGTCATACATTATGAAATGGACAAAGTCCGACAATTATTTAAGATATATATATATATATATATATATATATATATATATATATATAGTCATCCATATACAAGCCTGTTTCATCAGACATATCCGATTGTTTTAAGCCGGGATCAAAACCCGACCGATTTGGCATCACACAGAGATCTTAGCCCTAAGCGATCTCTATTTCTCTATAGTGGTCGATCGAATAAGGAGAGCGTAATATTGTATATATATATATATATATATATATATATATATATATATATATATATATATATATATATATATATAACTTATAAATAGGTGTATATGTCATTTATATATATATATATATATATATATATATATATATGAGTGTAATTTATATTTGAACACATACTAAATTTATATTGCATATAAGTCTTAGAGAGACTTGTTTCAACACATGCTCGTACGCGAACCATTTCTTCGAAGAACAAATAACAAGAAACACTTCATAAAATTCCTTGGGAAAACATAAAGCATAAACTAAAAACAATCAAAAAAGGCCAACTTATTTTCCGATGAGTTTTCTGTCATTAACAGACCTGTCATCGATAGCCGCGTTTTTGCCTTTTAAAACAGCGCACTTTAATTATCGTTTGAGACATTTAGGAATTGAAAACTGGAATCCAATTCAGTGAAGCTGATCAAATTTATTTCGTGTCGAACTGGTTGTATTTGTCTAGCGGTGACGAGGTGGGTAGGTGTATCTACATTCAGAATGAAAAAAATCTGTTTATAGTTTTTCTTTTCTCTCTTTTCTAAATTGGGTTAACTCGAATGATACGGTGGCGAGAAAACGTTTCGAAATGTTCACTTATTCTGATCGATATGCTCAAATTGTGGCTCAATGTTTATTCATTCCATTTAATAAAGATGCACTTCTGCCCAGCGTAAGACGATAAACTATATCCCAGCCATGGTTATGAGGATAAACTACATCCGCCTCCTTGGTGTGACGATAAACTAAATCTGGATAAGCCGTTAAACTACATCTGCGTCCTGGGTAAGACGATAAACTACATCTCCACCCTGGGTATGGCGATAAACTACATCCGCATCTTTGGTATGACGATAAACTAAATCTGCGTCCTGGGTGAGGTGACAAACTACATCCGCATCCTGAGTAAGGTGATAAATATATCCAACAGCAAGGTCTCTTATCAGGTAGTTTTGAGGTGCGTGGTACCGCCTATTAATTGCTGGTTTTCACAGTTTCACCCTTTCTCGGAGTGGCAGAATCTATAAGGGTCCCAGCTATGGACAAATAGTAAATCCACGAACCCGTCTGCGTCCTGCATAAGACGAAAAACTACATCCGGCATCCTGGGTAAGATGATAAACTACGTCCAACAACAAGGCTTCTGAGCGTCCTGGGTATGACGATAAACCATATCCGCGTCGTAGGTAAGACGATAAAATACATTCGGCGACCTGGATAAGACGATGAACTACATCCGGCGTCCAGCGTAAGACGATAAACTACGTCCAACAGCAAGGGTTCTGGGCGTCCTGGATATGACGATAAACTATATCTGCGTCCTGTGTAAGACGATAAACTACATTCCGCGTCCTGGGTACGACGATAAACTACATCCGCGTCCCGGGTAAGACGATAAACTACATCAAACATCAAGGCCTCTGAAAAGGAGGTTTTGAGGAGCGTGGAACCATCTTTTAATTGCTGGTGATTCGAGGTCCACTCTGACCCGGGGTGATAGCTCCTGTTAGAGTCTCAGGTGTGGGCAAAAAGTTAATCCCCAAACTGGAGTCAAATCACTATGAAAGTGTAAAAATTGTTTTTAATACCAGCAATACGTTTTTGTAAAAGAGTTACCAGCAATACATTTTTCAAGAAAAAAATATTACCAGCAATACATTTTTGAAAAATGTATTAACGGCAATACAATTTTGGAAAAGGAATATTATCAGCAATACATTTTGGGGAAAAATATTACCATTAATAAAAATCTTGTCGGCATTACCTTCAATGGGTAATACCGACAATAAGCCATTGACGCTGATATGCCGTAAAACAAAACAAAGATCCACTTTTTTCCCTGTTTTGTAACTACAAACTGATCTGTTGCTCAGTTTTGCACAAGGCCACGATTGTGAGGTACTTATTAAAAGAGGGATAATTTATAATCTCCAAGATTAATATATAGTGAAAACAGAGACGTCGGAATATAAGGAAGCGACTTCACAACTGTGGTGTTGCTGCTATGGCTTCCGTAGCAAGTATGGATTTTTACGGAGAGGCGTTGCAAACCTTCTAACAAAACGTCTTTTGAATTCAGAGTGATCATTATTCTAGACTGATTACAAGCCAAATCTATAGTGCCTAATCTGTACTTTCGTCCTGGGAAAGACGTTAAACTACATTCACGTCTTGGGTAAGACGTTAAATTACGTCCAGCAGAAAGGCCTCTGATCAGGAGATTTTGAGGAGCTTGGAAACAACTGCTATTTGCTGGTGTTCCCAGGTCCACCCAAACCCGGGGTGGTAGCACCTGTTAGGGCCCCATCTATGGGAAAATACTTAATTATTACCAGCAATACCTTTTGAAAAAAAATATTACCAGCAATTCAATTTTGAAGGAAATATATTACCAGAAACAGATTTTTGACAAAACAAAATATTACCAGCAATAAAAACTTTTGTCGGCATTAAATAACCCATTGGGGTTGATACGCCTTAAAATAAAATAAATCAACCCAATCTAAACCAAAGAATACATATCTTATTCATACGGACCTATCCTAAAATATGTTGTCGGCATTAAAGAACCCATTGAGGTTGACATGCTGTAAAACAAAATAAACCAAACCAATCTAAACCAAAGAATACATATTTTTTTCATATGAACCTATCCTAAAAATGTTGTCGGCATTAAATAACCCATTGAGGTTGATATTCTGTAAAACAAAATAAACCAAAACAATCTAAACCAAAGAATACATATTTTATTCTTACGAACCTATCCTAAAAATGTTGTCGGCTTTAAATAACCCATTGAGGTGTTGATATGCCGTAAAACCAAACCAAACCTAATCTGCACTTCTATTTAATATTCAACTGATAGATAAAGTAATGGATATTTACGCGAAGAAGATTGCAGTGATCTTTATATGCAATTATTTGAATTCGGCATGTCGGTCCCAATTGTTTAATCGATTTCATACCCAGCAATGCATTAAAGATATTATGACACAAGAAGGTACAAGGCGTGGAATAATAAGAAAACAGAAACTCTAATAAAGAGTAAGAACTGAAGTAGAATAATGAGGAAGACAGTAGGTATGCAATGTCAATCCCGATCTACTGTCTTTCGGCAAGTTCATTGTGTAATATCGTAATGCCTCATTTTTCTCCACAAATTATAACAACGAGTTAAAATCAATCATCATTTTCTTACAGCAAGACGCGTGTAATTCGGCTAGTATATATATATATATATATATATATATATATATATATATATATATATATATATATTAGGTTGCGCAAAAAATAATGACGCAATAATGCCGTTTTTTGACGTTTAAAAATATGTCAAAAAACGACATTATTACGTCATTATTTTTGCACCAACCTAATATATATATATATATATATATATATATATATATATATATATATATTCATGAATTATTCATACATAAAACAAATACAAAGGTTAATGATTAAATGGCGAGAAATCTATCTTCGCGAACAATTCAATAATATACAAAAACCCCGAGTCTGTTTTATGAATAAAAAGATCCTGTTTTATAAATTTCCGTTGCATTAGATCTTTTTATTTTACAAGCTTTCGTCTGTTCCTACAGACATCCTCAGGTATGAAGTAGATTGTGTTCTTGTTTATACTCTCAGTAATAAGTGGACAAACGAAAACAAGGTTGTAATCCGAAAAATGCTATGAGAAATGTGTGTTATTGTTTTGGAACGTGCAGTCGCAACGCTGAGTTTGAATTTAAATTTTAAGTTTAAAGTTCTGCGTTTATGTACAAATGTAGTGATAAGAGAATTCTTTTTTACTGGTAAATTTTCCGTCAAAGTGGCATGAACTATATTGTTCAATAATTACAGTAATGTCGCACTTATTATCCGAAAGTTGCACTTGGATCAATTATTTTAATTTCAATAAAGGTGCAATTAATTTACAAATTCATGAATTATTCATACCTAAAACAAATACAAAGGTTAATGATTTAAATAGCGAGAAATCCATCTTCGCGAACAATTCAATAATATACAAAAACCCCGAATCTGTTTATGAATGAAAAATTTACCAGTAAAAAAGAATTCTCTTATCACTACATTTGTACATAAACGCAGAACTTTAACCTTAAAATTTAAATTCAAACTCAACATTGCGACTGCACGTTCCAAAACTATAACACACATTTCTCATAGCATTTTTCGGATTACAACCTTGTTTTCGTTTGTCCACATATTACTGAGTATAAAATAAGTATGGGGTCTGTGGGTGCTGATTAAAAACAAATTACTGAGCAAGAGTTTGCAACAGGGACGCCCTAATAAATGAGTGCTCTCAAATACGAGCGCCTTGTCATTACACCCAGTGGTGATAGTCTGTTCCATGCTTAAACGCAATCGTCATAGCCTGGCGATTGCTGTGTGCTGACCTCAATGTCCACTTCAATATTTACATACACTTTATCGCTGATTTTGAACATTTTAACCCATAAATATAGCATACCTTAAAACTGTATTTTTATCATATTAATATAGTTGCAACACATGACTTTGTAGCTAAACATAGGACCTGTTGTAATACTTCGTTCTATCGCAGGGTATGACGTCATAGAACCGCTTCTTGAATTTACGATCTGCGTCTGCTATATCTTTGTATCATGTTTGTGTAACTAATCTTAGAATGCCTCATTTGAGCCGAAAACTTAGAAATAAATTAATAAAAACATATCCAAATGTTGGACAATTTTTGTCTTTATTTTCGCCTGAAATTAAAGGAAACATACGAACATTAGAACGGCTCGTGATCAGACATAATAGACATTCATTGTCTATTAAATTTAAGAATATATGTTTAAATATCTATCTATCTATCTATCTATCTATCTATCTATCTATCTACATATATATATATATATATAAGTGTGGGGTCTATGGGTGCTGATTAGAATTTGTCTGACGATGGCAAAAGCGTGAAACCCAGGGTCACAAACTCACATCAATCCAACCAAATATGTTAGCTCTATCTCTGATATTAAGCGCTTTCTAATAAGTACCGCGCATATAATATATAAATAATGATATATATATATTTATTTATCTTTATATACACACACTGTTCGCACACACACACACACACACACACAGATATATATATATATATATATATATATATATATATATATATATATATATATTGATGCATGTTTCATTAGATAATATAGACAAAATTTGTCTATTTATTTTAAGTAAATTCCTTTCATATTGTCTCATAAGCTTAATAACATTATCATTGAAAGACGAAAGAAAAACACCATATTGATACATGATTTTTAATCCTATCTAAGCTTTCAGCTTACATAAGCCATTATCAAAGATGGCAATTACATTACAACATATTAATCAATACACGGACAAAACAATAATGTTAGTCTGTTTTTGTTGCATGAAAGATTTCCAAGCAACGACAAACTCGTGTATACGAAATGCCGAAGGGAAAATCGCACCGCAGCTCGTGACGTTACATATGACCACGCGAGAGTGAAAACGAGAAGTATTATGGGAAGCCGTTGGTATAAATGTGTGTGTGTGTGTTTGTGAGTGTGTGCGTGTATGAATTTAAGAAATGGATTAAATTTGACATAAATTGACGTCATTTATTTTGTTTAAACGTTATTTTGATGGTTACTCATATTCGAGTAGAAGCTCTGTTTTTTTTTGTTTTTTGTTTTTTTAATTAACGATTATTTTTTTATCCAACTGCATCTGCCGGCCATAATATTCGAGGTTCGTATCCTGCCTGAGGAATTTTTTCTGTCAAAATTTCTCAATCAAATTCAGAGTATGTAACTTTGAATGACGTCATCGTCTTCCATCTTTAAGAACAACGTTTGTTTTTTATTTGTAGTTATGACAACACCGTAAACAAAATTTAAATTCATTCACTGGTTTAACCAACAGAAGTATAGGGTTGACACGCAAGATAAAATTTTCTTACGAAAGATACCCCGAATTCAGCGCTTGAAAGCAAAGCAACCCACAGGCTTCACAACTGATCATGTCTCTTGATTTGTTCAAGCAAATGAGGGATATTCGCCTCGAATTAAGAAACTCATACAAACAAGCGAATACGGCCATTAGAAAAGTTTTCGACCGGGTAAAACGTCGATTCTGTAGAAAACATAAAGTTTTACCTGATCCGCAGTGGTTTTTGAAAGGTAAGCCCTAAATTATTTCTGAATAAAGAAAAAAAAACACAAGATGTGCTAATTTTTTATCGGTTTTGTATCTCGGTGAAGATCAGATATTAAAACCTCTTCTCAATTTTTTTGATGAATTCAGTCATGAGGTTTTCTGATTCGTTTCAAGTTCGATATTCCAGTCATTATTATTTTGCTTTGCATCCTCTCTAGTGTCGTCGTCGTGCCGAACACATTTAGCAATAAATAACATCATCAGAAGAAGTGTGGATGCAGCTGGGTTTCCTTCCCAAATCGAACACGTAGGCCTCGACTGTGGTGATGGAATTTCCCTTTTAAAATGGGGAAGTCGTTGATTTGGGAAGCAACCTGTTCCGTTATATTTTCGACCGGTAATTTGATCAGGTCCGCGGTTGAGATGAGGCCTGTCGCACGGGACGCGGAGATTTAAAAAAAATAGTTAAATACTCTTCTCTTGCGGACAGATTTTTTTTTTTTTTACTCCAGTGGCAGTGGAGACTTCTGGGGTTATTGACCCTCGTTCGATGGAGTTTCTTCGGAGGGTTGGCGGGATGGCGTCTCGATTAAGGGATGAGCCTCGCGAAATGGAGTGGCTCTTGTAGCGTGTCTCACTGGCGATGATGCGAGGTAATGCTTTCTCCATCATTGCAGCTGGCAGAGGATAGCAAAAACAAAACAAAACAAAAAACATATTGTTTTTGTTTATAGATACTTTGTTCAAATAAAATCTTTATTTCTTAATATATATAAATATATATATATATATATATATATATATATATATATATATATATATATATATATATTATGAAATGGACAAAGTCCGACAATTATTTAAAGACATTTTTATGTTTAACATTCTTTTTTATAGATAAAGTATTTTAAGTAAATGATCTGTTTATAATAAACAGTATTAAATAACATTTAGCGGCCTGAATGCCCGAGAAATTTTCATAGAAAATATTTGGACTTCGACAGGATTCGAACCTTTATCCTATACGGAACCGTCATATAGCCTGACGTGCCTTACCGAACGATCCTTTTTGGCCGAGTGGTAAGGCACTTCAGGCTATATGACGGTTCCGTATAGGATACAGGTTCGAATCCTGTCGAAGGACAAATATTTTCCATGAAAATTTCTCGGAAATTCAGGCCGGTAAATGTTATTTAATACTGTTTATTATAAACAGAGCATTTACTTAAAATACTTGTTTCTATAAAAAAAGAATGTTAAACATAAAAATGTCTTTATATATATATATATATATATATATATATATATATATATATATATATATATATATATATATATATATATATATATATATATATAAAGAAATATAGTCTTAAGGTGTGCTATATTTATGGAATAAAGTGCTCAATATCAGAGATAGAGCGTGTGTAAATATAAAAGTGAACATAGAAGTCAACACTTAGAGGCGACAGACTGTTTCATGCTATATGCAATCGTCAAGCCACGTGGCTTGACGATTGCATATAGCATGAAACAGACTGTCGCCTCTAAGTGTTGACTTCTATGTTCACTTTTATATTTATATATATATATATATATATTTCGTCTTCAAAAAGACAGTGTTTGAAATGTTCAACAATATTTCGAAATTTATTCTATCATTATTGATGAACATTTTCTATCACTGTCTTTTCTACATTTATATATTTTATACTTGAAAAAATTGTTTAAATATAACTTGAATAACTTCTGTTGAAATATTGTTTAACACTGTCAAATTTCTTTATCTTTTCTTGAATCACGCTATTCTGTTAACTTAATATTAACTCCCCTGGGGAAAAACGAAAAATAAACCAACGCAACAACAACAACTACTACTACTTATTCTTCTTCTTCTTCTTCTTCTTCTAGTAGTAGTATTAGTTATTTATTTTACGTCCCCCCCGAGGGGAGTTAATATTAAGCTTACCGCTAATTATTAGCAACCAAAACCCGATTCATTCAATATAAGAAAACGGGTGGAATTTACTACATATATAAAAAAACAATCTCATGGCCATTTATAGTTGAGTCTATATTATAAACATTATCTAATAATTTGCTAAGCGTAGCTTATTTGTAGCACAAGACCGTAAGTATGGAGCACCCAGTGTGGATCGAACCCACTATTCTGTAATTGATCTAACATTGAAAGAGTCCTAACAATTGCACCACATCGAAGTGACGTAGTGGTTTATTAAGCCTAGCTTATTTATGGCACACCTCCTAAAGTATAGGCCGTGTGCCATAAATAAATAAATCTAGCTGAACTAAATAAGACTTATATGTTCAACTCAAAACAGCCCGGTGAGGATCGAACGCAGCATTAAGTTGTAATTGATGTAGCAAGACAAGATTACTAATCATTACTCCACGTAGAAGAGCACAAGATAATTATAATACTAAGCGTAAATTAGATAGGGCACAAGGTCTATTCAGCCGTAATTGATCTAGTGAGACAAGCTTGCTAACCATTACTCGCCGTCACAATGCCATGTTTATAGATATTATTTAATCCATGAACAGGGGGAATATTGGTAATTTATATTTGAATCTAGAATACTTACTTAGTTCAGATATAGGCAAAAACTGGCCTTTTATATTTGACTCTATAAGCATTTAATTTCTGAAATAAGTTCATATTGCTTGTTTATATTTGAGTTGATATGCCTAAAACGGATGTAATAATCTATGTGCAACACACAGACAAAACAAACTTATAAATAAGCAAGAAATAAGGGGAAAATATCACATAAATATCACAGAAAATAATTTATTATCCTTTCTTAAGTTTGTCTTTGTATGTATGTTACACATATTTTAACATATCGGTTTATTTTTAGGAATAACAAAATGTTTTATAGCTCAAAGGTTGTTCGAGTAAATATTGGTCGTTTATATCAGTCTATAAGCATTATTTACTTCGTGGAATGGGAAGGAATTCAGAGAGAATAGAAAGTTTTACTAGGATTCATAGTAACACTATTAGATATGCCGATGACAAAGAGTTGATAGCATACACGTAAAGGAAACTATAGGATCTCTTACAGGAGGTTTTAAAGGAAAGCGTCAAGAAAGGACCATGCATCAATTGACAGAAAACAGAATGTATAGTTGTCAGCAAAGAAATGAACCCAACATGCGAACTGCAAATTAGAGACACCAAAATCCAGTAATTTATAGAAGACGGAAAATGAGACATTGAAGTCCAAAGATTCATCGGGATAATGATAGATGCTAAGCAAAGCATTAAGAAACAGAAAAATTTTGTTAGAAACAAAGAAAGATGTATAGAACTGCTTTGCAATATCAGTTTTTTTATATGTAACGAATGCTGGACAATCTCCTTACAGATGAGGAAATAATATATATATATATATATATATATATATATATATATATATATATATATATATATATATATATATATATATATATATATATATGGTCTTATTCTTTAACAAAACAACGGATGTAACTCTTTCAATATTTTTCAACACATAGAGAAAAGCGTAGTTTAAGAGGAGAAAAGAAGAAGGACAGTGTTCAACAATATTCCGAAATTTATTCAATCATTATTGATGAATATTGTCTAGCACTGTCTTTTCTAGATTTCTATATTTTATACTTGAAAAAATTGTTTAAATATAACTTGAATAACTTCTGTTGAAATATTTTTTTAACATTGCTTAAAGCAACAAAAATGTGGTTCTACAGAAGGATGCTGAGGATACCATGGACTTAACATGTTAGCAACGACGAAGATTTAGAGAAAATTAAAACAAAAAGGAAACTTAAAATTAACATCAGGAAGAATGAGTTTGAATTTCTATCACCCATAATGATGAAAGAAGGCTGAGAAAATTTGACATATTTAAGTCAGGTGGGACAGCTGAAAGCAGTACATTAGTTCGCACGACCGTTACGCCTTGCCATTACTATTATATTTAGGGGATGATGCAGAGTAAAAATGTGTCTTGGTATTTTGGACATATACTGTGTCGTGCCATGGAACTGAATGCACATATTAATTACATACTACATATACATTAGTTCCAGGTGTATCAAATACTTGAAACCTAAGTGTAAAAATGTTATTTACATATTATTGTGTCTAAATTGTTTCTAGGAGCATTACATGCATAAGAAGTAAGTCGGTCCACAACTATGACTGACATGTATACGGAAAAATTTCGCATATACATCGGCTGTGTTTGAAAATGTTCAGCAATGTTTGCCGTGCCAGATTTAATTAAATTTAGGCTAGATTTTAAGTTTAGATCATATCATTTTTTATTGTACGTAGTGTCACCACAACAAAATAAACTTCCTAACGAACTTGTGGAAGTTATCGCATTGTGAAATATTTGTGTTTAAACTTTATGAAAATAATTGCAATAACAATCAGAAATATGAATGTTGTTTGTTATTTTAATAAGTAAGGGGGTACAAATGAAAGATTTTTAATTGACACCTTTTTAGATTTCACTGAAACAGCCGATAAACACGTCTATCTTCACTTCTTTCTTTTCTTCATTTTCTCATTGAAACCAGTTAGTTTCTTTTGTTTTTCTATGTAATCAAAACGTTAATCATCCGTTATTTATGAAGTTTGTCCCGGAGAATTTAAATCCATTTATCTGCACTTCTTTCTTTCTAGACAAATCCCCCTTTCTTACAAATATCTCTCTTAATAATTTCTAAAATAATTCAGCAGACGATGTTATTTTATTTATGGTAACTGGATTTTTAGACTCGGTTTCAGTCGTTCAACACCGAGAAACACTGACGCGTCCCGGGCCAAATTTAATTACATTTAGACAGAGGGTTCTTGAGCTAATGCTGTTTTTCTGTTTTTCCGCATTTTAATAGGAAATCCAGTATTTGATTTCGATACACATTCTTCTGTCATTCTGGGTAAATAAACAAACACAATATATACCTTTTTCCGAACTAAATAATGTTTATGGATCCAAATATAAATATTTAAACTATTATATGTGCGAAAAATAATAAATATCCATAAGACATTATAACAACATTATTAAATAAATTTAAATGTACATAACGACATAGATGTATACTAGTTACCTCCCTTTTTTCGCGGTAAACAGCATATGGTAATGAAGAAGGCCACAAACTTAATAAAAATATAGTTTAAATGTTTACGTTATTATTAAGACGAAAGACCAAAGTATTTTTTGAATATTTTTCTTAAATTTTATAATCCTTTCTAACACGTTCGAAATTTTGGTTATAATCTTGTTTTGTTTACGTCATCGGGTGGCATAATAATAAGATTGATTTTTTGGCGCTTTTTCCTGTGGAAAACACATTCATGTGGAAGTTCTTGTAAAAATCAAATAATTGTCCGATTTTAATCAAAATTTCAATATTGACAAATGAAGGACATTATTTTTTAAATATTTCTTTAGAGAAAATTTTGTTTAAAAAATATTTTTGTTACATTTGTAACACTTAATTTCATAAAACTTTGCAAAAAAAAAAAAAAAAAAAACTTTTCTTATTCTTGTGTGTTTTTATTCGTTAAAAGTAGGACTCCCAGGAAAATGTAAATCACCTATTTTTGTTCAACCTTGCACTATTTTAACTTAAAATCTGCTCCGAATTGAAAAATAATGAATCCCAAAAAACTATGATATTATTTTATAAGAAAAGCTTTTAATTTTTTTTGTAAATAAGATATATGAAAATGTTTCTGATGAATAATGAATTTTTACAATATTTTTTTTCATTTTAAAAAATTTTTTAATAATAATATATAATAGTTTAAAATCGTATAAAATTCTGTATAGGGTTATTTCCTGGATGTGATATAGCGATTAAGTGGAAACGAAATTTACTGATCCGAATTTTAAAAGGTTAATAAACGCAGTTACACTATTCTATTTTTAAAATTATTTTTTTTCATTTCTTTAGTTAATTTGTTCCCTTCTTCCTTCTATGAAACGCTAAACGTGACATTATTATGAAATGGTCACGTGATCTAAGAGTTTTGTCCCTTTACCGAGAAATTAATTTAAGAAAATTTTATAGTATTTTACATTTTTTTTTTTAATTTTTGCGTAAAACATCTTCTAAAGTTAAATAAAGGTCAATACATTATTAGATAATTGCGGGAAATATATTCATGCATAACAATTACTAGCTAAAAGCCAAAAAAAAGTGCGTTCACTTAGATTTCGTAAATTTTATGTCAATTCTAGTCAGCCATACTAGCTGTCATTGCTTCGTCAATCCATTGTTTATCAATCATTGCCTCAGATAAACACGACCGATAAATAACAAATATTGTATATTACTTTTTTATACTATAAGTAATATTTATTTCAAATCAGATTAATTTAACTATTAATTGTCTAATTTTACTTAAATAACGTGTCAGAAACATATATATATATATATATATATATATATATATATATATATATATATATATATATTGGAAGAGATTTAAAATCTATAAATTTGTCTGTTTACGAATTTCTTAAAATTAAGAAAATGGCCGCTTTTAAGAAAATTTTAAGAGATCGAAATTAAATTCGACATTCCAATCTATATAATTTCTATCTGAAATACACCAGAATATTTTAATTACTGGAAATGATAAATTTAATCCTTTAGTTTTCAATTAAAGCTAAAATGATATTTCAAGAATGCTTTTTCATTTTAAAAAAATCATTTTAAATCTCAGGTATCGTAAATTTTTGCCGAAAATGTGGAGATACCTAATCTATACTATACACTGTACTACGTTAGACGTTGTTTTATAAAAAAATATCTCGGACATTTGGCAATTTTTTGATAGGTGGAGAGGTTATTGGGTGTTTCGTTGTAGCAAGTAATCTGAATGGTTGGAAAATTGTGTCATGTGACTTCATGGTAAATAAATAAATACACGCTAGTTTGTTGCCGTGACTTATTTCAAAATAAATGTGTTGAAGAAAGAAGTATCTATAATAAATATACAATTATTATTTTCAAAAGATTTCATAGAAGAAATGAAACTGAATGCACATAAAGGAGGCATGAATACTTTATGCTATTTCAATAAACATAATTCTTGTTAAGCAAACGATTACTGTTTGTTTTTGTTTGTTTAATGTTTTTCATCTTTGAATATTAAAATACTAAAATTGGCTCCTCGGGGCAACTATTAATTTGGAAAGGCATTTTGTGTGATATTAGTTTGCAATTCAATATTTAAATATATATCTTTTTCATACGTTTAAGGTGAATATCTTCTTCTGCGTTATTCGTGGAATCAATATATGAATTGTTAAAATTATTAATTTTATTTTAGGTCCCACGACGGACCCCCCCACCCAAAAAAAAAAAAAAAAACGAAAAACGCGCCGTAAATGTTTTAAAAGCTTTTCTTGAAATTAAATTTCGGTTCTGTTTGAAAGATAATGATCTTCAATAGGAATATAAAAATTAACTTCCCTGTATAAACTTTTGAGGGATTTTTAAGCATTAGTACTTTTTTCGTCACTCATTGAGTCGCTATTGTATGCAAACAATGTAAACAGTAAATTTAAAATTCTCTTTAAGATCCAATGTTTGTACTAGAGATGAATTTCGAAGTCTATTACTAAATATAAGTTTCAATTAAGTGAATTTTCTCAAAATAATACTTACCTTCTACTTAAAATAAATGATAATAACGTTTTATTTACGCACGCTAGCCTGCGAGGTTATTTTAAACCCGGGTGTTTCGATTTTCTTTGTTTTTGCTTTTATTGCGGAAAAAGTTTTATTTTGATGGTATCTAATTTATTCCAATAGTATCATATTAAGAGTTCTAATATGTTGAAAGTTTAGTCGTTTTTTTTTCTACGTATTAGGAAGATTTTTCACAAATTATAAAATACTTTCCATCAGTTCATTTTTCATTATGGTTGATCAAAGTAATATTGTATAAAGTAAGCAATTATTGAAATAACTTGTATTGTAAATACAAATTAATATTAATATTAATATAAAATATTAATTAATATTGATGTTAATATAAAATATGTTTTTAATAATGCAATTGATGCTACTGTTACCTCATCGTATTGCATCATGAACTGTTTTTAAAAGGAAACCAACGGATTTATGGATGAACTAGTTTATATTGATTGAAAAATAAAAGGATATATACTTTATTAAGTAGATGTTTGTTCTTTAAATATTATGTTGCTCTTCTGTAGCCTGTTATAAGTTATGCTCATGGCAAGCAGAAAAGGTTCTCTTTGTTAAGTGAACGCAGTTTTTCTCTTTTTTTTTTTTAATGGAGACAAATTAATTGATGCCAATTAAAATAGGGGTGTTAAGAAAACTAGCAAAGAATATGAACTGGGATTCTGGAAACCAAAGGTCAACATCATTATTAGGTTATTCCAGATTTCGTAAAATTAATATCGGTAAGTGGATGTGAGGCTTCGTAGATTTTCTGCTTACCTACATGTGAGCATCTGAGAGATTCTATCATTTTTCATTCTCTGATGGGGCGGTGATATATCATTTTGTCATCCGGTTGTCGCACCTCTGCAGAATCCTATGCGCCCTTGTCGGTGGCAGCCACTGGCGACAACTGCGACTTGAAAATCTACACCTAGCAGCTAGGAGGTTATCTTTCAGGTGAAACCAATGATGTACCTGGATTCATTGATAAAACTGACGAGACAGTGCTTTAATGTCTATTTTGATATAAAAGTACATAGTAATGTCATCAAAGACTAATAAAGCCATTAAAATTTATTTTTATATCAACAGTATATAATATGGTCATTAAAGAGTAATAGTCTCATTAAAGTCTATTTTGATATCAACAGTAGATAATAGGGTCATCAAAGATTAATAGTGCTATTAAAGTTTATTTTGATATCAACACTATAAAATAGGGTCATTAAAGTCTATTTTGATATCAACAGTATATGATACAGTCATTAAAGTCTATTTTGATATCAAGAGTACATAATAGGGACATCAAAGATTAATATGGTCATTAAAGTCTATTTTGATATCAACTGTATAATAAGGTCATTAAAGTGTACTTTGATATCGACATTACATAATAGGGACATCAAAGATTAATAGAGTCATTAAAGTCTATTTTGATATCAACAATATATAATAGGTTCATTAAAGTTTATTTGATATCAACAGTACATAAGAAGGTCATCAACGAAGAATGGTTCCTTATTAAAATTAAATTTAATTCAGAAATTTATTTTTTTCCGACTTGAATCACATATTATTATACTTTTCTTTTGATTTCAGATAATTACATAAATCATATTGCATTCCCAGGACGATCAAATTACAGGCTGAAACCGCAAGTTGACCATTCAAATGTATGTAGAAAATAAAATGCAATAAAATTTTCAGATGCTTTTGAAATATTTCGAGCACTTTTACAAAATAAATTGTTTCAAATATTATTAAACCAAGACTTGCTTTTAATATATTGATAGTCACGATGCATCATTTAGGAGAGAAACCCTTACAAGTTATTGCAGTATCTTCCAGATGTACAGTGAGGGCACTAAAAACTGTTTGATAATTAAAGTCTCCTACTGTTTGGCAGCATCGGTCAAAGTGAAGATTTAAACATATGTGAACTTGTATTCGTTAGAAGAGTCCTGCTTAAAGGTGTTTAGCGTCATTTTGGGTCAGCATTGAGGAAGATATAGGCATGAAGCAAGGGGGGATGCCGATAGTACGCAGGTGTTACAGGGAGTTAAATTGAGAGGAAAGACTGATTTTAGTGAGATTAGATGAAACCACGATAGCTGAACAGGATTGAAGAAAATAGATGTCGACTAACATTGTATGTTAATCTTTGACATTGTAGTTATCAGGGAAGCAGGTAAACGGAAGGAAGTTTCACACGCGGGAAAGTACAAAATATGAACTGGAATCAAAAAACAGAAGATGGCGATTGACGTTGCGTATACATTTTTGAAGATTGTATTTATTATGGAAGTAAGGAAACAGAAGGGATTTCTACAGACGTCAAGTACGAGAAAAGAAAAAGTTAGAGCAAAAGAGGCGGTCCTATTTAGATATTTCAACAGTAAACGGGTGGGCCTAGCTGGCAATTTAGTAACTCGCTTAAATTCAGATATTGTGGGTACCTGGAGAAAAAGCTCTTCATAGCAGTTGCTATGAAAATATTTGTAGAAAGGACAGCGGGAAGTTACATCACGTAATTAAATATAACGAACAGACGTGAAATTGCTTCGTCCACCGCAAGGAAAGTTGGCTCCCTGTGTCGCGCCAGGAAATTTTTCTCCCCGGAATCGATCCTCCAGATCTACAAATCAACAATTCGCTCTTGCATGGAGTATTGCTGCCATATATAGTCTGGAGCCCCTTCTGTTTGCCTCGGGGTTCTTGATAAGATCCAAAGGCGGATATGCAATATAATTGGCCCTGATCTGGCATCTCGTCTAGAGTCACTCTCTCACAGACACACCGTCGCTTCTCTCTGTCTTTTTTTTACAAATACTTTCATGGTAATTGCTCCGAGGAGCTGCATTCGCTTGTTCCCAGATTTCATGAATTCAAGCGCTCTACGAGGCTGGCATCCCGCTCTCATCCTTTCACTGTATAAGCATTTAAATGTAGCCGTCTCTTCTACTCCAATAGCTTCCTATCTCGCACCTCTCGCCTGTGGAACTCCCTTCCCTATCCCAGTTTCCCTGAGAGCTATAATCTCCAAATATTCAAATGTAATGTCAATCGACATCTCCAGTTGCCTTGATCTATCCACTATCCTTCTCCTCATCCTTTCCTCTATCACTCGGCTCTTTTATTAACAATTTCGAAGCATTATCTATTACGCCACCTGCGCATCGAAGCTTAGAAAACCTTGTATTCTCAAGTGGTCACCCATATAGGTACTGATCAAGCTCAACGTTGCTTTACTTTGGTGATAGTACGAGGAACCGACGTGTCAGCGTGATGTGTCCTTAATTCCGTATATCATCTACTCACCGCATTTCATGACATAATTTTATATATTTTTATATTAAAAAAATGTATATATTTTCATGCTATGTGTATTTTAGTAATATTACGATATATGTTGGATGGAATGGCAATGAATGAATTCTTTTGACGTATGAGTAAATTTTAATGAATGAATGAGTCATGAACCAAATTAACAAATTGTAGGATAGTCAGTGACGACCAACTATTCCCATAACCCCCGTTTTGCCTTGTGCCACATGAAATGTAATATTGAAAAATATTTTCTATAAATGGATTCTTTTGACATCAGCTCAAGGAGATCAGAAAGTATTTGTTATGGACAGATTTCAACGAAAGATCGGTTAAATGCGGTGAGCTTAATATGTGTGAACGAATCCAGTCTTCATTTTCTTATTAGTCTGCTTTTGAAAGAACGGGCGATTTTCTATTGGATGCTTCTCCTGGTTTTGTTTACCTAGTTTAATGGGAGTAACTCTTGCTCCCGGATTTCTGTTTTGTTATGATGCATGTCAAGATTCCAAAATTCCCCAGAGTTTGTTTTTGTTTCCACCCACTAATTATCTTAACTGAATCAGTTTTAAGATAATTCTCTACCCCGTAATTCTCTACCCCGTAATTCTCTACTCCGTATTTCTACACTCAGTAATTCTCTAATCCGTTATTCTCTCCTCTGTAATTCTACACTCCATAATTCTCTACTCCGTAATTATCTACTCCGGAATTCTACACACCGTAATTCTCTACTCCGTAATTCTACACTTCTTATTTCTACACTCCGTAATTCTCTACTCCGTTATTCTCTCCTCCGTAATTCTCTACTCCGTAATTCTACACTCCGTAATTCTACACACCGTAATTCTGTACTCCGTAATTCTGTACTCCGTAATTCTGTACTCCGTAATTCTACACTCCGTAATTCTCTACTCCATAATTCTACACTCCGTTATTCTACACTCCGTAATTCTCTACTCTGTTATTCTACACTCCGTCATTCTCTACTCCGTTATTCTCTCCCCCGTAATTCTCTACTCCTTAACTCTACACTCCGTAATTCTACACACCGTAATTCTCTACTCTGTAATTCTCTACTCCGTAATTCTACACTCCGCAATTCTCTACTCCATAATTCTACACTCCGTTATTCTCTCCTCCGTAATTCTCTACTCCGTAATTCTACACTCCGTAATTCTCTACTCCGTAATTCTACACTCCGTAATTTATTTTGTCTCTTCCTTGCCCCTAGTGAGTGATATGCTTGATACTGCCTAGCGGCTGAACCCATTATGCACTCTTATTTTTCTGTATGGTGGACGGGTCCTGCTAATGTAGTTTGATTTTATTTTGAATGTTTTATTGTATTTCATTCCACGTCATAAATTTATATATTCTTATATTAAAGAGCAAATGCAACAAAAAAAAACAAAAAACAAAAAAAAAACAAACAAACAATTGTATATATCTTTATGACATGGGCGTTTTAATATCATCCCTGTGAATATGCAGTATTATGGTATATATTGGATTGAATGACGATGAATAAATTCTTGTGATATATGAGCAAATTCTAATGAATGAATGGGCCATGAGCCAAATAAACTAAGTGCAGGATTGTGAAGATCAACCTTTCTCTTCACCCCCACTTTTTGGCCTTGTACCATATGAAATGCAATATTTCAAAATAAAACATTTCATAAGCACAAAGATAGTAACAAAAATGAGCAAGCAACTAAAAAACCGAGAAAATTAATATTCAACAACATATTTCCAGAGTTATGTAGAATAAATAACAAAAGAGATTACTGTTGTATTGATCAGGAAAGCATTCCCTCGGGAGTATCTTTCAAAAAGTGGCTGTTCTCGAAAATAAACTTCCTTCTTACCAACGAAATTCAAAGTAAATGAACATGATTTGACCCTGTGTACGAGATATGGCCGGTTTTAAGGATTGATATTAAATAGCAGTTCAACAATATTTTGTTTCTTTTAACTACATTTTCTTATTTCTTAATACTATGCTTATTTTAGAAGGCATCTTTTACTAAACCAATGCGCCTTCGGATTTCGGTGACACACTTTATATCCTCTGTCCATAGATATTTCGTCGTTCCACATATGTTCGCTCCATGGCATCCTCAACATCTTTCTGTAGTACCACATTTCTAACGACATTTTCCTGTTCTTAATACTCTGCTTAATTTTTGGAAGGCATTTTTCGTTACCTTAATGCATCTGATTTCGGTATCACACGAACCGTTTTCTGTTATAGCACTTCCCAGGTAATACAAAAATTAATTTGCAACATTAACAACATCTTATTTTATACAGCAATTGCTTATTTATCCGTATCATCTCTTTCATAAAGAACGCATTTATTCTAGTGTTGAATAATTGTTATGGTAATTTACCCACGCACGCATGGACTCTCCCAGCTATAAATAGGAGCAGGTACTGCTTTTGGGGGAGGAAACTTTCCAGCTCTGACAATCAAACCGAATATTCTTGCTGTAACACTCTCGTTTGTATACGCTTGTATTACTGTTTCTGTTAACATATTTTTATAACTCAATTCCTCCCTTGGGTCTTTATTTCTGGCCCTAACAATGCTTCAACAGTAATAAAGGCATACCTTGCGTATTATACAATGAAATATTCAGATCAAATGTTAGATTATGACAGATATTTTGCCCTGGTTTTGCTCTTCATAGAAATATATTCTTCTAGATTTTTATAATCACAATATTTCGGCTTTTCTACCTTCCGACCTTCATCCGTTGTCTTTTGACGTAATCAGTATCCTACTTAGAATTTTGAAACAAATAATTCATTCAATCCCCAGATTTTTGTAACTCTGCTTCCCATTTTATACAAAAAAAATATGTATTATGGGATTCACATCCGGAGTCTGAGTAGAATTTAATACCAATCAGGTGACTTTGATCTAAGAAGAGTTGACCTGTGGTGACCCCAATATATTGAGCTCACCCTCAGAGATGCCATACTATGTTTTAAATTTCGTCTCGCTTCAGAACGTCAAAGGAATAAATGTTAAGCATAGATGTTTACCTAGAAGGTAACCTTATAATCAACAAGTGCCGTATCGGGACTCAAATGATGTCAACCGTTGCGTCGTTATATGCAAAAGAAGTGTGGGAACGTAAAATATATACACGCAAAACAGCCGGATGACCGGAAATTATATAAACGCACACAAATGATCAAACATCAGCCTTTTTTTAACCCTTCACAGTGTAGTGTAATGGTTAGCGGTTCGGAATGAGAACTTGGCGAGCCAACTTCGAATTCCAGTCGATTTTCGTTACATTTACTTATGCATAGATACTCTTCGGAAACATATGAACTCATTGCTTCTCCTCCCATGTGTAATATAACATGGCAGAGATCTCTACTCATTATTTTAAACCAGTCTAAGTGGACAACCCTGAATTCAAAACTATAACGACCGAATCACGGGTTCACCTTTGGTCAGATATAACACCTGGAAGCCAACCCGGCCAGGATTACGATGAAGTCATGTTGAATGTTCTTAATGGAAGAATCTAACAGAATGTTTCTTTGCCATTTAGTTAAATTGGTGTCATGTAAAATATTCTTCATAATGGACAATGTATTCCCAGTCAAATTGAAACTCCGGCAACACATATACTAACACCTTGTTTCTCTTCATATATATGCACCAGAAACCCCTATGATTTAGCTGACCTCCTCACTAGCATAGTCCCCCACAACCACTGTCACGCTAGCGTCGATATTACACAGACCCCTCGTCTTTTAGAGCAGTGAGGAAGATGTTGCCGCATGGTTGGAATCTACGGGACCAGGCGTCTTCCCTCACCTAAAATGAGAACAGATACTGCACTCGGTATTGACCACTCACCACGGTGATGGATATGGCACAAGGCCGGTTTAAAGTGAGTAGCCCCCAGCACGTGCACATGGGCCAAGGCAAATAATTGTCTAGTTATTTCTTGAGAACTTTTCAGCAGGAACTCTCGGGGGTAGCTGCCACAGTTCCGGCTTCATTAGCAGTTGATATTGTATCAGCATTAGTACTGCCACTGTTGCAATAAAGATGATAGTGGTACATAAAAACGTAACGTAAAACTGATATTGAAGGCTTTTCTTATATTATGTCCCTATCGAGTACAATATCACGCCTTGTCATCGAAATCGTCGTCCCAGCAGGCTCCCCACGTATCCCGGGAAAACAATCAACCAACCCTAACCAGCTGCGTCAACCAATACCATTATCTCGGGCAGGTAGTTGACCATCCGACCTGATCATTTTTCGGCACGACACGTGCTCAAAATAGCGTGGTCACTAACAAAACAAATAAAAAAAATACCCAGTCCTACAGCCGACAACTCATACCTCCAACTGAGATAACACGAACAGCCGTCTTTTGGCCATCTGGCGAGGAAAGATGAAGAGTTAAGTTTTATTATTGGGTTCGTTACATTTGTACCTACCAACCCAGCGACCACCTTGCCATTTCGGACACAGGACGACTGCACAGCCAAAGCTGAGTCACGACAAGTGAAAATAATAGTAATGAAATATTGATTAATTGAGTGTTTAACAATTTAATGCTTTCGTCTTTCTTTGTTGGTTGAAAACGCAATGCTTTCGACCGGTCGATTCTCCGATCTTTTTCTGGTGGATATTTACTGGGTTTTACAAATGATTGTGAAAGATGAAAAAAAAAATAAAAAAAAAATAAAAGAAATAAATAAAGATGTATTAATGAAAAAAAAAAAAAAAGTGGATTTATTTTGATTGAAGGAGAAAGGGAAGGAAGCAGATTTATGACAAATAAAAACGAAGGAAAATATTCAATATAAACCCGGGAAAATGAAAATCGAATGATAAAGAGAATAAAAAGAACGATATTAAATAAAAAAAATAACAAAAAGTAACAAGTACCTAGGAGAAAAAAAAAAGAAAGAATAAAGAAAGAAGGAAAAAACAAAAAGAAAGAAAGAAAAAAAAAAGAAAGAAAGAAACAAACAAACAAATTGACGGAAGGAATGGAAAATGCAAGTGAAGAAAGAAAGAAAGAAAGAAAGAAAGAAAGAAAGAAAGAAAGAAAGAAAGAAAAGAAAAAAGAATTGAAAAAGGAAATGGGAAGAAGAAATAATAATGTAAAAAGGAAAAAGAAAAGAACTAAACAAATAAACATAATTAAAGAAAGAAAGAAAGAAAGGAAGAAAGAAAGAAAGAAAGAAAGAAAGAAAAGAAAAAAGAATTGAAAAAGGAAATGGGAAGAAGAAATAATAATGTAAAAAGGAAAAAGAAAAGAACTAAACAAATAAACATAATTAAAGAAAGAAAGAAAGAAAGGAAGAAAGAAAGAAAGAAAGAAAGAAAGAATGAACGAAAATGAGTAAAAAGGTAAAAAGAAAAGAAACAAGTAAAAAAGGAATAATTGAAAAGAAAGAAAAGAAAAAACAATAGAAAAAAGTCTAAGAAAAGAACGGAGAAAGTAAAAGGAAAAAGAGCATTCAAGGAAACCAGAAAGAAAGAAAGAAAGAAAGAGAGAAAGAAAGAACATGAAAATAAACAAAGAAAAGAAAGACAACAAAGAGAAAGGAACAAAAGAGAAAGAAAAGGGAAAGGAAAGAAAAATACAAGAAATAGAAGGAAGAAAATGAGGAAAAAATAAAGAAAAGAAACAAGTAAAAGAAAGAAAGCAAGAAAGAAGTAAAGGAAAAAAAGAGAAAAGAAAGATGAAAATTAAAAAGATAAATGAAAGAAACAAACAAGCATAAGATAGAAAAAAAGAAAGAAAAGACAAAAACAAAATAAATAATGAAAATAATTAGAAAAAAGAAAAGAAAAGAAAGAAACCCAAAAAATAAAAGATGGCATCATGAAAGATGTAAAAATATAAATAAACAAAACAGAAAACAAGAAAGAAAAAGTAAAAAAAAAAAAGTAAAAAAAAAAAAAACACTCCAGGAAAAAAAAGAAGCCAGAATCCGAATATAGAAGATAGTGAAAAAGGAAATCAAAAAGAAAGAAAGAAAGAATGAACGAAAATGAGTAAAAAGGTAAAAGGAAAAGAAACAAGTAAAAAAGGAATAATTGAAAAGAAAGAAAAGAAAAAACAATAGAAAAAAGTCTAAGAAAAGAACGGAGAAAGTAAAAGGAAAAAGAGCATTCAAGGAAACCAGAAATAAAGAAAGAAAGAAGGAAAGAAAGAAAGAAAGAAAAAGAAAGATGAAAAAATAGAAATGAAGCCAAGATAGAAGGAAAGACATGGATACGGAAGAGAAAAAAAATAAAAGGAAGAAATAAAAAAATGAAAAACATATGGAAATGAAAACAAATAAGAATGAAAAACAGGGAAACCGAAAAGAAAAATAGAAAAAAAAAGAAGAAATTAAGAAAAAAGAATGAAAGGAAGAAAACAAAATTAAAAAAAAAGACTGAAAAAGAAAAGACAAGTAAAAGAAAGAAAATAAAAGCAAAAGAAAGAAAAAAAAATCGGAAGAAACGAAAACCTCCTACAATCGACACATAAAGGGACATAAATACTGGCCTGTGGTTGTGCGTTTGTGTATCATCAATGTCAGATGGATTGATCGTCATCACATTGACTGTCGTAACGTAGAGATGTGTTATACTGATAAAATTATGGCCGGCGCTTTCATTCTGTATTTGAAATCAATTAGAAAAATTAGCCGGCAAACCTTCCACTGTACTTAACTCTGTCAGTTGGCCGCGATAAACATCAATTAATATATTTAAAAGTTGAAAGGCTCAATTTGAGCGAGAGCCAATGATTTGAATGGATTCTCACTGTATCAATCTACGCATGCGTGAGTCGGCCATCGAGACGTGTGAATGAATCAATGTTTTTGCTTGCATCAATCTGAAATATTTTCTACGGAAATTTTTGTTGGATGGGGACGGAAGGGAATGTGATATTGTTTGGAACAAAGACAATGAATCTGGACTAAAATTACAATTTAATTTGTGATTTCCAGATAGTCACTGGAATTAATTATCTATTTTATAATCAGACTTATAATGGAAATCCAGTGTGCAAACAAGATTTTTAAGCAATCTGTCGGAAAATGAATGATCTCTTTACGAGGCTTTTCTAAAGGCGCGTTTTTGACTATATCTTTTTTTTTATTGCAACAAGGAATTACTGTATGGAAAATGGATATCCAGAAACTTCTTTTTCTGGGTAGTCTGTACCATCAGGCTGTGAGTGATCATGACTCGCACAACGTCATTTCTTTTACATCTATAATCAATGTTAGTCTCCTTTATAATGCATCCAGTTCTGTCCTCCAGCTACATAAATACAATCTTGTGCAAATTAATTGAAGCAAGAAGAATAATTCCGTTATTATTTACTTTTTTTTCGTATTTTCCCAAAGAGACATGACCCAGTGCACGTGTTATTACTTCGTAATGTCCATTCCACGAAGTCGTTCCTTGCAGATTCACCACAAATTCTCGATTGGATTTAATTTCCGTGCCAGTCTATAGTATTTGATTTGCTCACTGGTAAGGCTTGTAGCTTTACAATTTTCGTACTCTACCTTGGAGTAAGGTCCATCGCAGACAAATGTCGTAGGACAACAAATCGACAGTTGGGACAATAGTGCCTGGGCGTGATAAAAATCTCATGCAATCACGGATGACGCAGCATTTTTTAAAGGTGAAATAAATTTCATCATACACTCTGAAAATAGATTCGTATTATTGCACACCACTGCAAATGACCTATTTTGAGAAAAAAATAGAAATCGATTATACCCTGTCACTTCAGTGGGTCTAACACTGACCCTATGATGAAAGAAAGGAAACTAAAGGGTGAGGTTATTGCTGTATAACTCTTCCCATCTTACCGTTTCAAGCCTTTTTCAAGATGTATTAACGATTACTGGTAAAAAAGTCTAGTATGCTTTGATTAGAATGACGAAGCCCGGGGTGTTGTTGCATATCTCGAAGGCATTTGACAGGGTTTTGTCATGTTGAACTGGATATGGTATTTCTGGATGAATTTTTGATTTCAATCTTGCTTATCAAATCGCAATATTGATGCTGTCTTGAAAGGCCACACTGCTATATATATTTTGGCATTAATGCTAGAGTTTTATCTTTAGACCTACTTTGTACCAAATTTCCAACAACGATCTCCCTGATGTAATCAGATCTCAACTCGCTATCTAGGCTGATGACACAACTATTTACACCTGGGTTATTGGTAAGTCTGATCATTTCTATATTTCAATCTGGCAGCTGAGCTCAAAAATGACTTACAACCCGTTGTTAATTGGAGCAAGAAATGGCTTGTTAATTTTAACGCCTCCAAAACGAAATAGCTTACTTTCAATCGTCTGCGAGAACAATTTTGCCTTCCATCAACATGGCTGATGCTAACCTCCAGTCTTCTCGGGTTAATGTTTTCCGCTGTCGTGAAGTGGAGAGATTATATCGAATCAATTGCTATATCTGTTGATAGAAAAGTGGTTCACTGTCTCGTGCGAGATAATTTTTCTCGCTAGAATCTATCTTACATATTTATAAGTCTACCATTCCTCCATGCATTGAACATTGCTGTCACATCTGGCCTAGTGCTTCAGTTATGTATTTAGACTTTCCAATCGCCGAAAACGTGGTTTCCATGTGTTTTTTATATGAATATTTTCAGGATAATTGTTCTGATGTTCTTACCTCTTTGGTACGTAGGCTTTGAGAAGTTAAGCGCAGTAATAGATTGGCGACAAGGTCTGAGAGTTGAATTGCTACATGGAACCTATGAGTTCTATGATAATAGTGTTTTTGTTTTTTGTTTTCTCTTGCACTTCTCACTCGGGGAATTCTCTTCTGGCTTTTTGCTTTACAGTCAAATTTGATCTTCAAAATTTTAAATACAATATCAATTCTTATCTTTTGTCTTTGTGTTGTTTCTTGTTCTCTCTTCCCTGGGTAATGATATATTTTCTCTTATTATTCCATGCTGTGTAGCAATGAACGTCGAAATGGCTTTATCGAATTGTTTTATTTTTTGGGGGGGTGAAATGATAAAGAAAGCGCTTTCCTCAGTTTGTGTCGTAGAGTAGTATATATTGCTGCTGGGCTCAAATAAGCCGACGAACACTTATACATACATACATACGTACATATATATATATATATATATATATATATATATATATATTGTTTGAGAAACGGTGAATGGCTAGATTGAGGGAGAATCACAGAGGTTAGGACTGCGCACACAAGAATTGACAGAGAGAAATCTTCTGCGAACCATTTGCCAGCCTCTCTGTTCAAATCAAACATCGACCCGGTTAAATAACTACAAAACTCACGTGGCTACACATTCTTCCGGTATGCCACCTCGCAAGCATGCATTTTCTCCCGCACAAGATACCTGTGCTCCCTGATTATTTTAGCCACCGGATGCATTTCCTGTTTATGCTATCACCAGTTTCGAATTCCGCTCACACACTGATGCAGCGGAAGTAAGGCCAAAGGTTTTACCTCAAGCGATATCCCACACTAGAAATGTCAACTATCTTTTTGTGGCTCTAAGTTTCCTTTTCTGTTGCCATTTATCTAAAATAACAACTTCCTCATGACTCACAAATTCTGTCTATGGTATTCTCAGCATCATTCCGTAGAACCACATTTCTGATGCCTCAAGTCACCTCTTCCTTCCTGATATAGATTTTCAGCATACAAGGGCATATTGATTTTACATAACAATTCGGCCCTCTTTTCTTTTGTTTTTCTAACATTATTTGCTTTTTTTTTAATACTTTTACATGGTGCCTCAGGATGTCGGTATCCCGTTTTCCGTCTTCTGTTAAAATTCTTCCCATATACTACTTATTAATATAAATATTATTTTTGTAGATACTCGTGACTGAATTGTTATCCCATTTTTTCTTATTCTTAAACAGTGGAATTTACGCTTTTGCTAAAAAGGCGATTTCCTTGATGGAGGCATAATTTATCTTTGGTGGCACTTCTCAATCTGTACCAATTTTTATTAATTTTCCTCTTTAATAAAAAAAAAACAAAACAAAACAGAGATAACAATCAAGCACTTGTCCCGCTAAAAGCATAAAGTTTATAGGAATAAGAAATGGCAAACATGCATAAACTTGCTTTCAATAAGACGTATTTGGAATTGACAACACAAATAATAGACACTATTTATTTATTGGAACGGTTGGCAAAACATCGGCTAATTGCCAATTGATTCAAACTTTATAAAATGGTGAATAATAAGCATTTCCATATCCCGGGCGTACCAGCAAATCGTCCAAATTATGTAACACCATAATTTTCAACCCAACAAAATGTTTAATATCTACCATTCCTCCATGCATTGAAAATTGCTGTCACATCTGGTTTACTGCTTCAGTTATGTATTATTATTGATAGAATCCAAAGAAGAAGTTGCAATTTTTTTTGGTTCTGACCTGGCATTTCGGCTTCACTTTCCCATCGCCGTAACGTAGCTTCCTTGTGTCTTTTCTATAAATATTTTCAGGATAATTATTCTGATGTTCTTACCTCTTTGGTACGTAGACTTTGAGAGGTTAAGCGCAGTACTAGATTGGCGACAAGGTCTGAGAGTTGATGAAACCTTAAGTTCTATGATAATAGATTTTTTTTCTCTTGCACTTCTCACTCGGAGAACTCTTTTCTGGCTTCTTGCTTTACAGTCAAATTTGATCTTCGAAATTTTAAATACAATATCAATTGCTATCCTTTGTCTTTGTGTTGTTTCTTGTTCTCTCTTCCCTGGGTAATGATATCTTTTCTCTTATTATTCCACGCTGTGTAGCCATGAACGTCGAAATGGCTTTATCGAATTGTTTGTGGTGAAATGATAAAAAAGCGCTTTCCTCATTTTGTGTCTTAGTGTAGCATTGTTGCTGGACTCAAATAAGCCGACGAACACTTATACATACATATATATATATATATATATATATATATATATATATATATATATATATATATATATCACTAAACTTTTTACCAGGTTTTCATAAAAGACCTTTAGCTATTTTGACACCATTGGCCGTAAGAATCACGAAAAGAACCCTTTGAGTTATTCAGCTAAAATGAGAACAGGTTAAAATCGTTTTGCGTCAGCCCCACCTTCTTTTCAACTGGACAATGTTGAGAGGAAAATGTTCATTCATGTGTTCAGTAATGGTACCGACATTCATACTGCGGCTCCCATCTTGAAAGTCCATTTAGGAACCATCAAACGAACGGAGAATAAGTTTTAAAAAGCGGTAACAGTAGGAAGGAAAACTGGATCAGGAGGTTACAACAGAAAGAGGGATCAACATTTCAAGTAAAGTGATCAATTAGAAAAGATCCAACTAAATCCAAGAGACGTTTGGCACGTGAGAGAGAAGTTTCGTCTATGACAGTCCCAAAAAATGTGAAATAAGAATTGAAAATTAAATCATACGTGAGACTTCTGAGACAACTTGTTACTCAAGGACAGAAAGTTACAAGGTTAGAGAGGGCGAAGATCATCTTGAATAGGTTGTAAAATGATCATGGAATAATAATAAGTATATATATAGTCGGAAATGTGTTTTCATCCACCATCATTTCACATTATAATTATGTTTTCAGCCTTTATTACTTCACATTGAATATATATATATATATATATATATATATATATATATATATATATATATATATATATATATATATAATTAACCTCTATATTTGTTGTTTGTATGAATGATTCATGAATTTATAAGTTATAATTGCACCTTTTAATTGAAATTAAAATAACTGATCCAACGTGCAACTTTCGGATAATAAGTGTGACATTAATGTAATTATTGAACAATATAGTTCATGCCATATTCACGGAAAATCTACCAGTAAAAAAGAATTTTCTTATTGCTATATTTGTACAAAAACGCACAACCTTAAAATCTAAATTCAAACTCAGCGTTGCGTCCGCGCGTTCCAAAACAATAATACATTTCTCATAGCATTTATTCGGATTACATCTGTATTTTCGTTGTCCTCTTATTACCAAGAAGTAAAAACAAGAACAAAATCTACTTCCATACCTGATGATATCTGTAGGAACAGACGAAAGCTTGTAAAAAATTAAAAAGACCTTATATATATATATATATATTAAAAAGACCTTATATATATATATACATATATATATATCGTGATAAAATCGATGATAAACGAAAATGACATGTTCATCATTAATTAAACATAGTTAAGCATCAGAAGCTCATGAAGGATTGAAATATGTTTCAAAATATATATATATATATATATATATGTATATATATATATATATATATATATATATATATATATATATATATATATATATATATATACTGAACAATAAAAATATTGAGAAATTAAAAATTAAAATTTTCAGACACACTGGGTTGAATATTAATATTTTTTTTGTTTTATTATTTCAATTAAATTCCTTGACTAGCTTCGGCATGTAAGGCTATCATCATATATAATATTATATCATTCGTTGCAGGAGATACCTTTGTGAATTCTTACAGCTTAGAGGGCCTGGTAATGACTTGCTCTAAACACATTAGAACGTTGTAAATTGAATAATTAGAAAGGAAAAGAAAAAAAAAAGAAACATTAGAAAGTCAAAATTTATAGTTATTTCACTGTAATTATAGAAAAATTATCTTCGCAACGACCATACCAAAAATGTTACAGGAACTTCTTCCAAACAAAGGTGAAATGATTGTGGATAAAAACATAACTTTCTGAGATTCAGAGACTGTGGATGAAAACAATATTAAAAGTTGAAATTACGGTAGACAAAAGTACATTATAAAGTGAAGAGATAGAGGCGAAAAAAGACATTACAATTGACATAACAGTGGATGTAAACAACATTTCAGAGAGAAGTAATTGATGCTGAAAACATAATTTCAAGGTGAAATGACAGTGGATAAAAACACATTTCAATGTGAAGTAATAAAGGTTGAAACCATAATTCCAATGTGAAATGATGGTGAATGAAAACACATTTCCGAGTGAAGTAATTGATGCTGAAAACATAATTTCAAGGTGAAATGACAGTGGATAAAATCACATTTCAATGTGAAGTAATAAAGGCTGAAACCATAATTCCAATGTGAAATGATGGTGAATGAAAACAAATTTCCGAGTGTAGTATTTGATGCTGAAAACATAATTTTAAGGTGAAATGACAGTGGATAAAAACACATTTCAATGTGAAGTAATAAAAGCTGAAACAATAATTCCAATGTGAAATGATGGTGTATAAAAACACATTTCCGAGTGAAGTAATTGATGCTGAAAACATAATTTCAAGGTGAAATGACAGTGGATAAAAATACATTTCAATGTGAAGTAATAAAGGCTGAAACCATAATTCCAATGTGAAATGATTGTTAATGAAAACACATTTTCGAGTGAAGTAATTGATGCTGAAAACATAATTTCATGGTGAAATGACAGTGGATAAATCACATTTCAATGTGAAGTAATAAAGGCTGAAAGCATAATTCCAATGTGAAATGATGGTGTATAAAAACACATTTCCGAGTGAAGTAATTGATGCTGAAAACATAATTTCAAGGTGAAATGATGGTGAATGAAAACACATTTGAAAGTGAAGTAATTGATGCTGAAAACATAATTTCAAGGTGAAATTACAGTGGATAAAAACACATTTCAATGTGAAGTAATAAAGGCTGAAACCATAATTCCAATGTGAAATGATGGTTTATAAAAACACATTTCCGAGTGAAGTAATTGATATTGAAAACATAATTTCAAGGTGAAATGACAGTGGATAAAAATATATTTAAATGTGAAGTAATAAAGGCTGAAACCATAATTCCAATTGTAATGATGGTTAATGAAAACAAATTTCCGAGTGAAGTAATTGATGTTGAAAACATAATTTCAAGGTGAAATGACAGTGGATAAAAACACATTTCAATGTAAAGTAATAAAGGCTGAAACCATAATTCCAATGTGAAATGATGGTGAATGAAAACACCTTTCCGAGTGAAGTAATTGATGTTGAAAACATAATTTCAAAGTGAAATGACAGTGGATAAAAATACATTTCAATGTGAAGTAATAAAGGCTTAAACCATAATTCCAATGTGAAATGATGGTGTATAAAAACACATTTCCGAGTGATGTAATTGATGCTGAAAACATAATTTCAAGGTGAAATGACAGTGGATAAAAACACATTTCAATGTGAAGTAATGAACGCTGAAACAATAATTCCCATGTAAAATGATGGTGTATGAGAACACATTTCCGACTGAAGTAATTGATGCTGAAAACATAATTTCAAGGTGAAATGTTAGTGGATAAAAATACATTTCAATGTGAAGTAATAAAGGCTGAAACCATAATTCCAATGTGAAATGATGGTGTATGAGAACACATTTCCGAGTGAAGTAATTGATGTTGAAAACATAATGTCAAGGTGAAATGACAGTGGATAAAAACACGTTTCAATGTGAAGTAATAAAGGCTGAAATCATAATTCCAATGTGAAATGATGGTGTATGAGAACACATTTCCGAGTGAAGTAATTGATGCTGAAAACATAATTTCAAGGTGAAATGACAGTGGATAAAAAAACTTTTCAATGTGACTTAATAAAGGCTGAAACCATAATTCCAATGTGAAATGATGGTGTATGAGAACACATTTCCGAGTGAAGTAATTGATGCTGAAAACATAATTTCAAGATGAAATGACAGTGGATAAAAATACATTTCAATGGGAAGTAATAAAGGCTGAAACCATAATTCCAATGTGAAATGATGGTGTATAAAAACACATTTCCGAGTGAAGTAATTGAAGTGGAAAGCATAATTTCAAGGTGAAATGACAGTAGTTATAAACACATTTCAATGTGAAGTAATGAGCGCTGAAACCATAATTCCCATGTAAAATGATGGTGTATGAGAACACATTTCCGACTGAAGTAATTGATGCTGAAAACATAATTTCAAGGTGAAATGACAGTGGATAAAAATACATTTCAATGTGAAGTAATAAAGGCTGAAACCATAATTCCAATGTGAAATGATGGTGAATGAAAACACATTTCCGAGTGAAGTAATTGATGCTGAAAACATAATTTCATGGTGAAATGACAGTGGATAAAACACATTTCAATGTGAAGTAATAAAGGCTGAAAGCATAATTCCAATGTGAAATGATGGTGTATAAAAACACATTTCCGAGTGAAGTAATTGATGCTGAAAACATAATTTCAAGGTGAAATGAAAGTGGATAAGAAAACATTTCAATGTGAAGTAATAAAGGCTGAAACCATAATTCCAATGTGAAATGATGGTGTATGAGAACACATTTCCGAGTGAAGTAATTGAGGCTGAAAACATACTTTCAAGGTCAAATGACAGTGGATAAAAACACATTTCAATGTAAAGTAATAAAGGCTGAAACCATAATTCCAATGAGAAATGATGGTTAATGAAAACAAATTTCCGAGTGAAGTAATTGATGTTGAAAAGATAATTTCAAGGTGAAATGACAGTGGATAAAAACACATTTCAATGTGAAGTAATAAATGCTGAAACCATAATTCCAATGTGAAATGATCGTGTATAAAAACACATTTCCGAGTGAAGTAATTGATGCTGAAAACATAATTTCAAGGTGAAATGACAGTGGATAAAAACACATTTCAATGTGAAGTAATAAAGGCTGAAACCATAATTCCAATGTGAAATGATGGTGAATGAAAACACATTTCCGAGTGAAGTAATTGATGCTGAAAACATAATTTCATGGTGAAATGACAGTGGATAAAAAAACATTTCAATGTGAAGTAATAAAGGCTGAAAGCATAATTCCAATGTGAAATGATGGTGTATAAAAACACATTTCCGAGTGAAGTAATTGATGCTGAAAACATAATTTCAGTGTGAAATGAGAGTGGATAAGAACACATTTCAATGTGAAGTAATAAAGGCTGAAACCATAATTCCAATGTGAAATGATGGTGTATGAGAACACATTTCCGAATGAAGTAATTGAGGCTGAAAACATACTTTCAAGGTCAAATGACAGTGGATAAAAACACATTTCATTGCAAAGTAATAAAGGCTGAAACCATAATTCCAATGTGAAATGATGGTGAATGAAAACACATTTCCGAGTGTAGTATTTGATGCTGAAAACATAATTTCAAGGTGAAATGACAGTGGATAAAAACACATTTCAATGTGAAGTAATAAAGGGTGAAACAATAATTCCAATGTGAAATGATGGTGTAGAAAAACACTTTTCCGAGTGAAGTAATTGATGCTGAAAACATAATTGCAAGGTGAAATGACAGTGGATAAAAATACATTTCAATGTGAAGTAATAAAGGCTGAAACCATAATTCCAATGTGTAATGATTGTTAATGAAAACAAATTTCCGAGTGAAGTAACTGATGTTGAAAACATAATTTCAAGGTGAAATGACAGTGGATAAAAATACATTTCAATGTGAAGTAATAAAGGCTGAAACCATAATTCCAATGTGAAATGATGGCGTATAAAAACACATTACCGAGTGAAGTAACTGATGTTGAAAACATAATTTCAAGGTGAAATGACAGTGGATAAAAAGACATTTCAATGTGAAGTAATAAAGGCTGAAACCATAATTCCAATGTGAAATGATGGTGTATAAAAACACATTTCCGAGTGATGTAATTGATGTTGAAAACATAATTTCAAGGGGAAATGACAGTAGTTATAAACACATTTCAATGTGAAGTAATGAACGCTGAAACCATAATTCCCATGTAAAATGATGGTGTATGAGAACACATTTCCGACTGAAGTAATTGATGCTGAAAACATAATTTCAAGGTGAAATGTTAGTGGATAAAAATACATTTCAATGTGAAGTAATAAAGGCTGAAACCATAATTCCAATGTGAAATGATGGTGTATGAGAACACATTTCCGAGTGAAGTAATTGATGTTGAAAACATAATGTCAAGGTGAAATGACAGTGGATAAAAACACGTTTCAATGTGAAGTAATAAAGGCTGAAATCATAATTCCAATGTGAAATGATGGTGTATGAGAACATATTTCCGAGTGATGTAATTGATGCTGAAAACATAATTTCAAGGTGAAATGACAGTAGAGATAAACACATTTCAATGTGAAGTAATGAACGCTGAAACCATAATTTCCATGTAAAATGATGGTGTATGAGAACACATTTCCGACTGAAGTAATTGATGCTGAAAACATAATTTCAAGGTGAAATGACAGTGGATAAAAATACATTTCAATGTGAAGTAATAAAGGCTGAAACGATAATTCCAATGTGAAATGATGGTGAATGAAAACACATTTCCGAGTGAAGTAATTGATGCTGAAAACATAATGTCAAGGTGAAATGACAGTGGATAAAAACACATTTCAATGTGAAGTAATAAAGGCTGAAATCATAATTCCAATGTGAAATGATGGTGTATGAGAACACATTTCCGAGTGAAGTAATTGATGCTGAAAACATAATTTCAAGGTGAAATGACAGTGGATAAAAAAACTTTTCAATGTGACTTAATAAAGGCTGAAACCATAATTCCAATGTGAAATGATGGTGTATGAGAACACATTTCCGAGTGAAGTAATTGATGCTGAAAACATAATTTCAAGATGAAATGACAGTGGATAAAAATACATTTCAATGGGAAGTAATAAAGGCTGAAACCATAATTCCAATGTGAAATGATGGTGTATAAAAACACATTTCCGAGTGAAGTAATTGAAGTGGAAAGCATAATTTCAAGATGAAATGACAGTAGTTATAAACACATTTCAATGTGAAGTAATGAGCGCTGAAACCATAATTCCCATGTAAAATGATGGTGTATGAGAACACATTTCCGACTGAAGTAATTGATGCTGAAAACATAATTTCAAGGTGAAATGACAGTGGATAAAAATACATTTCAATGTGAAGTAATAAAGGCTGAAACCATAATTCCAATGTGAAATGATGGTGAATGAAAACACATTTCCGAGTGAAGTAATTGATGCTGAAAACATAATTTCATGGTGAAATGACAGTGGATAAAACACATTTCAATGTGAAGTAATAAAGGCTGAAAGCATAATTCCAATGTGAAATGATGGTGTATAAAAACACATTTCCGAGTGAAGTAATTGATGCTGAAAACATAATTTCAAGGTGAAATGAAAGTGGATAAGAAAACATTTCAATGTGAAGTAATAAAGGCTGAAACCATAATTCCAATGTGAAATGATGGTGTATGAGAACACATTTCCGAGTGAAGTAATTGAGGCTGAAAACATACTTTCAAGGTCAAATGACAGTGGATAAAAACACATTTCAATGTAAAGTAATAAAGGCTGAAACCATAATTCCAATGAGAAATGATGGTTAATGAAAACAAATTTCCGAGTGAAGTAATTGATGTTGAAAAGATAATTTCAAGGTGAAATGACAGTGGATAAAAACACATTTCAATGTGAAATAATAAAGGCTGAAACTATAATTCCAATGTGAAATGATGGTGTATAAAAACACATTTCCAAGTGAAGTAATTGATGCTGAAAACATAATTTCAAGGTGAAATGACAGAGGATAAAATCAGATTTCAATGTGAAGTAATAAAGGCTGAAACCATAATTACAATGTGAAATGATGGTGTATGAGAACACATTTCCGAGTGAAGTAATTGATGCTGAAATCATAATTTCAAGGTGAAATGACAGTGGATAAAAACACATTTCAATGTGAAGTAATAAATGCTGAAACCATAATTCCAATGTGAAATGATCGTGTATAAAAACACATTTCCGAGTGAAGTAATTGATGCTGAAAACATAATTTCAAGGTGAAATGACAGTGGATAAAAACACATTTCAATGTGAAGTAATAAAGGCTGAAACCATAATTCCAATGTGAAATGATGGTGAATGAAAACACATTTCCGAGTGAAGTAATTGATGCTGAAAACATAATTTCATGGTGAAATGACAGTGGATAAAAAAACATTTCAATGTGAAGTAATAAAGGCTGAAAGCATAATTCCAATGTGAAATGATGGTGTATAAAAACACATTTCCGAGTGAAGTAATTGATGCTGAAAACATAATTTCAGTGTGAAATGAGAGTGGATAAGAACACATTTCAATGTGAAGTAATAAAGGCTGAAACCATAATCCCAATGTGAAATGATGGTGTATGAGAACACATTTCCGAGTGAAGTAATTGAGGCTGAAAACATACTTTCAAGGTCAAATGACAGTGGATAAAAACACATTTCATTGCAAAGTAATAAAGGCTGAAACCATAATTCCAATGTGAAATGATGGTGAATGAAAACACATTTCCGAGTGTAGTATTTGATGCTGAAAACATAATTTCAAGGTGAAATGACAGTGGATAAAAACACATTTCAATGTGAAGTAATAAAGGTTGAAACAATAATTCCAATGTGAAATGATGGTGTAGAAAAACACTTTTCCGAGTGAAGTAATTGATGCTGAAAACATAATTGCAAGGTGAAATGACAGTGGATAAAAATACATTTCAATGTGAAGTAATAAAGGCTGAAACCATAATTCCAATGTGTAATGATTGTTAATGAAAACAAATTTCCGAGTGAAGTAACTGATGTTGAAAACATAATTTCAAGGTGAAATGACAGTGGATAAAAATACATTTCAATGTGAAGTAATAAAGGCTGAAACCATAATTCCAATGTGAAATGATGGCGTGAAAAAACACATTACCGAGTGAAGTAACTGATGTTGAAAACATAATTTCAAGGTGAAATGACAGTGGATAAAAAGACATTTCAATGTGAAGTAATAAAGGCTGAAACCATAATTCCAATGTGAAATGATGGTGTATAAAAACACATTTCCGAGTGATGTAATTGATGTTGAAAACATAATTTCAAGGGGAAATGACAGTAGTTATAAACACATTTCAATGTGAAGTAATGAACGCTGAAACCATAATTCCCATGTAAAATGATGGTGTATGAGAACACATTTCCGACTGAAGTAATTGATGCTGAAAACATAATTTCAAGGTGAAATGTTAGTGGATAAAAATACATTTCAATGTGAAGTAATAAAGGCTGAAACCATAATTCCAATGTGAAATGATGGTGTATGAGAACACATTTCCGAGTGAAGTAAATTGATGTTGAAAACATAATGTCAAGGTGAAATGACAGTGGATAAAAACACGTTTCAATGTGAAGTAATAAAGGCTGAAATCATAATTCCTATGTGAAATGATGGTGTATGAGAACATATTTCCGAGTGAAGTAATTGATGCTGAAAACATAATTTCAAGGTGAAATGACAGTAGATATAAACACATTTCAATGTGAAGTAATGAACGCTGAAACCATAATTTCCATGTAAAATGATGGTGTATGAGAACACATTTCCGACTGAAGTAATTGATGCTGAAAACATAATTTCAAGGTGAAATGACAGTGGATAAAAATACATTTCAATGTGAAGTAATAAAGGCTGAAACGATAATTCCAATGTGAAATGATGGTGAATGAAAACACATTTCCGAGTGAAGTAATTGATGCTGAAAACATAATGTCAAGGTGAAATGACAGTGGATAAAAACACATTTCAATGTGAAGTAATAAAGGCTGAAATCATAATTCCAATGTGAAATGATGGTGTATGAGAACACATTTCCGAGTGAAGTAATTGATGCTGAAAACATAATTTCAAGGTGAAATGACAGTGGATAAAAAAACTTTTCAATGTGACTTAATAAAGGCTGAAACCATAATTCCAATGTGAAATGATGGTGTATGAGAACACATTTCCGAGTGAAGTAATTGATGCTGAAAACATAATTTCAAGATGAAATGACAGTGGAGAAAAATACATTTCAATGTGAAGTAATAAAGGCTGAAACCATAATTCCAATGTGAAATGATGGTGTATAAAATCACATTTCCGAGTGAAGTAATTGAAGTGGAAAGCATAATTTCAAGGTGAAATGACAGTAGTTATAAACACATTTCAATGTGAAGTAATGAGCGCTGAAACCATAATTCCCATGTAAAATGATGGTGTATGAGAACACATTTCCGACTGAAGTAATTGATGCTGAAAACATAATTTCAAGGTGAAATGACAGTGGATAAAAATACATTTCAATGTGAAGTAATAAAGGCTGAAACCATAATTCCAATGTGAAATGATGGTGAATGAAAACACATTTCCGAGTGAAGTAATTGATGCTGAAAACATAATTTCATGGTGAAATGACAGTGGATAAAAAAACATTTCAGTGTGAAGTAATAAAGGCTGAAAGCATAATTCCAATGTGAAATGATGGTGTATAAAAACACATTTCCGAGTGAAGTAATTGATGCTGAAAACATAATTTCAGTGTGAAATGAGAGTGGATAAGAACACATTTCAATGTGAAGTAATAAAGGCTGAAACCATAATTCCAATGTGAAATGATGGTGTATGAGAACACATTTCCGAGTGAAGTAATTGAGGCTGAAAACATACTTTCAAGGTCAAATGACAGTGGATAAAAACACATTTCAATGTAAAGTAATAAAGGCTGAAACCATAATTCCAATGAGAAATGATGGTTAATGAAAACAAATTTCCGAGTGAAGTAATTGCTGTTGAAAAGATAATTTCAAGGTGAAATGACAGTGGATAAAAACACATTTCAATGTCAAGTAATAAAGGCTGAAACTATAATTCCAATGTGAAATGATGGTGTATAAAAACATATTTCCAAGTGAAGTAATTGATGCTGAAAACATAATTTCAAGGTGAAATGACAGTGGATAAAATCAGATTTCAATGTGAAGTAATAAAGGCTGAAACCATAATTCCAACGTGAAATGATGGTGTATGAGAACACATTTCCGAGTGAAGTAATTGATGCTGAAATCATAATTTCAAGGTGAAATGACAGTGGATAAAAACACATTTCAATGTGAAGTAATAAATGCTGAAACCATAATTCCAATGTGAAATGATCGTGTATAAAAACAGATTTCCGAGTGAAGTAATTGATGCTAAAAACATAATTTCAAGGTGAAATGACAGTGGATAAAAAGACATTTCAATGTGAAGTAATAAAGGCTGAAACCATAATTCCAATGTGAAATGATGGTGTATGAGAACACATTTCCGAGTGAAGTAATTGATGTTGAAAACATAATTCAAGGTGAAATGACAGAGGATAAAAATACATTTCAATGGGAAGTAATAAATGCTGAAACCATAATTCCAATGTGAAATGATGGTGAATGATAACAACATTTCCGAGTGAAGTAATTGATGCTGAAAACATAATTTCAAGGTGAAATGACAGTGGATAAAAACACATTTCAATGTGAAGTAATAAAGGCTGAAACCATTATTCCAATGTGAAATGATGGTGTATAAAAACACATTTCCGAGTGAAGTAATTGATGCTGAAAACATAATTTCAAGGTGAAATGAGAGTGGATAAAAATACATTTCAATGTGAATTAATAAAGGCTGAAACCATAATTCCAATGTAAAATGATGGTGTATGAGAACACATTTCCGACTGAAGTAATTGAATCTGAAAACATAATTTCAAGGTGAAATGATAGTGGATAAAAATACATTTCAATGTGAAGTAATAAAGGCTGAAACCATAATTCCAATGTGAAATGATGGTGAATAAAAACACATTTCCGGGTGAAGTAATTGATGCTGAAAACATAATTTCATGGTGAAATGACAGTGGATAAAAACACATTTCAATGTGAAGTAATAAAGGCTGAAACCATAATTCCAATGTGAAATGATGGTGTATAAAAACACATTTCCCAGTGAAGTAATTGATATTGAAAACATAATTTCAAGCTGAAATGACAGTGGATAAAAACACATTTCAATGTGAAGTAATAAAGGCTGAAACCATAATTCCAATGTGAAATGATGGTGTATAAAAACACATTTCCGAGAGAAGTAATTGATGCTGAAAACATAATTTCAAGGTGAAATGACAGTGGATAAAAGTACATTTCAATGTGAAGTAATAAAGGGTGAAACCATGATTCCAATGTGATATGATGGTGTATAAAAACACATTTCCGAGTGAAGTAATTGATGTTGAAAACATAATTTCAAGGTGAAATGACAGTGGTTAAAAACACATTTCAATGTGAAGTAATAAAGGCTTAAACCATAATTCCAATGTAAATTGATGGTGTATGAGAACACATTTCCGACTGAAGTAATTGAATCTGAAAACATAATTTCAAGGTGAAATGATAGTGGATAAAAATACATTTCAATGTGAAGTAATAAAGGCTGAAACCATAATTCTAATGTGAAATGATGTTGTATGAGAAAACATTTCCGAGTGAAGTAATTGATGTTGGAAACATAATTTCAAGGTGAAATGACAGTGGATAAAAATACATTTCAATGTGAAGTAATAAAGACTGCAACCATAATTCCAATGTGAAATGATGGTGTATAAAAACACATTTCCGAGTGAAGTAATTGATGCTGAAAACATAATTTCAAGGTGAAATTACAGTGGATAAAAACACATTTCAATGTGAAGTAATAAAGGCTGAAACCATAATTCCAATGTAAAATGATGGTGTATGAGAACACATTTCCGACTGAAGTAATTGAATCTGAAAACATAATTTCAAGGTGAAATGATAGTGGATAAAAATACATCTCAATGTGAAGTAATAAAGGCTGAAACCATAATTCCAATGTGAAATGATGGTGTATGAGAACACATTTCCGAGTGAAGTAATTGATGTTGAAAACATAATTTCAATGTGAAATGACAGTGGATAAAAATACATTTCAATGTCAAGTAATAAAGGCTGAAACCATAATTCCAATGTGAAATGATGGTGAATGAAAACACATTTCCGAGTGAAGTAATTGATGCTGAAAACATAATTTCAAGTTGAAATGACAGTGGATAAAAATACATTTCAATGTGAAGTAAGAAATGCTGAAACCATAATTCCAATGTGATTGATGGTGTATAAAAACTAATTTCCGAGTGAAGTAATTGATGCTGAAAACATAATTTCAAGGTGAAATGACAGTGGATAAAAACATATTTCAATGTGTAGTAATAAAGGCTGAAACCATAATTCCAATGTGAAATGATGGTGTATGAGAACACATTTCCGAGTGAACTAATTGATGCTGAAAACATAATTTCAAGGTGAAATGACAGTGGATAAAAGTACATTTCAATGTGAAGTAATAAAGGCTGAAACCATAATTCCAATATGAAATGATGGTGTATGAGAACACATTTCCGACTGAAGTAATTGAATCTGAAAACATAATTTCAAGGTGAAATGATAGTGGATAAAAATACATTTCAATGTGAAGTAATAAAGGCTGAAACCATTATTCCAATGTGAAATGATGGTGTATAAAAACACATTTCCGAGTGAAGTAATTGATGCTGAAAACATAATTTCAAGGTGAAATGAGAGTGGATAAAAACACATTTCAATGTGAATTAATAAAGGCTGAAACCATAATTCCAATGTAAAATGATGGTGTATGAGAACACATTTCCGACTGAAGTAATTGAATCTGAAAACATAATTTCAAGGTGAAATGATAGTGGATAAAAATACATTTCAATGTGAAGTAATAAAGGCTGAAACCATAATTCCAATGTGAAATGATAGTGAATAAAAACACATTTCCGGGTGAAGTAATTGATGCTGAAAACATAATTTCATGGTGAAATGACAGTGGATAAAAACACATTTCAATGTGAAGTAATAAAGGCTGAAACCATAATTCCAATGTGAAATGATGGTGTATAAAAACACATTTCCCAGTGAAGTAATTGATATTGAAAACATAATTTCAAGGTGAAATGAGAGTGGATAAAAACACATTTCAATGTGAAGTAATAAAGGCTGAAACCATAATTCCAATGTGAAATGATGGTGTATAAAAACACATTTCCGAGAGAACTAATTGATGCTGAAAACATGATTTCAAGGTGAAATGACAGTTGATAAAAACACATTTCAATGTTAAGTAATAAAGGCTGAAACCATAATTCCAATGTGAAATGATGGTGTATGAGGACACATTTCCGAGTGAACTAATTGATGCTGAAAACATAATTTCAAGGTGAAATGAAAGTGGATAAAAGTACATTTCAATGTGAAGTAATAAAGGGTGAAACCATGATTCCAATGTGATATGATGGTGTATGAGAACACATTTCCGAGTGAAGTAATTGAATCTGAAAACATAATTTCAAGGTGAAATGATAGTGGATAAAAATACATTTCAATGTGAAGTAATAAAGGCTGAAACCTTAATTCTAATGTGAAATGATGTTGTATGAGAAAACATTTCCGAGTGAAGTAATTGATGTTGAAAACATAATTTCAAGGTGAAATGACAGTGGATAAAAATAGATTTCAATGTGAAGTAATAAAGACTGAAACCATAATTCCAATGTGAAATGATGGTGTATAAAAACACATTTCCGAGTGAAGTAATTGATGCTGAAAACATAATTTCAAGGTGAAATGAGAGTGGATAAAAACACATTTCAATGTGAATTAATAAAGGCTGAAACCATAATTCCAATGTAAAATGATGTTGTATGAGAACACATTTCCGACTGAAGTAATTGAATCTGAAAACATAATTTCAAGGTGAAATGATAGTGTATAAAAATACATCTCAATGTGAAGTAATAAAGGCTGAAACCATAATTCCAATGTGAAATGATGGTGTATGAGAACACATTTCCGAGTGAAGTAATTGATGTTGAAAACATAATTTCAATGTGAAATGACAGTGGATAAAAATACATTTCAATGTCAAGTAATAAAGGCTGAAACCATAATTCCAATGTGAAATGATGGTGAATGAAAACACATTTCCGAGTGAAGTAATTGATGCTGAAAACATAATTTCAAGTTGAAATGACAGTGGATAAAAATACATTTCAATGTGAAGTAATAAATGCTGAAACCATAATTCCAATGTGATTGATGGTGTATAAAAACTAATTTCCGAGTGAAGTAATTGATGCTGAAAACATGATTTCAAGGTGAAATGACAGTGGATAAAAACATATTTTAATGTGAAGTAATAAAGGCTGAAACAATAATTCCAATGTGAAATGATGGTGTATGAGAACACATTTCCGAGTGAACTAATTGATGCTGAAAACATAATTTCAAGGTGAAATGACAGTGGATAAAAGTACATTTCAATGTGAAGTAATAAAGGCTGAAACCATAATTCCAATATGAAATGATGGTGTATGAGAACACATTTCCGAGTGAAGTAATTGATGCTGAAAACAATTTCAAGGTGAAATGACAGTGGATAAAAACACGTTTCAATGTGAAGTAATAAAGGCTGAAATCATAATTCCTATGTGAAATGATGGTGTATGAGAACATATTTCCGAGTGAAGTAATTGATGCTGAAAACATAATTTCAAGGTGAAATGACAGTAGATATAAACACATTTCAATGTGAAGTAATGAACGCTGAAACCATAATTTCCATGTAAAATGATGGTGTATGAGAACACATTTCCGACTGAAGTAATTGATGCTGAAAACATAATTTCAAGGTGAAATGACAGTGGATAAAAATACATTTCAATGTGAAGTAATAAAGGCTGAAACGATAATTCCAATGTGAAATGATGGTGAATGAAAACACATTTCCGAGTGAATTAATTGATGCTGAAAACATAATGTCAAGGTGAAATGACAGTGGATAAAAACACATTTCAATGTGAAGTAATAAAGGCTGAAATCATAATTCCAATGTGAAATGATGGTGTATGAGAACACATTTCCGAGTGAAGTAATTGATGCTGAAAACATAATTTCAAGGTGAAATGACAGTGGATAAAAAAACTTTTCAATGTGACTTAATAAAGGCTGAAACCATAATTCCAATGTGAAATGATGGTGTATGAGAACACATTTCCGAGTGAAGTAATTGATGCTGAAAACATAATTTCAAGATGAAATGACAGTGGATAAAAATACATTTCAATGGGAAGTAATAAAGGCTGAAACCATAATTCCAATGTGAAATGATGGTGTATAAAATCACATTTCCGAGTGAAGTAATTGAAGTGGAAAGCATAATTTCAAGGTGAAATGACAGTAGTTATAAACACATTTCAATGTGAAGTAATGAGCGCTGAAACCATAATTCCCATGTAAAATGATGGTGTATGAGAACACATTTCCGACTGAAGTAATTGATGCTGAAAACATAATTTCAAGGTGAAATGACAGTGGATAAAAATACATTTCAATGTGAAGTAATAAAGGGTGAAACCATAATTCCAATGTGAAATGATGGTGAATGAAAACACATTTCCCAGTGAAGTAATTGATGCTGAAAACATAATTTCATGGTGAAATGACAGTGGATAAAACACATTTCAATGTGAAGTAATAAAGGCTGAAAGCATAATTCCAATGTGAAATGATGGTGTATAAAAACACATTTCCGAGTGAAGTAATTGATGCTGAAAACATAATTTCAAGGTGAAATGAAAGTGGATAAGAAAACATTTCAATGTGAAGTAATAAAGGCTGAAACCATAATTCCAATGTGAAATGATGGTGTATGAGAACACATTTCCGAGTGAAGTAATTGAGGCTGAAAACATACTTTCAAGGTCAAATGACAGTGGATAAAAACACATTTCAATGTAAAGTAATAAAGGCTGAAACCATAATTCCAATGAGAAATGATGGTTAATGAAAACAAATTTCCGAGTGAAGTAATTGATGTTGAAAAGATAATTTCAAGGTGAAATGACAGTGGATAAAAACACATTTCAATGTGAAATAATAAAGGCTGAAACTATAATTCCAATGTGAAATGATGGTGTATAAAAACACATTTCCAAGTGAAGTAATTGATGCTGAAAACATAATTTCAAGGTGAAATGACAGAGGATAAAATCAGATTTCAATGTGAAGAAATAAAGGCTGAAACCATAATTCCAATGTGAAATGATGGTGTATGAGAACACATTTCCGAGTGAAGTAATTGATGCTGAAATCATAATTTCAAGGTGAAATGACAGTGGATAAAAACACATTTCAATGTGAAGTAATAAATGCTGAAACCATAATTCCAATGTGAAATGATCGTGTATAAAACCACATTTCCGAGTGAAGTAATTGATGCTGAAAACATAATTTCATGGTGAAATGACAGTGGATAAAAACACATTTCAATGTGAAGTAATAAAGGCTGAAACCATAATTCCAATGTGAAATGATGGTGAATGAAAACACATTTCCGAGTGAAGTAATTGATGCTGAAAACATAATTTCATGGTGAAAAGACAGTGGATAAAAAAACATTTCAATGTGAAGTAATAAAGGCTGAAAGCATAATTCCAATGTGAAATGATGGTGTATAAAAACACATTTCCGAGTGAAGTAATTGATGCTGAAAACATAATTTCAGTGTGAAATGAGAGTGGATAAGAACACATTTCAATGTGAAGTAATAAAGGCTGAAACCATAATTCCAATGTGAAATGATGGTGTATGAGAACACATTTCCGAGTGAAGTAATTGAGGCTGAAAACATACTTTCAAGGTCAAATGACAGTGGATAAAAACACATTTCAATGTAAAGTAATAAAGGCTGAAACCATAATTCCAATGAGAAATGATGGTTAATGAAAACAAATTTCCGAGTGAAGTAATTGATGTTGAAAAGATAATTTCAAGGTGAAATGACAGTGGATAAAAACACATTTCAATGTCAAGTAATAAAGGCTGAAACTATAATTCCAATGTGAAATGATGGTGTATAAAAACATATTTCCAAGTGAAGTAATTGATGCTGAAAACATAATTTCAAGGTGAAATGACAGTGGATAAAATCAGATTTCAATGTGAAGTAATAAAGGCTGAAACCATAATTCCAACGTGAAATGATGGTGTATGAGAACACATTTCCGAGTGAAGTAATTGATGCTGAAATCATAATTTCAAGGTGAAATGACAGTGGATAAAAACACATTTCAATGTGAAGTAATAAATGCTGAAACCATAATTCCAATGTGAAATGATCGTGTATAAAAACACATTTCCGAGTGAAGTAATTGATGCTAAAAACATAATTTCAAGGTGAAATGACAGTGGATAAAAAGACATTTCAATGTGAAGTAATAAAGGCTGAAACCATAATTCCAATGTGAAATGATGGTGTATGAGAACACATTTCCGAGTGAAGTAATTGATGTTGAAAACATAATTCAAGGTGAAATGACAGAGGATAAAAATACATTTCAATGGGAAGTAATAAATGCTGAAACCATAATTCCAATGTGAAATGATGGTGAATGATAACAACATTTCCGACTGAAGTAATTGATGCTGAAAACATAATTTCAAGGTGAAATGACAGTGGATAAAAACACATTTCAATGTGAAGTAATAAAGGCTGAAACCATTATTCCAATGTGAAATGATGGTGTATAAAAACACATTTCCGAGTGAAGTAATTGATGCTGAAAACATAATTTCAAGGTGAAATGAGAGTGGATAAAAATACATTTCAATGTGAATTAATAAAGGCTGAAACCATAATTCCAATGTAAAATGATGGTGTATGAGAACACATTTCCGACTGAAGTAATTGAATCTGAAAACATAATTTCAAGGTGAAATGATAGTGGATAAAAATACATTTCAATGTGAAGTAATAAAGGCTGAAACCATAATTCCAATGTGAAATGATCGTGTATGAGAACACATTTCCGAGTGAAGTAATTGATGTTGAAAACATAATTTCAAGGTGAAATGACAGTGGATAAAAATACATTTCAATGTGAAGTAATAAAGGCTGAAACCATAATTCCAATGTGAAATGATGGTGAATAAAAACACATTTCCGGGTGAAGTAATTGATGCTGAAAACATAATTTCATGGTGAAATGACAGTGGATAAAAACACATTTCAATGTGAAGTAATAAAGGCTGAAACCATAATTCCAATGTGAAATGATGGTGTATAAAAACACATTTCCCAGTGAAGTAATTGATATTGAAAACATAATTTCAAGCTGAAATGACAGTGGATAAAAACACATTTCAATGTGAAGTAATAAAGGCTGAAACCATAATTCCAATGTGAAATGATGGTGTATAAAAACACATTTCCGAGAGAAGTAATTGATGCTGAAAACATAATTTCAAGGTGAAATGACAGTGGATAAAAGTACATTTCAATGTGAAGTAATAAAGGGTGAAACCATGATTCCAATGTGATATGATGGTGTATAAAAACACATTTCCGAGTGAAGTAATTGATGTTGAAAACATAATTTCAAGGTGAAATGACAGTGGTTAAAAACACATTTCAATGTGAAGTAATAAAGGCTTAAACCATAATTCCAATGTAAAATGATGGTGTATGAGAACACATTTCCGACTGAAGTAATTGAATCTGAAAACATAATTTCAAGGTGAAATGATAGTGGATAAAAATACATTTCAATGTGAAGTAATAAAGGCTGAAACCATAATTCTAATGTGAAATGATGTTGTATGAGAACACATTTCCGACTGAAGTAATTGAATCTGAAAACATAATTTCAAGGTGAAATGATAGTGGATAAAAATACATCTCAATGTGAAGTAATAAAGGCTGAAACCATAATTCCAATGTGAAATGATGGTGTATGAGAACACATTTCCGAGTGAAGTAATTGATGTTGAAAACATAATTTCAATGTAAAATGACAGTGGATAAAAATACATTTCAATGTCAAGTAATAAAGGCTGAAACCATAATTCCAATGTGAAATGATGGTGAATGAAAACACATTTCCGAGTGAAATAATTGATGCTGAAAACATAATTTCAAGTTGAAATGACAGTGGATAAAAATACATTTCAATGTGAAGTAAGAAATGCTGAAACCATAATTCCAATGTGATTGATGGTGTATAAAAACTAATTTCCGAGTGAAGTAATTGATGCTGAAAACATAATTTCAAGGTGAAATGACAGTGGATAAAAACATATTTCAATGTGAAGTAATAAAGGCTGAAACCATAATTCCAATGTGAAATGATGGTGTATGAGAACACATTTCCGAGTGAACTAATTGATGCTGAAAACATAATTTCAAGGTGAAATGACAGTGGATAAAAGTACATTTCAATGTGAAGTAATAAAGGCTGAAACCATAATTCCAATATGAAATGATGGTGTATGAGAACACATTTCCGACTGAAGTAATTGAATCTGAAAACATAATTTCAAGGTGAAATGATAGTGGATAAAAATACATTTCAATGTGAAGTAATAAAGGCTGAAACCATTATTCCAATGTGAAATGATGGTGTATAAAAACACATTTCCGAGTGAAGTAATTGATGCTGAAAACATAATTTCAAGGTGAAATGAGAGTGGATAAAAACACATTTCAATGTGAATTAATAAAGGCTGAAACCATAATTCCAATGTAAAATGATGGTGTATGAGAACACATTTCCGACTGAAGTAATTGAATCTGAAAACATAATTTCAAGGTGAAATGATAGTGGATAAAAATACATTTCAATGTGAAGTAATAAAGGCTGAAACCATAATTCCAATGTGAAATGATAGTGAATAAAAACACATTTCCGGGTGAAGTAATTGATGCTGAAAACATAATTTCATGGTGAAATGACAGTGGATAAAAACACATTTCAATGTGAAGTAATAAAGGCTGAAACCATAATTCCAATGTGAAATGATGGTGTATAAAAACACATTTCCCAGTGAAGTAATTGATATTGAAAACATAATTTCAAGGTGAAATGAGAGTGGATAAAAACACATTTCAATGTGAAGTAATAAAGGCTGAAACCATAATTCCAATGTGAAATGATGGTGTATAAAAACACATTTCCGAGAGAAGTAATTGATGCTGAAAACATAATTTCAAGGTGAAATGACAGTTGATAAAAACACATTTCAATGTGAAGTAATAAAGGCTGAAACCATAATTCCAATGTGAAATGATGGTGTATGAGGACACATTTCCGAGTGAACTAATTGATGCTGAAAACATAATTTCAAGGTGAAATGACAGTGGATAAAAGTACATTTCAATGTGAAGTAATAAAGGGTGAAACCATGATTCCAATGTGATATGATGGTGTATGAGAACACATTTCCGACTGAAGTAATTGAATCTGAAAACATAATTTCAAGGTGAAATGATAGTGGATAAAAATACATTTCAATGTGAAGTAATAAAGGCTGAAACCATAATTCTAATGTGAAATGATGTTCTATGAGAAAACATTTCCGAGTGAAGTAATTGATGTTGAAAACATAATTTCAAGGTGAAATGACAGTGGATAAAAATACATTTCAATGTGAAGTAATAAAGACTGAAACCATAATTCCAATGTGAAATGATGGTGTATAAAAACACATTTCCGAGTGAAGTAATTGATGCTGAAAACATAATTTCAAGGTGAAATGAGAGTGGATAAAAACACATTTCAATGTGAATTAATAAAGGCTGAAACCATAATTCCAATGTAAAATGATGGTGTATGAGAACACATTTCCGACTGAAGTAATTGGATCTGAAAACATAATTTCAAGGTGAAATGATAGTGTATAAAAATACATCTCAATGTGAAGTAATAAAGGCTGAAACCATAATTCCAATGTGAAATGATGGTGTATGAGAACACATTTCCGAGTGAAGTAATTGATGTTGAAAACATAATTTCAATGTGAAATGACAGTGGATAAAAATACATTTCAATGTGAAGTAATAAAGGCTGAAACCATAATTCCAATGTGAAATGATGGTGAATGAAAACACATTTCCGAGTGAAGTAATTGATGCTGAAAACATAATTTCAAGTTGAAATGACAGTGGATAAAAATACATTTCAATGTGAAGTAATAAATGCTGAAACCATAATTCCAATGTGATTGATGGTGTATAAAAACTAATTTCCGAGTGAAGTAATTGATGCTGAAAACATAATTTCAAGGTGAAATGACAGTGGATAAAAACATATTTCAATGTGAAGTAATAAAGCCTGAAACCATAATTCCAATGTGAAATGATGGTGTATGAGAACACATTTCCGAGTGAAGTAATTGATGTTGAAAACATAATTTCAAGGTGAAATGACAGTGGATAAAAATACATTTCAATGTGAAGTAATAAAGGCTGAAACCATAATTCCAATGTAAAATGATGGTGTATGAGAACACTTTTCGGACTGAAGTAATTGAATCTGAAAACATAATTTCAAGGTGAAATGATAGTGGATAAAAATACATTTCAATGTGGAGTAATAAAGGCTGAAACCATAATTCCAATGTGAAATGATGTTGTATGAGAACACATTTCCGAGTGAAGTAATTGATGTTGAAAACATAATTTCAAGGTGAAATGACAGTGGATAAAAATACATTTCAATGTGAAGTAATAAAGGCTGAAACCATAATTCCAATGTGAAATGATGGTGAATGAAAACACATTTCCGAGTGAAGTAATTGATGCTGAAAACATAATTTCATGGTGAAATGACAGTGGATAAAAACACATTTCAATGTGAAGTAATAAAGGCTGAAACCATAATTCCAATGTGAAATGATGGTCTATAAAAACACATTTCCGAGTGAAGTAATTGATATTGAAAACATAATTTCAAGGTGAAATGACAGTGGATAAAATCACATTTCAATGTGAAGTAATAAAGGCTGAAACCATGATTCCAATGTGATATGATGGTGTATGAGAACACATTTCCGAGTGAAGTAATTGATGTTGAAAACATAATTTTAAGGTGAAATGACAGTGGATAAAAACACATTTCAATGTGAAGTAATAAAGGCTGAAACCATAATCCCAATGTGAAATGATGGAATCTGTCATGTTGGTTGTGGGCATTTCAGGATAGGCACGTGATTATCTCTAAACGCGTACCCCGGCCCGCAACATGGTGAAATGATAGAAGTTGAAAACAACATTGCAAGGTAAAATAAAGGTGGATTTAAAACAACATTTTTGGGTGAAATGATAAATTATGAAAACTCTATTACAAGGTGAAAGGACATTGGGTGAAAACAATATTTTTGGCGATAAAACAACATTACAATTTTCATTGTAAGAACCCAAAATTTGACTGGAAGTGATAGAGACTGAAAACATGTTACAGGATAAAAAACATAGAGACTGAAAACACGTCATATTTTCCAGCCACTATCAACGAGATAAAACAATTATATTGCAAGGAGAAAAGCGATAATAATAACAAAAATTGCAATATAAGATCTGGTAAAATAACAAACATGTAATGATAACAGGGAAAATTGCAATATAAGCAATGGTAAAAAATTATTGCTTAAATTCACACACAGATTACCTCAAGGACACATGGCTCACTGGATGAAGGGCGTCAGTTAGCTCCAGTGACAGGGCCCAAAAGTGTTAGTTCAATACCTGGAGAACTTTTAGAGGGGAATTAACAGGAGATAACTGACATCCATTAGACTTGGCACGTGGAACTAGAACAGTCTTCCCCAGTGAGCGAAATGTTTTGTCCGTGTATTGCTTAATATATTGCAATATAATTGTCATCTTTGATAATGACTTAAGCCGAAAGCTTAGATAGGATTTAAAAAATATGTATTAATATTGTGAGTTTCTTTCTAAGTATAATTATATTGTTAAGCTTATCAGACGATAAGAAAAGAATTTACATAAAATAAATAGACAACACTTCTCTCTCTCTCTATCTCTCTCTCTCTCTCTCTCTCTCTCTATATATATATATATATATATATATATATATATATATATATGTTTGTGGAAGAAGTAATGGTACAGCCTTAGTATCTGAGTAAATGAATAAGTATTAATCTTTTTTTCAAATAATTCTTACCAGTATTTTCGATTATGTTAATTTTAATAATTTGTTTTAATATTTATTTTTTAAATGGTATTTTATTATTTGAAATAGTTGAATAGTGTTGTAGAGTGGTTTCACAGTGGAGGCTTGTATTTGTACTAAGTCGGTCCTAAAATAGGTTCGACGTACAAAACGTTAGGAACTTGATATAATAGGTAATGACGCAGTAATCTAGTTGTGGTGGCTGATACTTCAATATCCGACAAACAGCCGTCCGACATCGACTGACTGACACACTCACTGAGCGCCTCGGCGACTGCTACTACACCTACTTATTATAGGTGGGAGAGTCTATTAACTATAGAATAGGTGTGTCCCACTATAACAAATAGAAACATTGAAATAAAGTAAATTCATATTTGTGTGCTTATTTTTTTAAAAATCTATGATTTTATTTCATAACCTTTAAATGTATACCATTTTAAAAAAATTCTAAGTATGCCGTAATATTTTCAATCGCTTCGAGGTCTGCCGTTGCTTAAAAACGTTGAGTAATACTGCCCTGCGCATAGGCATCAGAAAGAGAACAATCTGCCACCGTAAAGGATCAAATTCAAAATTTCTTTAGATTTCCCTGATTAATATACACTTGATGAAGGCCGGAGGGCCCAACGGATGCAACGTGATAGCAACAACAAAGTTGAGGACAAGTGTCCGAATATAAACACTGTAAATAACGATAATTCCTCATCCCAGAAATTCAGACAGAAAGTGTGAATAAATGTCTCTTCTATATAATTTCTTTTTATTACTCAACGCTTCATTGATCACCGTAGAAATGACAAAAATGCAAATAAAGCAATACCTAAAGTCACCTTCGTTAAGCAGAACCAATAAGTCATTTCCGCCATTACAGATGAAATCACGCGTGAAGTCACGTAATCGCGTGATTTTTCGGTTTAGATAACGTTCCGATAATGTCAATAAAACAATAGAACATACCTCAAAGTAAGAGATACTGTTTTTTGTTTTTTTTTCAAAATGTAGTAAGTATTTATTTCTCTGTACATAAGAAAAATCCTTTTTTATGTGGGCTCTCACAGAATCTATATATGAAATTTTGACTTCCGTCAGTCCGTCCGTCACACCTACTAAGATTGTCATACATTGACCGATCGAAACAAAATTTGGGAGTGAAGTCTAAACCGGTAAAATGGCACAGAGTACAATTTGTTTTACTAGGGTACGCCTGACCTGGGTATGACGATAAACTACATCCAACAGCAAGGCCTATGATCAGGAGGCTTTGAGGAGCGTAGAATCACCTCTTAATTGCCGGTGTTCCCATGTCCGTCTTGACCCGGGGTGGTAGCACCTGTTAGGGTTGCAGCTATGGGCAAATAGTTAACCACAAAACTGGGGTCAAAACAGTATGAAAGTGTAAAAATAGGTTATAATACCAGCATTTTTTGTAAAAATATTACCAGCAATAAATTTTTGAAGGAAAAAATTATTACCACCAATACATATTTGAAAAAAAAATATTGCTAATAATAAAATATCTTGTCGGCATTAAATAATCCATTGAGGTTGATATGCCGTAACCCAAACCAAACCAAAGTAGGGTACGTAGCTTAGAACATTAAATTTTCATTATTTTTTTTTTAAATTTAGTTTTTTTTATTTAACGTGAAAATAATCCCACTATTTTAAAAACAATTTAATGATTAGAATAACAAATACTTATTTAATAAAAAAGCAATATTGTTTTTCGCATATATTTTCGCTAAGTTTTTTATATGCTATAATTTTAGTTTTGTATAACAGGTGTTTGTACAACTCGCTTCGTTATACGTTTATAAGAACATGATAAATCATACTGTATGATAAAGAATACTGGGCAATTTCATCACAGATGAAAAGGAGAGCAGAGCCAACAGAGAAATAGTTCTACAGAAGAATGCTTAGAATAACAGGGTCGGAGAATGTGAGAAATGAGGAATAAAAAAAAACACAAAGGACACTCATACTGAAATCAGGAAGTATAATGAAAAAAGAAGGCTCGGAAATATGTCACTCACAGGAATTACTGAATGCAAGAGAGAAACAGAGAGTAATGTAAGTAACGATTTGGGAGCGATACTAAAAGACAAATATTGCTAAAAGCAACAATAGAAAGTTGTGGAGAACCGTGATCACCCAAGACATGAAGCAACAAGAAAACAGAAAGTTAGATTGTACTTATTAATAATTAGTTCTTAGAACTTATGGTACTATAGTTCTCTAAGAATTTTCGATAGCTATCGGGTACTTCTATGTATTTAGAGCTTCTTGTATCTAGTGCTTCTTTTATTTTTTTAAATTTTTTTCATCGATTTTGACTTCGATATCATAAGACGTGTTGTCTTTCATTCGCATTTAACTATTTTTCTTTTTTCTTTTAACGGTTATAAACATGAAATATATTGTAAGGCAGATTTTCCCCATTCCTTTCGTAATTTAATCTATTTACAAGTATTTCGTAGTTTATTGTATTTTTAACCGATTTCTTCATTTGTAAATAGATTGCTTATTTTAATGAACATTGTTGTGTATTTTATCCTTTGCATTATTTGTGTTTAATTAAGAAGACACGGCTTGTTTATGGAGACTAAATAATTATTTGAAAACTTGAGAATACGCCCTTTAAAATGTTAAATGACCTGTAATAAATATTAAGAATCAGTTTAAACAATATTTATAAAAATATGATAGTAGGGATGAGTTTTTTTTTTTCTTTTTCTCTCTCCCCCAACTACTTATACTTGACTGCAATAAACATTCAAATGATATAATGATTAGAAGTAGTTTTAAGTTATAGAATTTTATAGTAGAAATTAACACATTAAAACAGTAAATTTTTAGATGAAGGCACCTTAAAACTTACTTGGGAAATAACATAGAGTATTAGGTTTACAAACGTTAAATTACCTCGTCAGTTATACACTGAACTTGCTATCCACCGGAAGTGGGGAAAAAAGGAAAGAAAGAAGCCAGTACCTCCCTCCACAACCCGTGGACCATTTAAAAGCCAGTTCGCGCAGTGGATTGGTTGTTAAAAGCGTCCAATGATTTGCGCGGAAAAAGTGGTCTATTTTCGTCTAATTCATTAAAAAGACTAAAATCACTGCAAGCGTTTGATTGCGAGGGGAAATCAGGGATTGATCTCCCCTGATTGGGTCGATTTGGCAATGGGGTGTATGATGTTCAAAGACCCGAAACTCCCTAATGAACCAAGTCAATTTACAACAGAGATGACTCCCTCCGGCGCCTATTTAAGAGCGTATACTTAAAAAAAAAAAAAAAAATGAAATAAAAAAAAAATTCTGCAATTTTATTAGTCCTAATCTGACATTTCTATTTTAATCACATTCTCGTACCTATGCCTTTTCTATAAATCTTTTCTGCGTAACAGTTCAGATGAGATTATGCTTAGAATAACAGGGTAAGTGCATGTGATAAACGAGGAAGTTTTAAGAAAAACGGAAAGGCCACATACTTAGAATCGGAAAGGGACAGTTGAATTTTTTAGGTAACATAATGAGGAAAGAAGGCTTGAAAAATGTGTCACTCACAGGAATTATTGAAAGTAAGACGGGCAGAGGAAGACAGGGAGCAATCTAACGAATTTGTGTTACTGGATTTCTCAGATATTAAAACATCCAGGAATGGGATATCTCGAACCGAGCATGAGTTCAAGACATCCGTATACTGTAAACCGATATTCACCGGATAGTACCTCAATTTCAACTCCCACTATCCATACAGCGTAAAGAAAGGAATCGTCCGTTGCTAATGGAGATGTTGACTTTTTATATACAAACAACCCACTTCGGAATGGGATCACACATATATGGACAGGATGAGGGGTTAGCAATGGGGTCGCCATTATCACAAGCAATGGCGAATATATACACGGTATACTTTGAGGAAATGGCATTAGAATCTATATCTCTAAAGCCAACTCTATGGTTAAGGTACGTAGATGACACTTTCATACACTGGCCACACCAGCAAGATGTTCAGATTCTACTGGACAATGTGAACTCAATAAAAACTTCGATGCAGTTCACAAAAAGAGAGTGACAACTCACTCCCATTCCTGGATGTTCTAATATCGCGAACAGAACATGGGTTCAAGACATTCGTATACCGTAAACCGACATTCACCGGACAATACCTCAATTTCAACTCCCATCCATACAGCGTAAAGATAGGGATCATCCGCTGCTTACAACACCGAACAAAAGTCATAAGTGGCAACTCAGAGACATTAGATAAAGAATTGGTCAGTATAAGCAGTACCCCACAGTGTAACAACTACGCTGGGTACTTGGCAGCAGCCAAAAAAAAACAAAAAACTGGGATATGCGGGTACAAGAGGTGGACAGCAATACTCAGAAAACAGTCTGCCTACCTTATGTGAAGGGGTTATCAAAGAAAATACAAAGGATCTGCGGTCCATATAACATCAGAAAAACCTTTAAAAGTTGAACGACACTTCGCAGATAACTCTCCCGATTAAGACCCCCCATAGAGGAGAACATGACTAAAGACTGTGTGTACGCCATCCCGTGCAGCTTAAGGTAAGGCTTCAAGAACACCAAAAATCTGTAACACGAGGGGAAGTGGAGAAATCAAGCGTGGCTGACCACATATGGAGAGAAAAGGGAGATCACCGCCCTCTGTGGGATTAGGCTGAAATCATAGACAAAGAACATCATTGGAAAATTCGTAAACTTAAGGAATCAGCACATATGCTAGGCCACAAATATATCCTGAACCGACCAAGCATAGAAATGAATACAATATGGGAACCAAGCAGTGACAGAGAAAAACAATAGTGACAAGGAAAATTGCAATATGAGCTCTGGTAAAAAACATAAACTGATAACAGCAAAAATTGCAATATGAGCACTAGTAAAAATGTTAGCTGAAGACATTATGTTTATAAGTCCGATAAACTAATACACAGATGTCCTTAAGGAGACATGGCGCAGTGGATAAAGGCGTTGGTTAGATTCCGTGTGAGTTCAATACCAGGTTAAGGCAGTGGAGAACTTGGAGAGTTTAATTAATAGGAGATAACTGGCACGTGGAACAAGAACAGTCTACCGCACCGAACAGTTCGACATTCCAACCACATGAAGAAGCCCAGAGTGATAAATATGGCAACAAAGATGAGGGCAATAGTCCGAATAATGTAAATAGTGTACATAATACCTCATCTCAGAAATATAGACAGGCATTAACCATTGATCTTGAAAAGGGGTTGTAAACAGTCAAACAGTTTAGATATTTCTGAACGGGTTTGGCGTCATGCATGACATCCATATGAAAGTCTTGATCTGACGAGGTCTTTTAAGAAGATGATTCGAGTTTTCTGGTTAATGTTTTTGTTGTGTACCAATTGACGGCATTGGGCGAAACTCCTTCTAGCATAGCCTATTCAATGTTCAATTTCCTTATCTTTTATCCGAAATGTGTTATAACAGATCCATACACCGAGGTATCTGAAGTATTTAGTATTTACTACGTGGGAATTGTTATGATGGATTCAGGGTAGGTATCATCAGTACTTTCCTTCCAATTCCAAATCATAGTTTCTGTTTTAGAAAGGTTTGAGTCCTGTATCTTAGAACACTTCATAGATGATGTTTTTATATTTACGATGGATTCAGGCTAGGTGTCATCATTGCTTTCATTCCAATTCCAGATCATTCCTTCAGTTTTGGAATGGTTTTTCTTGAGTCCTATTTCTTAGAACACTTGATAGTGGATGTTTTCATTTTTATGATGGATTCAGGGTAGTTGCCATCACTGCCTTCATTGCAATTCCAAATCATTATTTCTGCTTTGGAATGGTTTATCTTGAGTCTTATTTCTTAGAACACTTGATAGAGGATATTTTCATTTTTATGATGGATTCAGTCTAGGTGCCATCACTGCTTTCATTCCAATTCTAGATAATAGTTTCTCTTTTGGAAAAGGTTATCTTGAGTTGTATTTCTTGAAACACTTGATAGAGGATGTGGATTTTCTATTCAAGATCATTCTTATCCCAACTCCATCACCAGCATAACCCTAAACCATCATCAGTAGATTGGCCTGAGAAGGGAAATCAGGACTTCTTAACTTAGTTGGGCACAGTGTCACATCTATGAATCATCAACTGTATTTTAATGGCCGAGCAAACTATCTCTCTATCCAGTACCCCAGCCCGTGGAGCCCATGGTTTTTCGTTTATTTATTTTTCTCATCTGAACTAACATTCCCTCTATGCAAGACTCGAGTATAACACACAGTAGAGGGTTACTTTTAAAATGGTATCTAACAAGCTTGTGCAAATGGTAGGTCGAATGGTAGGCGGAATGGTAGGGGGGATGCTGAAAAATCAAAGCTTACTAAGCGCTATGAAAAAATAAGAAGCTGTGGAGAAACATTCTCGCTCACGTCCTGACGAGACAAAGTATATAGATGATGATGGTGAGGATGATGATGATGATGATAAGGATGAATGAGGAATGAATTTGGTGACACAAATGAAAAGTAAGGAAAGATAAAAGTAAAGATTATCGGGATAAGGAGGATATAAAACGATTCAACATTGATTCGAATATGTTAAGATTTTACTATTCATGGAAACACTCACGTGGGAGTCTGTTAGAAAAGTGGCAGTTCTCGGGCAAATGCTGACTTAGCTGAACTTTCTTCTTACTTATACGGGGGAAATGACGGTGATTCAACTCCATGGACGTATTATAGCGTGCGCTAGCAGTAAAGATCTGAAATAGTGACACTAATGAATGTACCTCATCTACACAATCGCCATAGAGTAAGGATAGGCTTGCAAAATTGCGTCTATAGAAAAGAGGCTGCATAAGAAAAATTGTGTGTAAATTTTGAAAACTACTGTCAATATATAGACAAAAATGTAAGCCAATGAGTATATGAAATGCCTGATCCGATTTCAGAGTGTCAAATCTCTTTCTAAAATTATATCATCCTACACATGAGACGATGATGTCTTTCTGGCCCGTTGTGAATTCACAGCACCCACTAGAAGTCATTACTATCACGCTGTAATATTCGTATCGGACGTAACAATGAGATAAAACAGAGGTTGAAAGCAAATGAATGCAAGGTGAAGTGTTGGTGGCTGAAAGCGTCATATAAGTTACAGAGGCTGAAACAACATCACAAGTTGAATAGATGGTGGCTGAAATCCCAGCATTATAGGGTGAAATTATAGCAGCTGAAAACAACATTGCAAGTGATGGAGGCTGAAATTACCGAATTATCGAATGAAATGATAGAGGCGGAAAAAAAAAACATTACTCGGTAAAGTGAAAAAGGATAAAAGAACAGCATTACTGTGTGAACAGATAGGGGTTGAAAGCAAAACATTAAAACGTTAAGTGCTATAGGCTGAAAGTGTGTTACATGATAAAGGCTGAAATTATAGCATTCAAAATCGAAAAGAGAGGAACAGAAAGGACAAAATTACAAGATATGATAGATGCTGAAAGTACATTAAAGGTTAAACAGATTGAGGCTGAAAACTGAAGTGATAGGATCGGAAAAGAATTTACAGGATAAATAGAGGCTGAAATCTTAACATTTTTACAGTGAAATAATTCGAAAAATATGCAAAACTATTTTTTCGTGCTGAATGTTGAGGATTTTAAAGATAGGATCAGTTCTCGTTTTTATGTCTATCGTAAGATATTCATAAACCCAGCAGGTCAATGAGCGTGCTTATTCATAGTAAATTTAAACCAACACAAGGCTTGAGAGGCAATCAAGTTGTAGTTTCCAGTCAAGAAAATGTTAATGTTGATAGAGGTGTAGGATTCTAATCACAGAGAACTCGAGAAAAATACAAATTACGAGGATAAGTAGGAAAAATGGCAATTGGACTCTTAATTGAAGAGGTTATGGTTCAAGAAAGCAACCCCGCGAGAGTCTGCCCTACAAAGTCGCCGCTCTTTTGGAAAAAGGTGACGGGAACCATCTACGTATATTTGGAATATGGAAAATGAAAATGGTTCGACTCTGTGGAAGTGACAAAGAGAGTTCTTCTTGCAATTTTCAAACTCGTTTGACTAAAAAACAGTTCAGTTGAACATTTGCCATGTGAGTACGTACTTAAGGAAGAAAACCTTGTTGTACTTGGAAACATTTACGAAGCTTATCACATACGAATTAATGACTTCAAGGTGAGTAGCGAAGGAACTTGATAATGATCTGCATCAGATGATTTATATGCCTGATTAAGCTAATTTCTTAAATGTCTCCTGGGGTAAGTCGCAACTAATGCATACAGTAGTAGTTCAATATTTAAAATACATGTCTTTTTCATTCTAAAGTTCGCCCAATGCAAGGCTCGAGAGTCGCTGAAGGTGGAGGGCCACAGTTAACAACATTGTAATGCTAAATGAGATGCTTGATATTTTATCCTATTTTTCACCCAATACAATACTCAAGAATCACTCACAGTAGATGATTACCGAATAGGGTGGTTTTAGGGACATATCAATTTTTGAGTATTGTAGATCGTTTGGTTGAGTGATTTTGTTTAGCGGCATATCAACCTCTATGGGTTATCTAATGCTGAAATCTAAATAATTTTATGAGTTTTTTATGATAATGGTTTAGTGATACATGTTTTACTAATTAACCCATAGCTTGGGGAGAATAGCTGGATTCATACCTTTCCCAAGTGTATTTGAGCGTAAGGGAAGATAACGAACCCGACTGGAATTAGAACTCGTCACTCCGATTTACAATTCCGAGCCATTCTTCATTACTCCACCCGCACATCATCCATACAGCGCCTGGTATTCCCAAAGGATCACCCATCTAGATACTAACCAGGTTTCTTAACTTCAGTTATCGCGCGTTAACCGGCGTTTCATTGTAACATCGCCATGAGCCTAGGTTATGTAGGGCAGATGACGTTTGGTCCCAGACTTGAAGAGGTTATTAGTGTAATGGGGAGAATATATTTATTTGTATAATTATACAAAAATGAGGCATAACGACATCAAAGGGGGGTGGCAAAGGACGGCCTTCTTCTATCATAACGGTAAACTTAGCTAGCCACAAACACTGACCCAAACATACAACAAAATTCCTTACACCAAAACAACGCTTTCTTACTTACTGTTGTAATGGAATGTTCCGCTCTCCCTATTACCTATTGTGGACTGACTATATCAGTAATATATGTAGTGTGCGCAGGACATACCAGAGACAGTCTGTCTATCTGGCTGAATGGCTTCGGGAAGTGTTAGCCGACTCCCTGTCTTCAGTAGTGTACTAGCAGTAGAGCCCGGCGTTGCCCGGGGATGTAACAGTTAGAGATAGATCAAGTATCGACCATCATAAAGACTGAAAAATAAAATTGACAAAGATTATTGTTTCAGGTTGACGGACATGCATGTCTTAATTATTTTTTTTTTGTTTCTTTTTTTTTTTACGAATTGGTCAAACCCAAACTCAAACAAAAACATTGTTTTCAATCGTTATGAGTCTACCGATTGAATAGAATTTTATTATAAACAATTGTCTTGTAAATGGAATTTTTAAAGCATTCTGAATGTAAAAATAAAGAAAAAAAGTGTGCAAGACAATAAGAAACACAACCTGCCAAAAGAAAAGTGAAGTTTTGTTGAAATCGGTTGAAAAATGTAGGAAATCCGATCCCATATATAAACGAACACACACACACACACAACCTGGGTTTTATAATAATTATAACTCGATATGAGTTGTCCCCCTTTCATTCTCGAAACAGCAATGCCTCTTAATCGTGTTTTGAAATTGATTTCGTGCAAAAACAGTTGTGTTTTTCCAATTTTTGGCACTGTCAGAAACATCGCAAGCTAATTTTACGTAGTCCTGTGAAGTTTTGTTAAAATCGGTTGAAAAATGTAGGAAATCCCATCCAATATATAAACGAACAGACACACACACACACACACACACACACACAACCTGGGTTTTATAATAATTATGATTCTCTTTTAAAATAAACCTCTCTTTCTTTCTTTTCCCCCTGTGTTGCTGTTCCTTCCACTCGAGTACCACCTTTGTCTGTTTGTAATCTTTTGAAGGAGACAATACTCTTGTACATAAATACTTTTTACAAAACAAAATATTTACATTTGCCTTGATAAAATTCCTCAAAGGACGAAACACGCCAGCTAAGATAAGTTTTCCTTTTTTTTTTCTTTATTCATATCACTAACAAATAATTATTTTCCTTGCAGGAAATAATGGCTCACAAAGTAAGTAGAATTAATGTTTTTTAAATTATTATTAGTTTAGTAAATTTAAATTTTCACTTAACCTGTTTTATATCTAATTTTCTGATTGAATGTTTTCGTAATCATAATGGCAAATGGTTCACATCATAAGGAACCGTTTCCCTTACTCGGTAACATGACATGGGGAACTGACATATCACCAAATATTATTAGACATTGAATTACGTCACTTCGCGTCATCCATAGCTTGCCTGAATTTTCGAAAAACTGATGAATATCTATAAATGTTCTTAAATTAAAAAAAAAACAACTGCTAAATATTCTTACTCTTTGTTTTAATGGAATGTTCTCCCTATTATCTACTGTGAACTGGCTGTATCAGTAATATATGTAGTGTGCACGGGACATACTAGAGAGAGTCTGCCTATCAGTCTATCTGTCTGAATATTCGGGAAGTGTTAGTCGACTCCCTGTCTTTCAGTAGTGTATTCTCTTTTACAATAAACCTCTCTTTCTCCCATCTACGCCCGTGTTACGGTTCCTTCCACTCGAGTACTATCTTTGTCTGTTTGTAACCTTCTTTAAGGAGACAACACTTAACTTTCTTTCTACATTCACCATAATACCTCATTGTCTCTATGAAGGTTCTAACTAGTCGGCTCATGTACAACTCATTGTCTGTGGAGGAGGGGAATAAAACAACAAATTTAAAAATCTAACCCCAATGAATATTTCCAAAAATGACCGAAAACTATATACAAGAAACTAAACAAGATAGTAGTAGGGAGAAGCACCCCCAAGGGAGTCTATCTCAGAAAACAGTGGATCTTCGAAAAGAAGCTGACCGGGAAGAGAAATGATAAAGAAGACGTATAACGACTGACCATCTTTGATCGGAAGAGGGGAACACACACAATGGACCCTCTTTCATAAAGTTGTCTTTGTGGACATTTCTTTTTATACTTGAAGCAAGAAGATGAAGAACATTCGACTCTGCGGAAACGGTAAGGCGACTCATAGCTGCGAAGTTCCGAAATTGTGGGACTAGATATATATCATACACTGAAGTGATTGACTCTCTTTGGCTGCTACACGATTCTACTATTTTATGCATGAACCTTTTTTACATAGGCTACAAAATCCACGATGGTTAATGGAATTATTTTCATGTAATATAATTTCCGCGACCATCTTGGTTTTCGTTTATATTTTTATATATCATTAGGTTGTAATGTTTTCCATTTGTTTTTTGAATTTCTTTATATTCCACTCCTTTTTCGTACATAATAATGGTTGATAACGCTTTCCTATCTGTCTGTTAATTTCTTCTTCGGGTTTAATTTATCTCTTCCAGTTCCCATCTTTTCTTTCATTATCAGCTTTTTTCCCTCTCTTTTTTTCTCCATTGACTCCGCTCTTTCACTCCTTTAAAACCTTAGAAGCGATAAACGTCCATAAATGTCGTCTGCACATTCAATTATTCCTTCTAATGGCGCGTTGTATCAAAAATCGATCATGGCTGATTTCCTTTCGTGAAAAATTTACCCCCTTACCATTAAGTGTACGTCACACACCATTTCTTCAATCAATTTGTTTACACATGTCACGCTCTGCTAATTTATACAAAAACTAACTAAAGATGACGTTCCCATCTTTTAAAAAGTCATTTTCCGAAAAGACATTTAAAATGGCGCTGAATATTCATCTTTAGTCTTTCTTTTCATATTTTGTTTCTTTCCCGCTTCGCTTGCGTTGTACAAAATGCGGGACATCTGGTCTAATAATGAAACCGAACAGTTGCTTAAGTTTTCTGATCAATGCTTCAGGAATTGCTTCCTTTGAGTGACATAATGTACAAGATTTGTTATGGAATATCCCAGATGGCATAGAATTTCTATGTTTAAACGCATCTTTTATGTATCTTCAAGACGTGGGCGACCATAACTCGACAGAATTTCCTGTCGTTTTTTGGTCGTTTTTTTTTTTTTGTCAAAGAACTATTTTGGTAGTATTGTAACAGACGATTGAAAATGAAATATAAAATCCTGAAAGCACATTGTAATGGCGAAAGAAACATCGTGGTACTAAAAATGGAATTAAATGTATCAGGGACGAAAATTCATTCGAACAGATCCAAGGCCACCTCAGTCCTTGGAAGAATTACTCTTTGATTTACCATATCTTCAAGAGTATAACCGTACCCACGAGGCTTGTTTGGTTATTTTATTTAGCGGCATGTAAACTATAGGTTATTTAATGCCGAAAACCTAAATATGTTGTACGCAATTTTATTTTATTTTCATAATAATGGTGTTTTTCATAGGCATACCACGGAAGTATATTATAGACAGTGGAACTTGTCCCCACTTTCAACCTTTAGAATATAATGTACGTATATAAACATTTATTCAAGCAGATTTGGTTAAATAATTTATACGTATCATATCGCTTAGTTTCGTTGTGATCTTTTTCAAGTTTACGGTTTAATTACTTGTTGGCCGTAGAAAATTGATTAAGAAAAATGCCAAAATTTTCTTTCAAATAGTTTTTATTTTACCAAGTACATTGAGTCTCATAATATACCATCTTCAGGATTTAAGTTGTTTGTAAATATGTATATTTGTTTTTGTAAATTCAAAACATTTTTTAAAAAATTATATATTTTTGAGCAAAAAAAAAAGTTACTTCTCTTATACTGGGGAAAAAAACATGGACGTAAAGTTTGAAATTTGAAATCTAAAACGTTGCATAAGCAGTAAAAATGAACATTTGAATTTTTGAATTTACAAAAACACTTATAATATATAATAATGATATATAAACAACTTAACCCCCTGAAAATGGTCTCAGATGCCATTGAAAATACTTGGGGAAATAAAAAATATTTAAAAGTATATTTTTGTATTTTCCTCAATCAATTTTATAAAGCTACCAAGAAATTACTCCGTGAACTCGAAAGGATCACAACGAAAACTAATCGACATGATTATGTCTAAATTATTTAATCAAACCTGTTTGAATGAAAAATGCTGCCTAAATATACACAATATAAACACTTATATACGTAACGTTTTAGAATCATAAAAAAATGATGGATTTTTTTAGATAAAGAAACGTGAGGGAAACAAAAACACTAGAAGCCATACTAATTAACCCAGAGCTGGAGGAGAAGAGTTTTTGCTCGTAAGTGAATATAAAGGACCTAACCGGAATTCGAATTCGTCTTGCCGACTAACAATTCCGAATCAAAGGGACAGATGTGTCGGTTCTTAAATTTGGTGGCCTATTAATTGTGAATTCAACACCTGGACCGGACAGTGTGTACACGGACGTAATGGAAACATCATTGATTGAATCAGTAAGCACATTTTGCGCCTATGTGGTTACCACTCCCAGCCATCGCATAATTGTGGTTCATGGTGACATTCAAGACAGAATAATGCAATAGTTTGCCGGTTCCTTTTGTTTTTGCACCAGAGGTGTTGGGGTAACCCCGTCTCTCTTCTCTGAAGTTAAAGAGGCAAGACTTACAAGGCATCAGATGGTTTGAATTCAGATTTATCCTAGAATGGCGATGCTATACGGAGGCCGTAAACTGGCCAAAGGACATGCACTCACTCTCGGCTATGCCGACAAGTTCGAAAGGAATATGGGATATTACATTCGCGAACGAATTAGCGGAAGGAGTTGCCGGAGTGTTGTCGGTATTGACGTCTAACCGCCTTCGGAGCTCTACTCCCGTTTTTCTCTCGAGATTTACTTCCATAGCCTTTTCCGTGTCTTGGATATGATCGGAAGACAGGGGAGGTTTAAAATCAGGGTTTTCCTTCTACTAGATGGACAGCCTTTCTGTGCTGTCAAGGTCCAACTCCCCGAAGCAGCTTGTTATGATGAGCAAGTTTTTGGCTGTAGCTTAGTTTTCAGAAGCTATTTGACAGGCATACCGCTGAAGCATTTACACTATCACCATCGGCTATGGCAATCGTTGGAACACAATGTACATATATAAACGTTTATATATATTACGTGTGTTAGATACTCCTCAACAACTAAAGTGATTTTTTTAAACATATAAAACGTTAGGTAAACAAAAACACTAGAAGTGTAAACAACTTACGAAATCATACATAAATAAACAAAAACAAATATCGAAAAGATTTTTTTAATGTTAGAAAAAGACACCAGAAAAAAAAAAAATATATGTCGTGATTTAAGCCTGAGATAGAGATTGTGAAGCCATTATTTAACATAAAATAAATTCATTTAAACTACATTTTTGACTGCAGTCACGCGTAAACTGTCAACTGATAAAAACTGAATGAGAGTAGAAAAGAAAAAGTTGATAAGCATAAGTTTAGGTAAGCAAAAACAGAAAGTAAAACAAATAATTTCAGGTTAGTTGTACAAAAACAAGTAAATACTAATAAAGAAAAACCCGTTAACATTGGGAAAAGTTAAAAGAAATAATAATAAACAATACATATATAACTTCAAATCTGGGTACTTTGGAGTGGTGTAATGGTTAACAAGCTTGTCTCGCTAGATCACTTACGGCTATGTGCTCCAGACTTTCGGCTTTACGCCACATCTACATTACGCTTAGAAAATAACCATATATGATTTCAAATATACTTAATCATAATATACAGGGTGCGATGCCCTCTAAATGAAGCAAAGATGAAAATGACAGAAACGTCTCATTTTAACAGATATATTTACCAGATTTATACAAAAATATCTTGCAATGCTGAAGAGTAAATTTATTTAATATAACCTCCAATGGCTTCAACCACACCCTCCAAACGATTTCAGAATCCCCTGTAGCTCTTCTGGACGGTCTTCTTGTTTAAGTTTGTAAATGCTGCCATAATCCTTGCCTTCAGTTCATCTTTGGTTGTACAAGTTTTGTTGGTCTCTTGATCAACTGTGGCCACATATAATAATGAAAGGGGTTGCAGTCTGAGGGGTTAAGTAGCCAGGTGTAGCGGGTTATGTGGTAGTAGAAACTGTCTGGCAGCCATGACAGTTTTTTTTTCTACTTGTGTGGCATGATGTAAAGTCCTGTTGCCAGACAAAGCGCCTTCCAGCAGCCACGGACTTGATCGAAAGTGATGACTCCAGACACCTTCTTAATAACTGTTAGACTTATCACACTCTTTCTGAATACTCTGCACTGTCCTTGACACCAGAACACTTTGTAATCTTCGTATTGCAGCTTCCGGTGTAAATGTCAAGCAATACAGCATGCCGTTTCCAAATTTCTGGCGAAGTGAATAGAGTCATGGTGATCTTTTTCTCACAGAAAAAAAAGTGTTTTATTTTATTATTTAATTTGTTTTTGTTATAAAAAAATAGATTTCTTTACGGTAGTGCGTAGTGATTTTCTGCAAAGAAAGTCTGTAAAAGAAGTAAATAGGCCAAATTTTCTGATTACGCCAGCGGAAGTACTACGCAGTGAATCAGCAATCATGATAGCAGTAATGGGGGACGAATGACCAACAAGAAGGCCGATTTTTTCTTGTCGATAACTCCAAAACAGTAGGTTTCTTCATAGTGTAATTGTTAATTCAAGTTCAGCATGTACATTTACTAGAAATTATGACGATTTGGGAAAAATTTAAGAGATATTTAGCGAGGGTGTTAAAAAGAAAATTTACCAGTTTTCCTACAGCATTTTTTTTTTTTTTTTTTACGGCGAATGTTCTTAGAACACCTACCCGGCAAGTGGGAGATAAATATATATGTATGCCGGAACAATATTTCACGACACACAAAAGAGAATCGCGCGGGAGAATCATGTACCACGGCACGATGGTTGGGAAACACTAATCTATTTGTTTTGATCCAAGCAATTGAAATCAAAATGAACGCAGATTATCATGTGTAACTTGTTTTATATAAAAATGGAAGCAACAAAATCAAAGTGAAACCGGTATTCTATCTATGGTTCGGCCTTTAAGCTAAACATGATTTTGCCAAAATTATTTACGTTTTTAATAGATGTACTGTAATACATGATAAGATTAGTCTTTTTTCTTTCGTTTGTTGAATATCTTGTCTTATTTGTTTATCCAATTAATGCTTTGGACGAAATAAGTGATTTCGTCTAGCGTTGTATTTATCTCCTTGCTGATCTGTGAGACTTTAATATCAATGTAAGATCTTGCTTTTTTTATTTTATTTTAAGTATATTCTACTAAAGAAACGAAACTTAATACAAGATGCGGGGAAATGTCTCTGTGTTCACAATCTTGATATTCAATGATCTTGACAAAGAGAGTTGTTAGAAAGCAAATTTCTCAGCAAAACGCCTAAATATTTTATCCATAAAAAAGAGTGAGAGAAAGTATATATATATATATATATATATATATATATATATATATATATATATATATATATATATATATATATATATATATAAACATATATATATATATATATATATATATATATATGTATATATATATATATATAAACGAAAACAAAACTAAAATCAGAAGTCATTTTATCAGCCTGATCTTAGGAGTGCCGTTTTAGCGCCAGCCAAGGCCGCTGCCTGACAGACGGGGGTCCACGATATGTCAGGAGAGATTTCCTATTGTCTGTCACATATCTAAGTGTCCGGACGGAGAGCTTACCTACCGCTTACTCTCCCCCACTTTCTTTTTGTTTGTATTTTTTTACTTTCACTTTCACTTTCATTCTTTCTATTTCCTTCACGTTCTCTCTGTCTAATGACGCCAACCTTTAAATTGATCCGGCCCAAACACCTTTTCAGACATTTTTTTCAGACTTGTTCTTGTTTTTTTTTTTATTTATTTTTGTTTTGGTTTTTTGATTTTTCCTACTTTTTTATTATCACTGAGTGGCACGTGGGATTTAGAAGAGAAGTAAAGACAACATAAAACGATTGTATACATACATAAAGACAGAGACATATATATATATATATATATACATATATATATGTATGTGTGTGTGTGTGTGTTTGTGCGAGTTCAAATGAAAAAGAGAAAAACTAAAAAAGTAAAGAAAAATGTGAGAAGGGTAGAAACTGAAAAAAACAAACAAACATGCTAACTTATGTTGAAAACAAGAAGAAGCAACGAAAATAAAATGTGCTTCTTAAAATTCTGTCTTTTTTATCATCTGATCTAACCAACGTTACACGAGGGACATTGACAGAGCTCCGTTTTGCGTCCGTGTTAGAATTTCTTATATCTTTTTTTTTCTTCTTGTTCTGAATTCTATTTGCCCCGAAGCATAGGCTGGAATATTGGTGGAATCGGACATTTTCGGAAAGGGTTGTATCGGTCAATACAACCTCGAAGATCTTTGTTTTTTTTTACTTTTTCAAAAAGATTAACTTGGCGACGCAGATTCCTCAACCATAATAAATTCAACTGATATTATAAATAAAACAAAACACAACTGCCGTAAACCCCGGGTTGGGTCAATATTTTCGTAGCCTGACACAGATATTACTTGAAAATTACACTGAAACTCTCAGGGTAAAATGTTTTAGAATATTTGACTAATGAAACTGCGTTTTGCAAAGAACAAGAATATGTTTAAAAAAATATGCCGTAGGAAACAAAATCAGTTCACCTATTTTTAAAATGAGAAACTGAGAATGCATATCACAGCTGAAATTAGGTACTTCAACGTAATGTCATGGTTTGTAAACTTGTCTAAGTAAATAATTTACGACTGGACAGTGAATTCGATCCTCACTGGGTGCTCCATATTATCGGTTTTGAACCACATCTGATCTACGCTTAGAAAATCATTTGGGAACTTCGACGTGGTGTAATAGTCAGCAAGATTGTCTCGCTAGATCAATTACGGCAGAATAGTGATTTTGATCCTCACTGGGTGTCCTGTACTTCCGACCTTGTGCCACACCTAATCTAGGCTTAGAAAATCACCATATCATAGTTGAAAAAGATTTGTTGAAAGTCAGGCGGGAGCTTAATTTTTTTTACAAAAAAAATTTCGGTATCAACGCCATTTCGAACCAAGATTGAGTACACCAGAATTAACGGGAATATTAAAGTTTGATGCACCTTAAAAAGAACATTACACATAGGGTATAGAGAAAAATGTTTTCTTTAATTATGTAACCTTTTTATACTGAATTTCAACTAATACCAGGCTCGAAAGTCCCTTAAGGTAGACCGGTTACTGCTAAAAGGATCATGATGATTAAAGTGGTTGATATGAATGAAAGAGGCGGCGAGATAAAAGTTTGGATAAAGCTGTTATATAACAGTTGACCTTTGGCTTTAAGCGGTTATCATTGTTGTGTAAGGAGTTAAAGTTATAACGATAAATGAAATGGGTGATATGATTGAAAGAGGAGACAATATGAAGCGAAGATTATCAGGACAAAAGGATCTGATAAAAATTGTCCTTTATATTTAAAATGTTAAAACTGTAGTGTTCAGGGAAATACAAAATGGAAAAGCTGCCTCAGTAGAATTTTCTCCTTAAATTTGGAATATGGGTGAAATAAGGGTGATTCGACTCGATTCTGTTACCATGTACTCTAAGGTTGGATCTGCGGGTGGTGTAATGGATAATCGCTCGGAATTGTTAATCGGAGAGCCGAGTTCCAATTTCATTTGGTTCGTTATATTCAATTAGGCGCAAATATCTTCGGGAAAGTTATGTTTCCATGTCTACTCCACCAGTTATGGGTTAATTAGTAAGACTTGTATCACTAAAACATTATTATATCAAAAAAAAAATCTTACGATCTTAAAATATTTTCTGGCTTTAAATAACCTGCAAAGGGTTGATAAGCTGTAAAAAACAAATCAATTAATCAATCGATCGATACTGGTGAGTAGAACAGATCAACCAAGTTAGAGTTAGTGATATTCTTGCCTTATTTGGACTGGTGTTATCATGAAGGAAAATAACATTTTACTTTTGATGAGTGCACGGCATTTTTTTTCTGAACATTTATGGAAACGTTGCAGCTGCTGAATATATAAATGTGCATTTATTGTTTCATTGACTTTTAAAAAATCTAATTGAATAATAGCACAAAGATCCCGCCGCATGCTGAACATTAACTTTTTTCCATGAAGCTCAAATGTTGGAGCCAATTGCGGAGAGCTTTGAATGTAAGTTTGTGTGCTCCAAACATATTTTTAACTGTGACGTATGATTAGAAGTTTGCCTGATACATTTTTTTGTGTATATTTTTTAATATATATAATATAATTTTTTAGAAACATCTGACAACAGTTTTATAAATGAAAATCACATCATTTAATGAATTAACAGTATTTTAATGCATACATTATGTTTGTACTAGCGAAGTGATTTCGCCATTAATCGCATTAATATTGCTGAGTGATTCTATGTATGATTATTTCTTTATATAAAAAATATATGCTGCCTAATTTAATATGTTTACAAAAACAATTGATCCGCAACAGAAAAAATTCATGAGAAAACAAATTACTAAGATACTAATATCACTATATTAATTGAACTATATACTTAGTTCCTGTCATGTTAATTGAAAAAGAAAACTTGTAAAAAAAGAATTGGTGGATTTACCATATTACAAAATTCATATAAAAATTCTTACTTGAAATTTTGAACTTTAGCGTTGCGACTCACACGTTCCGAGATTGTACAACCGCCAATAAATAGCAAATTCTTAAAAAAAAACATCTTTCGGTCTACAAACAATTACTTCGTCTTCAATTTTTAACTTTAAGGGAAAAAATGACAGCCTGATGATGGAGATATGGATCTTCGAAAGTACTCGCTTAACTTAAAAAATATACACTAGAAACATCTGACAACAGTTTTATAAATGAGGATCACATCATTCATTGGATTAACAGTATTTTAATGCATATGTTATGTTCTACTAGCGAAGTGATTTCGCCATTAATCGCATTGATATTGCTGATTGATTCTATGTATGATTATTTCTTTATATATAAAGTATATGCTACCAAATTTAATATATATATATATATATATATATATATATATATATATATATATATATATATATATATATATATATATAATATAAAAGGCTCAAACACTAATATTCCATTGTTATAATTTATTACATTGAAATCGTAATCACGATCCAATTCATCAGACCTACAAATTCAAAAAGAAATTGGAAAAATATCACTCCGTTTATAAAGAACAAAATTTTAGTGAGAGTGAATGTGTGAGTGGGAAACAAGTGTGAGAGGGAAATGTATGAGAGCTCTAGAGAGAGGTGTAATAAAAGAAACAAGAACAGGAATGTGGTGTTCTATATATTTTTGATCGTTTGTCTTAGCATAATTTATTCACGTGTTGCTGAATCTTCGTAGTGAGATCATTTCTAAATGTAGACATAAAAAACGCTTCAAAACATAAACACGGTTTTATAACGTGCTGTTACCTACAAGAGTTCCATCTTGGATCATTAACATCAGACATGACATTTAAATGGAATGACTCTTATGATTATAGATATATATATCATTGTCTGTTTTTATGTGGTGCTCTATATATATTTTTGATCATTTAATTTGTGTTAGCAAACTTTATTTATGTGTTGGTATATGTGTATGTGGGTATGTAAGTAAACATTATTCCTAGATAACTGATATACAAAATCTGATAATTTTCTGATATTTTTATATAGCTAGGTGTATATGTGTAATTAATAGATATATATTCATTAATAAACTCCGTGTGTTTTGTTTTTAATATTGTTAACGTTTTCAGTATTTTTTTAAGTACAAATTAGTTTAATTCTACCCATCTATTTTTATATGTTAAATGTATGTATGGACGGATGTGTGGTTTTTTACCTCTTACTTTTTTACCTTTTAATTATATATATATATATATATATATATATATATATATATATATATATATATATATATATATATATATATATTACATGAATCATTCATACAAAAAAACAGACATAGAAGTTAATGATTTAAATGGCGGGAATACCTCTTCGCAACAAATTTAATAAAGTAATTTAACTCCGAATCTGTAGATGATCCCTGTTTATAAATTCCAGTTGCATAACGTCTTTTTTTAGTTTTTTACAAGCCTTCATCTGTGCATACAGACATCATCAGGTATGGAAATAGATTTTTTTTTTGCCTTTTACTTCTGGGTAATAACAGGACAATGAAAATATAGATGTAATCCGATAAATCTTTTTAGAAATGTGTTATTGTTAATTGTAAGAAAGTTTTTGGGAGGGTGCGGTCCCAACGCTGATGTTGAATTTTTAAATTTTAAGATTGTGCGTTTTTGTATTAATATGGGAATAGGAGAATTCTTTTGTACTGGTAGGTTTTTCAGTCAATGTGGCATGAACTAAATTGTTCAATAAATACAGGAATGTCACAGTTATTATCCGAAAGTTGCACGTCGGATCAGTTATTTTAATATCAATTATATGGCGCAGTTCAATTTTTTGTATGAATGATTCATGTAATGGAAATTGAACTGCACCTCATACTTGATATATATATATATATATATATATATATATATATATAGATAGATAGATAGATAGATAGATAGATAGATACGTTGTATATTTGTTTAGATGAGTGTGTATGTATATGTATGACTGTGTGTAAGGTTTTATGTATGTGTGTGCACATATGCATATGTCTAGGTGTATATGCGAATATGTATGTATGAGTGTATGTATGTATGTATATATATATGTGTGTGTGCGTGCACGTATACGTATATGTATGTGTGTACGAGTATGTATAGATATGCTGTTGTGTATGTGTGTATATATGTATGTCTTTTGGGGCATATAAATAGTAGGACTTTACTAGATTAAATATTCTTTAAAATCTATTATATGTTTAGGTTAAATTTGTAACCTGTGAGTGATATTACTTGCTTTGTATAATTATTCTTGAATACACCTAACTTCTGTTATAAATGCCCTCGTTTTTAGTTTCCGCCCCCTTTTTTCTTCTCTCTCGTCTTCTCTTTTCTTGTATACATATGTTTAGTCATGCGAAAACAGACGGAAAATTTTCACATATACATCGGCAGTATGTATTGGCGGGATTTTAAGTTTAGATGATATCGTTTATTTTTTATTGTGAATAGTGTCACCACAAATGTATCCACACGTTTCCAGTGTCTGTTTTTTTAATTTTAATTTTAGGTCAGCGAATCGGTAGCGAATTATGTATATGAAAATAATTCATATTTATCTGTATCTCACTCATTTAAACTGTTATTTAACTCCTCTTTTTAAAATTTCTCTCTGTCAAATTTTAATCCCCACCTTCACCTTTAGGCTTTCCTGTTCTTCTTTCTTCTGTTACGCCCTCTCTCTAAAGCTTTCATACATTTCCCTCTCACACTTGTTTCCCACTCTCACACATACACTATCACTAAAATTTTGTTTTTTATATCCGGAGTTATATTTTCCGATTTCTTTTTGAATTTTTAGGTTTGATGAATTGGATCGTGATTACGATTCCAATGCAATAAATTATAACAATGGAATATTAGTGTTTAAGCCTTGTATATTATATATATATATATATATATATATATATATATATATATATATATATATATATATATATATATATATATATGTGTGTGTAATTATTTATTTAAAAACTATAACATAAATAAATGGTTTTAAAAGTTTCAAATTAATTAACGTTAATTAATTTAAAACTTTTGAAACCACTTATTTTACATTCAACATTATCACTTGATAAGACACCGGAGGTGTTGAAAAAAAATGGCTATTTTTGTAGTGATTTTATAACATATTTATGTTTAATTTTTAAATAAATAATTATATCTGCTCTACTCTGTAGTGAGCACTCTTTTAAGAATAGTAATGGTTGGTTATTGAAATTTATTCCGTATACACCAATCATATACTTATTTATATATATATATATATATATATATATATATATATATATATATATATATATATATATATATATATATATATATATATATTTCTTTTTTATATATTTCTATCAAGTAAGGAATCCATATTTTATATATATATATATATATATATATATATATATATATATATATATATATATATTTTGATACATTTTAATAAATTCTGTTTTCTAAGAATATTTGTTTGGTTTCATTTCAAGGAATCAATTTTCACACCAATCTGTAATCCGACCGCTATTAACATATATTTTGTTATTAGTCATCTAGAGTACTTAATCTATAATAATATGAAAAAGGGAATGGAAAAAATTATTATTTCTAGTCGCATTGCTTATCACGTCGAATCACCACTCCTCAAACGAACACCGAAGTTAAGCAACGTCAACCTTGGTTAGTACCTAAATGGGTGACCGCTTCTGTCAGAGTCGTGTAATTGATAGTGGTTTGGAATTGTTAATCGGATAGGCGAGTTGCAATTCCAGTCGCGCTCATTATATTCGCTTACGCTTAAATACGATTGGGAAAGGTTTGAATCCATCCCTTCTCCTCCAGGTTTGGGTTAATTAGTAGAACGTTCTGGTCGCATTGCTTATTATACAAATCCAACATTGATTTTATGCTCATAAATTTTTATAGATTTAAACATTTTTTTTTAATTATTTTAAAAAATAATGTTTTGTTTTCGTAGTAATTGAAATGTTTCTATAAAACAGTTTTAAGCATCAATTTTAAGACAAATATGTTTGCAGCTGTGACATCCCAAGATACAACCGATGGGAATGAGACGTTCCTGTGTAGCCTATGTATTTGGCACCGCTGATTGGGCGTAGCCGATTCGATATGTGAATTTTTCGGCAGAGGGACGATTAGCCGTTAGATTACTACATCGTAGTTATAGTCATTTTTTTTCTCTGTCTCTCTCGTTTAGAAGTCAAATTAGTACTTCGCCGTTATGTGCTCGAATAGTTCAATTTAAGAAAAAGTGTACTTGGAGGCATTTTTTTATATTTAAGAAAATGAGTAGTCGGAGGCATTTTTAAATTTAAAAAAAGTAGTTGGTGCTATTTTTATAAATTTCCTTCAGTGCAACTTTATATATTTCCGTCGTCAAAGTCCATTATTCCGTTAGTGTTTTAATAGGATAATTATTAGGTTGGTGCAAAAATAATGACGTAATAATGTCGCTTTTTGACGTTAAAAATACGTCAAAAAACGACATTATTACGTCATTATTTTTGCACCAACCTAATATGTCCCTAAATGAATAAAAAGTCATACTGTAAGTTAGGCGTCAAAGACAAGTGACGTCGAAACAGTCTGACACCTAAATGGCTATCTATATAATCCAATTATTTTTCTGACGCCGAATCGGCCACACCGAATCGACGACGACAAAGGGGCTATGCCGAAACGTACAAAAACCACGACCGAAGAATTGGACATCTCAGAAATAAGTAGTTACAGAAATTTAACTATCTAGGAAGTGTTTTTAACAGAAAATGTAACAGAGAGTATTGAAATAGAGAATAAAGCCTTCGAAAAGCTAAAGAAAATATAAAGAATCAGGAAAGAAAGAAAGAAAAAGTTTGGTTTGGTTTGGTTTGGTTTACGGCATATCAACTTCAATGGGTTATTTAATGCCGACAAAATTTTTATGGCTGGTAATATTTTTCATCTATCTCAGTATATATTGGTTTGGTTTGTTTTGTTTTAAGGCATATCAACCTCAATGGGTTATTTAATGCCGACAAAATTTTTATTGCTGGGAATATTTTTAATCTATCTATCTCAGTATATATTGGTGTGGTTTGTTTTGTTTTAAGGCATATCAACCTCAATGGGTTATTTAATGCCGACAAAATTTTTATTGCTGGGAATATTTTTCATCTATCTATCTCAGTATATATTGGTTTGGTTTGGTTTGTTTTACGGTATATGACCCTCAATGGGTTATTTAATGCCGACAAGATTTGTTATTGCTGGTAATATTTTCTATCTATCTATCAATGTTTCTCTCCGTCGGCGCCATCTCTTACTTTCAATTTGTCTCTTTAGACGTTTTTGTTATTCTTTTTTTTCTCTTTTGAAGAAAGATTATCTTTTATTGTACCTTACGAATAAGTTTGTTTTACTGCGGAAAAAAAAATTCTACCGCGTCACTCATGAATGTCGCTTAACTGATTGATTTCTCCTTCAAACAAGTTGCAGACATGGAAATATACAAACCACAAATAGGTTGGGGAGAAGAAGCTGCTCGACTTGAACTTACATCTCACCAGAGGAATACGAAGTGAATGAAGCTGGTTCTCTACAATGTGCTCGGCTTTGGTTTTGTTTTTGTTTTACGGCATATCAATCTCAATCGGTCATTTAATGCCGACAACTTTTTTTTACTGGTAATATTTTGTTTTGTTAAAAAATCTATGTCTGGTAAAATTTTCTTCCTCAAAAATGTAGAGCCGGTAATATTTTTTTTTCAAAAACGTATTGCTGGTAATAGTTTTTTTCTTCAAAGATTTATTTCTGGTAATAAATTTTACAAAGTCTTTCTGGTATTAAAACATACTTTTACACTTTCATAATGCTTTTTACCTCAGTTGCGGGGTTAACTATTTGTCCATAGCTGGAACCCTAACAGGTGCTACCACCCCTGGTCAAAGTGGACCCGGGAACATCAGCAATTAAGAGGTAGTTCCACGCTCTTCAAAACCTCCTGATCAGAGGCCTTGCTGTTGGAGGTAGTTTATCTTCATACCCTGGACACGAATGTAGTTTATCGTCGTACCCAGGACGCGGATGTAGCTTAGAGTCAGACCCTGGACGCAGATGAAGTTTATTTTCTTACCCTGGAAGCGGATGTAGCTTATCTTCATACTCTGGATGCGGATGTAGTTTATCTTCATACCCTGGACGCGGATGTAGTTTATCGTCATACCCTGGACGCGGATGTTGATTATCGTCTTACTCTGGACACGAATGTAGTTTATCGTCATACCCTGGACGTGGATATAGTTTATCGTCATACCCTGGACGCGGATGTAGCTTAGAGTCAAACCCTGGACGCAGATGAAGTTTATTTTCTTACCCTGGAAGCGGATGTAGCTTATCTTCATACCCTGGACGCGAATATAGATTATCGTCATACCCAGGACGGAAGACAGAAAAGAGCATTGAAATACTATCTAGCATTGATCCTCCTATATGGCAGTTAAAGTTGTGCAAGTTCCTCGTAGGTGAAGGCGACGATACTTACAGGATATTTTGAAAGGATGTTGAACAGAGGGAAATAGTTAGCAGCCTACCTAACGTGTTAGTGTAAATCGAATCCAACTCAAGGAATGAGAGGTATCGTTAGCGGACAAATGTTGCTGAGAGAGACAAAGGTTAGTAAGTAACGGATGGACATAATCAGCCATGTCCTGACAGGTATACGACACATAAAATAAATCAAAGAAGAATTGTGTAAATTGGTGATGCAGCATCAACCTGAAATTGAAATGTCTTAAATTTGAGAATGGTTATTTGGAGAAAAAAAAGAAGCTCCCATCAATACAACGGTAACTATATTTGTGAAAACTGTCTTCATAAAAAATCTTTTAAGAGAAATACAAGCTGCAATGTGTAAATTGTCGCCATTTTATATTTTTTTATTTCGCGCATGCGCTTTGTTTTTGATTTCGTCGAATGCACAGTATAGTAGGGACAGTCAGACCCCATTTATAAGAAAGAAAGAATAAAAAAAGAAATAATGAATAAGAAAGTTATAACGTAATTCACGTCGACAAAAATTCGCAAACGGTATACTGTACTGCTTGATATTTCGCGGTGGAATATGAACATTTCAGCGTGTTTGGATGTCAATCTTACGACAGTGCAGGGGATTCGGAATTGCGACGTTATGCCTACATCCAGCTTCTCAAGATTCGTGACAAAATACGAAGAAGGGTCAGTAATGTAATCGATCCTGACTTTGTATCTTGACTTCAGTTAATTTCTCAAATACGTGGCGTAGCTTCCCTCTGTCTTTTCTACAAATATTTTCAAGACAATTGATCGGAGAAACTTTTGTCCCTGGTGCCTCGACTATAAGGTCTTTAACGTACTATTAGATTGGTAACTAGTTCCCACCCATTTACTGTTGAGATATCTAAATCCAACCGCCTCTTCTACTCAAACAGTTGTGAAAATCCTTCCGTTTACTTACTTCCCTGATAACTACAATCTTCAAAATTTAAATGCAACGTCAATCGTCATCTTCAATTGACTTAAACTCCGTTCAACTTTTATCCTTTCCTCAATCCGCACTATGCCCAATCTTTTCTCTCACTTTCACTTTCTATAATCCCATGGGTACTACTGGCACCCCCGCCTAGCTTGGGGTGAAATGATTGTATATATTGGTCAGTTACTCGTTTCTGACTGAAAAGTCTATTATGCTAAGAAGGCTAGAGAATCCCTATTGCAGACGTATGTTCAGGCAAATTCGTGTTTGTATAACCTGGGGTTCATAGTGTAACTATTCAGAGCGAACTTTAGTTACTGCTTAAACCCTCGGTCACGATGACGCATGACTTTTTGCTAACACAAATATCGACGGATTCAGAAGAGTTTCGTCCAATAAATTTACCTCACAGTAATTAAGATTTAATATATTTAATATATTAAATATAATATATATATATATATATATATATATATATATATATATATATATATTTCAAGCAGCAGAGTTCAAGAGCCAGACTATTCACACATATACGATTCACTTAAGCAAGGCTTGTGCAGAACCACCCACACTTTATACAAGAGCCGATTACAGAGAAAGGGTGCACATGGTAACGCATGTTCCCCAACCACGCCTCCTCTGGGTTACAGTTTTCCTAGACAGAATTATTGATTATATTAGTGGGAAGTATATATATATATATTAAAAATGTTAAAAAAATGCTACATTATTATTTTCAAAAATAAGTAAACAAACGCACCACGTTGGGTGTTACAGAAAGGGAGGGGAAGGATGTGGTGAAGAAGGAGAAGAAGAAGGCGAGAAGGAAATGCTACATCAGAGAAGAAGGAAAAGAAAAGCCAGAATATTCTTTTTAGCCATTCCCCGAAAAGATCGGATTGAGAATTCGGCTCTCCGAATTCGAGTCGAATCTATTACATTCAACTTTGGGAAAGATATGAATCCTCGTCTTCTCCCATGCTTCACCCCAGCAATGGGTAAATAGCAGGACAGAACGGGTTCTATAACCTTGGATAGCAACTGGTCTACCGCAGAAAGAAATGGCAACCTACTGCGGGAAAAATCTGCTTCGTCAGTCATGTATCGAAAGATTCATGATCGCTTAAGTGTGTATCATGCATGGCAAAAAGAAATTTAAAATAATAATCAACCAAGTAAGTCGATAAAAAGAAAACATGCAAGAAGTTCCCGATAATGAATATAGGCAATATATAGATGTTATGAAAGGAGACAACGATGTGTGTGAGAGATGAAAGAAAAAGATGATGACAAAGAAGAAGGAGTGGAAACAGAGAAACGGAAAGAAAAACGGAGAAGAAGAAGAAGAAGGAGAAGAAGAAGAAGAGGAGAAGGAGAAGAAGAGGAGAAGAAGAAGAAGAAGAAGAAGAAGAAGAAGAGGGTGAGTAGGAGGAGAAAGAGAAGGAGAAGAAAAAGAAGAAGAGTAGGAGGGGGGAGGAGGAGAAGAAGAAGAAGAAGAAGAAGAAGAAGAAGAAGAAGAGGGGGAGAGGAGGAGAAGAGGAGGAGGAGGAGAAGAAGAAGAAGAGGAGGAGGAGGAGAAGAAGAGGAGGAGGAGGAGAAGAAGAAGAAGAGGAGAAGAAGAAGAAGAAGAGGAGAAGGAGAAGAGGAGGAGGAGAAGAAGAAGAAGAAGAGGAGAAGGAGAAGAGGAGGAGGAGGAGGAGAAGAAGAAGAAGAAGAAGAGGAGAAGAAGAAGAAGAGGAGAAGAAGAAGAAGAGGAGGAGGAGGAGAAGAAGAGGGGGAGGAGGAGAAGAAGAAGAGGAGAAGAAGAAGAAGAAGACGAGAAGGAGAAGGAGAAGAAGAAGAAGAAACACCATGGACAGACTAACAAAAGCAAGCATTTAAGTAAAAGAGGAAGTCTAAGAAGAGACATTATTACTTGACTTCCGTTTACATATTTGTAGATATTCAAATTTTTATGTTCAAAAGGTACGATTACTGTCTTGTCCATTAGTAATCAAAAGAAAAAAAAAGAAATTCAAACTATCGTCGTGTTATTTCTCTTACTTTTGGCAGATATCTTTCCCGCCATCCGTCTTCTGAAATGCGCCAAGCAGCGAATCTTGTTTAGCGCTAAAGATATTCACACAAATCCTGCATCAGCCGCCTTCCCACCTTCGTCTGCCACCTTCATCAAGAAAACGCCACGATACCCTTCATAAATGTGATTCGTTTGCTGGTCTCCGTATCAATCCGTTGCGTCCCCCAAGGGAGACACACACCGCTGTACATTTGTCCCTTCCTCTCTCCCTTGTGTCTATCGAATAATTCTGACCAACTTTAATCATTAACTGATTCTGTGCCAGCAACTATCAACCAAGTAGGCCAATTCGGTGCCCAAATGACAAGTCATTAACCGGAAGGTAACCTGTCCCCACAACACCGTTCATGACAAACAGGACAAGGAATGGGTGGGAGATTCGAGTAAGAGGTACGAATGCGCTGATTGGTTGAATTCTCACTGGCTTCTAATGCTGCAATACGACTGTATACCAGCCAACTGTATTCTACTAGCCATAAATAACCCCTCTGTGCCACATGGCATAATCACACATTTCTTTAATCAACGACATTATCAACGGTTTCAAAAGATTCTGTTCGGTGGCAATCATTTTTAACACTTAACTGCTGCATTGCAATGGCGTTGTTGCAAGGCTGTGCAGGCAAAAATAAGAAATTGTAATTTACTGGAAATAATATGACAAGGATTTCACACTGGCGCCGCGATCTTGGTTTTGATCGCATAGATCTGCATGTCAGACTAAGCCAAATAAACCTCCCCAGTATATTATTAATATATAAATTACGACAGAAAAAAGGTTTTTGGTATGTTACTATGTGTCTGCTAATGGGCGTGTCACCAGGTGGTTACAACGTTAGCTTTCCAATTATGAGATGTGGTTTCGAATGGTATCATTGTCGATTCATCAGGAAGGTGATTACATGATATTGTCGGCTTGGGGAGGTGAGCCCAGCGTGCGGCAACATTGTAAGGTGCCTGAAAATCATAGATGACCCAAGAGTGAAATTAAATAGACGGAACTATTTAGGAGACGTCGATGGTTCTGACAGCTTTAAGTCAGAAGTCATCGTGACCGAGGATTTTAAGTACTAACCAGAAACTGTAGCTAAGGTCGCTCAGCATAATTCCAATATAAACCACAAGTGTTAAACAGACACAAACATTTGCACAGGTAGGTTTAGTGGATGATGTAAAAAAACAAAACGTTCCTAAGCGGGTGTTAGCAACAGGGATTCTTTAGTCGGCCTAGTAAACCGGTATACTCGGATACGAGAGGCAAGCAATTATATATCTACTTTGGCTGGGAATGTTGTTTTTTGCCATCCCAAGCAAGACAATGAATTCACTAAGACGAGGGTCATTAAGATAATATGACAAAAGGAAACGCTAATAAAGAGAGAGAAGAGTAAATGAAGATGAATTAAGAAGAGAGAATACAACGATTCACATTGCATTTAAATTTTTGACTGAAAAGCAAAAAGCCGGTAGAGAGTACCCCAAGTACGGAAGAAGACATTCTTAGCATAGAACTTACGGTTATATCAAGCCATTTAAAATGTAAAAGGATGAAACCTATAATAAAATAAAATAACACTAAAAAGTCTTTAAGAATAACGCTGGGGATCGACATTCCACGGTACATTGAATACATACATACATACATACATATATATATATATATATATATATATATATATATGTGTGTGTGTGTGTGTGTGTGTGTGTGCGTGTGCGTGTGTGTGTCTGCGTGTCTGTGATAGAAATTAGGAGGATTTGAGATAATTATAATTAATTAATTCATCGTGTCTAGAGAAACCTCAACAGAATGCAGAAAAAACTGGACGGCCATTTCGTCTTATATTTGGGACTCATTAGCAGTGCGCATCCACTGCCGAGTCTAATTTGCTAACTCTTCGTCACCGAAGCCCGTTGGAACAGTTAGTATGACGTTTGCCTAACGTAACTTTTCGGTAGAGGAGGCGCACTGCTGATGAGTCCCAAATATAGGACGAAACGGCCGTCCAGTGTTTTCTGCATTCTGTTGAGGTTTCTTCTAGGATCAATGAATTACTTAATTATGATATGATATATGATAATTAGGAGGACGAATATTTTCTGTGAAAATTTCTCGGACATTCAGGCCGGTAAATTTTATTTAATAGTGTTTATTATAAACAGAGCATTTACTTAAATATTTGTATCTATTAGGTTGGTGCAAAAATAATGACGTAATAATGTCGTTTTTTGACGTTAAAAAATACGTCAAAAAACGGCATTATTACGTCATTATTTTTGCACCAACCTAATTTAAAAAGCATGCTAAACATAAAAATGTCTTAAAATAATTGTCGGACTTTGTCTATTTCATAATGTGTGACGTCATTTGTTTACATTTGATACGCCATGAGCAGATATGAATGTACGTGAGAGATTCATGGAAGATTGAAGTTTAAATACAGTAAATTCGACTGGGCTAACCGAAGCTTACTCTGTGGCCAAATCGGTAAAAGCACATCCGGCTATATGACGGTCGCTTATAAGATACAGGTTCGAATCCTGTCAGAGGACGAATATTTTCTGTGAAAATTTCTCGGACATTCAGGCAGGTAAATGTTATTTAATACTGTTTATTTTAAACAGAGCCTTTACTTAAATATTTGTATCTATAAAAAGCATGTTATATATAAAAATGTCTTATATATATTTATAAGTGATAGGGGAATTTGAATAACTATAGTAATATCGGAACCTGACTGATATATATTTATATATAAGATATCCCACATGGAGGGATGCTTTTAATAAAATAGTGGTCGATGTAATATAACAGTGCTATTAAAAATATATTAATAAATATATATATTATCCCTTTAATAAATATATATATTATCCCTTCTCGGTAGCGCAACTCGCTGTTTTATGCACAGCGCAATCATCAGGTGCTGGGTCGAAAATAATAATTTAAATTTTAATAAAAAAATATCTGGTTAACGCAATACTGACGGTATTACGCAGATTACGGTTTTTATTTTAAAAATATATATTGCATTTAAAATAGGATGTTTATTTTATATTTAAAATAAATGAAGATTAATGTTTATTTCATGTGTAAAATAAACAGAGATTGATGGTATTTATTCTCAAAAATATATATTAAAACAGCCAAATATAAAACTATTTAGAAAAAATATAGACAGTTAGGAATTTTATTCTATATTAAAGATAAAGCGGGGGGGTAGATTACTTTTAATCTTCTCCCAAAAATTTTAAACAGAAACGGACTACAGAAAACAAAAATAACATAAGTCAAGGAAAGGTCAGAATTTACATAAAAAATTAATCTGGATCGCCGTATTTCAAGATATATATATATATATATATATATATATATATATATATATATATATATATGACCATCAGTTAATTTCACTTGTTTAATAAGTTAGTGTTACTTAAGTGTTTTAAGAAAACTAATTTTTCTACAAGACATAAATTACATCTATCGCCTTTGCTATTGTAAAATTTGGTTTATGTTACAATATCCCATATAATAATGGTGTATAAGCATCATTCTTTAATTTACAGAAATACTTGGAAAGAGAAGTGCTATTCATGTATCTTACATTGTGTTAAAATCATTCGATGATTATAGAACCAAAATTTCCAAGTATTTCCAGTGGAACCAACATGCAATTTCACATCGTTATTGTCAACTCTGAATGCAAAGAGTGCGTTGAGACAATTCCAATGCTCGCTATGCCATAATGTTTTCTGCTGACAGGGATGGGCATCAAAACTACCCAACACTCCACACAGTCACCACAGTCAAGACCTTGCTCTCTGTCTTAAATATATATATAAAGAAATTAAATTCTTGGATGCGAGATAAAGTGAGGGAAGCTATATATATATATATATATATATATATATATATATATATATATATATATATATGTATATATATATATATATATATATATATATAGCTATATATATCGTTGGCTTTATCTTATATCCAAGAAGAAATTAAATTCTTGAATACGAAATAAAGCCGACGACGACCACACACACACACACGCATATATATATATATATATATATATATATATATATATATATATATATATATATATATATGTATATATATGTATGTATATGTAACTGCACTCGTCTCAGCAAACCTTCGGTTTCTTGATTTGCTAATGATCAAATCAATCTCGAGGGAAAAAAGGTTGTAAAAAAAGAAAGAGCTATGAACATGAACGTCTGTCGAAAATAATCGTACAGCATACAGGTCCAAAGCCCAAAGAAAAAAAACGATACGAGTAATCAACTAACTTAAAAGTATCAGCTTTCCCTGACGATCCGCCTAGGTGAAACCTTGGTAGGTTTGCCTGGCTCTCTAGGTTTTACTATACATACATACATATATATATATATATATATATATATATATATATATATATATATATATATATGTAAAGTACCAATTTCAGAACTGGCGCGGTCTAGCTGTCCTTGATGTGGGTGAAAGGAGTCTCTCTGAGCTTTTCTTAGCAATCCTTTTAAGTGTTGGTGTCACGATAAAAAGACCTCAGATGGGAAGGAAATCTCATGACAGGTTAAAAAGGGTCATTATATTGCATATGTCTGCCGATAGGCGTGTACTGGCTGATATTGACTGTGATCTGCAGAGGTTAAACGCCGCTATAACAACATATGATGATTGTTGTTCAGAGTTTCCGTGGCAAGTCTTTTGCACCGTTACTTTTTTTATTGACAAATTCAAAATGTGTGGATCGTCAGACACAAGCCTTGATCACTTGAAACAAATCATTGTGTTGGTTTTCTGAAAACTGCATCTAATTAATTCCACATATATCCGGCTACTGTGAAAACCTCTACGAAAAAAACATCAATTTCATTTTGGCACTTGGAACGTACGAACTCCCCAGGACAACACCTCAGCACCAGAAAGAAAAACAGCTCTGGTTGCATTGCAGCTAAAGAAGTACACCATTGATATAGCTGCACTGAGAAGTAACCATCAGTTAACTACATGAAATGAGAAAGCAAAATAAGACATCTAACAGTGTTCTTGCTGCACTTGCATGCAATATATTCTCCTGTACTGTTTGTGGTCTTTTATACAATTCTTGAGCCGGACTCAAAAGTTATGCCTGTCATAGGCATGCAGATAATTAGTTCGTGGTCAAGGGAACCTCATACATCGAAATCTATGGGAGAGTCCATCATATGCGAGATAAAGCCGGCGACGACGACGACATTTATCTCGTAACCAAGAATTTAATTTCTTCTTTTCTGATCGCGTCCTTTATGTTGATGACTTTAATTACCAAGTATATATATATATATATATATATATATATATATATATATATATATATATATTATTTATTCAAAAATATGATTCCTTCGCTACATAAGAGTTCTCATGCTTCAAAGCAAGAGCCGAAAACTTCAATATAATTATTTGAATTAAATTGAATTAAGGTACCAAGCTCTGTTCCACCTTCAAGCGAAATGTTTGGAACAGATCTTGGTAGTTTAATTCAATTTAATTAAAATAATTATCTTGAAGTTTTGGGCTTGATACTTTAATTCAAAAGTCAGCCGAATTGACAACAGTCTGAGATTCTACTCCTCAGCTATCGGCGTTGCGAAGCAGTCCATCTTTTATACCAGTTCCATTCAAGAAGACTGACAAAGTACTACTTTTTTTCTTGTGCTCATTTAAGCATTTACTTTCCTGGTCATAAAGTGTGTAAAAAAATATTAATATAAACCAAACCAAACTCATAAATAATTACACTGGGCATACAACTACATACCTATCGAGAAGACTCACTTTACACCTCACTATCCATAGCTCAAATAAGATCCATTCAAATACACAGAGAATCATACAAAGCCTATCCCCATCATATACTTGTAGAAAATACAGGTATATTATCGCCTTATACACTTGTAAAAAAAAGAATGGAAACACTAATAATAATAAAAATACATGTCTCTGATGATAGCTCAATTTAAATACATGTGGAGACATACAGAACTCAATCTGTAGCATACCTGTTGATAATAGAAATATAATAGCATGATCCAAATGTACAAAAACACTAAAAATAATGGAGGCCTTATTACTAAAAAAGAAAAAAAAAGATAGCACTGAATAATAACAACTACGAACACGGTAACAATGTGCTGACAGTGTTTGGAAAACAAAACATTGCTCTAACTCAATATACCTACTTAAAAATAGGTACATTCTGTTAAAGTCAAAAAATAAAAATCATCCTTGATAATGACTAAAGGAATATCCGAATGCGCTAGAACATGCAGATTATTTTCTACAGATTTTAGGTCCAGAAATGGGAACACATATACGAATACAAGAAAAAGTAAATAAAAAGCTTAATCACGGATCTTGTCAGTTGTTGTTAATGAAATACACACACTCACACAACACATACAAACATATATATATATATATATATATATATATATATATATATATATATATATATATATACGTATGTGCACACACACAGATATATATATATATATATATATATATATATATATATATAGATAGATAATATTAGTGGTAAATATACATATATATGCAATATATATACATACATACATATATATATATATATATATATATATATATATATATATATAGGAAAACTGTTGTAACTGCCAACGCGTTTCGTCCAATGTGGACCTTCTCAATCTGGAAGTTGCATAGAACATTTGTTTTTGTTATTAATAGTTACTTTGTTTAAATAAATTCATTTCGTTTTTTGCTTTGAGAAAGTCCATATTGGATGAAACGCGTCGGCAACTATTGTCATTTATCTTTATAAATATTGTCTTTATATATATATATATATATATATATATATATATATATATATATATATATATATATATATATATATATATATTATGTATTTGGGCAGAAATCCCTGTTTTATATTATGCATATTTAGTTGAGAACGACTGAGAAGGTGTTGTGGTCTGTGATTGATGTTTTTTATATAATTTCTCTTGTGTTCGTACATTTTTTCTTTTTTCAGGACATAAATTATATAAAACTTGTTCGAATGTTTTCCAAGCGCTTTCGGATATACATTTTGCCATTATCAAAGATAAATTTATTTAATTTTTAACTGAATATATGCATTGCTTCATATATGTATCTGGAGTTATAGAAATGTTATATTTTTCAAACATAAAACAATATGGAAAATATTTGAAAAATCTTTATACAATTTAAGTCCTGAAAAGACCAAAATTGAGAAATTATATAAAAAAACTCAACCACCGCACCTTGTCAGTCGTTTACAACGAAACTTGCACTATTTACATTATTTGGACTATTGTCCTCATCTTTGTTGCCATATTTATCACAACGTTTCGGCCGCTGTACCCTACGGCCGTCTTCAGGTAGTTGGAATGTCGAGCTGAACACTTTATTTCGCTCGCTGTGGTAGGCTGTTCACGTGCCACGACTAATGGATGTCAGTTATCAGTTATCTCCTGTTAATTCACCTGTCCAAGTTCTCCACTAAATAAAGGGTTCAGTTCCACATTCCAACAACCTGAAGAAAACAGGAGCGTACAACGGCCGAAACGTTGTGATAAATATGGCGACAAAGATGTGGACAATAGTCCGAATAATGTAAACAGTGAACATAATACCTCATCTTAGAAATATTGATAGAAGCGAAACTTGCATATATATATATATATATATATATATATATATATATATATATATATATATATATATATATATATATATATCTGTGTGTGTGTTTGTATATATATATAGGGTGTCCATAAAGTTCGTGTGCACTTTAAACAATTATAACTTTATTTGTATTTGCGATAGAAATAATCTGTAAAAAATGTTAGAAAGTTTAATGTATTAGGTTGGTGCAAAAATAATGACGTAATAATGTCTTTTTTTGACGTATTATTTAACGTCAAAAAACGACATTAATACGTCACTATTTTTGCACCAACCTAATACCTAGTTTTAAGTACAGCTAAAATAACTAATGTGATTTTAGTAAATCAGTTGGCAATTTTTTTTCCGTGAACTGCAAAATCGTATTACCGTATCTATTGCTAATGATGAAGGACATGTAGAAACTTAAATAAAAAATTCAATAAAACCTTAAAAAATATAGATTTACTTCTTTCTAATGCTTTTTACAAATTATTTCTATCGCAAATACAAATAGAGTTATAATTTTTTTAAAGTGCACACGAACTTTATGGAGATCCAGTATATATATATATATATATATATATATATATATATATATATATATATATATATATATATATATATATGATATGCAAATTTTGTTGTAAACGACTGACAAGTTGCTAAATTTTTTGTTGTTAACCGATTGTTATACCCACCACGGCGAATATATATATATATATATATATATATATATATATAATATATGAACTGATTTAAAAATATGTTTTTCGCTACACATTATTAACCATGTTTCAAAAATGGAAGCTGAAAGCTTCGAATTTAATTTTGTAATTAAATTAAAAACATTAGTTCCATTTTATATACCAATAAGATCACCGGATTATCCATCTTACTGTTCTTGCTTGAAATATATATATATATATATATATATATATATATATATATATATATATGTGTGTGTGTGTGTGTGTGTGTGTGTGTGTGTGTGTGTATTCGCCGTGCTGGGTATATAGAATCGGTTTAGCAACAAAAAATATTGATTGAGAACTGCGTTACGCATGAGACTGGAAGTAGTGGCTAATCAGAAGAGGTACCTTATTTATGAGATATTTTCCCGGCGTTTTTTTTTTTTTTTTTTCGTTTCTCTTTTTCATTCTCGCGCTGATATTAAGTAGCCTCTCTGTTGTGTCTTTACTGTCTTCCCACACGATCAAACCAGAACAGTCCATTATTTATGAAGTATTAGCAGCCGACTTTCAACACCTCTCTCTTCACTTCTTTCTTTCTCTCTTTTTTTCTTTCTTTTTCTCACTGAAACCATGTAGCGTCTCTGCTATGGTTTTTACATATAAACAGGATACGCTATGACTTTTCTATATTTCCAAGCGATCAAAGCGGAATAGTCCGTTATTTATAAGGCATTAGCAGGAGACGTTAAACAACTTAAACTTCCCTTTCTTTTGTTTCCAGAAAACAAGTGGCATCTCTGCTATGCCTTTTCCGTATGTCCATGCGATCAATATAGAATAGTTCATTATCTTTGAGGTATTGTCAGAGTGTAACAGTCGTGCAAACCAAGAAAGGAACATGAAGAATTATAGTAAGATATTTTTTTTCGTATTTCATATTGTGATTAAGTAACAATTTATCATCTATCTTTCTTTACATTTACAGTGATCTAACCTAATGATGTTTAACCTAAGACTGGGCAATCTGGAATAGGGAAACTATATCTAATGATGGAAAATGAATGTTATTTTTGCATTCAACACCTCAAAATTGTACAAAAACTAGCCACAACAAATCGTGTAACATTTTTTTTTTAAATTTTGTTCGCGTGTATAATTATATCCTCAGTTCTACGGTCAGTATCTACACATCAAATCATGTCAAAATGAATAGTGATTCATCTCTTATTTAGACCTTTCACATAGTACCTGTCAAACCGTTAACACAGTATTTCCCTTACCGATAAAAAGATCAGGATTTATCAACTGAACGTTGTGCAATAACAGTTAGTATTTCCAAATGGGTCTCCAGGGATTAATCTGGTGCGTAAAACCCCAGGGAAGACATGAACTCGTCCATCGACAATTATCAACAAAGTCAATCAACTCCGTTGCTTAATTGACGGCTGAATAATTTGCCTTGATCGGATGGAAGGAAAATACGCTCTGTACTCACTCGGCCCCCAACGCAGACTTGCAAGATAAAATGAGGAATCATTGCTGCCAACAATGGCGTAAGTTAGAGTCCGCTTGTCTGGCGAATAACTGTCCATGTCCATATAAATCTTTTAATGCGAACAATCTCACCTTTCTCACTTTCTCCGCAGATGTGTCTCTAGCTGAGTATTTATCAATACGGATAGAGAAATCTTGGAGCTGAGTTTAAATACCCACTTTTTTTTTGTATTAATCGCTTACCAAAAGTCCCTAATTCTTGTTCTTTTATTGTTCTCTCTCAATGTTTTTTTTCCAGTAACACCTTGCGTCTTAGTGGCTTCATTGCCTTACTTGGATTGAAATGTTTTTAAATAAAGGTTCAGCTCAGTACAAACAAATGACTAAAGGCATGTATTTTAGCCAAGTACTAACTGCTCTAATCAATTGGTCAAGCAACTCATATCGGAGGATTTTGTTTCAGATAATTTATATAGCCGTAGGAGGGGCGGTGGAGTAATAGATAGCGGCACATCGTGAAGAATCGGAGAGCCGAGTTCGAATTCCAGTCGAATCCATTACATTCACTTACGTGCTAATACTCTTGGGAAAGGTATGAATCCTCTTCTTCTCCCTCCACCCCCAGCTATGGGTAAATAGCAGAACATACCGGGTTCTATAGCTTTAGATGACAACTGGTCTACCGCAGAAAGAAATGGCAACCTACTGCGGGAAAAAACTGCCTCGTCAGTCATGTATCGAAAGATACATGATCGCCTTATGCATGTATCATGCATGACACGTAACTGACTGACGGAGTGACTTTCCAGTCGAATCCATTACATTCACTTCCGTACTAATACCCATAGGAAAGTTATGAATCCTTCTTCCCCCAGCTATGGGTAAATAGCAGGACAGACCGGGTTCTGTAACCTTGGATGGCAACTAGTCTACTGCAGAAAGAAATGGCAACCTACTACGGGGAAAAAATCTGCCTCGTCACTCATGTATCGAACAATATATGATCGCCTAAGCGTATATCACACATGGCATATAACTGATCTTCCCAGCTATGGCTAAATAGCAGGCCAGCCCGGGTTCTATAGCCTTGTATAACTGACTGATATAGCCTCTGCGTTTCTGATGTATTAAAGATTATTTATGAAAGGGTCTCTCAAGCTTTAGATAAGAATGGTGAAGCTCAGGCTGTTATTTTTGACATCTTGAAAGTATTAGACAGGGTTGGACATATCTGTCTGCTTCACATGTTGAAATGTTATAATATTTCTGGACGAATTTTTGATTAAGCCTTTCTTATCAAAATCGCAAAATGAAAGCTGTCCTAAACAACCATTCTTCTCGATCTTTCTGCATTAATGAAGGTGTCCCCCCCAGGTCTCTATCTTAGGGCCTACTAATTTTCATCAACGATGGCACGATTCCTCAGCTCTGCATCTATGCTGATTATACAACTATATACTCCTGTCTTATAAAAGGTGTTCCAATTCCTTTTCACGATTTTAAATGTGAATTAAGTTTAAACGTCTAATGATTTTTTTCTTTCAGATTTAACAATTTTGGTAATTTAAATATTTCAAGTGAGAATATTTTTTTGAATATAGTAATGTAGCATGTTTACTTAAGTAAAAAAAAAACATTTTCACATCAATTCTATTAACGCTCTATCTTTATCTTCGCTATTGCACACTCTACGACAAAACCTGCTTACCAATAGACCACTGAAAAGAATGGTGAAGTTCAAGCTGTTGCTTTCAACATCTCTAAAGCATTAGACAGTGTTTGACATATTTGTCTTCTTCACATGTTGAAAGGTTATAGTATTTCTGGAAGAATTTTTGATTCAGTCATTCATATCAAAATTGCAAATTTCTATATTCAGATTCTATGTGTCCTGTGAGGGTCAAATTTTACAAGCTCTCTTTCCACTTTATGTATCCCAGAAATTTCCAGCTTTTCCTTTGTAGTATAACGGTCCTTTTTTCTTCTAATTCCTTGCGCAGGCTCTCAGTCTAAGATATGCTCAGCATACTTCTGTAGGACTACAGTTCTGTTGCCTCCTGTTTACACTTCATATGTGAGAAGAATGCCCATTTTTCACTGACAGAGAAGAAGATTGATGATACTTTTAAATAGTAATTTTCTGTTATCAGTAAGAAGCCGTGATGGCTAATGAAGAACCAGAGCTGGTTTGCTCCTTAATCTATTTGTAGTATCGTCTTAATTTTCACAAACCGTACATCTAATATATAAAGCTTAAAGATTGTATTTATGTGTGTCAGACCGACTTTTGAATATTCCTTAATACTGGATATTTGCAGAAGTGTGTGTTTAGAAATATGGCGCAATTTCTGGAATAATTTGTGCTTTCGATGCGGATGAGGAATTTAATCTGGAAAGGGGGCCCATTGGAAAACGAATTATTATATATTTTTCTTTCCGAATATGTTTTTTTTTTTTTTTTTTTTTTTTTTATAAATGCTTTTTTTCTATTCTTTTGGAACTTATATCTAGATTTTATTTCTTTCCTCCTTATTTTTTTCATCTTTTCTTTTCCATTTTTCTTTTTTTTAAAACGTGTTTTCCTCTCTTAAACTTCGCTTTTCATTTCTCTTGTCACTGCTATATGTTTCTCTTTCTTTCTTTCTTTCTTTTTAGTCTTTTCTTCTTTTGCAGCCATTTTCATTCCTTCCTTATCTCTTTCTTTTTTAAACATTTTTTCTAGCTTTAACTACGACATAACATTAAACGTCCTTGCTTAACTGGGAAAAATAATTTCTATAATCAGCTTTCAAAACCAAATTTAAAAATGTAATATTATTAATTAAATTGCTTATTTTTAAAATAGAAGACATACAATATAAGACACTAAAGCCACTCAATCTTACTGTTAATATCGTAATAGTAGATGTTCTCCTCTGAAAGTGGTAACTATCTTAGCATTTAGATCATAGCTTGAATATAAAGAGAAGTAAGCAATGGTGGCGATTTTAACAGTATACTTAAAAAATCTAACAAATATATTATACGATCATAACATAGATACAAGAAACACTTATCAAAATGTAAGAATTAGCGAATTGTTTTAATTACGATAACTGCGTTAATACCATCTCCTGGTCTTGATAAAACCTATTTACCCAAAATAATTGTTTTAAGAAAAATAATGCTAAAAGAGAAGTAATACCAAAAGTCTGTGATTGCTTCCCTACTTGTGTGGTACGTTCGTCGGTCCGGCGCATAATTATTTACGAGTTGTTTTTTCAATAAGAATTTTTATATTAGTAGGTAGTACTAATTTTTAGTAAAAAAAAATATATACTAAATTTTTATATTTTTATATATTTTCAGTACGTAAATATCTTATTATTATATTTATATATATTTATAAATATTTTTATATATTTTAATAAATTTTTATATATTTTAAATAGGTAAATATCTCATTTTAAGAGTATTTTTAAAAAAGAAAAGCTGGGCGGATCCAAATTTGTTGCCCCTTATGTTTCTATGCCTCACTCTTCTGACTTCGCAATGAATTAGTATGGAAAGTAGGGTTCAAAGAGAATACTCACTCAGTGAGCGTGAGCTTTTTCAGTACTTAAAGAATGTTTGGGAAGAATGTCAAGCATTTATAAACCAGTAATTAAGACAGGTGGTGGTTTTATTGATGAAAACTAAATATGATACTGTTGTATAATACCTTTCAATGTTAAAATAAAAGCAAAGACACTGTAGTTACAGAAATTGTGTCTGATACTTATCCCATTTTAAAAGGATTTTTTACAAAAGAAATGCTGGGCGGTGCCAAACGTGTTGCCTCTAGTGTTCCTAATTTTTCTATTTATTGTTCTTAAGTTTAATCAATGACCTTCTTGATGGCATCAGTTCTCAACTCGCTATCTACGCTGATGAAACAGCTCTTTACTTCTGTCCCAACAGTAAGTTTGATAAGTTCTATATAGTCAAATAGGCAGCTGATCTAAAAAATAAGAGAAAGAAAAAAAGACCTACATTCTGTTGTCAAATGGGACAAGGAATATCTTCGTCGATATGAGCCTACTTAAAAATATAGACACAGGTTGACATAGTATAGACAATGAGAATATGAGGGAGAGAAAAAGGTAGGCATATGTGCATTTTGTAGTTGAGTCAAAAGGTAAACATTGATTTAAGTTATACACGTACCGAAAAGCATCCACCTGTTAAGTGGCTGTTTTGAAACATCTTACAGCTGAACAATGGATACAGTCGGTGTATATCTATCCTCGCGGGCAGAGCTAATGTACATTCAGCACTTTACCAGAATCATTGCTACAAATCGAAACCATTAACTTGAATTATCGAGTCATGTTCTTAAATAGTCTCGTCTGATCGAGACATGCACATGGATGTCATGAATGCCACTAAACCTGTTCAGAAATATCTAAAACGGTCAGCTGTATACAAGTGCTTTTTTGGATCAATGATTAGAAATTATTTCGTTCGAGTGATGCCTATTTCGTTGAACTTTTTGGTGAGTCGATATAGGATCACGAGATGTGTCAAATAACAGGGACCCGTCATTTGAGAACTTTCAGCAGGAGCAACAGCTAAAATGGATAGCATGTAACCCGAAAATAAAATAATGACATAATCAAGATGTTGACATTCGACACTACTTCAAAAAAAAATGTTAGGAAGGAAACCTCCATCAATACTGGAAAGAGCGATAACCGTAACCGGACTTGAGAAACCTTTTTTCCTGAAAAATCGTTTTAAGAGAAATAATACTAAAAATGAAAGGATACTAAAAGTCTGAGATTGTGTGCGTGCTTGTGTGGCGCATAATGACTTACGAGTTGTTTATACAATAAGTATTTTTATTTTAACTTTCTTCAAGCAGACAATTTTTTAATTAATATAATTTTACGTTAAAGACAGACACAAAGAAATGCCGCTTTGCTGTTTCGTCTAGTTGTCTGTGGAGTAATTATTTATATTTACGCTTTCTCTAAACAAACAATATTTTTAATATTTAAAATATGTTTTTTGGCATATTTAAAATTGTTTTCAAATGAATATGATTTTAAAATATTTTTTGGTATATTAAAAAATATTTTTAATTTAATCTGATTTAAATTTCAAGTTTATCCCGGAAGTTCTACTCGTATTAAATGCTGTAAACAATCAGTAAAACGTTAAACATGAACTTAAAATCCAGACCAATGATGAAACGAAAGAATTGAAATATTTATAGTGAAGAATAATAAAATTAACTTTCATTTCAATGGAGTGTTGAAATAAACTTTAATGTTTTATAACTTTAACAGTTAGTGACCCAACTAATCACGGATAGTCAAGAATTTAATAATTTTTTGGCGACATTAGTGTTGGGTGTTCGGTCAACTAATGTTGTATATTTCCATATAAAGAAACGGCTAATGTCGCCATTACCATTTTATGACGTGTGGAAATCTTTCAAAGAAAAGGAAGATTATGTAGCGCAGTTGAGTAGAAGAAACGCACTTGACCCTGCGTAACATTAGGCATTATTGCCTTTAAGATATATAATAATGATGATCTAGAGCGTAATCCGTTAGATAACTGGCTTACAAAAATAAATTAGTGTCACCCCATCAAGGACCGGATCCTGAATTTGTAAGCAATTTTGATCAGTTGTACACACCATAAAGTTCTATGCTTTGAACCTATATTGAGACTCCAGACTACAAGTGATTGGAATTTCGAACCGAACCCTTTATTTCGCTCACCGGGGGTCGATCGTTCTACTTTCACGTGCCATGCCACATCCGGATGTCTCAGATATTTCCCTACAAGTTTTGCCTTCTGTGGACTGGTATTGAACACGGAACTCTTTAGGTCTAACCAACGTCTTTATCCACTGAGACACGTGTCCTTGATGTAAATCAAAGGTCGGCAACCTACGGCCCGCGGACCGGATCCGGCCCGCGGGACTGATTACCAATGACTCTATTTTTAACATGAGAGACGACCTTCAAATGAAATTTGTTATATGTCATTTTCCATAGAATGTCTACACATCTCAGTGCACTAAAAATATTAGACTATCTTGACAGTTATCTTTCATGAGACTTATTTTACCAAGTTGCGGTGCCTACGTTTAATGTCAAATAATGGATACATATTTGTTATGACCCTTGGCTACATTAAAAGATAACAGAAGCGAAAAGAACGATAAAGTGAAAGAGGCCAGGGAGACACTGACATGCGAGGTAGCTGAAATCTAAAGACAGTTAAACATACGCGCATTATACATACATGCCTCATGAATATGTGGATGATACCGCATATGTACGTACGTAAGTGTATGTGTGTGTGTGTGGGGTTCGTTTGTGGAACAATTTTTAATAACAGTTTCAAACCTACACGTCATAATTTCATCCATTTTCATTTCGGTTCATTTTTTCTCTTTGAAGTATTTTGACGTTCCTTGAGGAAAAGTAATTTTTGTTAGTTTTTTTTTTTTTAATTTTAGATTTTCTTTTGTTTTTCTGATTTCTCAATGTTTATTTTCATTATGGTTTTAAATATTTAGGTTGACAGGGGTCTGCATATGTAATTTTCCTTAATTTTTCATTAATGGCCTTCGTCAGGCCCGCGACCCGTCGCTATAACACGATCCGGGCCGCGGGGTTGAATGAGTTGCCGACCCCTGATGTAAATAATAGAAGTAATTCAATCCTACTTAGCGATTTTTATTTCTATGGAGCACTTTTATCTTTTCGTTTCTTCGCTGAACAAACTTCAGCGAGAGTCGTCAATCTAAAATCGACGATTTAAACAAAATTCGTGTAAAACTAAGCCCTGCCGTTTACCCCGAAACTAAATTCAAATAATAATACTAATAATGAAAGAAGTTGGTGATGCCTCACTCTGCATCACTAGCATCTTTCTTTAACTCCCACATCATTAATGCAAATCGCCCCTTCCACCGCCAACACGTTTTTCTCAACTATCAACTTCTATCACTATCAATCGCTTGCTGCGAAGGGAACTCCCCAGAACCCAACATTCGGATAGACCCCGACCAACCAACCGTTGGCTTCTCGGGATTGGGTAATTGAGAAACTATTACAAGATAAGAAAGGGGGAAGAAATTGATTCTGTTTCGATGAGAAGTAATTTTAATTGAAATGATTTGTCTGCGATCAGCGTTCCTACTACTGAAAGGTGATTGAATCCCTTCTTGCCCTCCTTAATTTGTGCTTATCATGTGAATGGCGAGTAATTAGTTAAATCTCGATAGGCTTCATTGGAAAACGACTTCTTACATATGAATCTCCTTCCGAAGAAATCTTCTTTTTTTTTTTTTTTTTCTCTTTTCTTTTCTATAAATGAATGTTTTCTTTTCTTTTTCTTCTGGAATTTATATTTTCCTTCTTGTTTTTTTTTTCTTTTTCTTTGTTTCTTTTTCATTCTTTCAAATATTTTTTATTCACGTTCGTTTCTTCTTTCTTTCGTTCGTTCATTGTTTATTTCTATTTTCTTCTTTTCTATCTAAATTCTTCTCTCTTTGCAATCAAATTCTTTATCATTCTTTCGAATTTCATTTCTTTCATTATTTTCTTTCTTTTTTTTCTAGTTCCTTCATTTTTTTTATTCCTTATTTCTTTTTTTTAAACATATTCTTCCTTTTTTCACTTTTTTCTTTCTATGGCCACTGCTATATATTTCAATTTCTTTCTTTCTTTCTTTCTTTCTTTCTTTCTTTCTTTCTAGTTTCTTCTTCTTTTTCAAAACATTTTCTTTCCTTCTTTCTTTTTTCTTTCCTTCATTATTTTTTTAAACATTTTCTTTCATTCTTCACTTGGCTTTTTCTTCCTTTGCCATTGTTATATGTTCTTTCTTTCTTTCTTTCTTTCTTTCGTTCTTTCTTTCGTGCTAATTTCTTCTTCATTTTGCAAACTTTTTCATTCATTCTTTCTTTCTTTTTTCTTTCCTTCATTATTCATTCAAACACTTCCTTCTTTTTTTTTCAGAAGGCTTTTTCATTCCTTTGTCACTACTATTTCTACTTGCGTTTTATTAACAATTTCTTTTATTTCTTAATTCTTCTCTTGCAAATATTTTTCTCGTTCGTTTTTATTTGTTTTTCTTTCTTATACCTTCCTTTTCGTTTTTTTATTCTTTATCTATTTCTCTTTGCAATCATTTTGTTTCACCAAATTTCTTCCCTATTTCTTTCACCAAATTTTCACTTCTTTCTTTCTTTCTTTCTTTCTTTCTTTCTTTCTTTCTTTCCCCGCGTATTTTTTTCTTTTACTCCAATACTGTTTCTATATGTTTTGTATTGACCAAGAGATTCTTTCTTTCTTTCTTTCTTTCTTTCTTTCTTTCTTTCTTTCTTTCTTTCTTTCTTTCCCCGCGTATTTTTTTCTTTTACTCCGATACTGTTTCTATATGTTTTGTATTGACCAGGAGATTCTTTCTTTCTTTCCCCGCGTATTTTTTTTCTTTTACTCCGATACTGTTTCTATATGTTTTGTATTGACCAAGAGATTCTTTCTTTCTTTCTTTCTTTCTTTCTTTCTTTCTTTCTTTCTTTCTTTCCCCGCGTATTTTTTTCTTTTACTCCGATACTGTTTCTATATGTTTTGTATTGACCAGGAGATTCTTTCTTTCTTTCTTTCTTTCTTTCTTTCTTTCTTTCTTTCTTTCTTTCTTTCTTTCCCCGCGTATTTTTTTCTTTTACTCCAATACTGTTTCTATATGTTTTGTATTGACCAGGAGATTCTTTCTTTCTTTCTTTCTGTCTTTCTTTCTTTCTTTCTTTCTTTTTTTCTTTCATTTTTATTTCTTTCTCTAATTTCCTTTAATTGTTTCTTTCTTTCTTTCTTTATTCTTTTCTTTCTTTATTCTTTTCTTTCTTTATTCCTTTCTACACATTTCCTGCATACTTTCTTTTACCTCCAGATCTTACCTCCCCGCCATCATTCCTTTCCCATTTTCCAATTTACCGTTTGAAAACTCCCTCCGTACCTCATCTCCCAAATCAGCCAATCTTTTCGCTTGGAAACACAAATTGTTAGCCATTCACGAGCAAATCCCTTATTGAATCACTTTCCATCACACTAGCCATTCCTCTCAAACCTTTCCAGCCACTTCTAACTTCTTTCTTCCCTTGTTTCGTTTCATCCTTCCTTCACGAAATCTGAGTTTGGCGCCTTTAAAGACAATGATGGCGAATGCATGTGGACGCGTTCAAGAGTAATAAACGTGAAAAAGGTTAAACGGTGAGGGAAAAGACTCGTCGAGTTGGAGAGCTTCTCGCTGAGGACATGTCAATTAGACAAACAGGGATCAAAATATCAACATTCAAATAGGAGTAGTAAGTTAATTAATAAAACGCTAACGATAGCCGTGAAAATTTCGCGGTTTTCTTATTTGAATTTTCTCATTTATCATAATATGAAATAAAGATGGCCGTTCTCGTACGGCATAGCTAAATGGTTGAGCTTAGCAATAACAAAATGTAATAGTAATCGTGAATACGAATATTGGTTATTTGAAGAAGATGAAAAGATTTAAAATTAAAAAGTTTTTTCTATTTCATTGAAGTAGAAGAAACACTGAAATCAAACAGCGTTTCTAATGTGTCTTTTCTGTCGTGATCCCAACGGAATAGTTCATTATTTGTGAACTACTGGCTGGGAATAATGTACGTATGTGCTAACTAAGGAAATAACTGAGCGGGGTAAGCAGAATTATAATTTGACTAGCGTTACCCTAAAAATTTTCAAGGTTTTCCAGTTTTAATTATTTCTCCCACAATAGGGGCTATCCCTTATTTTCTGTTCAAAATTGGGTTTTATCTTTCCTATAACTTTATAGTCTTAACGTCTCCGTCTGAAATGTATTATCTTATTTACTGTTTTTTAATCGGATTCACCCCAAACAAGGAAGTAAAGCCACTAAGCCACAAAGAGTTACTCAGTGTGAAATAATAAGGTAAAAAGAGAAACATTATTAAGGAACGAAAACAACAGAAGAGTAAACAGGAAGACAGAAGAAGACGATTGACACTGAATTAAAATTTTTGTAGATCATAGTTAACTGGAAAGACGTAAAACTACGTCCGCGTCCTGGGTAAGACGTTAAACTACGTCCAGCAGCAAGGCCTCTGATCAGGTGGTTTTGAGGAGCGTGGAACTACCTCTTAATTCCTGGTGTTCCCAGGTCCACTCTGACGAGGGGTGGTAGCAACTGTTAGGATCCCAGCTATGAGCAAACAGTTAACTATTACCAGCAATACGTTTTCTGAAAAAAATTATTACCAGCTATACAATTTTGAAAGAAAAATATTACCAGAAGCATATTTTTGACAAAACAAAATATTACCAGCAATAAAAATTTTTGTCGGCACGATTGAGGTTGATATGTCGTAAAACATATTAAACCAAACCAATCTAAACCAAAGAATACATATTCTATTTATACGAATCTATCCTAAAAATGTTGTCGGCATTAAATAACCCATTGAGGTTGATATGCTATAAAACAAAATAAACCAAACCAATCTAACCCTAAGAATACATATTCTATTTATACGAATCTATCCTAAAAATGTTGTCGGCATTAAATAACCCATTGAGGTTGATATGCCATAAAACAAAATAAACCAAACCAATCTAAACCAAAGAATCTATACTAAAAATGTTGTTGACATTAAAAAACCCATTGAGGTTGATATGCCATTAAACCAAACAAACCAAACCAAACCAAAAAAATTAGCTTGTCTCGTTGTCTGGGTTTTCTGATTTAATAATTCCTGCTACTTTGATTCTTGGACAACCTTGTAGCTTCAATGATTCTTGGGTCTTGTGTTTGGTGAAATGGGTTTAAAAAGAGTTCAAATGTGTGTTGTCGTTCTTGTGGTTGACAGGGACAAAGAAAGAAGGTTTTCAGAAATGACGAAAATCAAGAGAGGAGCAGTAATCCCAGACATATTTACTGTCTTTCCATATTTATTTCTCTTTGTTTTTTTTTTTGTTTTTTTGTTTTTTTCCTACCTTGCTTTCATCACTTGATTCTTTCTTTTACTTCAACCTTGTTTTCCAATCTTTCTTTCTTTCTTTCTCTTTCTTTCTTTCTTTCTTTCTTTCTTCAGATATGCGACTATTTCTTTTAGCCAAACGTGTTTCTCTTTCTTTGTTTCTTTTTCCGCCACGTGACTCAGTATTTTATTCAAACTTTATTTCAACTTCATTCGTCTTTTTCTTTTTCTTCAAACAGGTCACTCTTTCTTTTATCCCAAATTTCTTTCTTTCTTTCTTTCTTTCTTTCTTTCTTTCATCACATGACACTTTCTTTTATTCCAACTTGTTTATTTTTCTTTCTTTCTTTATCTATTTATTTGCTCTTTCATATTATTTTCATTTTTTCTCTTTCGGCAACATCTTTCTTTCTTTCTTTCTTTCTTTCATCACATGAGACTTTCTTTTATTCTAACTTGTTTATTTTTCTTTCTTTCTTTATCTATATTTTTGCTCTTTCATATTATTTTTATTTTTTCTGTTTCGGCAACATCTTTCTTTCTTTCTTTCTTTGCTCTTACTTATTTGTGTTCCTTTTTTTCTCTCTCAGTAATATTTCTTTCTTTCCTTTTTTTCTTACATCATAGAAGGATTAGCAAGAACCCTTATTACCAACGTACATATCACATAATAGAAGAACTTTTAAATGTTGTTCAGGTAGCAAAACGGATATCCATGACAACTGCGTACCAGAAAATTGCGTCCCTAGAAAAATGCCTCCCTGGATAAATGCGTACCTGTTATAATTTTTTGAAGTTACCATTTTTTAAAAGGGTTGTTTAATATAGAAAGTTGCACACCAATACTTTTAATTACTCTAAACAAGCAGAAAGATATTATAAAATAAAAAATGAGAGAAAAAAATAACTAATTTAAAAGAAAATTAAAATTAAGTTACCAGTTTTAGATCATTCCAAGAGTGCGTACCACAAACATCGAATAGATTCTGGATTTTATAAATTATATTTTTATTTGGAACCATGTCTAAGTTCCGAAAATCAAACACTGGAGGAAAAATATTTGCGAACGAGGAAATTTACAGCTATCTCTATCCTATGAAAAACGCCGATGAAACAAAAATACACTGTTAATCTGGCATTTATAATAATTTTAAACAAAAATAAACTTCCAATTTTTTTTTTATTCCTTTTTTAAAAAATTATGATTACCACCTATCTTTTCTTCAAAATTTATAGAATTGCCTTTAAATGGTCCAAAGATTATCAGAGGTGCGCAATTATCCAGGGCCGTATTTGTCTCGGGACGCAATTGTTTGGTATGCAGTTGTCCAGTATACAAATTATATTTTATTTTTGTTCACCTAATGTTTTGTATATGAAAAAAAAATATTGTTTTTTATTTTTACTTTTGAGAGCTTCTAAAACGTGTATTCTATATAATATTTATATACATACATTATATGTTCCAAAGTTTTTCGATGTCGGTGTGATAGGAAAAACAAATTTCCACAACCTATAAAATGGTTCCATGTCATACGTCTCAAACAGTTTCAAACCAGAGTATGAGAGAAGGTCGACCACTGGAACCTCATAACCAGCTGCTTTGGGTAGATGGAGCGCGACAGGCCAGGAAGGTAACCTATCTAGGGGAAGAAAAACACTAATTTTAAACCTCCGTTGTCATATCAAAAACAGGAAAGGGCTATGGAAGTAAATCCAGACAGGAAACCCCGAGTTTAGTCCTGAAGATGGTTGGCTGTCAATACTGACAAATTTCCGGTAACTGCTACAACGAAGTGCATTCAGTGGAAGGAAAACACTAATTTTAAACCTGAATTAACATCTGGTCATTTCCAAAACACGCAAAAGGCTAAGGAAGTAAATCCAGACAGGAAACCCTGAGTGTAGACCCGAAGATTGTTGGCTGTCAATTCTGACAACATTCCAGCAACTGCTACAACGAAATCGTCCCTAAATATAATGCCCTGTATTTCTATAGATTTTGTCGGTATGGTCGAGAGGTGGATATGCAGCCTGGGCAACGCACGAAATCCACATAACATCCCCCAGGCATGCGTCATGGGGATGCCAGTCCAGTTTCGCCACCAAAAGACGGAATTTTGATCAAACAGGACTCTACCTTTATCGCGTGAGGTAAACGGATACCTGAAGTCTGTGACATTGGCTTTCCGCCAATCTATGATATGTACTAATTAAGAATTCAAAACGGTCTAGGAGACAGAGAAATAATAGTATTACCTTTCCAAAGAGGCATGGCGCTACACAGATAATAAAAAAGTGAATCTGTGGAGAGCCGTGACCACCTACATCTTGAAAGAACCCTTAAGATCTTTGTAAAGTATCGCCAATTTAAATTTCGACGAATTTTCCTATCAGTAGTAATTAATAATCACAATTCTACTTTCATACTCATCAAAGTATATACAAACAATTTTATATATGCCTCTGTGTAACACACACACAAACACACACATATTATATATATATATATATATATATATATATATATATATATATATATATATATATATATATATCATTAGAGACGACGTATTATGACAAAGCCAACATATTACGCGCTTCGTTGGTTTTAAGCGAGATATATATAATGCGATTTACGCCCAAGAATTCGTGATGTCTACGTTCCAACTCTATTATGTCCAGTCCGTATATCTCTCTACGACTGTAAACAGATTAAATACGGACAGTTTATTTCATATGTACCATTGTAAATGTGTTAGGTTTACGATTGGGGAACCTATTAAGCATATCACTGTATATCAGTTCTGACCGGTTAAACTCGCCGGAAGTCTCTAAGCGAATACGTTCCGCTTTGTTGGTTATTATGGCCATTTTGGAAATCCTTAGAAATGTCTACTTTATTTTGGTGTACGTTTTCAGTGAGTTTAATTTTTGCAACGTTTAATGTCATTATGCTATTGCTACTGGGCAGGGAAGACATATATTTATTTAGTTAGTTATCCATCACAACTGTTATACAGAGAGCTCTTTAGAGATTAACAGTACTGTCTAGAAGTTGCGTAATGGTTACCACGTTTGATTTCTATTCTTACTGGAAGCTCAATATTTGTGACCTTGTGCTAGAAATAAGCTAACCTTTTTTATTTACAAATGTTTACTCGTCCCGTGTTTGACGATAAACTACACCCAACAGCAAGACCTCTGATCGAGATACTGAAGTTTTTGAGGAGTATAGAACAATCTCTTAACTGCTGTTGGTCTCAGGTCTATCCTCACCCGGGATGGTAGCATCGGTTATGAGCAAATAGTGCACCCTAAAAAAATAAACAGTACATTTTTTTCAATAAAATGAGGAACAATACACTTTTATAGCAAAATGACAATCAATGCAAGATAAAAAAATAAAAATACATTTTCATATTAAAATTACCAACAAAACATTTTATGATCTCCAAACGATATACCTAAAAAGCATACGTTTACCCAAAAACATAAAATTACTTACAAAATATTTAACCTTCGACATTAAATAACCCATAGTGGTTCATATGCCTATTAAGAGAATCAGCCAACCAATAATACATATTTATATTAAAACTATACTCTTTATTACTCTTTTCTCTTCCCGCTCATTATTAATGTTTCTGTTCCTAATTCTTCCACACTCTGTAGCCCCCATCCTGAGAAAGACAATAAACTACGTCCAACAGCAAGGTCTCTGATCAGGAGGTTTTGAGGAGCGTGTAATTGCTGGTGTTCCAAGTTCCAACGTGCACAGGGGTGGTAGCACCTGTTAGGGTCCCAGCTATGGGCGACTAGCTAACCTCTAAACTCTGATCAAAACACTGTGAAAGTTTAAAAATAAGTTTTAATACAAAAAATGTTTTTTTTCTTTTGTAAAAAAAACTTATTATCAGCAATACATTATTACCAACAATACATTTTGGTAAAAATATTACCAGCTAAAAATTTTTGAAAAAAATATTACCATCAATAGATTTTTGAGGAAAATTTTATCAGCAATACATTTTTGAAAAAAAAAATATTACCAGCAATAAAAAATTGTTGGTATTAAATAACACATTGAAGTCGACATGCCGTAAAACAACAACAACAACAAAAACCAATAGACTCTTGTGTCGTAGTGGCTTTACTGCCTTGCATGGTGTGATACCGATTAAAAATAATCCACCAATACATATTTAAATGACCAACGATACATTTTATTTGTAGTTGAAGGTATAGAATTACGTTCAAAATATAATTTAGTTCAAGCCGTAAAATTGTGTTCAAAATATTTAGATTTCGGCATTAAGTAGCCTATAGATGTTAATATGCGGCTAATCAAAATAAACCAGTCAACTAATATTCACTCAATAGAAGGCTCAAAAGCCATTCAAGGAAGAGGTTTACTTAATTCTATGTGTGATGAGCGTAAGAAATAGGAACATAAAATTATACTGGCGTGTAATATAGATAACGATTGACCATAAACTTGAAGATTTTAAAAATTCTGTTCGGAAAGTATCGCGTTGATGTCTGGTCCATAATGTAGAGAATCTTAAGAAGAGGTTCTCCATATGGAACATTCTCTTAACTAATCGTACGCAGTAGCAACGAGCCCGATGCTTTCCGATGTGAGCGTGGTGTGGACATAGCAAAAAAAAAAAAAGCCTGACAGTACCCGGTTTAAGCCTGATGTGGACATAGCAAATTGTGTCTTACACTACCCGGAGTAAACCTTGTGTGGACAAAACGTGCTGGACACTACTCATTGTGAGCCTGATGTGGACATAGCAAAACGAGCTTGACGTTACCCGGTGTAAGTCTGGTATGGACATAGCAAAACGTGCCTGACGCTACACGGTTTGAACCTGGTGTGGACATAGCAAAAACGTGCCTGAAGCTAACCGGTGGGAGCTGACCTGGACATAGCAAATAGTGCTTGCCGCTACCCGATGTGAGCCTGATGTGGACATGGCAAAACGTGTCTGACGGTTCCCGGTGCAAGCCTGATGGGAACATCGCAAAACGTGCCCTACGCTACCCAGTATGAACCTAATATTGACATAGCAAAACTTGCGTGTCACTACCCAGTGTGAGCCTGGTGTGAACATAGCAAAACGTGCCTGACGTTACTCGGTGTGAGCTTGGTGTGCAAATAGCAAAACGTGCCCGAGGCTACCCAGTGTGAGTCTAATGTGGACATAGAAAAAGTGCCTGACAATATCCAGTATGAGCCTGATATGTACATAGCAAAACGAGCCAAACGCTGCTTGGTGTGGACATAACAAAATGGGCCGGATGCTACTCATTGTGAGCCTGATGTGGACATAGCAAAACGAGCCTGACGCTACCCGGTGTGACTCTGGTATGGACATAGCCAAACGTGCCGGTTGCTACCCGTTGTGTACCTGATGTTGACATAGCAAAACGAGCCTGACGCTACGCGGTGTGAACCTGATTTGGACATAGTAAAGCGTGCCGGACGCTACTCATTGTGAGCCTGATGTGAACATAGCAAAATGAGCCTGACGCTACCCGGTGTGACTCTGGTATGCACAGAGCAAAACGTGCCTGACGCTGCTCGGTGTGAGCCTGATGTGGATATAGCAAAACGAGCCTGACCCTACTCGGTGTGAGCCTGGTTTGGACTTAGCCAAACGTGCCGGACGTCTGGTGTGAACGTACAAAACGAGCCTGACGTTACCCGGTGTGAGCCTGATGTGGACATAGAATAACGAGCCAGACCTTACTCATTGTGAGCCTTGTGTGGACATAGCAAAACGTGCCGGACGCTACGCGATGTGAGCCTGATGGGGACATCCAAATGAGCCTGATGCTACCCGTTGTGAGACAGGATAACTTAAGAAAAAATTGGATTTACTCTATTTTTAAGTTATGTCGGTCGTGGTAAGAACATTCCCATTTTTTAAGTAAGTGGGTGTTGGCATTTCTACAAATGTAGAAAGCAAGTGTATCTTTGTGTGGCAAATTGAAAGTCGGTTAATGTTGGGTGGGGGGGTTATGATTTCTGATATATATATATATATATATATATATATATATATATATGTGTGTGTGTGTGTGTGTGTGTGTGTGTGTGTGTGTGTGTGTGTGTGTGCATTCAATATATATAGCGACCGGCGAGGATGGCTAACCAATCTCTGTTGCAGCGGCCTGTTCAGCCACATTTCTGGTTGTTCGATGTCTACGGAACCAAGCTATGGTTTATACAGTAACAATGCTGTGTGGACCTTTGTTAAAGTTTCCAGTAAAGACTGCATCATCTGAGGTGTTCAGCAATTTAAACAAGGTCAGCACGCTCAAAACCCCATCACTAGTAGCTTCGTTCAAGCCCAACCATCAAAGACAAACAACATATATATATAGCTGTGTGTGTCTGTGTGTGTATCCAGCACCTTTTTCAATTAGATTGTCTTTCTCTGTTAAGCGGGTTTCAGAAAGGGCAACAATATTAATTTGATAATGAGTTAACGCTTTAGCAACAAGAGCAGTGCGCCTTTCAGGACGATTTGAATTTTGACGATCAAAAAATGTTCTTAAATTCCAACAACACAAATTTAATTAAAAGAAAACCTTGTAGTTCTAACGAATGATTTATTTCATGAAAATCAGGTGCGAGGCTGGTGTGAACATATCAAAAACTTGCCTGATCCTTACCCAGTGTGAGCCTCTGATGTGGACATAGCGAAACGATCTTGACGCTACCAGGTGTGAGCCTAATGTCGACATAGCAAAACGTGACGGCCACTACTCATTGTGAGCCTGATGCGGATATAGCAAAACGAGCTTGATTCTACCCGTTGTGATTCTGGTATAGACATAGCAAAACGTGTCGCAAGCTACACGGCGTGAGCCTGATGGAGACATAACAAAACGTGCTAGCCACTTCCCGGTGTGAACCTGTTGTGGACATAGCAAAACGTGTCTGACGCTACCCAGTGTGAGCCTAATGTGGACATAGCAAAGCTTACCTCATGCTACCCATTGTGCGACTAATGTGAAAATCGCAAAAGGAGCTTGACGCCAACCGGTGATGATGTCGCTAGTCTTGGCCACTCCTTCAATTTCAGAAAAACAGTGCAAAAGACGTAGAAACGCTTACGAATTCAAATCTAGGGAAAAACACTTTTTAGCGAGGTTCATGCCTTATTTGTATCAAAGTTAGGATACTTGTCTCTGTTAGTAGTTGTATAATTAAAAGAAAATCTTCGATATGAATAAGGCATGGACCTCGCTAAAAAGCGTATGCTCTTACTGTCACCAACTCTTTTTTTTTCCGTGATTTAAATTTGTGGGCATTTCTACTTTCTTTGTCCTGTTTTACTCAAATTAAAGGAGTGACCAAGCCTGGCAACTGCTAGTCGAAATATTTCCATAAGTATAAATCATTTGTTGGAACTGCAAGGTTTTCTTTTAATTAAGCAACTACCAACTGAGACAAATATTCTTTAACACAAATTTATTTTACAGTTTTTTGAAAAATATTTTCGAGAGTGTAAAGGTTTTTTCTATTTTCCCTGCACGAATGAACAGCCGTCAGCCGCAGAAAACTGACCAGTAAAGAGAAATGAACAGATAATTTTAGGTCACCTTTTCTAGACCTCGCGCCGAAAGTGGTGAGCAGTGCACTTCCTAAAAAGAACTGCTCAGTCACCAAAAGAACCCCCGGAAATAAGCTGCTGTCCAGTCACCAATTGACGATGTTAAGTCGGCCATGGGCAGAGTTGTGACTGTGGATTCCAGTTTGTTAGACGTGCCCAGGTCGCCATGCCTCATATCGTCATAAGATTTTGAAAGAAGCCATTTCTGCACATGATTGCTGTTGATTCTACGTCTTTTTGCCGCAGACATAGCACCCTATCCTACTCCACCAACAAATATTCAATGAAAAGCCGATGCAAGATGACCGAACAATGGTATAGGCCGCAGGTTTTATATCAGAGTGTCCTTCTCTTAGAGAGAACGTGCAACTGCATCTAAGGGGCCTCTCACTCCCTCTGGGCTTATCGCGCGCCTCCTCACCATTCCTGTTATTTCTACGTTCCCGCGTGCGCACACACACACACACACATACACATATACTTATTTTGCTTTCTCATTTCATGTAGTCAACTGATGGTTACTTCTAAGTACAGCTATATCAATGGTGTACTTCTTTAGCTGCAATTCAACCAGAGCTGTTTTTCTTTCTGGTGCTGAGTTGTTGTCCTTGGGAGTTCGTACATTCCAAGTGCCAAGATGAAGTTGATGATGTTTCGTAGTGTTTTTCGCAGTAGCTGGACATGTGTGGAATTAATTACATGTAGTTGTCAGAAAACCAACACAATGATTTGTTTCAAGTGATGAAGGCTTGTGTCGGACCATCCACACTTTTTGGATCTGTCGATTAAAAAGGAACGGTGCAAAACCTTGCCACGGAAACTCCGAACGACAGCCCTCATGTGTTATTATCGCGGAGTTTAACCTCTTCGGATCACAGTCAATATCAAGCAGTACACGCCTCTCGTCAGACACATGCAGTATAATGACCGGATTAAGCTGTCATGAGTTTTTATTCCCATCTGAAGGCTTTTTATCGTGAAACCAACATTAAAGTTAAACCAACTTTTTATCGTGAAACCAACCAAAGCTCAGAGACACTCCTTTCACCCTCATCAAGGGCAGCTAGCAGGTGACAGTTCTCAAACTGGTACTTTACATAATGGCTGGCCATTCGTATCCGAGAATGCTCGTCTACTCGGGCGGCTAGCTAGACCCCATTGCAGACGTCCTCTCAGTTGCATTTTGTGTTTGTTCAACGCCTAAAGAGCCAACCTGTGGTTTAAACTGCAACTATGCTGAGCAGACCTTAGTTACAGTTTCTGGTAGAGAGCGCTTTATCTAGCTTGATCAACAGTCGGAACAACTCCAGCACGCTCATACCCTTGGCTTTCGTGGTAGTACAACCATCGATGTCGCCCAAAGGTTACGTCTACCCAGTTTCACTCACAAAGCTTGGGTCATTTTCGACTCCGCTAGACTGATAACATCAAGACGTCACCCTCTTGAGAAATCGCCCATGGTGAGATTTGAACCCGGGACTCATTATCAGAATCCGAAAGTTTTAAGCAATCGTCCACGTACAATTATGTAAAATCTTTGTACTCCCTTACTTCTACAATACGGAAAAACGTACGGATTCTTAAAAATCTTTATATTTCTTTATATCTTCCTTGTCAGCCATATTTAATTAAATATGTTTGAAAGCAAGGTTGCTGCCCAAATATACATTAATGTGAAAAATTTCCCAGAGTTATCCTGTAGAAAAAAGATAATATTTATAAATGTAAAAGACAATAGGAAATCTATAATAGTAGCCGACGCGTTTCGTCCAATAGGGACTTTTACAAGGCAAAAACGAAATGGATTAATATTTAGTCATGCATAGAAATAAATTCAACAACAATTTTGATTTAAAAAATGCTACACTCATAAAAAGAAAAATCACTAACTCAGAAGGAAAATCCTAGAGAGTGCCGCCATTGAATATTACCCAAATATTTATCTACGCCCAGACTTTTTCCCTATTTCACCTTTCTTAACGGAATTACTACTCTCCCAAACAAACCTCCTCAAGAGTATCAAGAAATAAAAAAAATGGGTGAATCCGTCAACACAGCAAAAAAATATTATCTCCTCACATGACGGTAATTGACGTAATTTTCAGTTAACAGTATGAAAATAGCGTTCTCTAAATTCTTCCAGTTGCTAAGGACATTTTGTTTTGTTATTATTAGTTACTTTGTTTAATAAATTAATTTCGTTTTTGCCTTGAAAAGTCCCCATTGGACGAAACGCGTCGGCTAATATTACAGTTTTCCTATTGTCTTTTACATTTATAAATACATTAATGTATATATTAAGAATTTTTTGTCTCTGGTGTTGTTATTTTTCCTCATGTTTTGACTGTTACATTTTAAATCATTTTTGCGTTGTTTTGCATATATATGTGTTTGCGTGTGCGTGTGTATGAGAAAAGGGGAGAGAGAGAAAGAGCAAGAGAGAAAGAGCAAGAGAGATAGAAAAGGAGATAAAGAGAGAGAGTTAAAAACCAAAGGAATTTCTTTGTTACAGATTTGTTTAAATTATTTTTTCTATATTAGGGATAATTTTCTTGTTTCACTATCTACAAGATACAAGGGCCACTCGGAATAGAGGGTTACAGAGTAAGAGACAGAGTTTATACGGATAGGAGAAGAAGATAACGGTTAATCCGAGACATGAGAGCGTAAAGTGTGTAGTGATCGGGGAAACATCCGCTCGGGAGTCGGCTCAAATAAACTACAATGTGAGTGGCATGGCGGGTCCATACTGTGAAGTTTGGATCAATCGGAACCAAGGAATGCAGTTCGTCTGAGCACTTTCCATGCAAGTAGCAATAGAGGAGTGAGAGGCTTACGACATCTCGTCTGTGAGAGAGCGTTTGGAGGGTGGAAAATAATTCGCTCCCAAAAGGACCCGGAGTTTGGACTGAGGACAGTTTCTGCCCAAATATCATAACAATTCATTTAAGTCTCCATAATGGTTGTGAAAGTGTTTGTGGTTATTGGGCTGTTATTTAGATAGGTTATTCTGGATAGTGGTCGTTACGGAATTGTTCGATAGTATTATGTATCTGTTTTTGTATAATTTATTATTATTGATGACGTTGTCATTTTTGTTGTGGTTGTATATTTTGTATACCTTTCTTCTTGCGTTGTGGACGAAGTGATATGGATATTGGACGCTTTTGAATGTGTTTTACATGTACGTTTCTTCTCTGGGTAAATACTGGGGGCTGCAAATAATTAATGCTCTTAAATAGAAACCTATATTTCTTCCAGATTTAATATAAAAGGAGGGGTTTCAGTAGAAACTGACCATGTCGCTTTTGTTGGTAGCTTTTATATAAACGTCAAGATTGTGTTCGTAATTGTTTTTGTGTAACATGATATCAAGATTTATTAGTTTATATATACTTTGTTTCAAAAAATTCATTTAGTTTTTTTTTTGCCTTGAAAAAGTCCACCTTGGACGAAACGTGTCGGTTGAAACTACACACAGTTTTCCTATTTTTTTACACACACACACACACACAGACACACACACACACATACATACATATATATATATATATATATATATATATATATACATATATATTATAAATTGATTTATTTAAAATATGTTTTTTCGCTGCACAGTTCTAACCATGTTTCAAAAATGGAGGCTAAAAGCTACGAATTTAATTTTGTAATTAAATTAAAGACATTAGGATGAAATGGAACTAATGTCTAATTTAATTTAATTACAAAATTAAATTCGTAGCTTTTAGCTTCCATTTTTGAAACATGGTTAGAACTGTGTAGCGAAAAAACATTTTAAATAAATCAGTTTATAATATTAATGCTCTGTAAATTTGCATTGAGCACTATTTTGTAAAATTAAAAATATCTATAAGAACACCAGATTATATATCTTACTGTTCTTTCTTTTTATTTATATTTTATATAATTTCTCCTGTGTTTGTATAATATTTTTCTTTTCGGGACAAAAATTATATAAAAATTGTCCTAATGTTTTACAAGCGCTTTCGGCTATACTTTTCACCGTTATCAAGGATGAATTTTATTTTAGCTAAATGTATGCATTGTTTTATGTATGTATATAGAGTTATACGAATGTTTTGTTTTCCAAACACGGTCAGCATATTGTAGCCGTGTTCATAGTTGATATTACTAGGTATTGGAATTTTTTTATATTAATAATGCTTCCATTAGTGTTAGCCTTTTTTACGTGTAGATGAGGCTATTATATCTATATTATCGACAAGCATGTTACGGATAGAATTTGGAAGGTCTCCATGTGTATTTAAATAAGACCTAATTGAGCTATGTTCAGAGAAATATAACGAGAGTCTTCTTGTTAAGCATGTAGTATATCCAATATAATTATTTAAAAATCCTGCCGGTAAATAATAATTTTTAATTATTATATTAATATAAAAAAAAACACTGATGGAAAAAAGTTTCTACATTATTACTAACTTTTTTGAAAAAGGATATGCATTCAGACTAGACTAATGACTTACTTTGTCCGTTCGATGCTTTTTCTGTTCGACATTTTTTCCCTTCGCCATTTTGTTTTTCGACACTCTGTCATTCGATACTCTAATCTACTACCTTGTAGAATGGGAAAATAGTCACCATCCACTAAGCTATATAAAGTCTGTTGAACTCGGCTGAGGTAGGCTGGTGATGACTGATCAACTCCAGGCCAGATCCGTCAGCAATGATTTATTTTTTAATTAATTCACCACGAGTAAGGAGATAATGCCACTAAAGCGCAAGGGCGGCTACTGGGAGTGAAAGACAATGAGAAAACTTTAGAAGGAACTGGAAACCCAATCCTAAGCAGGAAACAAGGGATACCAAATATTTATTTTTACCTGGGATAGAACACGCAACCGGTCGAAAATATGTTATTATTTTAGTCTCTCGTCGGACCACAGTGCTGATATGCATCGAACTTTTGTTCAACGTACGTGAAAGAAAGAAAGAAAGAAAGAAAGAAAGAAAGAAAATCATGAAAGCAAACTAAAATGCAGTTTCGTAAAACGTCCGTCATTTCCTTGGCAAATCGCCTGGAGCCTCTTTTCCCAAGGAAGCGGGAGGTAATGCTTTTCTTCAAGACAAATGAGCAATGCTTGCCATTTGTTTTCTCTGGCGAGATATTACTGATTTATTCGACCCCTGGGTACAAAATGAAGAGAATAAACTTAGGTAATAGTTACACTGGCCTTGATCAGATGGGAATTTCAAAATGCTACTTGGTGACTTTCAGAGTTGGCAGTCTTTTCATCTTATTCATAAAAATAAACTCGACTGTATGATACAAAGTCTGCCCGTCATTTGCAATTATATTTAAATAAATTAAACCGTCCGTGAATGAAGCAAATATAATCAATCGATAATATTTTTCTACATCAATTCATACCGGAAAAATAACATTTTCTAGTTGCCTAAATTAAAAAAAAAAATGCTTAACTAACAGAAAATGATAATAAAACAAATATGAGTATTTGAAAAACTAATTACATAGTTTAATGCTACTAACTATTGTCATTGTACAGGGAGGAACGAAGTTCTTGTCATCCCTATATAATATAATTTTCTATTACAGATGGCTGGTACGAATTCCGGCACAAAAATAATAGTGTTCATGCAGACCTCCTGAATGTGTGACAGATGAATAAACAGAATCCAGTACATGTGACTTGTATTACTGTATTAATTGTTCTATTGTTTTCATTACGTTTTCAAAGGGGGTGACAAGACTTTCGGACCAATCTGTATATTTATAACTTTCTTCAGTGTCTCGTTTGTTATTAAACATAGGCTACCCTAGCCCTTTCATAATATCTGTAAGTTTTAATTTGCTTTGAATGTTTTGGGGAAAATATTTTATATGTTATACAGGTTGGCCCCTATATAATATAATTTTCTATTTCAAAGCACTGTAGGATATTATTATCAAGGAGAGAGTTCTAGATGTACGATGCCAGAATAGCCATCAATTGAAGGACGTCGTTTGGAGAGCCTTTGCAGCAATCAACAAGGCACAACTTCGTAAAATATCACACAGGACATGGCGCTGCATCATCTTGTGCCACGAAAATGATAGTGTTCATAGAGACCGTCTTGATGTCTAACAGCGTCAATGAATGCGAATAAACTGAATCAAGTACCTGTGCTTTGTATTGCTATATTACTTGTTCTTCTGTTGTTCTCATTACTTTTTGATAGCCATTGACAAGACTTTCTGACCACCGTATATATTTATCACGGCCTTCAGTGTCACGTTCGTTCGTTTTAATAGACTTTTTGTGTGTTTGGCATATATACTAAGTTGAGGAAATAAACTTCCTTGAGTTTAGATTATCGATTGCAGCTGCTTCTCGCTTAACGTCCGGTTTCCTTCTCGAACGAGCATGACGTTAAGTGAGAAGCAGTTGGCATATTACACGTTTAATAAATTTGGGGATTCAATAGTACAACTTCGTAAAAGGACAGAGCGCCTCATCATTTTGTGCCACGAAAATGATGGTGTACATACAGACCCTTTTCGATATGTGACATCGTCAAAGAAAGTGAACAAACTGAATCCAGTGAATGTGCTTTGTATTATTGTATTAATTGTTCTTCTTTTGTTCTCATTAATATTTTTTGGTAGGGGTGACAAGGCTTTCGGACCATCCTGTACAATAAAATCATTTATACGTAGGTATATGCATATTTATTAATATATATATATATAAAAACTGTCTAAAAATTATCTATGACATTTTTGGGGGTGACAAGACTTTCGGATCACCCTATATATATATATATCAATGTCTTCAGTGTTACGTTCGTTCGTTTTATTAGATTTTTATGATTTTTGGCATATATGCTAAGTTGAGGAAATAAACTTCCTTGCGTTTAGATTATCGATTGCAGCTGCTTCTCGCTTAACGTCCGGTTTCCTTCTGGAACGAGCATGACGTTAAGTGAGAAGCTGTAGGCATATTACACGTTTAATAAATTTGGGGATTCAATAGGAATTTTCTAATGTACTAGGTGGTCCGAAAGTCTTGTCACCTCCTACATAATATATATTTTTTATATCAACGCTCTGTGGGGGTATTATTATCGAGGAACGATACCAGAATACCCGTCAGTTGAAGGACGTCGTTCGGAGAGCCTTTGCAACAATCAACAAAGTACAGCTTCGTTAAATATCCCAAAGGACATGGCGCCGCATCATTTTGTGTCGCGAAAATGATGTTCATACTGACCTTCTCGATGTGTCACAGCGTCAATGAAAGTGAATAAAATGAATCCAGTGAATGTGCTTTTGTAGTACTGTATTACTTGCGCTTCTATTGTTCTCGTTAGTTTTGGTAAGGGGGTGAGAAGATTTTCAGACCAACCTGTAGTATGAAGAATTCTACATCATCAAAAATGCTTTTCGAATTTCTCATTTGCAGATAGACATCGACGAGACGTTCCTTCTCAATCTGTGCGTGGCTCCGTCAGATGGCGTTAACGTACCCGAGAAAAAAAAAGGCCTGTAGATCAATACTAAAAAAAGAGTTCTGAAATGATTCAACATATGAGCCTCTTTCTAAATTCTTATCAAGTGACCAAACATAAAAAAATATTTTTTAATCTATTCCTGGATGAGTAGTTTGATTTGTTTTTGTTTTTTTTTTACAGCTTATCAACCCTTTGCATGTTATTTAAAGTCTGAAAATAGTTTAGATTGTTAAAGTTTTGGGAGATAATATTGATTTATGTTCTACTAATTAACAAATATCAAGGAGAAAGTTCCAGATGAACGATACCAGAATACCCATCATTTGAAGGACCCCGTTCGGAGAACCTTTGCAACAATCAACAAAGCACAGCTTTGTAAAATATCCCAAAGGACATGGCGCCACCTCATTGAAAACAATGTTGGTCCGAAAGTATTGTCACCCCATACAAATTATTTTCTATTTTGGATATATGAAGTTACCAAAAGAGAATCGACTATAATTTGAACTCGGTATGACGATTCAACATCCCCCGCCGCTCAAGAATAGGTTCTACTGCGTGCTAATATTTTTATGCTCCTTGTCCTATACTTGAAGAGGTTAAGATTGTCATGATCAGGGAAGCATTATTAGGAGCCTGTTCCACAAACTAGCAATTATGATGAAGAAGCTATCTGACGGAACTTCATCTTTACCAGTAGAATATGAGTGGAATAATTCCTGGGCATAACGATAAACTACATCTGGCAGCAAGGCCTCTGATTGGGAGCTTGGAGGTTTTGAGGAGTGTGGAACCACTGCTTAATGGCTGTTGTTCTCAGGTCTACCTTGACGCGGAGTGGTAGCAACCGTTAGGGTCCCAGCTATGGTCAAATATTGAACACCAAAACAAAACAATATGAATGTATGAAAATACGTTTTTTTATTGTAAAAGTACAAACAATACAATTGTATATGTTTAAAAATCCCAGCAATATATTTTTATAGCAAAAATTACTAACAATATATATATATATATATATATATATATATATATATAGTAAAAATTACCAAAAAATCCCTATATGTAGTAAAAATTACCGAAGTACCAACATATAGTAAAAATTACCAAAAATATGTATATATAGTAAAAATTATCAAAAAAACCTATAGATTAAAATTACCAAAATACCAATATATATTAAAATTACCCAAAATATATAGTAAAAATTATCAACACCTATATATAGTAAATGTTACCAACAATATCTATATATAGTAAAAATGATCAAAAATACATATATATTGTAAAAAGGACCAAGATACCTATATGCAGTAAAAATTACCAACAATAAATATATATAGTAAAATTTATCATAATACTTATATATATATTAAAAATTACCAACAATCCGATATATATAGTAAAATTGCAAACAAGACTTATAACTAGTAAAACTTACCAAAATACCTATATATATATATATATATATATATATATATATATATATATATATATATATATATATATATATATCTATATATATATATATATATCTATATATATATATATATATATATCTATATATATATATATATATATATCTATATATATATATATATATATATATATATATATATATAGTACAAATTACCAACAATACCTATATATATTGTAATATTACCAACAAAAATGACCAAGATAACTATATATAGTAAAAATTACCAACAATAGCTATATATTGTAAAAATTACCAAAATATCTATATATAGTAAAAATTACCAAATACACATATTTATTAATAATTACCAAAATACCTTTTTATAGTAAAAATTACCAAAATACCTTTTTATAGTAAAAATTACTAATAGTTCTGTTACTATTATAGTGACTGGTAGTGATAAAAAGATTGACAAATAACTTTCACTGAAGATGATTGGATCCTTCAAAAAATAAACAATGTAGATAATACTAATTTCTTGACTATAGCTGTGTTTCAACTTGTTGATTATGGGAATGGAACGTTCCGGCATAGCCTTTTTGGCGTCGTTGATTCGGCTTGGCCGACTCGGCATAGCCGATTCGGCTTGGCCGATTCGGTATAGCCGATTCGGCTTGGCCGATTCGGTATAGCCGATTCGGCTTGGCCGATTCGACATAGGAATTTTTCGGCAGAGAGACGATTAGGCGTCAGATTTCTACTTCATCGTTATAGTCAAATTTGTTTCTCTCTCTCTCTCTCTCTCGTTTAGTTGTCAAATTAGTACTTCGTCGCTATATGTGATAGACATAATGTCAGTTGAATCATGTGATCCTATTGAATTCCAGAAAAGTTTTGCTCATAATTACGAAATGAAGAAATAATTTCTAAGATGAAATAACTTTACTAAGTTTTTAATTTTTTTTTTAAATACAATATTTTTAATTTAAGTTCTAATTTACATTATTCCATTAATGTTTTAATAGAATCCTTAATTTCCTAAATGAATAAAAAGTCATATTGAAAGTTGGGTGTTTTCAATGCTTTTATCTTTTGGAGGGGGTCTCCAGTCAAAGACAATGATGTCGAAACAGTCTGACGCCTAAACGGCTGAGCCGAATAGTCCAATTATTTTTCTGATGCCGAATCAGCGACGCCAAAAGAGCTACGCCAAATGGGTTACGTCGAAACATCAAACTCGTTGACTGTAGTCTTAAAATTTTCCAGTGTAGCCTATCCTCGCTTATTAAGTTCTCAACTACAACAATGTACTTAAATAGTTGGACGTCAGTGTCATCAAGTATGAGAATGAGATATCTGCTGCAGTTGAACTTATGTAGCAGAGATCTTTTCAATTAACTATAGATCCGCCCAATGGTAGAACAGAACAATTTTAATTATCACCTAAATTGAATATGCTTTGTGATTTCAGAAGTCGCTAATTCCCACGCGAATTGACTAGAGAGAAAGTAGTCGGAAGACAATTCCACAAGCGAGAAGAGCTAGAGAAGAAACTGTTAGCATAGAACTTACGGTTACGTCAAGCCAACTCAACTATAAGAAACAGATAGTAACGGAAATTCCCACGTCACTAGCGTTCGAAGCCGCCATTTCTATAAAATATTTTTTTTTTTTTGCTCATTTCACCTCAACAGGATAAATCCATTATGATGCAAGGGGTTACTGAGAGTGAAAGAAGACAGGGCAATAAGAGAATATGATTTAAGACAGATGACGATTGACGTTGCATTTAAATTTTCAAAGATCAAAATTGACTAGAGAGAAAGTAGTCGGAAGACAATTCTACAAGCGAGAAGAGCTAGAGAAGAAACTGTTAGCATAGAACTTACGGTTACATCAAGCCAACTCAACTGTAAGAAACAAATAGTAACGGAAATATATTAGCAGTTTCCTTTCGTGGAAACATTCATTTCCCGAAAACCTACTGACGGTTAAAATTTATACATTTCTATTAACTGTTTTAAATGTTCTATTAGAACCATTTTTCACGAAAATAGTTTTTTTTTTCAAGACCATACTTATCTTTCTTTGCAAGATTTATGGGAGTTTCTTTCCTAAACTTTTGTTTCAAGTAGTGTGGAACTTTAATATTCCGTCCTGGGTATGACAATAAACTGTATCCGCGTCCTGTGTAAGAAGATAAACTACGTCCAACAGCAAGGCCTCTGATCAGGAGGTTTTGAGAAGCGTGGAACCACCTCTTAATTGCTGGTGTTCCCAGGTCCACCATGACCCGGGGTGGTAGCACCTGTTGGGGTCCCAGCTATGGGCAAATAGTTAAGCAACAAACTGGGGTCAAAACAATATGAAAGTGTAACAACAGGTTTTATTACCAGAAATATTTTGTAAAACAAAAATATTTACCAGCAATACATTTTCTAAAAAATATTACCAGCTATACAGCTTTTGAAAAAATATTAGCAGCAATAATTTTAAAATTAAATAATATTACCAGAAATAGATTTTAAATGAAAGAAATCTTACCAGCAATGCACTTTTGGAAATTAATATTATCAGCAATAAAAATTGTCGGCATTAAGTAACCCATTGAAGTTGATATGCCATGAAACAAAACGAACGAAACGAAACCAAATCAAACTTTAACATTTTTGTTGTTCGGACTGTTATCCTCATCTTCATTTATAAGTACCAAAAATTAATACACTGATGTTATCAAAGACACATGGCCCAGTGGATAAAGACGTCCGTTAGATCCAGTGACTCGAACGAAAGAGGTGTGAGTGCAATACCTTTGGAGGTTTGATTGATAAGTCAGGTATTCAATCCTAGGAAAAAAAAGCAAGATTTAGGCCAGACAATAACAAAACTGGTATCAAAATGAAGTCTAGTTATTTCTCTACCAAGAATTGTTTAATAATTAAGGTCTTCAATCCTATAAACAGGGTTCCGATCAGATTGAATAAGGAAACTTATCAAAATGAAGTAAACTTATTTCCCTTCCAAATTACAAGGGACTGATTGATAACTAAGGTCTTCAATCTTATGAAACAAATTTCAGACTAGATTGAATAATGAAACTGGTATCAAAATGAAGTAAATTTATTTCTCTTCCAAATTACGAAGGGTTGATTGGTAAGTAAGGTCTCTAGACCTATAAAAGGATTTTTTATACCAAATAGAATAATGAAACTGGTATCAAAATGAAGTTAATTTCTACAATGAAATTCGAGCTAATGAGATGTGATTTGCGTTTACTTCAAACGAACTGTAGATTGATGACAGCTTTAGAATACCACATGCTGTAAGCTTGGATATACGGGTCGTGTACAGGACCACGGTTCAGAATTGAAAATCGGAGAGCCAAGTTCTAATTCCAGTCGTTTTTTTTTAATATTCAGTTCCACGGAAATATCACTGGGAATGCACCTCTTCTAACCCCCAGCTATGGGTTAATTAACAGAACTTTTATTAGTAAATATAGGTACCTTAATGAGATTGCTAAATAAAAGAGCATAGTCTGATGAAAAAGACGCCAAACTTGACGAAAATAAAATTTTATCGTCTAAATGTTTATGCTATTATTAAGAGGAAAGACCAAAGTTTGTTTTTTTTAATTATTTTTTTAAATTTATCCTTTTTAGAACATTTTAAATTTTGATTGAAAAAACCTTGTTTGTCTTTGTATCACGGAAACTAATAAAACAACACAATTTTTAACACTTTTTTTTTTTTTTTTTGTATGACACATTAATTTGGAAAATCTTGCAAAAATAAAAATAATTGTCGGATGTTAATGAAAATGTTTTGATTTCGTCAAGTTTGGCGTCTTTTTCGTCATACTATGCTCTTTTTTAGTGATCTCATGAAGGTACCTAAGTAAATATCTAAATTAATCATTGAATTTTGATAATTTTTGTGTTCGCTAATAACTTCAGGCGGGCATTGCTTTAACTTCGATGATCATATGATAACTGGCATCACGACGTGACTTGGACTTTAGAAAATTTTGACACTTGAGATATATGGTCGAATTTATTTCAGCATTGAAAAACTGCGGATATGGTCATTATTTATTTAATGAGGCAATCGAAAAATCAGCCTAAGATTAAATCGTCTAATAAATTGTAGAAATTTGTGCCGTTTTATCTGTTTCTGTTTTGTTATCTATATTGTGATTGATGCATTCATTTATTTTGTCCTTACTTAACCGTCATCTACTTTCTTCCTTGTTTGTATTCACAAAGAAAGAAGGAGGTTATCTTTTTCTGTATTTTTCTTTCTTTTTTTTTTTCATACTTCTACAGATATTTTTCTTTTTTTTTTCTTCGTTTTTTTTTTTTTCCATTGGCTTAATTTTTATAATTCCTTTTATTGAAATATTAAGCTTCAGGCCGCTTGCAGCACCATCAAAGTATGATGTACATTCTTTCATATTTCTTCCGATCTAATCGAAACAAAGAAATTTCTATCTATTTGCTTTTTTTTTCTTTTTGTAGCCTGGTTTTATTTTCTACTTTTTGCAATTTAATAAGTCGAGAAAATTTTGTTATATTTTAAATAGTTTCTGCGTTATGTTTGCGGCTCACATATATCTTCATGTGAAATTACACAGGCAGAGTAATTTCATGTGTGTGTTAATGTTTCACACACATCGGTTATATAGACTCAAAACATTTCGTTGCGGGTAATACGCAAGGAAATCAATTCCGATTCAATATTTTCATTTATAATACCCTTACTATTTCTTTTTCTGCTGTTTAAACATATTTCTTTCTTTCTCTTTCGCTGTCAACTTATTGTTTTCTTTCTTTTCTTTCTTTTCATTTTTTTTTCTACAGCCTTCTTTTCGTTTTTCTTTCTTTCATTATTGTTCGTTTGCTTGTTTGCTTGCTTGTTTTCCTTAATTTTTCTCTCATATTCTTTCTGTCTTTGTTTTTCCTGTATTTCCTTCCTTTCTTCCTTGATTCCTTTCTTCCTATCTTTCTTCCTTTCTTTCTTTTTTTTATTCAATTTCCATTCTTACAATAGTTTCCGTAATTCTTTCTTTGTTTTCCTTTCTTTTTTTCTTTCTTTCTTTTTATTTCGTTTTCTTTCTTTCTTTTTTATTTCGTCTTCTTTCTTTCTTTTTTATTTCGTTTTTCTTTCTTTTTTCTTTCTTTCTTTCTTTTTGCTTAGTGACTCCTAATATCTTTCTTTCTTTTTCCTTCTTTGTCCATTCATTTTGTTTTCTTACATCCGCTTTCCACCAATATTTCTTTCTTTCTTTTTTATTTCGTCTTCTTTCTTTCTTTTTTATTTCGTTTTTCTTTCTTTTTTCTTTCTTTCTTTCTTTTTGCTTAGTGACTCCTAATATCTTTCTTTCTTTTTCCTTCTTTGTCCATTCATTTTGTTTTCTTACATCCGCTTTCCACCAATATTTCTTTCTTTCTTTTTTATTTCGTCTTCTTTCTTTCTTTTTTATTTCGTTTTTCTTTCTTTTTTCTTTCTTTCTTTCTTTTTGCTTAGTGACTCCTAATATCTTTCTTTCTTTTTCCTTCTTTGTCCATTCATTTTGTTTTCTTACATCCGCTTTCCACCAATATTTCTTTCTTTCTTTTTTATTTCGTCTTCTTTCTTTCTTTTTTATTTCGTTTTTCTTTCTTTTTTCTTTCTTTCTTTCTTTTTGCTTAGTGACTCCTAATATCTTTCTTTCTTTTTCCTTCTTTGTCCATTCATTTTGTTTTCTTACATCCGCTTTCCACCAATATTTCTTTCTTTCTTTTTTATTTCGTCTTCTTTCTTTCTTTTTTATTTCGTTTTTCTTTCTTTTTTCTTTCTTTCTTTCTTTTTGCTTAGTGACTCCTAATATCTTTCTTTCTTTTTCCTTCTTTGTCCATTCATTTTGTTTTCTTACATCCGCTTTCCACCAATATTTCTTTCTTTCTTTTTTATTTCGTCTTCTTTCTTTCTTTTTTATTTCGTTTTTCTTTCTTTTTTCTTTCTTTCTTTCTTTTTGCTTAGTGACTCCTAATATCTTTCTTTCTTTTTCCTTCTTTGTCCATTCATTTTGTTTTCTTACATCCGCTTTCCACCAATATTTCTTTGTTTCTTTCGTCTTCGTTATTTTTATTTCTTACATCCAATTTCCGCCATTTTTGTTTCTTTATTTCTTGTTTGCTTCATTTATTGACTTTTTTCATATTCCTTCTGTTTGTATTTTCTGGTAATCTTTTCCTTCCTTCCTTCCTTCCTTCCTTCCTTCTTTCCTTCCTTCCATCCTTCCTTCCTTCCTTCCTTCCTTCATTTTATTTGCTTTTGCTTTCGAAGTTTTCTCTTTCCTTTTTTTTGTTCTTTTTATTTCTTCTTTCTTCATTTATCATTTCTTTTTTTAATATTTCGTTTGTCTTTTTTTCTTTTATTCATTTTTTTTTTAATCTTATTTGTCTCTCCTTTTACTTTCGATAGATATCCTTTCCGTACGATTTACACACACACACAAACATATATATATATATATATATATATATATATATATATATATATATATTTATATATATATCCAGCATGTGTGTGTGTACGTGTGTATGTGTGTTGTGTTTGTGTGTGTACTTTATCACATTATCTCATTAAAATAATTCACTCCCTTTTACTTTTCTATCGCCACCTCCCCTTGTAATAATTTCAGGGTCATTTCTTATAATTTTTCATCTCTGGAATTGCTCTGCAAGCAACTTCAATTGCTCTTATCTACCGACAGACGTTTTTTTCATAAATTAAGTTTGGGTATCAAATGTATTTTAATCTAACAATACACCAAAATAACTATCAACATATGAGTGAATAAATGGCTCACTTTAATGGCAACCAAGCGTTAATCGATAATTTTATTAACTTTGAATGGTTAATAATAAATTAGACACCTAGGTTGCTCTTATTTCGTTTTCCTTAGTTTAAAAAATATTTGGTAAGGAAATTAGAATAACGCAAAACTTATACTGGAAGCCAATTGCCTGCGTAAGAATATAAATCTTATACTGGGAGCAAATTGTTTGCGAAAGAATACAAAAATTATACTAGAAGCAAATTGCCTGCGTAAGAATACGAAAATTATACTAGGAGTAAATTGCCTGCGTAAGATTACAAAACTTATACTGGAAGCAAATTGCCTGTGTAAGGATAGAACAGGTCATATTGACGACCACAATTTTAACAATATTAAATATACAGCTGATGCAATGTTGATAGCATAGATAGATAGGGAGCTTGAGGGACTCCGTCTGAACATAGTTAAGGATAGAAAGGAAAAAAGGACTAAACATCAGTTGCGGAAATAAGTATGTTTGTCAGTAAAGAGAGCCCAACGTAAATATACAAAAAGTAGAAAAAGGAAAAGGAAGTGACTGCTCACAGAAGTTATACGAGTTTTACACTGAGGCGATTTTCACAGAATTCCGTTTCCTACCAGGATTTATTTTTGACCGCTACAATCTTGGTTTGATTTTACGTCATATCAACCTCAATGGGTTATTTAATGCCGGCAATATTTTTTAGGGTAGGTTCGTATGAATAGAATATGCATTCTTTGGTTTGGTTTATTTTGTTTTATAGCATATCAACCTCAATGGTTTATTTAATGCCGACAATATTTTTAGGATAGGTTCCTATGAATAGAGTATGTATTCTTTGGTTTGGTTTATTTTGTTTTACGGCATATCAAATTCTATAGGTCATTTAATGCCGAGAAGATTTTTAGTACTGTTTTTTTCAAAAGTGTATTGATGGTAATTTTTTTCAAATCAAGTAAGAGGATGGGGGACAGAGGAAAATATAGCATAATCTAATGTGTAATGTCTAAGTTTTTTCATGTTTTTTTATATCTCTGAGGACAGTTATTATGATTATTTACATTGTTTACATTATTCGGACTGTTATCCTCGTCATCATTGCCGTATTCACAACGTTTCGGCCGTTGTACGCTCCGGCCTTCTTCAAGTGATTGGAATTTCGGACCTAACTCTTTATTTCGTCCACCGGGGTAGATTGTTCTAGTTCCATGTGCCATACCTCTACCGGATGTCTCAGTTATTTATTTCGCTTTGACTCGATTCTTCAAGTTTTTTTTTTTTTTGTTCAGCACTGCTCTAGCATGGTATTGAACTCACAATTCTTTGGATCCAGTGACTGGATTTAACCAACGTCTTTATCCACTGGGCAATGTTAGTTTTAGTTGTTCAAGCTAATGTTTTCACAATAATCGTAACTCAATCCCTACCCCTAAACCTAATCCAAACCCCACCATGGCGGTAATATGATCAAGGTATATTTATTATTTGCAGACGCTTGTTGTTGGAAAAATGGAATTAAAGGCAAATATTTCTCAATATAAGCTTTATTTCTGTACATAAGCTCCGTCGGGTGTGCGGGTGGTGTAATGGATAGCGACAAGCGATGAGAAATCGAAAAACTGATTTAGAATTCTTGTCGAATTATTTTTTATATTCAGTTACGCGCAAATAACTGATCTGGATTTAGTTATTGCTAATTACAGAAAAAAAATAGTGCAATATTCCATCACAAAAACAAAAAATATATATTTTTAGAATCCAAAATATGTATCGGATTTAAATAATCCACAAATGCTTGATATACCGTAAAAAGAAAACAACAAATAAATGCGTCATCATCAAAACACATCTATCCGTTACGTACCTCTATTGTCTTTGATATGTCCTGTGAATGTCGAAGTCTTTTAAATTTTAAGAAAGATAAATTCATTAAGTTGGTTTGGAAGTAATTCTTCACGTTGTGCAACCGTCGTGAATTCCCCACACAAGAGGCTGAACTGAAACGTTTATAGGCTGAATATGAAGGTATAATGATGGAGCAGTGAAATCTTACACACATTAATTTTGAAGATGCTCAAATACATATTGAATCCTCCTCCGCACAATAAAAAAATGAGGCCATCATCTTCCCTGCAGATTAAACGACTTTCGCTTTCTTCAGAGCAGATGCGGACTAGTGTTTCCATTGCATAGATTTTCTCTTATATCTCTGGCACAAAGTGATGAACCCAAGTCTAACCTTGGGATAGGAAACGTGCAAGGAAACTAGCTGGATGAAGTCATTAATAAGAAGAATTGGAATTAATGCATGTAAGATTTCACAGCCCTAACATCATTCCGTCATAATCAGCCTATGAACATTTCAGCCTACAATCGAATATCTGAAGGATATTTTGATACATTCAAGGTTATATATATATAAAGAAACAAAGCACTTGTTAATAAGAAGAATTGGAATTAATGCATGCAAGATTTCACAGCCCTAACATCATTCCTTCATAGTCAGCCTATGAACATTTCAGCCTACAATCGAATATCTGAAAGATATTTTGATACATTCAAGGTTATATATATATAAAGAAACGAAGCAGTTGTTAATAAGAAGAATTGGAATTAATGCATGCAAGATTTCACAGCCGTAACTTCATTCCCTCATAGTCAGCCTTTGAACATTTCAGCCTACAATCGAATATCTGAAAGATTTTTTGATACATTCAAGGTTATATATATATATAAAGAAACGAAGCAGTTGTTAATAAGAAGAATTGGAATTAATGCATGCAAGATTTCACAGCCGTAACTTCATTCCCTCATAGTCAGCCTTTGAACATTTCAGCCTACAATCGAATATCTGAAAGATTTTTTGATACATTCAAGGTTATATATATATAAAGAAACGAAGCAGTTGTTAATAAGAAGAATTGGAATTAATGCATGCAAGATTTCACAGCCCTAACATCATTCCTTCATAGTCAGCCTATGAACATTTCAGCCTACAATCGAATATCTGAAAGATATTTTGATACATTCAAGGTTATATATATATAAAGAAACGAAGCAGTTGTTAATAAGAAGAATTGGAATTAATGCATGCAAGATTTCACAGCCGTAACTTCATTCCCTCATAGTCAGCCTATGAACATTTCACCCTACAATCGAATATCTGAAAGATTTTTTAATACATTCAAGGTTACATGTAAAGAAACAAAGCAGTTGTTAATAAGAAGAATTGGAATTAATGCATGTAAGATTTCACAGCTCTGACATCATTCCTTCATAGTCGGCCTATGAACATTTCAGCCTACAATCGAATATCTGAAAGATATTTTGATACATTCAAGGTTATATATATATAAAGAAACAAAGCAGTTGCTAATAAGAAGAATTGGAATTAATGCATGCAAGATTTCACAGCCGTAACATCATTCCTTCATAGTCAGCCTATGAACATTTCAGCCTACAATCGAATATCTGAAGGATATTTTGATACATTCAAGGTTACATGTAAAGAAACAAAGCAGTTGTTAATAAGAAGAATTGGAATTAATGCATGTAAGATTTCACATCCCTAACATCATTCCTTCATATTCAGCCTATGAACATTTCAGCCTACAATCGAATATCTGAAAGATTTTTTGATACATTCAAGGTTACATGTAAAGAAACAAAGCAGTTGTTAATAAGAAGAACTGGAATTAATGCATGTAAGATTTCACATCGCTAACATTATTCCTTCATAGTCAGCCTATGATCATTTCAGCCCGCCCTCGTTCATCTGATGTATTATTGACAAATATCAGGTTACATAGACAGAAACAATGCAGTTATTAATAAGAAGAGTTGGAATTAATTCATGTAAGATTCCGCAGCCCTAACATCATTCCTTCATAGTCAGCTAATGAACTTTTCAGCCCACCCTCGTATGCAACAGAATAAATCAAACTTGTTGATACATACTCGGTGTATCGAAGTGACTGACTCCATTGTGGTGATACGTTACAAATCACAAAAATCTTAGAAATAAAGAAGCATTGATCATGTATATATTTACGTGAATTACCGCTAAACCGTGATTTAAACATGTATGCAACATATAAAATTGTTGTACATATGTATATGACATTGTATAACTGATAAAATTGCATTCAATTTCTAGAACAAAAGAAAAACATTCGGTTGTCAAAATATTAATTTAAATTTACCATCCAGAAATTGGTCTTAAACAACTATTTATGAATTTTTGCGCGCCTCGAGGCGGTATAAAGGTTAGCAAGCATGTTTAGTTTGGTTTGGTTTGTTTTACGGCATATCAACGTCAATGGGTTATTTAATGCCGACAAAATTTTTATTGCCGGTAATAGGTTTTTCTTCAAAAATCTACTTCTGAAAATATTTTTCCTTGAAGAAATCTATAGCTGGTAATATTTTTTTCAAAGAATGTATAGCTGTTTGCATTGCTAGTACTTTTTTTTTTAAGTATTGCTGACAATAATTTTTCCTTCAAAATTTATTGCTGGTAATATTTTTTTTATTACAAAGTATTTCTGGTATTAAAACCTATTTTTACACAAGCTTGGGTGTCAATTATTTGTCCATAGCTGGGACCCTAACAGGTGCTACCACTCCGGGTCAGGGTGGATCAGGGAACGCCAGCAATTAAAAGGTAGTTCCACCATCCACAAAACCTCCTAATCAGAGGCCTTGCTGTTGGACGTAGTTTATCGACTTACCCAGGACGGGGTTAGCAAGCATGTCTCGTTAGAACAATTACGACTGAGCAGTGAGTTCGATCATCGCTGGCTGTCCCCTACTTTTGGCCTTGTGCCACATCTAAGCTACGCTTGGAAAATAACTATTTATGAAATTTATTACTAAAACATTTAAATAGGTTCGGTTTACACCTATATGTATACATGTACGTAAATGTATATATAACGGTTGTAACAGCAAAATTGTCCAAATTGTTTAACATCATGGGATAAGTGTTCATCCCACAAATATGTTTAAGAAACCACTAAACTAACTGAGTTACTTTTTTCAGGTAAGACTTCTACCCATCGTGGCACCATTTGTCGTAAGAGTCACCGGAAAAAAGCCTTTAAGTTATTCATCTAGAAATAAAACAGGTTAAAATCGTTTTGTGTCAGCCCCACTCAATTCCTAACGGAACAATGGTGAAAGGAAAAAGACCTTCACTAATCGTACCAAAATTCATACTATGGCTTCCATCTTCAAAATCCATTCAAGAACCATGAAGAGAACGGTGAATATGTTTAAAAAAGAGGGAACAGTAGAGAGGAAAACTGGATCAGGAGGTCACAAGAGGAAGAGAGATCATCATTTCAACTTAGAGCGAAATGTATTCTTATTGTTCAAAGTAGAGTCCAATAGTGTTACAAAAACATCGCAGAATTCCAGTAAGATATCTTTAATCATTTGTAAGAAACAACGGTTCAAATCTTAATCTAATGATTGGGCAATTTTGCAGTTACACCCTGCATATATCTCAAAAACAAGAAGTGATGAGTGAAAAAAGATACCGAATTTGAAATCAGCATACAAAAATTATATTAGAGTAAGTATTTTTATGATTGCCTTAATGTTTTTGTAAACAAGTGTTATTAGAATGTTTTTATACGAATGAAAACCAAGTACAAGACCCAAGAGCCATATAAGGTAGAGTGTTGCTGTGCGTCAGGAAAAGCAAGGGGTGAATTTTATGAGGTTATACAGGTAAGATAACGGTTAACCGTAGATTTGAAGAGGTCATGATCGAAGTGATTGTGAAAACATCATACTAGGTGTCTGTTCTACAGAGCAGCAGTTCTTGGGAAGAAGCCATCCAAATGTACCTTTTTTCTTACTCATGGAATGAAGTTGTTCGGATAACTGAAAGATTTTTCTATTCATTTCTCGGCCCGATAATCAACTTCCGGAAAACTGAAGTACAGATAAATAAGGAAGTCTAGTACGAGGCCACGTCGATGTATTCCAACTTGAATTTATATAAACCATTAATCTTTATTTTGTAGAGAATTGTCATTTCCTGGTCTTGCTAGCTGTCGAGAGTGCGTTGTTTGTTAGCTCGGACCTCTCTTTTACCGAAGTTTTGGTTTGACATTTTTTTTTTTTTTTGTAAAATACTTGCCGTACAGCGAGTTTGGGGCACATGTTGAAATGATGACTGTCCTAAAAATCATTAGGATTTTTATCCAAATATATAGAAATAGTAGGTTGGTGCAAAAATAATGACGTAATAATGTCGTTTTTTGACGTTAAAAAATACGTCAAAAAACGACATTATTACGTCATTATTTTTGCACCAACCTAATATTTGAAAAGCAAAAGTTGAATTCCTGTTCAAGGCACATTCCATCGCCGAAATGATTTTGAAATGAAGAGATTTTTTTTTTTTAAAGAAAACATCACCAAACATTGTGATAATGGAAAGGTTAATTCAGACTATTTCTTGGAATTGTTCCCGTTACAGAAATGATCCGCTCGTAAATAACCGGCAAACCAAGAACAAGATGAATGCCTTCGACTAGGAATTGGTATGAATTTATGTTCCAAATCTTGTTTAGACTAAAGTTACTTTACTTTCTATGGTAAACGGTATCGGATTTCTTAGGCTTTGAAAAGTACCAGTTTTTTTTTTTTTTGTATTTTTTTTTTCTTTTTGTCTGTTTTCTTTTGCAAGCCGACATACGGATTCTATCGTGAAATGAAATCAATTATCATTTTGGGACTAGTTCCATTTCCTTGTAGTGATTCATATATTGTCTATATTTCTAGCATTTTAAATGTGCGGAATCTTCTTTTTCTACATTCTCCTTACGAATAGTATTTACCGACATTATCTGCCATCTCCTTTCAGGACGTAGACGGTTATGGCTCTCCACATTATTATCCGTGAAATATCTTGATTTTTCGTAAAGGAAATTGTGGTGTTTTTTTTGTTTTTTTTTTTTCCATTATCTTCCCCACATATTTGAATTTTACCCTAGAACACTAACTATGGGTATATAGTACCCAGCGCAAATTATCCGTGAAATATCTTGATTTTTCGTAAAGGAAATTGTGGTGTTTTTTTTGTTTTTGTTTTTTTTCCATTATCTTCCCCACATATTTGAATTTTACCCTAGAACACTAACTATGGGTATATAGTACCCAGCGCAAATTATCCGTGAAATATCTTGATTTTTCGTAAAGGAAATTGTGGTGTTTTTTTTGTTTTTTTTTTCCATTATCTTCCCCACATATTTGAATTTTACCCTAGAACACTAACTATGGGTATATAGTACCCAGCGCAAATTTTCCGATTTTTAATTACAATTACAATTTTCAGTACTTGATTTTCTTACCTAAATAATGTTTTTCATTTCCTATTAATGTTAACTCAAAGTACACAGTTTGAAGTGCCTTCATGTAAAATATTTCAATTAAAGATTTATGTTCAATATTTTTTTTTATATTTTCCTTTACTACGGAAGGAAACCAAGCATATTGAGAGCATTTTGCTTTCATAGTTGGAAAGAAACTCCAACTAAAGACATCCCAATTGAATGCACCTATTCTATTGTACATAATACTGCTGGAGTATCAAAGGGGGTTTAAATAACATTGAACATGACAGACAATCAAGAAAGGGAAAAAATTTTACCACAGTTCTTATGCTCACGAAGATTTTTATGAAAATATTATTAATTTCGGTATATTCAATTGTGTTATTTTTAAAGACTTAGGGTTTGATTGTTATTGCAAAAATAATATTCTTTCTTATACACAATTTTCATTTTTTCTGTCTTTCTTATATTTACGGATAAGATATATATCTAAATAATACCAAGTTTCTTAGAATGACTTTATAAAATCCAACTTGTTGAGTGTGTGAGAGAGAGATAGGGGGGAGAAAGAGAGAGAAAAGCATGTGAAATTATTGAAGAAAAGAAATAGAACTTGAGTTGAGAAAGAAAAGACGAAAAAAGAGAGTAGGAGTAAGTGACTGACTAACCAACTGAAAGAAAGAAAGAAAAAAAGAAAGAAAGAAAACATAAAGAAGGAAAAATGAATGAATGAAAATCAGAAAGACAAAGAAAGAAGAAATGAGTGACATAAAAGAAAAAAGAGAATATTGAATAAAAAAAAATGAGGGAATCGTTTGGCAGGTACGAATTAAAAAGAATGAATGAAAACATGAAGATAAAAGGAAACAATGAATGAATGAATGAATGAATGAATGAATAAAAGATATAGAGAAGGAAAAAAAGGAAAATAAAGGAAAAAGAGAACGAGGAGAAAGAAAGAAAAAACATTTAAAGAGATGTTGCTGAGAGAGAAAAGCAGGATGAGTAAAAAATTAAGAAAGAAAGAAAGAAAAAAAGATGTTAATGAGAGAGAAAAGCAGGACGAGTAAAAAAAAGGAGAAGTATTAAGAAAGAAAGAAAGAAAGAAAGAAAAGAAGACAGGAACAAAGAAAGAAAGAAAGAAAGAAAGAAAGAAAAAAAGATGTTGCTGAGAGAGAAAAGTAGGACGAGTAAAAATGGAGAAGTATTAAGAAAGAAAGAAAGAAACAAACAAACAAACAAAGAGAGAAAGAAAAAAGATGTCGGGAGAGAAAAGGAGGACGAGTAAAAATGGAGAAGTATTAAGAAAGAAAGAAAGAAAGAAACAAACAAACAAAGAGAGAAAGAAAAAAGATGTCGGGAGAGAAAAGGAGGACGAGTAAAAAATGGAGAAGTATTATGAAAGAAAGAATGAAAGAAAGAAAGAAAGAAAGAAAGAAAGAAAAAAACATGTGGTTCAGAAAGAAAAGCAGGACGAGTAAAAAATGGAGAATTATTAAGAAAGAAAGAAAGAAAGAAAGAAAGAAGGAAAGAAAAGAAGGAAGAATGAAATAAAGAAAAAAGATGTGGTTGAGAGAGAAAAGCAAGACGAGTAAAAAATGGAGAAGTATTAAGAAAGAAAGAAAGAAAGGAAGGAAGAAAGAAAATAGGAAAGAGATGTTGCTGAGAGAGAAGAGCAGGACGAGTAAAAAATGAGGAAGTATTTAGAAAGAAAGAAAGAAAGAAAGAAAGAAAGAAAAAAAGAAAGAAAAAAGATGTTGATAGAGAAAAGCAGGACGAGTAAAAAATGGAGAAGTATTAAGAAAGAAAGTAGGAAGGTAGAAAGGAAGAAAGAAAGAAAGAAAGAAAGAAAGAAAGAAAAAGATGTTATTGAGAGAGAAAAGCAGGACGAGTAAAAAATGGAGAGTATTAAGAAAGAAAGAAAGAAAGAAAGAAAGAAAGAAAGAAAGAAAGATGTTGCTGAGAGAGAAAAGCAGGAGGTGTAAACAATGAAGAAGTGTTAAGAAAGAAAGAAAGAAAGAAAGAAAGACATGTTGTTGAGAGAGAACAGCAGGACGAAAAAAATGTCGTAGTATGAAGAAAGAAAGAAAGAAAGAAAGAAAGAAAGAAAGAAAGAAAGACATGTTGTTGAGAGAGAACAGCAGGACGAAAAAAATGTCGTAGTATGAAGAAAGAAAGAAAGAAAGAAAGACATGTTGTTGAGAGAGAACAGCAGGACGAAAAAAATGTCGTAGTATGAAGAAAGAAAGAAAGAAAGAAAGAAAGAAAGAAAGAAAGACATGTTGTTGAGAGAGAACAGCAGGACGAAAAAATGTTGTAGTATGAAGAAAGAAAGAAAGAAAGAAAGAAAGAAAAATGGATGTTGTTGAGGAAGTAAAGCAAGACCACTAAATAATGGAGATATTTTAAGAAAGAAAGAAAGAAAGAAAGAAAGAAAGAAAGAAAGAAAGAAAGAAAGAAAGAAAGAAAGAAAGATGTTGTTGAGGAAGAAAAGCAGGACCACTAAATAATGGAGATGTATTAAGAAAGAAAGAAAGAAAGAAAGAAAGAATGAAAGAAAGAAAAAGATTAAGAATAACTAATGATTGATTGAGGGAAGAAAAAAGGGAAAAGAATAGAAATATTCCACAAAAAAAGCTTGAAGAGTATGTGAGAACGTGAGAAACAAATTTGAGGAACAGTGTTCAGCGAAAAAGTTTATCGAAATGAAGCCCGAACATAGAAATGCGAGCCATTTTCTGGATATGAAAGATCATGGCTAGCGGAGGACGGGTAAATAATCGCTCAAGTACTATGAAGACTGAGTAAATAATTCATTGTACAATTTATTTATCAATATCTGCTGATTTTTTATTTTTATTTTATGATTCAAATGATTTTTGTTTTTTTAAATTCATCTTCAGATTTATTTCTGTCTTCCATATTTCAATTTATTTTTCTCTGTTCGCCTGATCGTTAAGCCGATAATTTTTAAATAAAATATAAAATATATATATATATATATATATATATATATATATATATATATATATATATATAAAGAGAGAGAGATGAAGAAAGAGAGAGTTTAGCGTTTCTAAAGTTGCTTCTCTATTTAGTTGCTTTGAAAATTACGCGAATAAAACGTATTTTTGCTCGCCAAAACTCATTCCCGCCTTTGAAGATAAAAGCTGGAAAATTATGTAGCAAAGGTCTGACAGGACGCGCAACATGGCTGCTTGAATTATAAGTTTATTTTCATATCAGCTAACTGCGAGCATTTCTTGTATGTTTTATTTTTATTTTACTATTGCTTTATCAGCGATCCAATTTGAAAAAAAAAAATACAACAGTTAAAATAAAGAAAAATATGGATGAACGAACATTTCAATTTATTATTTATACCTGACATGTTTTGATTTTTAAAAAAATGTTATCGATATGATTTGAATTTAAAATGATTTGTCGTAAAACTGCAAATAAGTTTGATAAATTAAATTCGTATATAAATTTTTGAGAGGAAGTGTTTGTATGGTACAAGGACACTTTCAGACGAGATTCCTCTTTATTATTCTCATTATCACAATTATTAAAATGCTGTATAATCTTAAATTGGATTAAAATTCGTGATGACACATCATAATGGTCTGTCTCTTAATAAAAATGCAATGAAATTCGGAAATACTCTGATCAGCCGAAGTCTTTATATATATATATATATATATATATATATATATATATATATATATGTACTCGAGTCTACCGCCGAAGTCGACGTATGAGGGTCGAGTAGATCAGTTCCCAGGAAACCGACAACAGCACATGAGATTTGATTATAGTGGTGAAGGTTTCGTGCAGGACAATCCACACTTTTTGAAGGGCCGAATAGAGACCTGGTGCACAAGGTCCTCAAACGACCCTCCGCAGGTTTTGAATTCAGAGTTTTCCTTCTCCTAGACCAGTTGCCATTCAAGGCTATAGAACCCAGTCTATCCTGCTATTTACCCATAGCTGGAGGGAGAAGAAGAGGATTCACACCTTTCCCAATGGTATTAGCACATGATCAATGGATTCGACTGGAATTCGAACTCGGCTCTCCGATTATATATATATATATATATATATATATATATATATGTGTGTGTGTGTGTGTCTGTGTGTATACATATATATATATATATATATATATATATATATATATATATATATATATATATATATATGACTTGCCTAACGAAGTCGGTCACGTAGGACTTCCAGTTAAACAACAACTGAAATTGTGCTTTTGAACTGACATTCTCGAAATATCTATATCTACTCTGTTTTGCACCTAATTATTTTAAGATATTTTGTTATAAGCCATTTATCTAGACTCAAATATTTAAGTAAATGCTATGTTTATAATAAACAGTATTAACAACATTTACCGGCCTGTATGTCCGAGAAATTTCATAGAAAATATGTGTCCTCCAACAGGAATGAACCTGTATCCTAGAGAGAACCTGCATATATCCTGACGTGCTATACCAGTTTCGCATCAGAGGAGCGTCTGGTTAACAAGGTTGATTTTACTGCTTTTAAACTACAATTTTCCATGATTTCCCTCGAACGATCATATCTGCTCAAAGCGTATATAAAGGTAAACAAATGACGTCACATACTACGAAAAGGACAAAGTCCAACAATTATAAGCAGCGAACTCTCACATGAGGAGAGCGTGAGTCGTTCATGAGGAGGAACAGTGGTTCCAGTAGGATGGTGCTCCGCCTCACCTGCTAATGTTACCCTGGTATGGCTCCGTGAAAAGACTGTGGAGCGTCTTATTATAAGCAAATATAAATTGGAATGGGCAGCTCATTTCGCCTGAACTAAAAGCCTCCAGATTTCTTCCCCTGGAGGTTCCTGACAGACAACATCTATCAGGGCAACTGTCGTACTATTGTTGCATTGCAGGCAGTCATCGCAGAGAATTTTCAAGCGATTACCCAGGATTACACAAGAGGAATGCGCACGGGTTATCGGCAGCTTTGCATTCAACAGGTCTCTTCAAGACATTTTTGGTTCTTGTTTGGAACTGAATAGTTGGAGATTCTAAAATGTTATCCTTTTACCTTAAATAAAAATAATTTCCATTACACTATAATCTTTGGTTCGTGATTTGTTATGGGACCTTACCCATAATAATATAATGGACTATTCCATACGTAATAAATACTGCGCCTCAAGAGGAAGCAGAGACATCGGGCGACCGGCGGATCGGCTGATCGGATGAACTCTCTGCCTTCGGTCGGGGAGGAACCCGAAGGAGGTTACGCCGAAGGGCGGAGTCTCTTTCGGTGAGGTAGACCGGTCCTGAACCTGTTTATACCGGTTCAAAGGGCATATTTTTGCTCGGAAACCCCACGTTAAACCGGCCTTGTGCCACATGATGCCCTCATGGGGGTGTGACTAAATACCATTCAGTCCGAAGTCGGGCGACCGGGTGATCGGTTGAATTCTCTGCCTTCGGGCGGGGAGGAACCCGAAGGAGGCTACGCCGAAGGGCGGAGTCTCTTTCGGGGTGGTAGACCGACCCTGAACCCGTTTATACGGATTCAAAGGGTATGATTTTGGCCGAGCCCACAGGCTCGGAGATCCCATGTTAAACCGTCCTTGTGCCACATGATGCCCTCGTGGTGGGGGTGAATAAATATCGTTCAGTTCGAAGTCGGGCGACCGGCTGACCGGCTGATTGGTTGAACTCTCCGCCTTCGGGCGGGGAGGAACCGGAACGAGGCTCCGCTGAAGGGCGGAGTCTCTTTCGGGGAGGAAAAAAGACCCTGAACCCGTTTATACGGGTACAAATGGCATATTTTTGGCCGAGCCCACGTGCTCGGAGATCTCACAGGCTCGGAGATCTCACGGGCTCGGAGATCCCACGTTAAATTGGCCTTGTGCCACATGATGCCCTCGTGTTGGTGGTGGTAGGGTGACTAAATACCGTTCAGTTTGAAGTCGGGCGACCGGCTGACCGGCTGATTGGTTGAACTCTCTGCCTTCGGGCGAGGGCGTTAAAAGGGTATATTTTTGGCCGATCCCACGGGTTCGGAGATCCCACGTTAAACTGGCCTTGTGCCACATGATGACTTCGTGGCGGGGGGGGGGACTAAATACTGTTCAGTCTGCAGTCTGGTGTGAGGTCCGTCAGAAGTCCGTCAGAAGTCTGTCAGTCAGCTCGAGCGAGCGAGTCAGTCAGTCGAGTCAGAGGCAGTCCGAAACAGAGTCGCGTTCACGCAGTTACTACTAAACCTGATTGTTTGTACTAACACTTTCTACTTCTCTGTATATATTCCTGTTTGTAA
>OZ010598.1:82344052-82349052 GCA_963932145.1 Acanthosepion lycidas | reverse complement strand
GCCCTATTATTCCTCCGCTGTCCTTTGAGCAAGAGTAGAGTAGATGTTTATCGTTTGTTTCTTGTTTAGAATTAGGTTTCCCGTTGCTTCTAAAGCCTGATTCAGCTCTGTACTCCTAACGTCTGCCACTGAACTCTGATTTTTTATTGCCTATTTATTTCATATTATTTTCTCTCCCTCAATAGTAGTTGGCTATCGGTTGGTTCACACTCCTCCCCGGTTTTTCTAAGAGGTGTAGAGGTTAGCAATTTACGATTGGGTTTCTGGTTTTTTCTAAAATCTATTTCAGCGCTATACTCCCAACGCTTAATCTTCCTTCGCTAATATAACTCCACACAGTAATCATTCGGTGAAGATTATATATATATATATATATATATATATATATATATATATATATATATATAGTGAACATTGAAGTCAACACTCAGAGGTGACAGGCTGATTCATACTGGATGCAATCGTCAGGCCACGATTTCGTCTAGCATTAAACATCCTGTCGCCTCTAAGTGCTGACTTCTATGTTCACTATTATATTTACACACGCTCTATCTCTGATATTGAACACTTTATTCCATAAATATAGCACACCTTAAGACAATATTTCTTCACACACACACACACACACATATATTAGGTTGGTGCAAAAATAATGACGTAACAATGTCGTTTTTTAAGTATTTTTAAGATCAAAAAACGACATTATTACGTCATTATTTTGCACCAACCTAATATATATATATATATATATATATATATATATATATATATATATATATAGACACAACAACACCCGTATACATACATATGTCATATCCGAAACTGCCCACATATATTTATATATGTATGAGTCCCGATGGACGACCAAGTATGTATATGTGTCTGCATACATCGATGTTTGCGTCAGTACGATGAAAAAACGACGAAGTTTCCCCCACCACTTCCACAATAGCACCAATACACGCAATCTACATAAAACCAAATTTTAAAAAAAATTAATCAGTTTGTCTGACGATCGCTAAAGCGTGAAACCCAGGGTCACAAGCTCACATCTATCCAACCATATATGTTAGCTCTATCTCTCATATTGAGCGCTTTCTAATAAGTACCGCGCATATAATATATAAATAATTATACATATATATATATATTTATTTATATTTATATACACACACTTTTCACACATATATATATATATATGTATATATGAAAATTTCGTTTGAAAAACCTCGGATAGCTCAACTTGTAGTAGAACAAGTCGGTACCCGGGTAAAATATTGGAAGTCAAAAAAGAAAGAACCAAGATCATTAAAACAAGACGAAACCAATCGAGAAGTGCTTAAGCTGCAAGTCTAGAGAAATAAAAACAAATCTAACGAGTAAAAAGACTAAACGTAGAGTGCTCAATACACTAAGTATGGCGATAAACTTGAATTATTCTAGTATATATATATATATATATATATATATATATATATATATATATATATATATATATATATGTGTGTGTGTGTGTGTGCGTGTGCGTGTGCGTGTGTGTGTGTGTGCGTGTGTGTGTGTTATGTTTGTATACAGTCACGAAACATTTGTCGCTGACATATTTTCCACAATTGTCACTCGGGCCTGTCTATGTTCCAGTTTATCATGACATAAAAAAATAACTCACCCACCTTCATCCTCTGAGCTTACTTTTTTTTTTAGCGTAGATCTGACATTTGATTGGTTAAGTGTAAGACATACACTCAAGTCTATTTTTAAATGTGACGTCATATTCCACACCCCATTTTAACTTCCGGGAAAGCTGTAACACTTTGTTTTTAAATTTTCGTAGAAATCCCTTAATCTCCAGTTACTTACCATCACCTGAATAAGCACAATCAATGTACTGAAATATGAAACTTTTATGTAACGATTTCAACATGTTTATATATATATATATATATATATATATATATATATATATATATATATATATATATATATATATATAAACATAAAACATTAGGCAGCATATAATTTACATACAAAGAAATAATCACACATAGAATCAATCAGAAATATTAATGCCATTAATGGTGACATCCGTAAGTACTAGCATTTTAACATCAAATAAACTGAAAACTACTGACATCTATGGTTTCGACTAGGATCACTTCACTCTATGGATTAACAGTATTTTAATGCATATATTATGTCTCTAGTGATGGATGTCACCATTAATCGCATTAATATTTCTGATTGATTCTATGTGTGATTATTTCTTTGTATATATATGTATATATATATATATATATATATATATATATATATATATATATATATATATATATATATATATAATTATTACATTATATATATGTGTGTATTTGTGTATGTGTGTGTGTGCCTGTGGGTGTATGCACGCGTATACGGTCGTTTTTTAAATCAAAATCTTCTGATTGCATCATTCCTTAAAATCTGAGACGGTTTTGTGCTGACAAGCATATATATATATATATATATATATATATATATATATATATATATATATATATATATTCGCTTGACATTGTAATTGTAGCAGGTGTGTGGGGTCCGAATACAGAAGCCACACTAATTCTCCTCCACAATGGTCTATCAACGGTAGCCATCATTAATTCTGGTATAGTCATACTTGTTCCTTGTTTGATATTGTTCAAGCCGTTCTTACGTTGCCGTCCTCTCTTACGTCAAACTTCAACGTTGGCTTGCTTGATGGTCCTGCATAGACCTTTGTGCCTTGTAACGCGTCCAAGACATGCCATTTTCCTCCGTTTCACAGTGGCGAGACATTCCTGGTTACCCACAAAACCTTCAACCCCTTTCCGCACAAACTCATTGGGTTTATATTCTCAATAGAAGATACTAAGAATATGCATTTGTTCTCAAACGCTTGGATCCTTCTCTTTGTCTCTGCCAGCAGTATCCAGAGAGAAGGATTCAAGTGTTAGGATTAGGGTTAGGGTTAGTGGTTAGGGTTAGGGTTATACAAGACTAAAAATTATTAAAAAATTTTACAGTAAAATTACCGGCAATACATTTTTATAAAAAGTACCAAGAATATATTTTTGTAGTGAAATTACCAGAAATATACTTTTTAAAAAATTACCGACATTTTATCATCTAGAAACTATATATATACAAAAAAAACATACGTTTACACTGATGTATAAAATTGTGTACAAAATATCTGTAGTTGAAGGCAAAAAATTGCGACCAAAATATTTTAGATTTCGTCGTCAATAGATGTGTCGATATGCCGCTAAACAATAATCAATCAACCAACCAACCTTATTTCTTTAAAACTTATAATTGGATTAACTGTCCAAATCGGGTTAGTGTCTAATAAAACTATCCCTTTTCGTGTTAATTGTGCAAATATTAGGTTGGTGCAAAAATAATGACGTAATAATGTCGTTTTTTGACGTATTTTTAACGTCAAAAAACGACATTATTACGTCATTATTTTTGCACCAACCTAATACTATTGTGACAGTGAAAACGTCATCTTCATTTCAGAAACAAAGACGCGTGTACTAAACGACCTCTGCATCATTTCTGTACATATTCAAAACCTGATTTGAGAGAGCTTATAACAGCTTTTAATCCAACCATTTGTTTAACAACACCGAAAAACAAAAACAAATTTATCCGCTACGTAGACAAATGGTGCTCTAGAGCAGGGGTTCGGCAACATACGGCACGCGTGCCACACGTGGCACACCAAGAAATTTCCAATGGCACGCAGCCGCAAATGACATCACGAAGTCCGAACCAATAACTACTACAATACAAAGAAGATATTTAGCTGTTTCAATTTTAATAGATAAGAAAGCATATATATTATATATTACTATATGAAATATATAGTAGAACAGGTATATTGACCTTGACTTGTATTAAAATATATATGATGTTGGCACGGTGAAAGATTTTAAAACCCTAAGTCGGCACATAATTATCAAAAGGTTGCCGACCCCTGATTTTGAAGACTAAAAACGAACAAACCGATTCCTTATCTTAGCTGTTCCGAATAAGAAATCTAAGAGCCATGTTCGAAATAATAAGGCAAACACGGCTATTTAACCGTAAACAGTTGGTAATCAGTCTATGCGACGGACATATTTGAATTCAAAATCGGTTGGGTATTGGTCTAGAAACTCCATCCGATGAAAAAATAACAGTTAAAAGTGATTCCTTCCTATGGAAACCACATCAGCAATGACTAGCTCTAAGCCCATACTCATCAGTGAGAGTACGGGATTGAGAGCAGAAATTTTGGGGAGTCGTCGGCTCTTCTTCAGTTCAAGACGCCATAATTCATATTAACGCTGCTCAACAAGTCAAATGCATCTCAGCCCTTGTTAACTAATGAAAATCAAACAAAAAAATTACTAGAATTTCTTTATTTTTCTCCATGTTTCATTCTCTGATGAAGCTTTAATAAAAGTGAAACACGTAAGATTGATAAACATTTCCTATTTATTCTTTAATTCTGTCGGATAACGATACGCATTTTATCTGTATTTGATGCAAACACAGAAACACACACACACTTCTTTATTTATTTATTTATATATTTTTTTTTTATAAACTTAGTAATATATAGTTTCACATGTATGTACAAAATTTACCAAATCAAAAAATAAATAAATAAAGTTTACTAAATCAGAGAAATGAATTAGCTATTTTTGCCGTAAGTGCCATAAATTTTACTTAAATAATATTTAAATATAAAATTTTAAAAATCGTAATATACATATACTTGATATGAAAAATAATTTTACTTACTGTAAGTGATTCTAATACATTTACTTCTATTAAAAAGAAATAGAGTATATTAAAACTAACAATGAAAATATTTTAAAGTTTTAATTAAAATTGTAGTAAAATAAAATGAATTCTAACCTAAACTTCTTTTAAATTCTAATTAAAACGTTTTCAAACCTAAAGACCTCCCTCTTAGTACTACACGCACTGAA
>OZ010598.1:82336552-82339052 GCA_963932145.1 Acanthosepion lycidas | reverse complement strand
TATGATAAATTGCAGTAAGTAGATAGATACATATATAACAAACATATGTATGTATGCGTGTTCATATATATATATATATATATATATATATATAGATAGATAGATAGATAGATAGATAGATAGATACATAGATAGATAGATGAAAAAAATTTTTACAGATGGATAGATACATCCATACATATACGTGTGGATACATTCATATAAACAATTTAATACACATATATGTAGTGTTAGAAAACGAGATATATGAACAAATTCTAACAGATAGATATATAGATAGAAACGAACAATCTGAGATAGATAGATAGATAGATAGATAGATAGATAGATAGATAGATAGATATTAACAGACGCAGATATGACCACATATATATCTAAGTCATTTACTGAGAAAGAGAGAGAGAATCAGAATGAGAGAGGAAGAATGAGAAATAAAGAGAGTAGTGTTGAGGGAAGGAAGGAAAGAAAGAAAGACAAGTTTGCCTGGTCGAGTGTTCGATCACAACTGACCCCAGGCGTCAGACCTTTCTCAGCCGGTCATCAGCCCGCACAGAGACCAAGTGTGAAGCCTGAAGATTGAGATTAGACAGCGGGTCAATAGTTTGATATATGGGCCTGAAAATTTGCGGCTATTGGGATTGCACGCTCGAGTAAATTGGTCGAGTCTGAGGTGACTTAATGAGAACGGACGCTTGTAACATGGAAGGCGGGGCAAACGCTTGTTAATTTTATCGCCTCTTCTTCAGCAAACAAGGAAGCACAAATATACAATTCAGACTCGTGTAAGAGTCGAGTCTCCAATTCAGAAACATATTTTCTTCACCTACAATGAACAGCTGCTTTCTCAACGAAAACTCTATTTGAAACTCTGTTTGGGTGAATATTTCACTTCAGACCTCAGTTGAGACACAAATACACGATCCATCGAAGGTGAAAAATTAGTCAGTTCCATGTACCCCTCCAGAAATTAGCTGTCTATTTCTGCCATGTTTTGTCTTTACGAAGAATCAGATTAAACAAAAAATATTGCTGTTATATCCGAGCTGGAACTGCTCGATCTTCACACTAAAGCCTTGATATAGTTCAAAATCGATTACGCGGCCCTGTGGGTGATGAATGATTTTCAAATCTACAGATTCATTTCCACAGGCGCAACATTGCAAGCCTATTGTTATCGATCATTCTTTACATGACAAATTTACAGGTAGGAATCGCCATGTTACATCCACAGATTCTAATCAATCACATTTCCCCTGCATTTCATTTGTAAGAAGGATGAACTGCTACTTTTTGAAAGAAAAAAAAGTACTTGGGTGTTTCCTCGAATATTACACTTACGATATATCCTTTAGTTATGCTCACAATTGTCACATCCTTCTTCATCCTCCTAACTTCATATCACCCGCGCCTCATTCACTAACTCTCTACCAGGGTTTGCTTCCCATAACTCCAAAGACAACGGTACACACACACAGGTGTATATAAATATTCATATTATACCTCAACACTAGCACGACACAGAGTTTCATGCAATCTTCAGATACTGGCTATACATGCACACACAGACACACACACACGTATATATATATATATATATATATATATATATATATATATATATATATATATATATATACAGGGTGTCCATAACTTTATTTGTATTTGCGTTAGAAATAAATTATTAAAAAGGATTAGAAAGAAGTAAATCTATATATTTTAATGTTTTATTGAAATTTTATTTAAGTTTCCACATAACCTCCATCATTAGCAATACAAAGGGTAATACGATTTTGCAGTTCATAAAAAACATTTGCCAACTGATTTACAGTAATGCCTGAAATCACATTAGTTATTTTAGCTATACTTAAAACTAGGTACATTAAGCTTTATAACATTTTTTACAGATTATTTCTATTTTTTAAAGTGCACACGAACTTTAGGGATAACCTGTACACCCTCACACACAAACATATATATATATATATATATATATATATATATATATATATATATATATATATATATTGCACTATCTCTACACGTAAATAAATGGGCAGGTTCACTATCTTTACTGGATGTCATCAATATCAATATATAAATTATGAAACGGTCAGTTTTCAATCAGCACCTGAAAACTGCCTTTTGCTTGAAACTACGAGTTGTGCTACGCGTAAGTATTATATATATATATATATATATATATATATATATATATATATATATATATATATTAGTTACCCATTGCTCGCTGAAACAAAATATTATAGCATGATGAACAAAAGGCCATAAACTTTATAAAAACAAAGTTTTATCGTCAACATGTTTATGTCATTATTAAGAGGAAAAACCAAAGTAATTTTTATTAGTTTATTAATTTTTTTTAATACTTTCTAGAACGTTCGAAATTTTTGTAAAATATTTGTTGTTTTTTTTGCGTCAACGGTTGACGCCATATTTATGATTAATGTTTTAGCGCCTTTTTAGGTGAAAAATACATGGA
>OZ010598.1:82324052-82331552 GCA_963932145.1 Acanthosepion lycidas | reverse complement strand
GTGGAGGATAAAATATATTTTATGAAATTTCCTATGCGTCCATACGTTAGGGATACTACAATCTGCACTTACAACCCCTCCTATGTCCATACAGCAAACTAATTTAGTTACCCTCTACCTTGAGTGGCTCTTGTGCAGCATGATGATTGAATAGTTGATAAATAAAAAAAACACGTAATAATTATTGACTATTCATTTCAGAGTATCGGGTCTGCTTGTAGTTTATAAACATTGCAGAAGCGTGTTTAGAAAACCTGTTACAGAAAAACCTGTTATAGAACCATGTTACAACATGCCTGTTATAGAAAACATATTACAGAAAGCCTGTTATAGAAACCTGTTGCAGAAAACATGTTATAAAAAAACATGTTATAAAAAAATGTTATAGAAGGCATGTTTCATAAAACATGTTATAGAAAATGTAATAGATAACATGTTATAGGAAACGTGTTATAGAAACTGTTACAGAAATTCTTATAGAAAATGTTACAGAAAAAACTTGTTATAAAAACGTTACAGGAAACATGTTATAGGAAACCTGTTATAGTAAACATGTTACAGATAACATGTCTCTAGAAAACAGTTACAGAAACATGTTATAAGAAACAAGTTATACGAAACTTGTTACAGAAAAACTGTTATAAAAAACACATTACAGAAAACCTCTTAAAGCCTGTCACAGAAAAACCTGTTATAGAAATATGTTACAGTAAACAGGTTACAGAAATCATGTTACAGAAAAACCTGTTACAGAAATCAGGTTACAGAAAAACCTGTTACAGAAAACATCTTAAAGGAAACTTGTTGCAGAAAATGTTTTATACAAAGCCTGTTACAGAAAACCTGTTATAGAAACCTGTCTCAGAAAATCTGTTATAGAATACGTTACAGAAAACATGTTATAGGAAACTTGTTACAGAAAACATATTAAAGTAAAAAACGAGCAAACGTGTCGCTTATATTGCTTTCAAACTTCATCACTGTTACCTTGTGCGAAAGTGTCCGTCCAAGTTATTTTTCTGGAAGAAATAGTATTAAATATTTATGTAATGCCGTGTCCCATAGACAAGTCACATGAGTCACCTTGTAATGTAATGAAACTAAAATTTCTGTCTCGATACTCAAATATCAAAAAAATATTTCGTCGTTTTAATAAACGGATATCATATGTAACCTTAAGTGATAATAATGATTTAATCAAAATGCTGACGATCCACACTATCTCAAAGAAAAGGTTAGAAAGGACCCCCCCCATCAATACTGGAAAAACGATAACTGTACTTGAGAAGACAATTTTCATGAAAAATTGCTTGAAGAGAATTTCCATCGACAGCGGCACTGTCTACTTGATTAATGAATGTTGAATGTTTCTTTATAAGGAAACGATTAATATTACGATGGTTGTATTCATACACAAATCTACACCATATAAATAGCAGTTGATACAGGTGGAGGCTAAACTAATCCTGACCTTGAAGACAAAACAGTAATGAATACTTTTAACTAATTATTGCTTACAACATTCTGTTCACTCGTCTTTCTCAAGTAGATTCGTCTTCAAGCTCAGGATTAGAGAAACCAGATGATACACAAAGTCTTTCTCGGATTGATAGTAAAAATACCCTCGATCAAGCGAAGTATATCTTTCTTTGAAGGTCGTAGACTTGCATTAAACAATAATAAAGGCACTGTACCGGATAACAGAAACCACATCACTTGAGGACTTTTAAAAGCTGTAGCAACTAAAATGGATGTCGCACGTAACCCTAAGAGATAATTATGATATAATCACGATGTTTACGATCTCCACTATCTTAAAAAAAAGAAAAAAAAAGATTGGAAATGAAACCCCTATTAATACTGGAAAAAACGATAACTGTACTTGAGAAGACTATTTTCATGAAAAATTGTTTCAAGAGAAAGATTTAATGTATAAGGTCATCCCATAAGTTCTGTCCGAATTTTAACTTTTTGTTAAAATGAACGAAATTTAAAGAGTATTTTATAATGTCTAATGGAGCTGAACATTATTTTTATGTTTAGATGCATTTAAACTGATCAAATTTTATTTCAGAGAACAATAAAATTAAATTTTGTTTGATTAAAACCCTGCTAACATGGAAGTACCCAAGAATCATTTGAGGCACATAATGCTTTATGAGTTCAAGAAAGGAAACTCAGCAGCCGAAGCGGCTAGAAACATTCACTCAGTTTATGGAGAGGAATATGTGAATGAAAGAACTTGCAGAAGATGGTTTGCAAAATTCAAAGGTGGAGATTTCACCCTTGAAGATGAAGATCGAACCAGACGTTCAGTTGAGTTTGATGAAAAGCTTCTTGAAGCAGCCCTTGAAGAAAATCCTGCTTTATCTGTTGAGGAATTGGCACTGGATCTAAGATCAATCCCATACAACTGTTCATCGTTATCTTCAACAACTTGGAAAAGTTCATAAACTTGGAAAATGGGTGCCTCATGAATTGTCTGAAAACAACCTCAAAACCCGAGTTGACATCTGCTATTCTCTCCATTCTCGCCAAATTGTTTCACCTTTTTTGGATAGACTTTTGACTGGCGACAAAAATTGGATCTTTTATCAAAATGTTAAGCGTCGTAGACAGTGGCTTGGTAAAAGGGAAGGACCCCAGCCATAGCCGAGAAGGGAACTTCATGGGCAAATGGTTCTTCTTTCAGTCTGGTGAGATCGCTAAGGAATAATCCACTTTGAATTCTTACCACCTAATGCAACAATTAATGCTCAAATATACTGTCAGCAATTAGAGCATTTGAACCAAGCTTTGAGGAAAAAAAGACCTGCTCTAGTGAATCGAAAAGATGTGATGTTTCATCAGGACAATGCGCGACCCCACACAAGAATCACATCACAAAAGATTGGTTGGGAGAAAATTCCTCATCCACCTTATTCTCCCGATCTTGCTCCTTCAGACTACCATTTGTTTCGTAGCTTACAGAATCATTTGGAAGAAACAGCTTTTGTAACACAGGAAGAGGTTAAAACTGACATTTGTGAGTTCTTTGAATCAAAGCCAAAAGAATTTTACAGTAATGGAATTAGTAAGCTTGTTAATAGATGGAAGGAAGTCATAGATAATCAGGGAAAATACATTGTTGATTGAATCTGTAATTAAATATAACATTTGGTCAGTTGTTTTATTTATTCAAAATTCGGACGGAACTTATGGGATGACCAGATAGTTCCACCGACTGTAGCAATGGTTGCTCGGTTAATGAATTCTGAATATTTCTTTATATGGAAACGATTAATGTTAGTATTGTTGTATTCATACACAAATCTACACCATATAAATAGCAGTTGACACAGCTGGAGGCTAAACTAATCCTGACCTTGAAGACAAAACTACTAGAGAAATAGTAGTGAATACTTTTAACTAATTATTTTTTTAGAACATTCACTAGTATTTCTCTAATAGCATCCTCCTTATAAACTCGAGTGGTAACAACTTTGAATTTACAGTCGTTCACCAAAACGGGCAATGCGTGATTTCTCCGGCCTGTTGAGTTCTGATTGCAAGTACACATGCCTGGCTTATAGCTTCCTTTTTTTTTTGAGGGGGGAGGGGTAAAAGCTTTATTTAGAATATTAATAGCTACTTTAAAGTTTGTGCATACACTGACCAGTTCGTATGCTTCAGTCGAAACGTAATTTATAAGAATATCGACGTCCCCCACTCAAATCTGCTTGTGGAAGTTTTAAAATGTTCGATTCCATATTTTCTCTACCCCAGTGTCTTACTATCTAGATCCAGAATTTTAGGTCTTAGATATCCAAACCAAGAAATAGTGAATAAAATGTCGTAAACTGTATTTAGTTAAAAGTATTAACTACTATTTCTCTAGTAGTTTCATCTTCAAGGTCAGGTTTTACGGTATTTATTACATTTTTTTAAAATCGGAATCACCCCCCCCCCAAAAAAAGGCGTTAATGCCAGTAAAACACAAGCGGTTTCAGGGCGTGGAAGAATTAGGAAGATTAACATTAATGATGAGCAGAAAGAGAAAAATAACAAGCTGGAGATTAGATAGCAATTGATACTGCATTTACATTTTTGCAGATAAATTGCATTCTACATAGATAAAACCATTCGTAATGTGTGAGCTATATTTGGGAGTACATTTTTTTGTATTTCTTTAACCCTTTGGGCCCTGATCACCGCTTTACCGGTGGTAGAGAAAAATGACGTAATTCCCAGCCACCGATTGAACAGTGGTAGAGAAAAATGACTTAATGCCAAGCCACCGGTTGAACCGTGGGCAAACATTTACATCGAGTTTTGCTATCGGTTGTCTTATTTTGAAGAGCCAATCAGAAAAGCTGTAATATTCTGATGTCACCGAACGTTATACCAACATGTCCGCGCCTTTTCATTGTGTTTTCTGCATGTTTTTGATTTAAAAAAATATCGTTTTTACCGTAAAGCGTGCTGATTCTAAACTTAGACCGTCAGGGAATATATCTGGGACAGAAACGAACCCTACACAGGAGCAAATTTTGACTCAGGAGATCAGAAGAATTAAAACTTTTCAGGAACGCAGGGCTCAAAGCGTTGAGTCTTGGCTACCAGGAATTCCTCCAGTGAATCTATCGGAACATTTCCAATCAATCCGAATGCTCCAAATACAACTGGTATTGTTGATATCCTCATGTGCCACATTTTTGAGGTTTCAATTTCAAGGCGTTTGTTCATTGATAGTTTTTTTCGTTTTTTTTAAAGATCTTCAAAGATACATTCCAGTCAGCAGGGACTGCCATGTCAATAAGAAAGCATATTCTGTTTTTGTGGTCTCTGATCATGATGTCTGGACGATTAGCTATTATTATTATTATTATTATTATTATTATTATTATTATTATTATTATTATTATTTCCTTTGATTTTTTTGTTGTATACACATTTCCTTCCGGGTCCCAAACAGAGATCTAAGGTCAGATATGGCTTTATGACATTTCACACGGATCCATTTAGCAGTGTTCGGAAATTTAAAGGGATATTGTTTTTATGCTTCTCTCCCATTCCCAAGCTGCCCCATTTTATAGATTTCATATAGAAACTTAATAACCTGTATTCCAAATTCAAAAAAAAAAATCTGAAAACCGGCCCCAAGAATTTCGGATAAAGATTTCTCAACTTGTACTTATGTTGAAGACTTAAATACTGTAATTCTACGTGTATAATACACCTTTGCCTTCATCCATAATATGCACCCCTAATATTGTGCTGAAAATGTTGGAAAATGCTTCTATTCTTGCATAATACGCGCCCCTTGTTTTTTTCTTCTTACACACACTGTGATGTCAACGATAATCTACCATCACCCACCAGTTGCTAACACCAGCAGAATTTGATGTTGCATTTATATATTTTTTGTTAGTAGTGATCATATTTTTTTTACGTGTACAAAAAGTATAGAACATTATTTTTACGTGAAATCTTAATTTCACCACTTAAACTTCCGTGTGAGTAATTACTTGATTAGCGTCATTACCTGTGCTTGTATGTACACAACATGAATTAAATTTTAAATAAAACTTCTTTCAGGGTATAAGTTAATTTTTTTAAAAAATTCTTTCATGGTACATCTATAATCAATGTTATGAAATGTAAAGTAATATTGTTCTGCCATATCTATAAGAAAGCATATTCTGTTTTTATGGTTTCTGATCATAATGTCTGGGCGATTATCTTTGATTGATTTGTCTGTGTTTATTGTAATGTAAATACTGGTCCTGTCTGTGTAACCGGGTCTGGGTGGAATACAGTTTCCTTTTCGTAAAAGTTGCATATTTTCCAAGATATGGGCCCACTCTGCCATGACGAGTTTTATATTCAGTGGGTGCCAATACCGTGTAACCTGATACAAGATGGTCAATTGCTTCTGGATATTTTTCAAAGAATCTGAATTTTGAGATAACGCAATTTTTCAATATGCGTGCTTGGTAATTTCGAGTTAGCAAGCATTGGTCCTGTGCAGCAAAAATAAAATCTACAATAATACATTCATGCACAGGTTTATCCTACATCACTTTTTGTTTATTATTATTATTATTATTATTATTATTATTATTATTATTATTATTATTATTATTTTGATTTATGTAGTATGCACATTTCTTTCCGGTCCCAACCAGAGAACTAAGGTCTGAAATGTCGAAGGAAGAAATTTTTTCCTTCGAATTACTTTTATATTCAGATCCCAAGCAGATACTTAAGGTCAGAAATGGCTTCATAACATTTTCCACTTAACATTAAAAAAATGAATATCACACACATTTACATAGACAAAGCTCTTTGTAATGTGTGAGCTGTGCTTGTGAATACTTTTTTTTTTGTATTTCAAGGGCAACCAAGAATCCCTTCAATGAGTCTTTTGGAATAATTTCCAATCAATCCGAGGGCTCCAGCTACAACTGAAATTATTGATGTCCTCATATGCCACATTCCTTAAATTTCTACTTGTATTTTGATAGTTTTTTTTTGAAAATCATCAAAGCCCCATTACAATCTTCGAGGACTGCCATGTCAATAAGAAAGCACATCCTGTTTTTGTTGTCTTTGATTACGATGTCTGGGCGATTAGCTTTGAATGTTCTGTCTGAGCGCATTATAAAATCCCATAAAATTGTTACAGCTTCTATCTCTGTAACCGGGTCTGGGTGATGTCATATTGTAATTGTGCTTGTCTCTCACTTCCTTAGTTAGCACGACCGTTACTTCCCGTCAATACCTCATAAATAATGGAATATTCAACGTTTTGATCGCGTTGGGAAAGGAGAAAAGACCTTACGTGGTTTCAGTGAGAAAATGAAAGATATACGGGAAAATGAGAAGTGGAGAGAGAGAGAGAGAGTATGAATTAGGTTAAGATGATACGAACATATACTACACTTTGATCTCAGCCAAATGACCGAGATGCGGTTATATTTTTCAGCGTGTCCACGTCACTAGCGAACATGAAACACGGTCGAAATTTTTGAATGGGTTTACCAGCAATACCATAGAAAAATTGCCCAAACCCCCTCGGTACTTCCCCTTTTGGAGACTCTACGAGCAATAAACCAAACTAGCCCCCTTTTGAAGGAAATATAAAGCCTGGAGGTTAATTTTGATTGTTCTGTGTGTATTATGAAGTTGCATAAAATTGTTGTTACAGGTCATTACCGCAACCATAAAAGCTGCAGATTTTCCAGTGCAGATATTAACCCACTCTGTCAAGCTGGGTTTTATATTTAATAGGTACCAATACCGCGTAATCTGATACAAGATGGCCAATTGTTTCTGGATATTTATTAAAGGATCTACATTTTGGGCTAATACAATTTTTCACTATGTGTGCTATATAATTTCTATTTAGCAAGCATTGGTTGTGTGCTGAAAGAATAAAACCTTCGGTTTCAGCTTTTAACCCTGCACTACGTGATGGGTACGGGGCTTGTCTACATCAACTTGTTTGGTACGAGCAGA
>OZ010598.1:82281552-82316552 GCA_963932145.1 Acanthosepion lycidas | reverse complement strand
CCCGACTTTGGCCCCACATCAATTCCCTATCGCCATTTGTCCTTGAAAGAATTGGTTAGAGTAGAAGAAAATACCGATGGTATGAATTTGTTTGTTTGGACAACAATTTGCTAGGAAGTAACCCACATTTGATTTCATGGTCTACCACTGCAGCACATATGAAATGAGACATGATGAATCCAGTTATGAAGCTGGAACGAACAGCCGATGACTCTGTTATAAAAGAGAAGACGAAATTTAAACTTTTGACAACTTGACATCATTCTGTGACAACGCTATTGGGCTGAGTTGCATCATTTCTCTAAAATTATTACTGCCATTAATCTTCAAAAATTTATTTCAGCTATACTTTCCAAAACATTAGCTGATACAACTTTTATATAAGTCCCATATACGGGAAAAGTATATAGATTTAATTCAGGATATTATGTATTATGTATTATGTATGTATTATGTATTATGTATGTATTATGTATTATGTATGTATTATGTATGTATTATGTATTATTTATTATGTATGTATTATGTATTATGTATGTATTATGTATTATGTATTATGTATGTATTATGTATGTATTATGTATGTATTATGTATTATGTATTATGTATGTATTATGTATGTATTATGTATGTATTATGTATTATTTATTATGTATGTATTATGTATTATGTATTATGTATGTATTATGTATGTATTATGTATTATGTATGTATTATGTATTATGTATTATGTATGTATTATGTATTATGTATGTATTATGTATGTATTATGTATTATTTATTATGTATGTATTATATATTATGTATTATGTATGTATTATGTATTATGTATGTATTATGTATTATATATGTATTATGTATTATATATGTATTATGTATTATGTATGTATTATGTATGTATTATGTATTATGTATGTATTATGTATGTATTATGTATTATTTATTATGTATGTATTATGTATTATGTATGTATTATGTATTATGTATGTATTATGTATTATGTATTATGTATGTATTATGTATTTGCAAAACAAAAAAGAAATTGTTTAAATCAAAATTTACACTAAGATAATATATTTAAAACAACGTTCATTTATTTCATTGGAAGATCTGGTTAAAAATATAGAATCAGGTGTCTTTAAAACTTATTCTTTGATTTATCGCACCTCCCTTTTTGTTTGTGGCGCTGTTATTGTATGTATTGGCTCATTTTTCGGTGTGAAAAATTGATTTATTACTCATGTTCACCAAATACAAGGCCAAAAAGCCACTCAAGTTAGAATGTTACTGTGCAGAGGTGTCTTGGTGTAAGAAAGGACAAACGTCAGAAGTATAGAATTAAAGTAGACTTTAGAAGGAACGAAAAACAAGGGATAAACCTCTCCTCCTGTTTAAAAAACCGGGGATGAGTGTGAAACAGACGATAGCAAAACCTAACTACTCCTAATTATATATAGTTTTATGCATATGTTTAAAAGATATATAGGCAGATAGACTTTGAGAGACACACAAACGATGGCACATATACCACACCTGATATATATATATATATATATATATATATATATATATATATATATATATATATATCATATCATATCATATATATATTTATCATAGAGTCTCAGTTACGGTGGACTGGTCATGTCTTGAGAATGTCTGATGACAGGATACCCAAGATCCTAAAGTACATCCAGTTAAATCAGGGCTACAGGAATGTAGGACGCCCATGGCTAAGATAAAAACACAAGCTGAAAAGCAACTTGTCAGCAGTTAATATACCACATAACGCCCTTGGGGGCTTAGCTTTGGAGCTGGTAGAATGGAGATCAACGTGTTTTAGTGGGCTCAGCAATTTTCAATCTGCTTGTCTGAATCATCATAAAGAAGCGAGAGCAAGATCTACAAGATCAGTCAATCTAACAGTGATCTCATCTCACAATCCTCACACCTGCTCCATATGTGGCCTCCTTTGTAAATCACTAGCGGGTCTTAAATGCCACTTAAGATTATCGCATAAACTTTCATAACTGAACCAATAAGGTGGCAGATCCTCATACCTCGAAACCGACGGGAGAGTCCATTATATATATATATATATATATATATATATATATATATATATATATTAGGTTGGTGCAAAAATAATGACGTAATAATTTCGTTTCTTGACGTTAAAAAATACGTCAAAAAACGACATTATTACGTCATTATTTTTGCACCAACCTAATATATATATATATATATATATATATATATATATATATATATATATATATATATATATATAATTATTACCTGATTGTTGTAACCTTCGGCATCCCAACGTCAGAGCTTTCTAGACGGGCCCGTCCATCCACTCGTCAGGGGTTATCAGCAATTTATTTTTTTGTTTCCTTTAATTTTATATCTAAATAAAACACTATTTTAGTGTTGGATCTTATATCGATTGTAAATACAAGGTGTTTGAAGGTTTTTATTATTTTTCTTATTTTACTTTGCCTTTTCCTTACATTTAATAGTTCATCTTCCTTGTATAGACATATATCTATATGCATTGTTTAGTGTCATCTCAATAATAGATGGGTAGCAGTCTTATATTTAATTCCGTGAAGAAACAGTTTTCTTTAATAAAAGATGTATAATTATCTTTACTGCTTCATTTATGTATATATATATATATATATATAATTTATTCGAAAATTATAACATAAATATGTTATAAAATCACTACAAAAATAGCCATTTTGTATCAATAATTCATGCTGTCTTATCAAGTGATAATGTTGAATCAATACCATCACTTTGTAAGACACCAGAAGTGTTGAAACAAAATGTCTATTTCTGTAGTCATTCCATTTGGTCTACTCTGTATTGAGTATTCTTTTCAGAATAGTATTTTTGGGTTACTGGAATTTATTCCGTATACACCAATCCTATACTTGAGTATATATATATATATATATATATATATATATATATATATATATATATATATATATATATATATATCGAAGAAAATGACTATTTACCTCTTCAAACAAACTAGGTAAAGAAAATACACCTGTGACACTTGTTTATACATGAGAATGTCATGCAAATTTAGGGTTACGCCTCAACCAGTCACCAGACTTCTTGACATTGATATAAGCATGTGCTTCTTGTAACCGGTGATTTTTGGCTACTATTTCATATATATATATATATATATATATATATATATATATATATATATATATACACACTAGCAGTAGAGCCCGGCGTTGCCCGGGGATGTAACAGTAAGAGACAGATCAATTATCGACCATCATAAAGACTGAAAAATAAAATTGACAAAGATTATTGTTTAAGGTTGACGGACATGCATGTCTTAATTAGTTTGTTTTTTTTTTGTTTTGTTATTTTATTTTATTTTTTACGAATTGGTCAAACCCAAACTCAAACAAAAACATTGTTTTCAATCGTTATGAGTCTACCGATAGAACAGAATTTTCTTATAAACAATTGACTTGTAAATGGATTTTTTTAAAGTATTCTGAATGTAAAAATAAAGAAAAAAGTGTGCAAGACAATAAGAAACACTACCTGCCAAAAAAAAGTGATGTTTTGTTGAAATCGGTTGAAAAATGTAGGAAATCCGATCAATATAAACGTACAGACACACACACGCACACACACAACCTATTTTATAAGTATATATATATATATATATATATATATATATATATATATATATAAATTATTATTATAAGAGATTATAATAAAAACATGTTGAAATCACTACTAAAACACTTTCATGTTTCAATACTATGATGGTACTTCTTCAGCCGATTGTAAGATGATTTTTAAGGAAATTTTAAACAAAGTGTTACATCTTTTCCGAAATTTAAAGTGGGTACATACGGTCAGAATTAAAAATCGTCTTTTCGTTATGTCTTGATTATCAATTAAATTAATTTTGCGCAGATCTGACACTGAAATCCGAAGGTGCCTTGGAATAACAAAATAAGCCTTCAAAAAGCCGTGCAAAGTATAAAGAAACAGGAAATTTATCCCTAGAACCACAAAAAAAGAGTACTGCTATGTAGTTTCAGATTTTCATCTATGGCAGTTTAATGCTGGACAATCCCTTCTCAGATGAAGAAGTCACTTGAAGCAATAGAAATGAGGTTCTACAGAAGGATACTGAGAATATCATAGACCGAATATATCGCTAACGACGAAGTTCTAGAAACAATGGCAACAATAAGGACAGTCATGCTTAACATCAAGAAGAGAAGGTTGATATTTCTGGGGCACATAAGTGGGAAAGAGGGCTTGGAAAATTTGATATTCACAAGACAGAAGGAAGATAAAAGGTCCAGATAAAAGCAATGAACTGCACTCTTCTGGCGAGTGAATGGATGGTGGAGCATGGTGTCAAAAAGATTAAAGTTCTTAACTTCTACAAAGAACAGGAAATTTTGGAGAACTATGATTGAGATAGTCCTAAATGGACATGGTAGAAAGAAGAAGAAGAAGAAGAGGATGAAGAAGAAAACATGTGTCATTTTGTTATAACTTTTGACATCTTTGAAGCAACTTCCTGATTCCATCCTCCAATAACTTATCAATCCTCTAGCTGATATTTTGACATAGATTACCTGAACTACAGTCGTATCAGATTATTTTACTAGTGTTCAGTATCTTTGAGACACTTCATGATTCCATCCTCCCAGAAATCTGTTACTTTCTGGGTGATGAACTGACCTAAGTTTTTTATACAATCTTCCAGAAAACTGAAAGTCTTCCCCTTGAGAGACTTTTGCGGGCATCCAAAAATGGATGACCCATTTTTGTTACAATGGGTCAGACTAAGCTACATTTGTTTTGGAGATATATCTGCATACTGTTAAATTAGTTATTAGATAAATTGAAAGAGAAATATGCATGCCACACACGAAAAAATAAGATTAGATATTTTATGTTACTTCTTATTTTAACAAGAGAGAGAGAGAGAGTTCTATTTTCTTCACCTAGACTTGTGAAATCGTGAACTCAATTGTAAATTAAGCATGCTGACCCTATAAATCTTTGATCTGTGCTCTCTGGGTAATGACGCTTAAAGATAAAAAAAAATTGAATTGATTTTGTAATAAGATAACATCGTAGAACGGGATAAAGCAATCGAAGTAACTGTTGACTCAAAAACTCATTACATTACTATCAAAAGAAAAAATTGAAAGACATAAAGTTAAGTCAAAATTAGTAACAGATCATTAGAAGCCTTCTCTGTGAATCATTGATATAAATTATTGAAGTTATTAAGTCAAAAGAAAGAAAAAAAAACGAAAACAAAATTAACTTTCCTCCTTTTTACTCGGTAATGTTTTTGTTATAAAATATTTGCATTATTATTCTGAACATTCGACAGAAGAAAATAAAACAACAAAATAATAAGATGCTCGGTGTAAAACAATTTATGCATTTCTTATTACGATTTTCCTAATCTGACTCATTTCACTCGAATTAAAGTGACGATGCCACTAAGACTCAAGGTGGTTCCTGGGCTTGATTTATTTATTAATTATTTTGATTAAAACACTAATCCAGTCAAGATACAACCTCCTTGGCATTGTCGTTCTTTCTTTTAATATAACTTCTTACCGTCGTGGTATGCATTTCCCCTCTTCTAGGTTTTTCGCACTTTTTCGTTTCAAATCTTCTCTTTTAGAGTTTTGAATTCCCGCCAGAAACATGCACTGGCAAAACACCAATAAGTTACCATAATCCTCCTCACATACACACACACATCATAGCTAAATATAAAATATAACTTCTTTTTTTTTATCCTCTTTTGATTAAAACACTAATCCAGTCAAGATAAGGGAACTACGGAACGTGCATTTAATCAGACAACCTCCTTGGCATTGTCGTTCTTTCTTTTAATATAACTTCCAACCATTCTGGTGTGCATTTCTCTTCTGCTAGGTTTTTCGCACTTCTTTGCTCTGACCCTAAAGTGGCCTTTGACACTTCGTCTCAGTCATTCCAAGCTCAATTTCATTCGCCCAGTGGTCAGGTTTTTTTTATTATTATTTTAATTTTCTTTTATGTTTTAATCATTTTTTTTCGTCCATTTCAATGTTTACAAAAACAAATCGAAATTCTTGTTTTCACTGTTCAAACTTGAGGCGTGAATCACGTATGACAAAAAGAAACCGCATCAATTTTATCGTAACTAAATACATTGCTGTGCCAATGACAAAACCAACATTCCCTGCGCTGAAAAGGTTGGTTTTCCTTTTTGTTTTACTACTAAGTCAGATTCACAGTTTAATTCTTACACTCGCTATTAATTTCTGACGAGTAACTCTTTCATCTTTACTCGCTTTTTAGTCGCAACAGTCAAAAGTCACTGATTAGTGACAATACTACCAAACGTCAGGTGGTTACTAGGCTTGGCTTATTTATTAATTGATTAGTTTTCTACAGCTTATCAACGCTTTGCAGATTATGTTTGAAACTCGTTGAGGCCCTAATCAATGCTGAATTTGTTAAGCACCTCACATCGCAGTCTTTTTTTCAGACAAGCAATATGTCTTTCGTTTCTCCAGTTTAGCTGCTCGCGTATTGACGATAATTACACGAACAGTTTATTAAGATCTAGATAAGAATTAAAATACTGGCTGTAGATTTGAACATCTCGAAAGGTCTTCTCCACAAGCTGAAAAGTTACGCTTTCTCCGGAAAAAAATTGAAATGATCCAGTCTTTCCTATCGAATCGTAAGATAAAAATAATCTTGAACGGCCACTCTTACAGTTTTTTTTCCGTACTAATACAGGTGTCACCCAGCGTACCATTCTTTACCCTACTTTGTTTTTGATTTTCATTAATGACCTTCCCGATGGCATCAATTCTCAACTTGATATCTACGCTGATAACACAACCATTTACTCATGTCTTGATAGTACACTATTTTTCGGCTTACAAGACTCAGTTTTTTTCCTAAAAAAACACCCTGAAAAATACGTGTGCGTCTTCCAAGACGAATGTAAAGCAACGCCCAGGCTCAGGTAAACTTGGATGGTCACCTAATTCGCTTGACTAATAGGGACATGGATTTTTATGTTGAGTCATTACACTATGTTAGCCATTTATCAAATTCAGCCTTTTATATGATCTAACCTCAGTACTTAGCAGTTACAAGTATTTCCATGACTATAAACATTCCTGGAGACTAGCCATATTGCTTTGCTTACTAGCAGCGGTGGAAGCCTTTCTGCTTTTGGCTAATATATCATTGCCATACAAACAAAAACTTACGAGTGATTACTGTAAACAGTACGTGGCGCCAGTATATGAGCAAAGCATGGGGAATGTGTTGTTGTATGAGAATGACTATTTTTTCTTAGAAATTTCTTTCAAATATTAGGGTACGTCTTCCAAGCTGCAGTGTCATGTAAACCGGAAAATACGGTAAGTTTGATGCGGTGAAAATGGCAGCTGATATCCAAAACGACCATAAGTCTGTTCTTAACTTTGGCAGTGTATGGTTTCTTAATTTTAACGCGTCCCAAACTAAACTGCTCTCTATTAATCATCTGCATTGCTGATGCTGACCTCCAGGTGAGTGACACGTTGTACCTTCTTGGGCTGACGATCACGGCTGACACCAAGGGGAAAGACAATACTGAATCCATTGCTAGGTCAGCTGCAATGAAATTTGGTTTACTATGTCGTGTTAGACAATTATTCTTTCCAGAATTTATCTTACAGTCTATACGTCTACCATTCGCCGAGGCTTAGAATATAACTGCCACATATGGTACGGTGCTCCTGTTATATATTTAGATATTATTGATAAAATCCAAAGAGTAATTAGGAAGACAGTAGATAGCGATTGACATTGCATTTGAATTTTTGCAAATTAAAGTTGGCTGGAAAGCATGGAGTTAGAAGGGAGTTCCACAAGCGAGAAAAGAAACTGCTAGCGTAGAAGTTAAGGTTACATCTATCCTGCTCAACTATAAATTGATGAGATCTCAACTCCAGTTAGAAGGGAGTTCCACAAGCGAGAAGTGCGAGAAAAGAAACTTCTAGCGTAGAAGTTAAGGTTACATCTATCCTGCTCAACTGGAAATTGATGAGATCTCGACTCCAGTCTAGTACTGCGCTTAAATTCAAAAAGTCTAGTTAGGATAGCAAATAGTTCATGCGAACAATTACGATGAAAGTATTTATAGAAAAGACACAGAGAGGCAACATTGCGGCGGTGGTTAAGTGACTGAAGCCGAGCCGCCAGATCAGGACCAATAGTATTGCTGATTCTTATTTGCATTTTATCAAGGAGTACAATGCAAATAGCAGGAGCATGAGACCATCTACCGCAACAATATGATAATCTTTATTTTCAACACTTAGTCAGAAACAACAAAATGTCTATCGCCAGTATCAAAGTTTTCCTTGTTCCATTTTCTTTTATTCCTTTACATTATCTGTCCGAATTATGTTTATTATTCAATTTTAATTTTACTGTAATGAATCGTGATAAAAACTTCAACGTTTTTTTAGCAGAATGCGGCACTGTAATATAAGCATTACGACGGAACCCTTATTTTTTTGTGTAGTGAAGTGAATACTGGCCGCGGGCAGCTGTTTCCAGAGGCTAGGCCTCACTCAATATTATGTCAGTTGCCTGAAGACAAAAGTACAAACTAAGACCCGCTCTTTCCAAAGACAGACACACTTGAGAGATGATAAATTGAAACCTCGTAAGTCAGATTCACAATATTTATGAATATATTAGACATGTATTTTGCTGAATATATTTCACATATATTTCACTGAATATTTTACACTTATATTTTACTGAATATTTTACACATATATTTTGCTGAATATATTTCACATATATTTCACTGAATACTTTACACATATATTTTACTGAATAATTTACACATATATTTTACTTACATTTTACTGAATATTTTACACATATATTTTGCTGAATATATTTCACATATATTTCACTGAATATTTTACAGATATATTTTACTGAATAATTTATACATATATTTTACACTTATATTTTACTGAATATTTTACACATATATTTTGCTGAATATATTTCACATATATTTCACTGAATATTTTACACATATATTTTACTGAATAATTTACACATATATTTTACTGAATATTTTACACTTATATTTTACTGAATATTTTACACATATATTTTGCTGAAATATATTTCAAATATATTTCACTGAATATTTTACACATTTATTTTACTGAATAATTTACACACATATTTTACTGAATATTTTACACATATACTTTAATGAATATAGTATACATATATTTTACTGAATATATCACCTCCAACTATTCAAATGTAATGTCAATCGACATCTCCAGCTACCTTGATCTATCCACTATCCTTCTTCTCATACTTTCTTCAATCACTCCTATCTGCTCTCGCTTCAAAAACGCCCTGCTTCCTAGTGGCTTTACGCCTTGCTCGGGGCGTAATGCTTAAAAAAAAACATATATTTCACTGAATATTTTACACATATTTTACTGAATATATTATACATATATTTTAGTAAATATATTATACATATATTTTGATGAATATATTAGTATATATGAGTTGTTTTTGTACGGATTGTACATCTGAATTAAACCTTTCTTCCTACCTGTTGATTTTCTCGACATGAAAATATTCTTAAGTTAACAACCTTGGCTATTTTGGTCCAATAGATGACAACCTTTCTGTTTGCAGCTGATACAATGTTAACCAATACATTTTTTTTTTCCTTTTTAGTGCGTTTCCTTTCACTGCTTCAAGAAAACGTTTTAATGCAAAGAAGATTAAATGCTACTGATACTATATTATTGTAAGAAAGGTCCCATAAAAAAAGGATAGACTTTTGCCATCAATATATTTTGTTTCGAAAAACGAACTTAGAAACAAACTCACGTCCGTTTTGTTTTGGGATATAATCAGGAAAATGTAAGATTAATTCGCGGAAATCTTTTTTTTCTTGTTTCGTTCGTGTTGTCTGTTTTATTTCTCTTCTCAATCTGTATAGATTGATTGTTTTCCATTTTTTTTATATTTTTTTATTCGTTATTCTTTGGATTTTTATTTACTTTGAAAAGTGTGTCATTTTCCTTCTGTTATTAATTTGGCTATTCATTTTTGTATATTTATCTTTTCCCGCTCTTTCTTTTTCTTCATCTTCGTCCATTTTTCTTTCTTTTTCTGTTTAATTTTCTTTCATTTGAGAATCTCTTTCTTTTTCTGTCTTTCTTTCTTAACATTTTTCTTTTCTTTTCTGTCTTCTTTTCTTCGTGTGATTTATTTATTTCATTCCTTTTATTTTTTATTTTCTTTCTTGTTGTCTTTGCTTTTTCTTTCATCTGTTTTTCAGTCTTTTTCCTCTGTGATTTAATCATCATTTTATTTTTTTTATTGTTTCAAAAAATTACTCTTTTTATTTTTTGGAAAAAAATATTAAATCATTCTATTCTTCTCCTGTTCATTTGTTATCATGTTTTTCTTTTCTTTTTCTTTTATTACGTTATTTTCTCTCTTCTCTCTCTCTCTTTCTTTTTTATTTCATCATCCATTTCTTTTACTTTACATTATTTTTCTTACTTATTCATTTTTTTTCCTTTATTTTCCATTCTTTTTACTTTTTTCTGTTTTACTATCTTTTCCTCGTTCTTTCTTTCTCTTATTTTTCTCTCTTTTGTTTTTCTTTTAGCCTTTATTTTTTATTGCATCTTTATACATTTTTCCCTTTATTTTTGTTCTTTTTCCTGTTCTTCTTTCTTTTTTGTTTAATTTTCCTCTTGGATCCGTGTTTCGTTCTTCCTTCTTTTTTTCCTTTTTATTTCTTTCTTTCTTTCCTTCTTTTGTCCTTCATTCTTTGTTCTTTCTTTCTTTTTTCATTCTTTCTTTCTTTTGTCTTTCATGCTTTCATTTTTTTATTTCTTTCTTTTTTCTTTCGTCCTTTTTTCTTTCGTCCTTTTTTCTTTCTTTTTTCTTTCTTTTAGCCAATCAATTGCTTCAAATCTTCTCTTTTAGAGTTTTGAATTCCCGCCAGAAACATGCACTGGCAAAACACCAATAAGTTACCATAATCCTCCTCACATACACACGGATCATAGCTAAATATAAAATATAACTTTTTTCTTTATCCACTTTTGATTAAAACACTAATCCAGTCAAGATAAGGGAACTACGGAACGTGCATTTAATCAGACAACCTCCTTGGCATTGTCGTTCTTTCTTTTAATATAACTTCCAACCATTCTGGTGTGCATTTCTCTTCTGCTAGGTTTTTCGCACTTCTTTGCTCTGACCCTAAAGTGGCTTTTGACACATCGTCTCAGTCATTCCAAGCTCAATTTCATTCGCCCAGTGGCCCGGCTTTCTTTTTATTTTAATTTTCTTTTACATTTTAATCTTTTTTTTTTTCGTTCATTTCAATGTTTACAAAAACAAATCGAAATTCTTGTTTTCACTGTTCAAACTTGAGGCGTGAATCACGTATGACAAAAAGAAACCGCATCAATTTTATCGTAACTAAATACATTGCTGTGCCAATGGCAAAACCAACTTTTCCTGCGCTGAAAAGGTTGGTTTTTCTTTTTGTTTTACTACTAAGTCAGATTCACAGTTTAATTCTTACACTCGTTATTAATTTCTGACTAGTAACTCTTTCATCTTTACTCGATTTTTATTCGTAACTCTAAAGACAAGCAGTCAAAAGCTATTAATAAGTTAACAGAGTTTAACATGCTTCAGAGAAACCTTGAACTCAGATCTAATTCGTTCCTTCGGGAAGCATTTCTATGTTTTGCAGTTGTTCTTCCGTTTGGACACTTAAATTAATCGGCGACATATTTGTTTTGTTTTTGTTTTTTTGTTTTTTTCACGGACGTGCGCAGTATTAGATATGGAGTTCGTACAAGGCTCGTCAGCGCGAAAAATACAATCAGTGTCCTGACTTTGATTGTTATCCATCTATGGGTTAAGTAGCAGGCTAAACTGTGGTCTCTTGGTTTGGGTGGCAACCAGTCAGGAAGAATGAAACCTCAATTGAAACCTTTGTAAACAATAGGGCAGACTGAGCTCTTTAGTCTTGGTAGGGTCTAGAGAAAGAACAACTGAATTCAAACCCACTTAAATAAGGATGACAAAACCCATTAGCCATGGTTGATAACAAACTGAAGAGAAGGAAAGTTTTATTTCAAACCTCTTAAATAATAGTGTTGTAACCTAGGAAAGATTACTGAATGAGGAATAACCAAAACGGAGGTTAGAAATGAAGTGATAATCTTTATAACATTAACAAAATAAGATACTCGCCAGCGGCGTGAAGTATGTAAACCACAGCTAGTGGTGGACTGCTTAGACAGCATATCAACTCCACTTACAATAGTGTCCAACGTATTTGTGCGAAATGGGACATATGAATGCGTGTTCATATGTACGGTATATAACAAATAGGATAGACTGAACTCAAGGCTTACTAGGGCAACCAATTTATTCATTCAAACCACCGTAAATAATTGTTGGAAATTAAAAGTAAAAGAATAAAAAATAAAAATGTTGTTATATTTTTCTATATTCACTTATTTTGTAGATACGCTGTATTTTATTTGGAAATAAAAAAAATAGTGTATACAAGTGTCAAAATTTTAGCAGACATTTTTGTCTTTTTAATGATTTTTTAAAATTTCTGACGTTTTTATTATCGTCTGATTTTGTGTTGACTTTTTGTATACTAGCGGGAAAAAGGAAAGCAAAGGTAACATCTGTTTATTTTCCCCGTATAGGACATTCTAGGCCTTATGCAAATTGACTCATTTGAGTTTAGCCACGCCTTCGATATGCTCATAAAAGAGCGAAAAAGCGCCTTTCAAGTTGTTTTTTTAATGCAACGTCCAGGGGTCTTGGTGAGCATCTTCAAGCGGAAGGGATAGGAACGACATATTTCTCTCATTCTTCAAGAACGTTCCAACACTGGCAGGAATGTTCGTTTTCGTCATAACGAAAAAACACTGCACAGAGCGAAATATTTCTTCACGAAGAATGGGATTTTGTGAGCCAAAATTTTACTTCTTTTTTTTAAAATATCCAGCAGAGAAATTGAAATTTTAAAGGGCTGAATTAAACTGAAAACCTTTTATTAAGACCCTTGGTAATCGTATGAATTTTTTATAAAAAAAAGGCAATAGCTCAGATGAGAATAGCTGAGATATGCTTTTCGTTCCTCTTGTAAGTACAAATATTACTTTATTATATATAGGATGTTAAATGACTGAGAAAAATCTTATTACACTTAAACCCATTATTAGTGCAATCCATGTATTATTCTTTTTTGCCCACATTTAACTATTCTTTATATTTTAAATAAAGTTTCTATTACTTATTTCTATAAACATCGAGCGTTTGTCGTTTGTTTCCTTCGCTGTCGTGTTTACAGTATTAATAATATTCATATCGGACTTGTTCCAGAACGGGAGGAATTTCATTATAATACACTCCCAAGTTACCCGTTTATTTTTTTATTTTTTATTTTTTTGCTCTTTCCATTATTATCGTCCCGTAAACGTTCGAGATCCCAGGCGTCAACTTCAAATTTATTTTTAAGATAGAATAGGACAGGTTAAGGTTTTTAGCTTTGTTAACGAAACCAATCTAGGAGAAGGAAAACTGAATACAAACCCTCTTAAATATTATGTCTCTTGAGACATGATAGTGTAACAAAATGAGGAGTAGGAAATTCTTAATTCAAGCCGCGTAAATAATGGGGCGGACTGGGCTTTTAAGCCTTGGTAGGGCAACCAGTCGATAAGAAGAACTAAACTCAATACAGACCTCCGTAAATACAAGGACAGTTTGGACCCTTTAACTTTGTTAGGGCAACCAATTTAGGAGAATTAAAAAATTCAAATCCTTGTATATTTATAAGGATGACATGATAAGGAATCTCTTAATTTCAACGTTGGAAATCATAAGAAAGACTGAGATATTAAGCGTTGCTAGGGCAATCAGTCGAGGAAATGAACAAATCTGAATTCAAATTATAAAGTAATAGGGTAGATTGCTCTAGTAATAGTATAACCAATGTAGGAAAAGGAAAATCCTGTCTTTAAACTCATTAAATGATAGAGGGGACTGTAGCGAAATCAGTGTTAAAAAAATGCAGAGTGGTTGCATTAGTCTTGTTCGGACAACCAGGCTAGGAGAAGGAAAACTCCGCATTCAAATCACAAGACATAATAAGGTACAGTAGTGCTTCTCAAGCTATCTGAAGCGGTGTGCCGGCAGTTTTTTTGTTTTTTTGTCAACATGCGAAAAACCGGCAAGCGAAGATTCCCAATAAATCTGGGTGGTTTTATGGGCGATGTGCCCCTACGATTTTTTTTTTATTTCAGAGTCATTTTGAGACTATCTGAGCACATGATGTCTTATTCTCAGTACAGTGATCATTGACGTAACAAGCCTTCCCAGTGTATCCGGGCCCAGGTACCATATTTGTGACGTATAATTATATAATAACGATCCGAGAAAATATTATTTGATCATTTGTAGTATTATTCATATATAACAAAAAATATAATGAATATGATAGAAGCTGCATCATTTTTTAAATTTTATATTGATTTTATAGAAATATATATCCATGTAAATGGCTTTTTGTTATTCCTAGGCGTGGTTACCACGCAGTCACACGCCACATCTTCATGATGGTGTTGCCATGCGTATTTTATTTCACTGTTTTGCTATTCTTTATATTGCATTCATCAGTTATATAGCTATGAGTGAGTAATTGAAAAATGCAACCGTAATAAATATATTAACTGTTTACTTTGTGCATAATTATCAGGCGTTTTCTAGGCGAGTTATTTGTAAATAAAAATTGCTGTTTTGTTTACCTTTTTAATGAAAATGTTATTCTATTTTCAAGTTATAAAAATACGCGTAAAGTGATACTCATATAAAAATGTTATTGTTGAATTGTCATGCTTCTATTTTCATAATAAATAATGTTTAAAAACGCCTGATAATTATGCACCAACCAAATAAAATAAAAATGCATAGGTGATTTTTTATAGTTATTAACTAATAAAATGACACCCCTCCCCAGCCCCAAGGACCGGTACCATGTTCGAGCTATATCATTATATAATAACGATCCGAGAAAATATTATTTGCTATTCATTTATACCAGATAGATTATGAATGCTAATCCAAAATCCACATGGTTAATTCTTTTTGATTCGCTTAGACGATTTTTTAAAGGCAATGTTAGAAATATATATCCATGAATATGGTCTTTTGGTATTGCTGGGTGTTGTTCTCATCATTGGCGTTGTCATATGTATTTTATTTCACTGTTTTGCTGTTCATATATTTATATTAAATCTGTTAGTTGTATAGCAATGACTTTTAGCATGATTGAGTAATTGAAAAATGTGACCATATTAAATAAAAAATAAAATGAAAATGTTAAAAAAAACCCGAGTCAGATATAATCGAATCGAAACCCCCATAAACAACAAGGATGACAGGTGTCTTCAGCCTTGGTAGGGTAACAATTTAAAAAAAAAACGAATTATATATATATATGACCATAATAAATATAAAACTAAAATGAAAATGTTTTTAAAAAAAACAAAAAAAAAACGAGTCCGATATCTCGGCAGTCTCTCTTGGCGTGGAATATGTCTACTGTTTCTTTGTTTCCTGGAAACTCTCTGCGTACCGGTAGACGATGGTTCGCGTACCGACACCGGTACACGTAACATAACATATTTTAGGTAACACTGGGGAAGAGTATACTTTCAAACTTGGTAATGGAACCACTGAAGAGAAAATAAACTCTTAATTCAAATCCCTGTAGCTCATAGGGCAGACTAGATTCTTCTGCACTGGTTGGTCAACTAATCTAAGAGGAGAAAAACTGTGAAGTGAAAACCAACCTGAAGAGGGATGGGTTCCAACAGACCATCATGACTTAGACATGCACACTGTTGTCCCTACCCGGACGGTTTATCGAACCATCAGATCTTGAGCAGGCACAAAATTATTTCATTGTATTTTTTTTCAAAATTATTAATCTTTGATAATTTTAAACATCGTTCTTCGCTTTTCATTGGAACAAATAGAAAACAGGTAGAATAATTGTTGGCAGAAATGAAATATTCTTCTTTTACGTTCCGTGTCTATTCTGTTTGTTGTCGATCATGGCTCTCCACAATTTCCTATATTTGTAGCTCTTAGTAATTCTTTCGTTTTGCTATTTCTACTAACCCCTTTTTTTATAGATAGAAATATTTAAGAAAATGCTCTGTTTATAATAAACAATATTAACAACATTTACTGGCCTGAATGTCCGAGAGATTGTCATAGAAAATATGCGTCCTCCGACAGGAATCGAACTTGTATCCTATACGGAACCCTCATATAGCCTGACGTGCTTTTACCGATTAAGCCATAGAGGAGCGTTAACAAGGTCAATTTTACTGTTTTTAAAGTACAATTTTCCATCATTTTCTCACGTATATTCATATCTGCTTGATGAGTATCCAAATATAAACAAATAACATCACACATTATGAAATAGACCAACAATTATTTAAAGACATTTTTATGTTCATATATATAATATATATATATATATATATATATATATATATAGGAAATTGGTATTCAACCGGAGTTAATCCTTGAATGTAATCTTCAGGCAATGTACGGCTTGAACATATGAAACATGAAAAATGCATTCATTCATGAAACCTGCTGTCTTCATTCGATGCTGACTTCAGTGTCCCCTCTTATATAGACGCACTTTTACCCAAAAATATAGCATACCTACAATCCCCTTCTTCTATGTGCTGTGTCGTTTTAGGACGTGGGCGATCATAGCCTTCTACAATTTCTTCTACTTTGTATCCCTTAGTAAATTGCAGTCTGGGGAGATAAGTGAACAGATGTAAAGGGGTGTTATAGCTGCAGATAATGTCAGAGAGCCACCATTGTGTTCTCTCGCTTGCGTGGTGTGGTACGGAGTCCTGTTGCCAGATATACTGTCTAGCAGTAGCCACCCTCTTAACTCAGAGCAACACTATACCCTCAAGGCACTAAATGCAGGTTTCCGTTTTGAGTCTGAGAACCTTACCAACAAATTTAGGAGTTCTTTCCTTATCAGAATGATCAGAGTGCGTTTTTCGAGCACCCTTACCTTCGTAATCACCATTAGACTCATCCAACTCTTTACGAAACCTCTTCACTGTCCTAAGATTGACACCCAAACATTCTGAAATGTTCGTATTCTTCTTTTATGTTGGAGCTGAATTATTATATTGTACAGTCGACAAAATCAAAACAAACAACGCGCATGCGCAAAATTAAAAATATAAAATGGCGACAATTTACCCATTGCACTCTGCATAATGTGTTAAAAATATAGTTTGAAGGTATGCTATATTTATGGATAAATAGACTCAATGAAAGAGTTAGAGCGATTGTAAATATTAAATATGTCAATAAAGTGGACACCGAGCGGTGACAGTCTAAAACCTAGGGTCACATATAGATATAAAGGCTGCGTTTAAGCATGAAACATACAGTCGAGTGTTGACCTCGGTGTCCACATTATATATATATATATATATATATATATATATATATATATAATGGATACCGATGCGATATAAATTAGGAGGATTTGAGATAATTATAATTAAGTAATTCATCGACTGTAGAACAGAAGAAACCTCAGCAGAATGCAGGAAGAACTGGACGGCCTCTTCGTCGTATATTTGGGACTCATCAGCAGTGCACATCCACTACCGAGAATTGAAACCTGGACAGTTACGTTATCAGGCAAACATGATACTTTCAAGTGGTATTTGATTTTTGGAGAGGACGATGACGCAAGATGTGAGATTTTGGTAATAAGCTGATTGTCGTAGATGTGGAATGTCGTGCATGGGTAAAAACGGCTGAATAAGACTTAGTCATTGATGGAACTTCTGTCGTGTGTTGTGACGATGACACTCTACACAATTTACCTTCAAAACATTGCTATAAACAATGGACCTGAGTGAGAACTTTATGACGTACTCTGTGTGCGAGGGAGGTCAATCTGTGGCAGACAGCATCATTCTGTGTACTTTGACTCCATTAGAATCACTAAAGTCCTCATATTTTTGCACATAGAGCGTGTAAGAACTGTACAAATGATCTTTGGATCGCGACGATTATGAACATGGTCAAAATGTGCTGACTGTATTCGACAATTAAATAATTACTATTACTATTTTTATCAGGCAAACGTCATACGGTGACAAATAGGTAGCGAATCAGAGTCAATATAACGCCTCTCGATCACATATTCCGTGGTGGAACTCATCCGAGTTTCCCTTACCCATAGGACTGTGCCCCCACGAGCCACGACTTCTATCCCCAAGCCACTCCATCCAGAGCATTAGAAGACGGTTCAAGCAAGGATATACAAATGATAAAAATTATTAGGAGGATTTGAGATAATCATAATTAAGTAATTCATCGAGTCTAGAAGAAACCTCAACAGAAGGCAGAAAGCATTGGACGTTTGTTTCGTCCTACATTTGGGACTCATATATATATATATATATATATATATATATATATATATATATACACTGGTTCCGAAACTGTATGTATTTAAACGTGCTACTAGGTTGGCATCTCAGTCCCACACTTTCAATGTCGAAACGGTAAAATGTAGTCGTCTCTTCTACTCCAACAGCTTCATGTATCGCACTTCCCGTCTGTGGAACTTCCTTCCTCTTCCTTGTTTCCCTGATAGCTATAATATTCAAATATTAAAATGCAATGTCAATCGACATCTACTGATGCCTTGAACTATTCCCCGTCGAAAAACTAATAAGGAATTTATCCATTTCAATTTTTCAGTCAGACGAAAGGCACGAGACAGTGATCAGAGGAAGGTGGAAGCTATGAGACTTAAAGGGAAGAAGCTTTATAAAATTAAACCTGGATATTAACGTTATGACTTTAAATTTGGTTTATATGAAGAATGAAATGTAAATTTGAAAAAAGGATTAAAAAAAACTTTAATTACATAGATAAAGTTATGTTTAAAAATATAAAATCATACTTAAAATGCTCTTCTAAAAACAAGTTATATTTAAAAATATGTTTAAATAAATTACAAAAATTATATATATATATATATATATATATATATATATATGTGTGTGTGTGTGTGTGTGTGTGTGTGTAAAATGAGGACGGAGAGTTTTCTTGTGAAAAGAAGGTGTATCTTATTTTTAAAACACAATATATTGTCTACTCTTCAGTTATTTATAAACACCCGATGGAATGTGCCAATACGCATCGAAACTTGATTGCATTTGTGTTGCTTTTTTTTTTTACATGTTTTTGATTTAATATTCTAAAATAAAGTTTATATATATATATATATATATATATATATATATATATATATGAAATGAGTTCTTACATTGTTCGGATTGTTGTCCTCCTCATTGTTGCCATATTCACGACGTTTCGGCTGTTGCACGCTCCATCCTTTTTCAAGTTATATAACTTTTAATTTCGAACATAAGTTTATATAGAGTTTTTCCTTGTTTGGCGTGAGGATCTCACCCACCAAAGATTGTAAAATTATTTTTGATACACACTTTATATTACTTCAAACGTTATTTTAGTGTAGTGGATACTCTGGATTTTAAATAATGGCCTCATTTATTATGTATTAAAGTGTATATATTTCGTTTATCGTCCTGCCCGTTCGGGAAAAATTTGTAACGAAAAATCCCTTCCCCACACAGGGATGGAACCTGCGTCTTGCTTTGTAGTTGAAACCACCCTTGTTAAGGAAACACATCCTCGTTTTCTTTTCCTTTTAAGGAAGCATATTGTATTCAGCCAGATTATTTTATTGAAATCATCATATTTACAAGAAACGTAAACAAAGCAATTTCTAAAGAGTTAATGGATTTATTTAGATCATACTTTCATGTGTGTGCTAATTCACATAAATATTAGCATTTGCCATCGTTGATTTGACTTCTGAGTTGTTAACCATTATTTGTCTTGGGTGTGATACTAGAGTGGTTTCCCGTTGCCTTCTCCACGGTGTTTTATGGAGATATCACCTCTAGTTAGCTGGCCGTTGACACAGTGAGTTCTTCCGACCTTTGTCGCATGACATCATTCCTTCTTTACGGCTGCGAATGTTGGACGATTTCCTCAAAGATGAAGAAGAGACTTGAGGCGACAGAGATGTGGTTCTTCAGAAGGTTGCTAAGGATATCATGGACTGAGCTTGTGAGCAACGATGAGGTCTTAGAGAGGATGCAAACAAGGAGGAGGCTTATACTTAATATCAGGTAGAGGCAGCTGAAGTATCTGGGGTGCCTAATGAGGAAGAAGGGCCTGGAGAATCTGATACTCACAGGTCGAAAAGAAGGAAAGAGAGACAAGGGAAAACAACGCGTGACATACCTAGCGGGCTTAAGCAACTGGATGACAGAATGTGGTTTGGAGGAGGATGCAGAGGGAAGGGACTTTTTGGGAGCTGCAAGGGATAGAGGGAGATGGAGAGCCGTGATCGCTTATGTGACACTGAGACCCTTCGGCGTATTGGGATGGCCAAGAACGTATTTCAAAAGCTGGGCAGAGTATTGCGAGATTTGGTAACAAAGAAAAGGGTACTGAGCTGTTACGTGATATCAGTTCTTCTAAATGGCAAATGTGAAGAAGAGACTCGAGGCGACGGAGATGGGGTTCTACAGAAGGATGCTGAGGATATCATGGGCCGAGCGTGTGAGCAACGATGAGGTCTTAGAGAAGATGCAAACAAGGAGAAGGCTTATATTTAATATCAGGGAGAGACAGCTGAAGTTTCTGTGGTGCATAATGAGGAAGGAGGGCCTGGAGAATCTGATACTCACAGGTCGAATAGAGGGAAAGAGAAAATAACGCGTGACATAGCTGGCGGACTTTACGCAAGGGGATGATAGAACGTGGTCTGGGAGAGGAAGCAGAGGGAATGAATTGTTGAGAGAGGGGAGTGGAGAGCCATGATCGCCTACGTCCCGAAAGGACATGGCACATAAAGAAAAGGTTTTACTTCAATTCGAACACTGATCGCTTGCACCAGAAGTAATTAATGAAGAGATGGTAGAAAAGTATTAATACCAACAGTTTCTAGGAGGTCACCCATTTTGTAGTTAACTTGTGCAAACCTCCTTAACTTCTTTTGGCAAACCCGAAGTAGAGCTGTCAATAGAATTTAAATATAATCTAATTAAAAGTACAATTTATGAAATAAAGTATCGAAGTAGCTGGTAAATGTTTAGCGAGGGAAATTTGATCTCTTTCCGATGATCGCTGATAAAAACATTAAATCCGCTGTTTAAGAGACACGCATGCGCACTGAAATCTATACACCAACAGTCAACCGAGAATCAAATCCCCTAGTCAATCCTGATCTAAATCCTTCACTAATAACTCCTTACACGCGTTTAACAACATTTTTTCTTCTTCACAAACACTTTCTATTGATGCAAAGATCGTGTTTGGAAGGAGCACTTCGCCTCAGATCAAAAAGGTTTCATCTAGCAGTTAACTTGTGAAACCAAATCGCGTCGAAGCGAAGCAGAAGAAAAACAAATCCCTTGTAAGGGATTATCTGCAAGTATGAACGATCAGTGGGGAAAAGCGGGAAATTAAGTGGAAATGAAAAGATTGAAAAAAAGAATTGATGCATGTCTGGGAAAACGAAAAAATAAGAGATATGCCGAGATAGAGGCGAATAAAATATATAATAATAATAATAATAATAATAATAATAATAATAATAATAATAATAATAATAATGATAAAATATATAATAATAATAAAATATATTAATAATAGTAATAATTATAAAATATATAATAATAATGATAAAATATATAATAATAAAATATATAATAATAATGACAAAATATATAATAATAATAATAATATGCTAATAATAATGAAATATATAATAATACAATAATATAATAATAATGATATTATATTATAATCATCATAATAATATAATATAAAATAATAATAATAATGATAAAATATATAATAATAAAATATATTGATAATAGTAATAATTATAAAAGGTATAATAATAATGATAAAATATATAATAATAAAATATGTAAAAATAATGACAAAATATATAATAATAATAAAATATAATAATATCAATAATAAAATATATAATAATAATAACAATTATAAAATATATTATAATAATAAAATATATTAATAATAGTAATAATTATAAAAAAATATAGTAATAATGATAAAATATATAATAATGATAATTATAAAAGATAATAAAAATAAAACATATAATAATAATGACAAAATATATAATAATAATAATAAAATATATAATAATAATGATAAAATATATTATAATAATGAATTTGTTAATAATAGTAATAATTATAAAAGATATAATAATAACGATAAAATATATAATAATAAAATATATAATAATAATAATGACAAAATATATAATAATAATAATAATAATAATAATAATAATAATAATAATAATAATAATAATAATAACAAAAATAATGCAGGCTAACATTTTCGATAAATTGCTGCGTATTTTTAGAGCCAGTAGGATATGTTGAAGCAGACAATAGTATAATATGGGGGTTGTTTGAAATTTAGGTAACATTAGCTGAGAGTAATAGAGAAAAGAAAAAATATTAATGCAATAAAGAATTAAAGAGAAATGAAACGAAACTGAAAGATGAATGAAAGTGAAAGTGAAAGTAGGAGATAAAATTAAAGGAATTGATTGACTGATCCGTTTTCTACAGTTTATCAATCTTTCGCTGGTTGTGTAAAACCAGAAAATATTTTGGGATTGTCAGAATTTTTTATATAATAATAGTTTACACGTCTTACTAATTAACCTATAGCAGCGGGGAGAAGATGTACATCTCACTGGGGTATTTCCGCGTAACTTAATATAATGTACTCAACTGAAATTAGATTAACAACTGCGAGTCAATTATCCATCGCACTACCTGCACATCCAACCTTACAGTACCTGGTATTAACAAGTGATCACCAATCTACGTACTATCCTGGCTTGACGTTGTTTAACTTCATTCTGAAATCAATACTTTTTAAAGGAAAGAGAATCAGAAATTAAAAATTGTAAAAGAGACCAAGAATGAGAAAAAGAGGAATCACTGAGTAGAATAAATCTTGGAATATATGTTCCTCTTGCGCATGACGAGGAAATATAAAAATTATTAAACTTTCCCGATGCAGTATCTATCCTTACGGTGGGGGCTCGAAAGGGGAATTTCCGAAATTGCTTGGGCAATTCTTGCACGGTATTGCCATTAAACGCACTTTAAAATTTGACCATTAGGGATTGACGTGGCGCGCTGAAAAACGAATAATTTATTCCCATCTATATGTGTCTCTGTACAAAACTTGCTATTCCAACCTGATTACATTGAGAAGACCTACTAAAGAAATGTTGCACTTCCGGCGGAAATCAGACATGTCTCTTTTTCCATGAAGGAAACTGTTCCTGTAGTCGAAACAATTCTGCTACGCCGATTCCGTTAATAATGTAAGGTGTGAATTACCTACTTAAGGAATACACACTTCTTGTCTAAAATATATAACGTTTATAATAGTAAAAAATCAAATTGGAAAAAATCAAATTAAAGCTACAAATATATATATATATATATACAGTGTAACCCGAATATAAGAGAGTTGTCGGGACCGGAGAAGAAATCTCTTATATCCAGGTTTCTCTTTATCCGGGTTTGGTCTATTTTGTTTAGGTAAGCATAGCTCTAATTTGTGACCAAATAAAATATCTCTTATATCCGGGTCTCTTATATCCGGGTTACACTGTATATATATTTTTAAGCGTTTCACCCCAATCAAGGCTGAAAGCCACTAGCACGCAAGGGTTTACAGAGAGTTGGAGCTAGAGCAAATAGAAGTAATAGAGGAAAGGATGAAGAGAAGGATAGGGGATAGATCAGGGCATCTGGAGACGTCGATTGACATTACATTTGAATAGTTGGAGATTATAGCTATCAGGGAAACAAGAAGAGGAGAGGGTGTTCCACAGGCGAGAAGTGTGAGACATGAAGCTATTGGAGTAGAAGAGACGGCTACATTTAACAGTTTCGACAGTGAAAGGGTGAGAGCGAGATGCCAGTCTAGAAGAACGCTTAAATTTATGATATATGTGTGTGTGCCTGTTTATTTAGGCAGCAATCCTTCTTTCATGCACGTTTCACTGAATATGACAGACAAGATGCTTTGATTTAGTTTTTTTATACAATTGCTCACGTGATCTTACAATGTCTTTTCGGTAGATCTCATATCAGCGTGAAAAAGGAAGCGATTCACAGATAATAATGAAAAGTAAAGTGTGGAGAGTAGGGATCGCCTAGCTCGTGAAGGAAGAAACACTACCCTGAACTCAAAACTATATAGAAGTCGAAGGAAATCAAATCCGTTATCTTTCTCAAGATTTCCTTCAACTGCTCTATGGTTTTGGGTTCAGGCTAGTGTTTCTCCCTTCATCATGGTAATTCACAAATAATAAATAAAAGAAACTGTGGAGAGCCGTGATCGCCTACTTCCTGAAGAGAGAAACACTACCTTGAATTCAGAACCATGTGGAAAGAAAATGGAAACCTCTCCGCTCTTTTCCCAAGAAGCTGTCGCAATTCACAGATACTAAAGGAAAGGAAACTGTGGAGAGCTGTGATCACCTACTTCCTGAAAGGAGAAACATTACCTTGAATTCAGAACCATGTGGAAAGCAAATGGAAGTCTCTCCGCATTTTTCCCCCAGAAGCCGTCGCAATTCACAGATACTAAAGGAAAGGAAACTGTGGAGAGCTGTGATCACCTACTTTCTGAAAGGAGAAACACTACCTTGAATTCAGAACCATGTGGAAAGAAAATGGAAGTCTCTCCGCACTTTTCCCCAGAAGCCGTCGCAATTCACAGATAATAAAGAAAAAGAAAATGTGGAGAGCCGTGATCGCCTACTTCCTGAAGAGAGAAACACTACCTTGAATTCAGAACCATGTGGAAAGGAAATGGAAACCTCACCGCTCTTTTCCCAAGAAGCCGTCGCAATTCACAGATAATAAAGAAAAGGAAACTGTGGAGAGCTGTGGTCGCTTAATTCCTGAAAGGAGAAACGCTACCTTGAATTCAGAACCATGTGGAAAGCAAATGGAAGCCTCTCCGCTGTTTTCCCAAGAAGCCGTCGCAATTCACAGATAATAAAGAAAAGGAAACTGTGGAGAGCCGTGGTCGCCTACTTTCTGAAAGGAGAAACATTACCTTGAATTCAGAACCATGTGGAAAGGAAAGGGAAACCTCTCCGCTCTTTTCCCCAGAAGCCGTCGCAATTCACAGATAATAAAGAAAAGGAAACCGTGGAGAGCTGTGATCGCATACTTCCTGAAAGGAGAAACACTACCTTGAATTCAGAACCATGTGGAAAGCAAATGGAAGTCTCTCCGCTCTTTTCCCAAGAAGCCATCGCAATTCACAGATAATAAAGGAAAGGAAACTGTTGACAAACATTATCACCAAAGTTCTTAGGGTACAAGACATTTTAAAAATGGTGAATAGATTTTCGGCCAAGTAATCTTGGACCAGCTTTATTTATCGATTATTTTGACTGATATAAAATAGTTTCTATGTTTACCCGGTCCCTCTGATATCAATTCTAGATCATTCCAGTAGAACAAAGGTACATTATTTCACTACCAGATCCAGAGATTGAACTATTACGGCTGAATAATGAGTTAGATCCTCATCGGTGCCCCATTCTTTTGGCCTTGCGTCACATCCAATCAACACTTAGAAAATCTCCATATAAAATTAGTTAAATAAGAGGCGATTGAAAGGAAAGCACAAATCCGAAAACGAGGCCAAGGAAGAAAACAATATTTAGTATAATAAATTCGGTATATGGTGAAAAAAGAAAAAAAAAAAGGAATCTTCGAAGAGGCCAAGAAAAAAAATTGAGAAAAAGCAAAACAGAAAATTATGATAAAGAGAACGGTAAATATTTGACTGCTTTTAAAAGAGATCGGACCGGGTTAATAATAGCTAAATACGGTGTTGACGAACAAAGTACGTATTTTATCGCAAATGGGAAAAGATGGCGGAAACAAGTATGTGCTATCAGAACTCCTGACAAATCCGTTTCGTGTTGCCACAAGCCGAAGCTAAACGTGACTTTTCCGTACTTGGCGTTTAAGGGTTGGGACTGATTTAAAGATTTTTCGTCAGTTCAGAGATTAGAATGTTGAACAGCGAAAAGAACTGGGAGTGGAGGGTCCTCATTCAAAAGGACAATGGTACGGGTTGGAGGGGGCGGATTAGAATGCTCCTTTTTCTAAACCTTGTTTTCTGTTGGCGAAGACGGGATTGGCCGAGACTTTCGCTTAATCAGTCAAACAACGAGATTTTATCCCTCGTTCGCTTCTTTACATGTTTTTCTACAGTAAAAAAAAGAGAAACGTTTTCATTTTGTTTTGTCGCTCAGAAACATGTCAACAAAAAGGATCAAGTAAAATGGCCGCGCATGCGCATGTGGGAGCACTGTTTGCTTGTGCTTAAAATGCGAAGAGATCCTGACACTATTAATTAGCTATTTATTTGAAAACGTACACCGAGTCGACTCATCCTCAGGCCTTTCATATTCCATTCGTAAGGAGGAAGTTCAACTCAGACAGCTACAATCTTAACTGCTTCAAATCTCTGGCCCACCTTTATCTATCTTATGTATTCCTATATCATGCGCTTATTGCTTTTTCCTTGTACGCCCTTACAACAACCGCATCTAGTAACACTCTACCTTGAGTAGTTCTTGAGCCATGTATTAGGTGAAGAATATTTTAGAATAAAAGACGAATTAAGTATTTTCTGTCTGATTTTCTGAAATTATGTTTCATGAATATTTTAATTATTCTTATTTAGAGAAATATCGTCATCTTTTTTTCTTGGTATTACAAATTTCCGGACGTTGTACCCTCCGGCCTTCTTCATTTATCGATAGATTTGGTTGACCTTCCGTAAATTTCTGAACCCTTTATATATATATATATATTGTCACGTAGCCCCGATTTCATTAACTACGCGTTAGGCTAAAAAGCACCCCAAAGTAAAATCTTAAATTCTCGTCGAAAATTAGATATAATAATAGAAAAATAAATAAATAAATATAGAAATTTAATCCAATGCTATCGACTTGCAAGCGAATATGTTCCATGATCAGCCATGTTCTCCTCTTCTCTTCATAAATTATTTCCCTCTTTATCTACTCTTTCACCCACGAGCCAAGGGCCCGTGAACTTTGAAGTAACCCGACGCGAGAATGACCTGGTTCCAAAATTTCGCAGCTATCAGGCATTTGACCATAAGTGAATTCCAGGCACCATCAGGATCTCCTGCTGCGATTCATGTGATCAGAACACACTAAGCGGGGATCGAACTTTTGGCCATCACACAAACACTGCGTGATTTGCGCCCCATCCTCCTGCGTATCCGGTCAAAGACGAAGGGGAACCCACGTGACTGTCTTTGGGGACAGCAGAATCTAAGAAATGATTTTCAGTTTCCCTCTGACCAGCGGCAGTTGAACGTCGCTGGGTAGAATCAGCAGACTGCCCACTGAGATGAAGAAGACAGCAAAGTCTGTCGACTAGGGGTGAAAGGACTGCTATGAAACGGAATCAACCCAACGAACCGCCTATACGAAATGCTGTGGAACCCCGAACACTTGTGAAGGAAAAGAAATCCAGGAAAATTGCCGACCGGCCAAAATGTTGTTTTAGCATCAGAACTCTCGCTTCGGCGAATCAGAACTTTGTGTGAAGATATCAACTCGACTGAAAGATAAGTTGATTCTCTTGGTTTGATCTGTTCTTATATATATATATGTATTCGCTCGCACTCTCTGTTCTTTAATGAACCCTTCCCCTTTGTTAAATGAATGTTTTTTTCTTTCTTTATTCCTTTATATATATTTATAAATAAATGTTATATTTTGAAATTCATCATCTTGTGTCTGTTCTTCATTGATTCCCTTGTGTCGCTTCCATTTCTGAGTGAAGACCGAGAAAAGATCCCACGTTTTCCTTTTTTAAAAACCCGTGGTTCATCTGTATGCTACTAGTTCGTAACAATATATATATATATATATATATATATATATATATATATATATATATATATATATATATATATATGTAAGTATGTATGTAGAAAGAGTGAGAGTGAGTCATCCACAAACAGTGTTTCGCTGTTTCGCTGTTTCACTGCTCCTCTGTGTGATTAGACATCCGATTGCTTCAAGCCATGATCGAAACTGGACAGATTTGACATCAGTCGGAGACTCTTACCCTAAGGCTATCGGCAGACAGGAGCGAAAAGATATTTTAACGCATTATATACGTGATATATGAACGATATACCAGGCGCTATAGCGCTCAATTTTTTCCAAGAGCGATGCATCAAAGCAACAACACCTGTTAAATATTCCCTTGACTCCATAGATCGCAATCAGCCAACGGGACATTCATATATAAAAAAATATATATGAATCAAGTTGGATGTGAATGCGACGGAAAAGTAAATATATAAAACACTTAGACATTTTTATTTTGATTGTCCTTGGTGATGAAACTTTTTATAGAAAACATATTTTGTCCTCCTGAATTAAACTTTTCGCAACTGACTTACGCAGGAAGAAATTACTTAAACTTGGGAGAACTATAGAGAGAATTTATTAGACAGATATTATCAAAGAGAACTAGAATTGTTATAAAAAAAAATAGACTTAATATATTTATATTATCCAATGAAACATTCTAACTGCACTCACGCACACATATATGTATATATATATGTGCGTGTGTGTGTGTGTGTAGGCAGAATTGAGAAATCTTAGAGTTGAGTTCGAATTCTAGACGATTTTTTTTACATTCACTTACATGAAAATGCTCTTGTGAAAGGTATGAATCCATACATTCTCCACTCAGCTATGGGCGAATAGCAGAGCAGTCTGAGTCATATAGACTTGTATGGCAACCGGTCTAAAAAAACTCTGAATTCAAAACATGCGGAGGTTTGTTGGGGTACCTTGAGGCAACCTGTGCCCCAGTTCGCTGTATTCGACTCTTCCAAAATCTGTGGTTGGACCTGCACAAGCCTTCGCCACTCTAATCGCATCATATGTGCACGTACATTACAACAAAGATGGATGGCATTCCAAGTTACAGGCAAAAACTAATATTTACTTAATCCATGGTGTTTTATTTGATTGTATATTATTACAAATTGGGATTCACATTTTGGCTTTTAACGATAATAATTTGGTTCTTCACATTAAACAAAATAAAAGAATACGCTATGATATTATCAACTATTTTCTATAAATATCTGATACAATTATCACAGTTCTTAGAACTAAACATATTCAGAAACATCCAGGTTAACATTCACCTGGGACTTTTCTTTGGCTATTATTTGGAAGGTTCTCCAGTTTCTTGTCTCAAAACTTTTGTCGACTTGACGGAAAAATAAGTTTCTGATATTTAGTACGGGTCTTGAACAGGCATTGAAGACAATCAAAGAAACACAACTCTCATTAACGGTTGACCTGGGATCACGTCTGGCAGCCGAACGCAGAAGCACGTGAATTTATACTTGCAAGCGTTTTTTGTAATCATGGGAAAGATTTTCAATACGGACGGGAGCGAAAAGAAATTTTTAACACATTATATAAGTGATATATAAACGACATAACGGCCGCCATAGCGCTCAATTTTTAACGAAGAGTGATGCACAGCAGCCCTTAAATATTCCCTTAACTCCATAGATCGCAATCAGCGAACGAAACGCACCCCCCACACACACACAATATATATATATATATATATATATATATATATATATATATATATATATATATATATATATATATGGAGGCAAAATGAAGGAATCTTAGAGCTGAATTCGAATTCCAGTCGAGATTTTTTTACATTCACTTACATGCAAATACTCTTGTGAAATGTATGAATCCATCCCTTCACCCTTCTGCTATGGTTGAATATCAGGACAGGCTGGGTCATATAGCCTTGGATGGCAACCGGTCTAATAGAAGGACAACGCTGAATTCAAAACTTCTTCGTTGCTCATATCTTCATTCCTATGCGGCTTTTTAAAATAATGATTAAAAAATTCTTCACTTTAAACCACACAAAAAAAAATACGCTATGATATTATTAACAATTTTCTATCAATATCTGATCACAGATCATAGAACTTCACATATTCCGAAACTTTCAGGTTACCATTTAACTGTTACTTTTCTTTGGTTACTATTCGGAATTCTCTCCAGCTTCTCTCAAAACCTTTGTCGACTTGATGGAACAATGTGGCTCTGATATTTGGTACGATTCTTGAACAGGCATTGACGACAATCAAAGAAACAACACTCAGTAGCGGTTGATCTTGGATTACGCCTGGCAGCTGAACACAGAAGCACGTAATCTCATACTTGCAAGCATTTTTTGCAATCATGGGTAAGATTTTCAATACAGGCGTTTATATTAAAATTGTGGTTAGGCCTGCACAAGCCTTCAGCACTCTAATCAAAAGATATGTGCACATACATTACAACAAAAATGGATTGCATTACAAGTTACAGGCAAAAACTAATATTTACTAAATCCATACTGTTTTGCCTGATTGTATATTATTAGAAATTGGGATTCAAATTTTGGCTTTTAACGATGATAATTTGAAAAGTTCTTCACATTAAACCAAATAAAAGAATACGCTATGATTTTCTCAACCATTTTCTATCAATATCTGATGGAATTATCACAGGTCATAGAAATTCAAACATTCCGGAACTTTCAGATTACCATTTAACTGTCAACTGGGACTTTTTGTTTGGTTACTATTTGGAATTTTCTGCAGATTCTTGTCTCAAAGCCTTTGTGAACTTAATGGAAAAATGTGCCTCTGGTATTTAGTACGATTCTAGGACAGGCATTGTAAACCATCAAAGAAGCCACTAGCATCGGCAGTTGACTTGGGATTACGTATGGAAGCCGAACGCAGAAGCACATGAACGTGCGTGCGTTTTTACTATCATGAGAATGATCTGCAATACACGCGTTGATATATATATATATATATATATATATATATATATATATATATATATATATTATAAATGTTTCACCCCAAGGTGGGAATGCCAATAGCACGCAAGGGGTTACAGAGAGTAGGAGCAACAGTAAGAAGGCGTGATAGAGGAACCGATAAATAGAAGGTCGGTGAATAGATAAAGGCATCTGGAGATGTCGATTGACATTGCATTTGAATAGTTGGAGATTATAGCCATCAGGGAAGCAAGTAAAAGGAAGGGAGTTCCAATGGCAGGAAGTGTGAGACATGAAGCTATTGGGGTAGAAGAGACGGCTACATTTATCCGTTTCGACACTGAAAGGGTGGGACTGAGATGCCGACCTAGTAGCACGTTTAAATTCATGCAGTTTCGGAACTAGCGGAAGCAGCTCGTCGGAGCAGTTACCGTAAAAGTATTTGTAGAAAAGACAGAGGGAAGCGACGGCACGTCTGTGAAAGAGCGACTGTAGACGAGATATCAGATATCGACCTATCACATTGCATATCCGTCTCTGAATTTTGTCGAGGACCTGGAGATGAACAGCAGGGGCACCAGACCAAATATGTCAACAGTACCACCTGCAAGGACGAATGGTATTGGAATAGAAGAGACGGCTACATTTAACTGTTTCAACAGTGAAAGGGTGGGACTGAGATGCACACTTAAATTTATGCAGTTGGGGTACCAGTGAAAATAGCTCGTCAGAGCAGTTGCCATGAAAATATTTGTAGAAAAGACAGAGAGCGACTGTAAACGAGATGCCAGATCAGGGCCAACCATACTGTATCAAAAAAGGAATTCGGTAATATCCCAAATATGACAGACGAATAACTTAAGGACGACGTTCTTTTGAGGCCTCTAAGGGGCCGCATACCGCAGAGGGGCCGGGAGTAACTGACCAATCCAGGAGTTTAATACAATGCAATGTTGAGTAAAAAGAAAATTCAAGTGACTTGGTATTATTTAAACTGGATATGCACTTAATTACAGATAGAGACTCTTATGTAGCAGCAATCGATTATTTTTACTATATTGTTTTCTGTTCTTCACCCAATATAGGACCCAAGAGCTAGTCAAGTTAGATGGTTACTGATTTTTTTTGTTGACATTAGATAATGGGTGTGTTGCGAGCACGCAAGAGTTTACAGAATGTAAGAGCAAGTGTGAAGTGGGGTGTTTGAGGAAAAAAATATAGAGAAGGACGCGGATCAGGATCAAAGCATCAGAAAATATCGATTTATATTATATTTGAATATTTGAAGATTATAGCTATCTTGGAAGCAAATAATAAGAAGGGAGTTCCACTGTCGGGAAGTGCGAGAGAAGAAGCTGTTTGAGTAGAATATGAGGTTACATTTAACTTTATCGACAGTGAAAGGGTGGGACCGAGATGCCAACCTAGTAGCACGCTTAAATTCATAAAGTTGGGGTACCAGTGAAAGTAGCTCGTCAGAGCAGTTGCCATGAAACTGTTTGTAGCAAAGACAGAGGGAAGCCACATCACGTCTGTGAGAAGGTGACTATAGACGAGATGCCAGATCAGGACCTATCATATTGCATATGCGTCTCTGGATTTTGTTGAGGACCTCGAGATGAACAGCTGGTGTACCTGACCATATATGGCAAAAGTATTCAATGCAAGGACGAATGGTAGATTTATAGATTTAAAGGATGGACACAGACGAGAAAATACTTCTGGTATGTCAAAGAGAACTTGAAGTTGTTATTGTAGTGATCGAGGAAGCATTCTCTTGGGAGCCTGTTTCACAAAGTAATAATTCTTGGGAAGAATTTGTCTGAGAGAAACTTCTCTTTCCTAATGCAATACGAAGATAATAAGGATGATTCGACTGTGTATGCAGCACGACGAGTCTTAGCCGTAATGGTCAGATATTGTGGAACTAAGAAAGACAACTCGTTAAAATATTTGCCATAGAAATAGTGATAGGTTAGCGAGAAACTTGCGACGTTGCGCATATGCAAAAAAAGGTTGTAGGGTAGAAAATAATACATCACCCACAATGACACGTAGAGGATTTGAATTTTGCCAAGGCTGGAAAGTCCAATTCCAAATATGGCAATGATTTTGGGGGGAGGTACAAAGAACAGATCATTTTTTCCAACATCTTTAGCGAACGTATATATGAATTCCACTTCAGGTTTGGGGTAAAACTTACTCCCAACAGATGGGCAAAATAATGAATGCTCGGCCTGCTCGGTGATGAGGATCACACTAAGCAGTGATGATGGAAAGTTTTAACAACTCGTGATAATTATCTGCTGCACAGATACGAAAGCGTAATCAACTGACATGGTATGGTCTAACCAGTAATATTACAACAGGAGCATCCACCAAGCTAACCATTTCTGAGTCCAGAATTCAGTGTTTATTGTTTCGACGTCATGTTTTTGTTCTCTGAGGAATGACGAGCGAAAGGTGATGGGTTCAGGGTAGCCAGCGTTCTTGGAATTAATGCTATTGCAAGTTGAGGTGACAAATGTCAACAAAAGCGACATGTCCGGCAACTGCAGTTTGACGGCGGCGACGGCGGCGGCGGCGGCGCCAATGCAGAGAGGATTTATCAGAAGCTGAAGCGCAAAAGATCAAAACGTTATAAAAATATCCATTCTGCGATTTGCAAGTTTGCTTTCATACTGGCGGTACTTTGACCGACTTTAGACACGCCGGGCAAATATTCCAATGGAGAGAAAACACACACATACACACACACACACACACACACATATATATATATATATATATATATATATATATATATATATATATATATATATATATAGGGTTAATTTAGTAAGAGTTGGTATACACATACCCACACAAGGAATAAATACCAAGATAAACTGTAGAGAGAAAGAAATATGCAAACATGGACACGCACTGCAGACACACACACATCTACACACACACACACACATACATATATATATATATATACATATATATATATATATATATATATATATATATATATATATATGTATTTATACGCATACGGTTAATTTAGTAAGAGAAAGATAAATTGTTGAGATAAATAAATATAGAAACATGGCCACACGCGTGCGGGGACACACACACACACACACATGCATATATATATATATATATATATATATATATATATATATATATATATATATATATTCATGCTGTAACAGCAATATTATCCAAATTATGTAAAAGTAAAATTCTACAATTATTAGATTAAGCTCTGAACCGTTCTATCTAAGAAATGATTAAATATATCTTACTGGATTTCTCTACTTTGCGAAATAAGAATGTATAATTGCTCTCCAAGCTTAACAGAAGAATCGGGATGATATCGATCATATGTGGAAATGAGATGGTCACCATATATATATATATATATATATATATATATATATATATATATATAAATTATTCCAGAATCATTTTCGAACATATTCAAGATAACCTCCGCCTCCCTAACCTTCTATAACTCCTGGTGTAACGAGTTGCCTCACGAGTTTTAAGTACGATTTCCTTTTCAAATCTTTTTTTCACTCCTCTTTGGACTGTCATGCTGAAACTTCACTCTCATGTGCCAAATGTCTTATGGATTGAGTTGGATGTTTTCTAATTGATCTATTTAGCTCTAAGTTGAAATGATGATCCTTCATCTTCTTGTAACGTCCTGAT
>OZ010598.1:82236552-82276552 GCA_963932145.1 Acanthosepion lycidas | reverse complement strand
CTACATCCGCGTCCTGGGTAAGACGATAAACTAGATCCACGTTCTGGGTATGACGATAAAGTACATCCGCTTTCTGGGTATGACGATAAAGTACATCCACGTCCTGGGTATGACGATAAACTATATCGACGTCCTGGGTAAGACGATAAACTATATCCACGTTCTGGGTATGACGATAAAGTACATCCGCGTTCTGGGTATAACGATAAAGTACATCCGCGTTCTGGGTATGACGATAAACTACATCCACGTCTTGGGTATGACGATAAACTCTATCCACGTCCTGGGTAAGACGATAAACTACATCCGCGTCCTGGGTATGATGATAAACTACATCCACATTCTGGGTATGACGATAAAGTACGTCCAACAGCATCCCGAAACCCAAATCTCGTCCTGGGTATGACGATATACTACATCCACGTCCTGGGGATGACGATAAACTACATCCACGTTCTGGGTATGACGATAAACTACATCCACGTTCTGGGTATGACGATAAACAACATCCGCGTTCTGGGTATCACGATAAACTACATCCACGTTCTGGGTATGACGATAAACTACATCCGCTTTCTGGGTATCACGATAAACTACATCCGCGTCCTGTGTATGATGATAAACTACATCCACGTCTTGGGTAAGACAATAAACTACATCCACGTTCTGGCTATGACGATAAAGTGCATCCGCTTTCTGTGTAAGACGATAAACTACATCCACGTCCTGTACATCCGCGTCCTGGGCATGACTATGAACTACATACGCGTCATGGGTAAGACGATAAACTACATCCACGTCCTATACATCTGCGTCCTGGGTATGACGATAAACTACATCCACATTCTGGGTAAGACGATAAAATACATCCGCGTCCTGGGTATGATGATAAATCTGTCAAACAGTAAGACATCTGATCAGGAGTTTTTGAGGAGCGTGAACCACATCTTAATTGCTGGTGTTCCCAGGTCTAGCCTAACCCGGTGTGGTAGCACCTGCTAGGTTCCCATCTATGGAGAAATAGTTAACCCCAAGACTTGAGTCAAAACACCATGAAAGTGTAAAAATAGGTTTTGATCCTAGAAATACTTTGTAAAAAATTATTAACAGCAATACATTTTTGAAAAAAACAAAAACATATTACCAGCTATATCCTTAAAAATAAATTACGAGCTATTCCTTTTTTTTTAAAAAAAATATCATCAGAGATATATTTTGAAGTAAAAATATTACCAGAAATAGATCTTTGAAGGAAAAAAAATTACCAGCAATATACTTTTGGAAAAAAATTATTACCAGCTATACATTTTTGAAAAAAATATTACGTTACAAAAACATATTACGTTAAAAAAATACCAGCAATACATTTTTTAAATAAATTACAAGCAATAAAATCTTGTTGGCATTAAACAACCCATTTAGGTGTTGATATACCATAAAACAAAGCAAATCAAGATCAAACCAAATCCTCCCCTGCACGTATGATGTCATCATTGTTTACAAAATGTCGACCACGCTAGTTAAAGAAAGTTAAAGAAGTTTGATTTAAAGAAACAAGAAGTCAGGCGGAGCTAAGTCTAGACAACGTTTCCGTGCACTTGATTGGATGTTTGTAACGTCCAATCGACGACACCGAATGAATTTTTAAATTGTCCACAAAGGACTGGCTCCTTCTTTCTTCTTTCTTTTTTTTTTATCGGATAGATTCAGTGGATAACCGAGTAAGTAATTAAACATTCGTAAACTTAAACACTGTAGCTTGTTTGCCAGGTGTCAATTTTCGGTTTTGTTTTCTGAATAATCTACACTAAAATTATATAACTTAAAACTACTTCTAAACATTATAACATTTAAATGACTATTGTAGCCAACTACCAGTACTGGAAAAAAAATTCTGAGCCCTACTATCACATTTTTATATCATTTAAACTATTTCCTAATATTATTACAGAATTAACTGTCAAATCGAATTCAAGAGACAAAAAATTGAAATTTCTTCCTTGTTTGGTTATATTACCTGGATGAATATATTCTCATCTCTCTCTAATATTATGTGTATTACGTTTTGGCTTAGTTGTTTTCCGAAGACATACCTGGATTTTGAGGGTTGAATGTGTCATCATTCCTGGATTAGTATTCATATATTCCATATAAAAGAAAAAGATCTTTTAACATTTGTGGTAAAAGGTACCACCAACAGTGACTGAAGCGCAACCTCAATTTCGACGGTTACTATACCGATGATATAACAATTAAGCCATAGTGAGAGAAAGAAGTTTTGATCACTTCGATATTCTTTCTATCTAACGTTAGATAGTGATTTAAGTGTTTAAATTTAAAAAACAAATTGAAAGTGGCAGAGACTCTGGCCATTATACTAAATTGGACGAAAGTAGACAACGTTTTCTACGCATTTGATTGGATGTTCGCAACAACCAATCCACTGCGCAGAATGAATTTTTAAATAGTCCACGGGGAACTGGCTCTATTTTTTTATCGGATAGATAGCAGCTTCAGTGGATAACCGAGGAGGTAATTTAACATTCTTAAATTTAAACACTCTAGGTTGCTTGCCAACCAAGATTTGGTGCCTTATTCTAATAATTTTCGGTTTTGTCTTGTTAATTATCTACTCTGAAATTCTATAACTTAAAACTACTTCTAAACATTATAACATTTAAATGACTATTGAAACCAATTATCAGTACTGAAAAAAAAAAAAAAAAAAAAAAAAACACACTTTCACATTTTTTATAAATATCGTTTAAAATAATTTCTAACATTATTACGGCTTACATATCGTTTTTAACGAGGTATTCTCAAGTTTTCAAATAATTATTTTTTTTTAAGTGTCCATAAACATGCCGTGTCATTTTAACTAAAATGTTTGAGAACATCTCTTATAGGATCACTGTTATTTTAATAACATTTTAATGCCTAGGAAACAAAAAAGAGAAAAGGAATATGGATTTATGACTTTTCCTAGATTATTAGTGATAAGTGAATGTGAGTAGGTGCAGATGACTGGCGATAGGAAAGAATATGACTTTGAGTGATTCTGTTCTCAATGTTATTAGTAACAAGTAAAAATGAGAAACCACAGAGGACCGGCAATGGGACCGTATAAAAATTGGCATTGCACAATCTTACAAGAGACTAGTTGGAATTTTCTATCTAAAATCTCCATGAATCAAATCTGGATAAGAATTCTCTGTGTAGCGTCTAGCAAATCGTTTAGATAAGAAAATAATCCATCGATAATATCACATTACATTCGACGATGTCATAATTTGAAGTAACAAAATAGAGCCAAACACAAAGTCGCCAAGCTGATGATAGCTACGAAGGAGATGGTGATGTAGAGGGCGTCTCTGTTGCAATAAAGAAAAACACCCAGAAAAGGCGGGAACGTTGGAGAAGGTAGAAATAAAAGAGAGTAAAAATGGCGGTTGAAAACGTTATTTCCAAATTCATAACAAATTTGATTTTCAAATCCGAAATGAAAATCACACTGGTTACATTTTTATTACGTATTCTATTTTATCGGGCTTTCAGACATCGAAACGTTGGCGTAAATTGTAGGCACAAAATCCCCCCTGAATGACAGAAAGAGTTGTGGCCGTTCTTGATTTATCCCTCGGCTTCCAAATGATAACAGGGTGTAGATTTGAAAAGAACGAGTCTTGTTAAAACGTCGAGATTGTCTCAAGTCTTTTTCCTTCCTACCCCTTGTCCGATCTTCGTCTGTGTTTCCTACAGGATTTGAAAGCTGCTAATAATTGGAGAATAATGGCGGTTTGGGAGAGAGAGAAAACATATAACCGAGAGAAAGGCCAAAGATATTGATCGATTGTTGCGAGAAGAGAAAAAGAAGAAAGAAAGAATATTTAAGAGGTGAGCCAAGATGGAAAGAAAGGAAAAGTAAGTTGGTTAAATGTGAAAGAAAAATAAATTTAATGTTGTTGAAAATATTAATATATTCAACGTCGAGAAAAACTCATTAAAGAAAGAAAGAAAGAAAGAAAGAAAGAAAGAAAGAAAGAAAGAAAGAAAGAATGAAAGAAAGAAAGAACGGGAAGGAATGTCAGAAAGGAAAGAAGAGAAGAAAAAGATAGAAAGTTGGGAAATAAAGAAAGAAAGAAGGAAGGAAGGAAAGAAAAAAGAAAGAAAGAAAAAAGAAAGAAAGAAAAAAGAAAAGGATGGAACGTTGGAAAGAAAAAAGAGAAAAATGAAAGAAAGTTGGAAAAGTAAGAAAGAAAGAATGAAAGAACGGACGTAAGAACGATCGTAAGAAAGAAAGAAAGAAAGAAAGAAAGAAAGAAAGAAAGAAAGAAAAGGAAAGAAGGATGGCAGAATGGATCAAAGTTAGGAAAGGTAAGAAGAGAAGAAAACGAACGAAAGGAAGAAAGAAAGAAAGAAAGAAAGAAAGAAAGAAAGAAAGAGTGGAAGAGAGAAAGAAAATACGGAAAGGAAAGAAGAGAAAAATAAGAAAGAAAGGTGGAAAAGTAAGAAAGTAAGAAAGAAAGTAGGATGGAAGAATGGATCAAAGTTAGGAAAGGACAGATGAGAAGAAAATGAAGGACAGAAAGAAAGAAAGAAAGAAAGAAAGAAAGAGAGAGAGAAATAAAAGTCTGAAAGGAAAGAAAAGAAAAATAAGAAAGAAAGATGGAAAAGTAAAAATGAAAGAACGAAAGAACAAACAAACCAATGAACGAAAGAAAGAAAAAAGAAAGAAAGTAAAGGATGTAATTACAAGAGATAAATAAGGAGATCGTAATGAATATATATATATATATATATATATATATATATATATATATATATATATATATATATATATATATATATATATATATATATTTGTGATGGTTGTCGAATGTCGAGAGAAAAGGATAGAGAGAAATAAAAATTTAATTTTATAATGGCAAGAAATATAACCGAAAATATTTGAAAATCAGACATTGAAATTTGAGGAATGAAATTTGAGAAAAGAAGGCCGAAAGGAAGGAAGAAAAATCAAAGAAGGATTAAAATGCGAAATAGGATTAAGGAATGAAATTGGAAGCAAAAGATTTTTAGATTTTGGAATTGAAGGAAAGAAAAAAAGGGAGGAGAGTAAACTGAAGTTAATGAATTTAGCGAGGGAAGAGGAAAAGAAAACATGAAAAAAAAAGAGAATTAAAATCCGATTAAAAATAAAACATGAGAAGGATAAGTAAATTAGAATAAACGAACAGAAAAATGAAAAGAAAGACAGAGAGAGAGAGGGGGGGAGGGAGGGAGGGAGAAGATAATGTAGCAATGTAGCAAGATAGATAGATAGATAGATAGATAGATAGGTATGTATAGAGTGAGATAGATAGATAGATAGGTATGAATAAAGATAGATAGATAGATAGATAGATAGAGTGAACAGGCAGAAGTAGATTGAACATGCATATATATATATATATATATATATATATATATATATATATATATATAGATAGATAGATAGATAGATAGATAGATAAAGTGAACACGCAGTGATAGATTGAACAGGCATTTATATATATATATATATATATATATATATAGATAGATAGATAGATAGATAGAACAGAGACAAGATAGAAAAAGATTAGGCAGAGATACATAGATAACGAGTGATTGAGAAGGGGAGAGATGAAGAGATTGACACATAAAAACACGCACGCGCACACACATTCACACAAACGCACACACACACACACACTTATAAACACAGAGAGAAATAAATAAACAGATTGATATGTATATCTATGTATATATATATCTGAATATCTATGTGTGTGTGTATGTGTGTGTATGAATTAGTGCGCATGCATGTATGTGTGTGTGTGTGAGTATGTGTACGTATTTCCTCCTAAAATAAAGATATAATAGATATATAGATATGAACGAAGTAGCGGATAGGAACAGAAGGAGAGAGATAACCAAAATGCTTAGATAGATAGATAGATAGATAGATAGATAGATAGATAGATAGATAGATAGATAGATAGATAAACAGGTATACATATATACATACATATAAAAAAAACGACATTATTACGTCATTATTTTTGCACCAACCTAATATATATATATATATATATATATATATATATATATATATATATATATATATATATATATATATTAGGTTGGTGCAAAAATAATTTCGTTTTCTCACATAGTAACATATGTTAGAAAACGAAATTATTTTTGCACCAACCTAATATATATATATATATTGAGAGAGAAAAAGAGAGAAGTGACAGCTAGATATATAGAGACTGATGTAATAAATAGGAAGCTGATATATAGAAAATTGCCAACAAAAGAAGTAAAATGAAAATGATAATGTCATAACGCTAGTTAAAATAAGCCTACATGCTTCATCTCTCCCTCTCTATCTGTAAAATATCGTTTTGTTTTTTTTTCTTCTTTATTCATCCTTCGACATTAATACCGATACGCGAATATAAGATTGTTTCTGTTGAGAAAGTTTTATTTTGAGTTATTGGCATCATCATCATATTTTTCTAGGGAACCACTCCCTCCCTACCTGTTCTTTCGGCACTCTTCCTTTCCGAATCGCTCTCACCGTCCCGCCTTCCTCGCCGCTACTTTGTTGTTCTTCAATCGTTTACGCCCCACCCTCGTCTCTCTCTCTCTCTTTCTTCTTTTGGACACTCGCGACCCCCGCCGTCCTCTTCTGAACGCCGTCCTCTTCTGAACGCCGTCTTCACCTCAATTCCGTCCGCTGTTTGGACACGTTTATGGCGGACGGCCGGATTTTATAACATGGATGATCCCGTGCTAATGGAGGAATGAAAGCCGTGCTTATGCGTCGGCAAGATACAATGACCAGATAAGTCATATTTCAAATGTTAATCACGCCCACGGTGAAAACACACCCTCACTCGCAAACGCATATATATATATATATATATATATATATATATATATATATATATATATATATATGTGTGTGTGTGTGTGTGTGTGTGTGTGTGTGCGTACGTACGTGCGTGCAGTTAGAATGTTTCATTGGATAATATTTCTTTTTATAACAATTCTATTTCTCTTTGATAATATCTGTCTAATAAATTCTCTCTATAATTCTCCCAAGTTTAAGTAATTTCTTCCTGCATATGTCAGTTTCGAAAAGTTTAATTCAGGAGAACAAAATATGTTTTCTATAAAAAGTTTCATCACCAAGGACAATCAAAATAAAAATGTCTAAGTGTTTTATATATTTACTTTTCCGTCGGATTCACATCCAACTTGATTCATATATATTTTTTTACATATGAATCAAAGAAGATTTTATTTTTTTCAGTTTAATTGAGTGTGTGCGTTTTAGTGTTGTAGAGATGTTTTATTTTCCGAACACGGTTAGCACATTGTGACCGTGTTCGTAGTTAATATTGTCAAGTGTTAGCTTTTTTCTTTTTTTATTATTAGGGCTTTCGTTATTTTGAAGGTCTTGATAATGGCTACAGTATAGCCGAAAGCGCTGGGAATTATAGAACGTTTGGACTGTTTCAACACACTCTGTGTCCAGAAAAGAAAACACTTGTTCGAACACAAGAAAAATTAAATAAAAATCTTTATCATAGTAACTTGACTGTTGTTTTTAATGAAACATGAATATATATATTTTTAAAACAGAAAAATGTTTTGTTTACAAATGTGTAAAAAATGGATGCTGTGATCTATTTTACTTAAAAAACATGCAACACTATTGCAATCAATATGATTTCTGTCTGCAATACACGAATGTATTTTGCTTACCGAATATAGTAAATTTAACCATTTAGTTTTCATTTAAAGCTAAACTGAAAGATTCAGGAAAACCTTTTCATATTAAAAATTCATTTTAAACCTTACGTATACCGAATTCGTGGAGGTACATATATATATATATATATATATATATATATATATATATATATATATATGTTAAGCATTACGCTCCGAGCAAGGCGTGAAGCCACTAGGATGCAGGGCGTTGCAGAAGATTTGGAGCGAGAGCAGATAGGAATGATAGAAGAAAGGATGAGAAGAAGGATAGTGGATAGATCAAGGTAACTGGAGATGTCGATTGACATTACATTTGAATAGTTGGAGATTATAGCTCACAGGGAAACAGTAATTGGGAAAGGGTGTTCCACAGGCAAGAGGTGCGAGATATGAAGCTATTGGAATAGCTACATTTAAATTGTTTTACAGTGTAAGGGTGAGAGCGTGATACCAGCCTCGTAGGGCGCTTGAATTCATGGAGTCTGGGAACCAGTGAAAGCAGCTCAGCGGAGCAATTACCATGAAAGTATTTGTAGAAAAGACAGAGAGAGGCGACGGCGTGTCTGTGAGAGAGTGTCTGTAGACGAGATGCCAGATCAGGGCCAATTATATTACATATCCGTCTCTGGATCTTGTCAAGAACTCCGAGGTAAACAGAAGGTGCCCCAGACCATATATGGCAGCAATACTCCATGCAAGGGCGAATGGTTGATTTTTATGTTTGAAGTATCTATTCCGGGGAGAAAAGTTTCCTGGCGCGGCACAGAGATCCAACTTTCCTCGCGGTGGACGAAGCAATTGACTCAATATATTTGTTCCATCTCAGGTCAGCAGTCAACGTGCGACCGAGCAGACGCAGAGAGTTGCTCTCAAGAAGTTGACTATCAGACATTCTAATGGGGAGCAAGGAAGGATCTCTAATATATATATATATATATATATATATATATATATATATATATATATGCATGTTCATTAAAAACGACAGACAAGGTACTACGGTTAAGCTTTTTATTTAATTTTTCTTGTGTTCTGACAAGAGCTTTCTTTTCTGGACAAAGGGTGTGTATGAACTGTCCAAATGTTTTATATTTCCGAGCGCTTTCTGATATACCTTTAGCCATTGTGGCTTTGCTAATCGTATTCGGAAATTAAAAACATCCCTACCACACACTAAGACATACACAGAACACACACACTCAATTAAGCTGAAAAATTGAATCATCCTTGATAATGGCTAAAAGAAGGATTGCTGCCTAAATATATATATGGAAGTAAAGTCTGTTGATCCGCAGTCCTTTAAAAGGGCTGTGGTGAAATAATTTATTACATGTAACTTTAAAGTAGTCTGTTTTTATTTAAATTATTTGCTCTGGATTTACATTGAACTCTCTGGATTTTATCCTCCTTGGGTTTACCCATACGGATTACGTAGTTTGTCTTAAATTAAATATATATATATATATATATATATATATATATATATATATATATATATATATATATATATATATTTAAAAACACCTTAAAAATATATTTCTTCATATATATTGAGTTAAACCTGGTAACAACGGTCTGTTTCATGTTTAAACATAATTGCCAGCTTTATATTGAGATTTATGCTGAGGATTCGAAAATCACACGTATGTTTACAAAATTTGCGCCCCGTTTTATCAAAGAAAACTGAAAACGAACAATCGCTGGAATGTGTGCCTGATCAGAGGGAGAATGATTTCAAAATGATACAGAATCCTTTTTACAAATAATTGATCTCTTGCTATGGTGAGAATACAGAAAAACGAAACATGCATTCGCGCAAATGGAAAAAAAATTCAAGTATTCCGATCGCCTCAAAAACCAATATGGTGTCTAGATTGTAGGCAGAATAACTTTGTCTACATCCTAGAAACGTGTTCTGTTTGTCTGCTTATTTTTCATTTTTTTTTTTCAATATTCGAATAAGGAAAATGTCCAACGAGAACTGCAATATGAGTTCTGGAAAAAATACATGCAATGATAACAGCAAAAATTGCAATATGTGCACTAGTAAAAATATATATTAATTTCTTTGTTTTCAGAAATCTAAAGAGATTAATATGTTCTACAATTTAACCCATAGATTCGCGGGGTTGGGGAAAGCATTCAGGTCATTCCCATAGTCTTTAGTATAAAGCGGACGCTGCACATGCGGCTGGGATTTTAACTCGACCTACTAATTCCATCGTGTGGGCCGTAATGCCACTCAGAAAGCGTACAACCATATATTTCTGTTTCGCATCCTCTACGACATCAAATTGTCTCCTATTCTGATCATTTTTCACACGTTGGAGCAGAATTACTCACACGGAACGGAGTTCACGTGAATAGGGCAGGGGCGCTATCGTGGTGAAGAACCCAGTCCCGTTTACCTCACATTTTTTTTAGCGTTTCATTTTTTTTTTTCTTCCTTGTACACGGGAAATCTTCTCAACACCTCCAAATAAATCTGTTGATTCCTCGACTATCCATGAGGAATAAATTTCTTGCGCACATTCCAATTCATATCAAAGAAATCAATCAACATTGTTTTGGTATTGGAGCGTATCTGCAACATCTTTTTCGGTGTTGGAGAATTTGGCGTTTTTCCATTGGCACGAATGCATGTTTCGTTTATCTGAATTCTCACCATAGCAGTAAGGCCTATCCTCAGGCCAAGTCTTTGTAAAAAGGATTCTGTATCATTTTGAAATCATTCTCCCTCTGATCAGGCACACATTCCAGCGATTCTTCGTTTTCAGTTTTCTTTGATAAAACGAGGCGCAAATTTTGTAAACATACGTGTGATTTTCAAATCTTCAACAGAAATCTCAATACAGGTCTGGCGATTCTGTTCAAACATGAAACAGACATTTTTTACTGGGTTTAATCTCAATATACATGAAGTAATATAGTTTTAAAGTGTGCTATATATATATGGTATAATGTGCTCAATATCAGAGATAGAGCGTATGTAAATATAAAAGTGAAGATTGAAGTCAACACTCAGAGGCGACAGGCTGCTTCATGCTAGACGCAATCGTCAACATATATATATATATATATATATATATATATATATATATATATATATATATATATATATATATATATATATATTACCAATTTGTGACTGGTAGGGACAATTCAAAGGAAGATATTAATCCAGGGAGAGCTCAATGTTGACTACAGAGAAAAAAAATAATAATAATAATGAAAAAGAAAACTTTAAAGATTCATTTCGTTTATAATTTATAAAGTTCAACCGAAATGAATCTTTAAGATTTTTTCTTGATTATATACATATTTTTTTCTTGATTATATATATATATATATATATATATATATATATGAAACTGGACATCTATATATCCCAGATAGTCGGTTTCCTGTACCGCTTTAAGAAGCATCTGACTCCTCCTGGTACCCTCTACACATACAAGGCCCCGAGCACGCCGAAAATGGAATAGGGTCGTCATATATAGACGAGTGCTGCGAGAGATAGAGCGTATGTAAATATAAATATAAAAGTGAACATTGAAGTCAAAACTCAGAGGCGACAGGCTGTTTCATGCTAGACGCAATCGTCAGAAAATCGTCAGGCGGCGTGACGATTGCGTCTAGCATGAAACATATATATATATATATATATGTAGATAGATAGATAGATAGATAGATAGATAGGGAAAAAGGCAAAGATTATGTGCATTTGAAAAGCAATTACTCGTTTTTGGAAGTCTAGCGTCAAAACACCGACATTTGTGTTTTTTTGGTTTTTTTTTTTGCTTATTTTAACTTTGTTTCCCAATATACGAGTTCTGATCAAAAATTATCGTGACTGTATCTACAGTAACATTGCCTAAGGTACGCAGAGTGAAACCTCTTGACACGGGTTGACCATGAATTCTCTCTATCAGGCGCACTAATTAATAATGTTCTCTTTCACTTCCGTTATTTATTTGAAGGAAAGTGTGTAGAGTGTGGTCGACTCGCCACACCACAGAGATTTCATAAGTTTTCTTTGAATACACGGGCATTGTTCATCAAGTGTATACTCCACCTGGTCAGCTAGTAAAGAAAAGAGTACTATCTGGGCGTGTTGGGGCGTTTTCAGGATACAGTTCGTCGAGAAAGTACAGAACTGCATGCGTCCGGTGAGAGGTATCTTTACTTTGACAATGAATCTGCCTATTCAGTGCAGTTTGTGTAGCAGTTTTTTGGTAAGGACAACATTCCCCAGGTTTGACAATCATCATATTCCCCAAATATCGCCTCTTGAGAATTCTCCCTCTTCTCAAAATCATACCCCCCACTTGAAAGGAACAAGATTCGAGACAATAGTGTCTGGGCGTGATGATAATCTGACGCACTATTTTTCAAGGCTAAAAATCTTTTATCATAAACCCTAAAATAGATTCCTATTACTGCCCCCCCCCCACTGCAAATGACCTAATCTAAGAAAAAATAGAAATCGATTACACCCTGTCACTTCTGTGAATCTAAAACCGACCGTACCGTAAAAGAAAGGAAACTAAAGCTGTTGTTTCAATTAATTAGGACAGGGGTGTAACCTACAACATATATCTTTTCGGCATTTAATCTCTTCGAAGTAGTCCCATTCTGAAGCCACACACATTATCCAGCAACGTTTCCATTGATAGAGGCTTTCCTGGAACTTCCTTTTGGTGGTTATCGAGCAGCTTCCACGTTGCATTCTCTTGGATTGCATCGACCTCTTGAAATCTTGTTCCTTTCAAATCGCACCGCAGCTTGTGACGTCACACATGTATCAAGATAGTGTTTTTCTTTCATCTTTCAATGATAATGTTATTAAGTTTATCAAACAATCTTAAAGGTATTTACTTAAAATAAATTGACAAAACTTGTTTATATTATTTAATGAAACATGGATCAATGACAAACTGCTGCCTAAATACACACACAATATATATATATATATATATATATATATATATATATATATATATATATATATATACTAGCAGCATGACCCGGCGTTGCACGTGCTTGGTTCAAAAATCGTACGACTCATACAGCAATCGCTATCACTTGACTTAAAATATTTTTGCCCTTCCTTGCCTTTAAAGGATTGCCCTTAGCCGTGCTGATGTTGCTACATGCCTTACTTCTTGTCTATCTCACACTGCGAATTTTTTCTAAGCTCTATACTAAACATTAAATATGTTACGAAAAAAGAACTAAACAAAATGAACACAAAAAGATCAGCTTTAAAAAAGGACTCGTAACTGGAAAAACCGAATGAAAAAAGAATGTTAACAACAAATACTTTTTCACACCCAACCCAGTTCTGCGGAATCAGAATCAACGTTGAGTTTAAGCAAGCGAATGAGCCAATTGGAGTAAAGTGCCATGCAGATTTAAATTTTTCCCACTTGTGACGAATGCAGCTATCGATATTTTTTGCATGTTAGCATGCTAGTTAACATTCGTGTTAGTCAGCCGTTGGCTCTCACGCTGACCAATAGAATCTTCCTGCCTATTCGTGGCAGCCAGCTTTTGGGTCTCATTCTGGCCAGTAGAAAATGGCCGCAAACTACATGAAAACTGCCGTAGAAGCATGAAAAAATCGATTATTTCCACTATCAATGGGAGTTGGGAAATGCAATGTCGGTCTTGGCCTTCTCGCTAACTTAGAGCATGTGCATGTAAAATTTGGTTCAAATTCATCGAAAATTGCGGCCGTGCATTCGTTACACACACACACATATGCTGCCTTATATATATATATATATATATATATATATATATATATATATATATATATATATATATATATATATATATGTATATATATATATATATATCGTTGAATATGACAGAAAAGGAAAATTATATTAACTTTTATTTAGTTTTTAAATAGAATGAAGCTCACTCGATTTCTAGCCGCGCTCAACACACGAGGGCTTAGAATAAACGCTCCTGCTAGTATTCAAAAACACACAAATAATACATCTGAAATACGAAGGGAAACTACAACACCTAGAAAAACCAAACCCACTTGTAAATGTCTAAAGAAGTAGCCGAAAGTGTTTGGGACATTGGACAAATCTTGCACTCACTCAATACCGACAAAGAGAAAACTGAAAGAACGCTTGAAAAATTAAACAAAAATTATTTAAATTTTATTTCTTTGTCACATTCAACGAAACATGTTTAAAAGAAACGTCGCTACACAATATTAATATGTATATGCATTTATGCGTGTGTTTAATTTTTAGCTGACGACAGAAACAGGACAGTCACACGTACGTGCACACAGACACCCCCCCATATATATATATATATATATATATATAATCATCCACAGACAGACTGTTCCGCTGTATCACAGCTCATCAGTTTGGCTAGACATGATATTGCTTCAGGCCGCGATTGAAAGCCGTGCAATTTGAAATCAACGCAAGTTAGGCACGAAGAGAATTTTTTAACGCGTTATATACAAGATATATGCATTACCGGATACCAGAGCGCTCAATTCATAGCAGAGAGCTTATATATATATATATATATATATATATATATATACCAGAGGGCTCAATTCATAGCAGAGAGCTTATATATATATATATATATATATATATATATATATATATATATATATATACACACAGGCTGGTGAATGTAATTAATACTTTTTAATTAACAGCAGACCACTTACTCAAAAAAGATGCATCCATAAAGATGACGTATAAACATATATATATATATATATATATATATATATATATATAGAGAGAGAGAGAGAGAGAGAGAGAAAGGGGAAGATTGGTTTGATGGAAATGCTCGAATTCCGGGGCATTTTGTATTTAAACAATTATTCCTGTTTCATTATATATATATATATATATATATATATATATATATATATATATATATGTGTGTGTGTGTGTGTGTGTGTGTGTGTCTGAGAGAGAGAGAGAGAGAGAGAGCGTGTATGTATGTAGAGCGGTAGAGGGATAGTTCTATGTAATTTCTTATGTATACGACTGTGTACCTTAAGCATTATTAATCTTATGACTATAAATATCTTGTACGTTTATAAATCTATGTCTTGTATAGTTTTATATTTATATGTATCAATATATGGCAGCTACTGCTTGAGTGTGAAAACGTATGTTTCTATATGTAATGACAATATAATCTATTCAATTAATTTTTCCGCGTTTTCCTATCGCGATTTTGCTGTCCGTTGTCACGATTGGTACCACTATAAATACGATACGACTTTCAACTTCGCTTATATTTTTGTCTGGCTGATAGTTTGTCAGTTAATCTTTTCGTCCGTCCGACCAACCGCCATTCATCCTGTCAATTTAAAATTACCTATTTTTTTTATATTCTCTTTGGCTCGATGCCAGGTTTGTTTGTTTGTATGTTTGTTTTCTGAACCACCACTATGCCTGTCTATATTTCAGAGATGAGGTATTATGTACGCTATTTACATTATTCGGACTATTGCTCTCATCTTTGTCGCCATATTTATTACAACGTTTCGGTCGTTGTACGCTCCGGCCTTCTTCAGTTTTATTAGACAGGGCACGTGGAACTAGAAAAGTCTATCTCGGTTAGCGAAATAAATGGTCCAGTTCGATATTCCAACCACGTGACGAAGGCCGGAGCGTACAACAACCGAAATGTTGTAATAAATATGGCGACAAACATGAGGACAATAGTCCGAATAATGTAAATTGTGCACCAATATGTCCTTTGCTGCAAGTGTAAACCAGTCAGAAACGAGAATTTTCTTTTTTAATTATTTCACCCCAAACAAGGCGATATAGCCACTAAGCTACACGGGGTTAGAGAGAATGTGAAGACTTTAATAAGCAGAAATAAGGAAAAGAGAAATACAATAACAGGTTTCAAGGAGACGAAAGATGACGATTGGCGTTTCCTTTAAGGATTGTAATTGGCAGGGAAGCACAAAATCGGAAGGGAGTTCCACATGTGATAAGAGCGAGAAAATAAACTGTAAGAATAGGACTGACAGTTGCGTCTAGCTAGTTCAACTGTGAAACAGTGAGACCTAATTGCCAATCTAGTAGCACACTTAAATGCATGCAGACGAAGCACTAAGGAAAGACGCTTTTCAGAACAATTATCTTGAAAATATTTCTTGAAAAGACAGAGGGAAACTACGTGCCGTCGACGAGATCGTGTTTGGTGACGAGATACCAGATAAGGATCGATTATATTGCAGACCCTTCTTTCATTTATCTCAAGAATTTCAAGATATATTGTCGGAGCATCAGACAAGATATGGCAGTGGTATTCAATGCACGTATAAATGGTAAATTTGGTTGACTGATTCGTTTTTTATGACTCTTTGCAGGTTATTTAAAGCCAGAAAATATTTTTAGATTGTAAGATTTTTTTTGAGATGACAATGCTTTAGAAATCTTACTAAGTCTTACTAATTAACCCATAACTGGGGGAGAAAAAGTGGATTCATGCCTTTCTTTAAGGTATTTGCCCATAAGTGAATATAACGAACCCAAGGTGAATTGGAACTCGGCTCTCCGAATGATAATCCTTTGTCAATATCCATTACCCCAACTGCACATCCAGGCTTACAGCACCTGGTATTATTGGTTACAACTATGCTATTCACCTGTAAAATAAGGAGCCTTTGTTAAATAGTACTGTGCTTAAAATCATAAAGCAAAAACTGTTAGTTCATCAGAACAATTACCATAAAAATATGTGTAAAACATCGGTCGGAAAGTGACTGAAGCTTATATGCCAGATCAGGATCAATAACATTGCAGATTATTATCTCTCAATGCATACCAGAACCAACAGATTTGAGAGCACAATTCATATAACTATTTAGCAAAATCGAGAGTCTTATAAATATATAAGACACTTTTGTGATGTCAACGAACATTCATTGCCACTTTCGTAATGCTCGTTGTAGTAGAGACTTTGTAATCGCAGATACAACTATAGTAACGCCATTGGACAATACTAGAGTCAGGCGCCTTCGAATATCACTCACACTAATAGTACTCGCTCGATAATACTCGCTCTATTAGTAATCACCGTATAGTGATCTGAATAGAGTAATAGTAGAGTAGAGAATAGCGGTCCGTATAGTAATAGAGGATAGATTAGAAATAGCGATCCGAATAATAATATAGGATAGAATAGAAATGGGATCAATCTAGACGTCACATGACTTCCTGCATATAGCGTTCTTCCAGTTTTCTCTTTGGCGGTATTAAGGGGGTGCGAAATTTGCCTATTGTCCCAAACTCTTTGGGCTACTTCTTTAGACTTTTACAATTTTTGTTTTTGTTTTTAGGTGTTGTAGTTTCCTCTATGGTCACATGGTCTACTTAATTCAATAATGGGATCGGCTCTGTTTGCTCACTGGCGAACTATGTTCAAACACAAGTGTCGGCAGCAACACTTTATTCCTATATAACAGACATATTCTGGCGAGAAAAATTCTCTAGGAAGATACAGTAAACCAACTTTCTTAGCAGTAATTACAAAGAAAAGGAAATTGTAGAAATCCCTGATCGAACAGGTCCCGAATCAACATGGGACATTAAAGAAGATTGTGGAAAGCGGCTTAGGGAATTAAACGCCCACAGAACATTTTGAAAGCAAGCAGGAGAGAGGGAAATAGGGAAGAATCTACATAACGAACGTGTGCTAATGGATGCCGATAATTGCATTGTAACGACTGTACTGGTATTTTAAATGGGAAAAATAAGCTTAAAGGGGTTAGAGAATTAAACACTCACAGGGTAGGCGAAAGCCAAATGAGAAAAGGGAAACAAAAATAATTTTGTCTAGTAAGGTTGCAAATATTATCATCTAGTTACGTCCTGGGTATGACGATAAACTACATCCGCGTCCTGCGTATGATGATAAATTACATCCGCGTCCCGAGTAAGACAATAAACTACGTCCAACAGTATGGCCTCTGTGGAACCACCTCTTAATTGCTGGAGTTCTAAGGTCCAACCTGACCCGGGGTGGTAGGACCTGTTAGGGTCCCAGCTACGGATAAATACTTGACGCCTAAACTTGGGTCAAAATACTATGAACGTGTAAAAATAGGTTTTAATATATATATATATATATATATATATATATATATATATATATATATATATATATATATATATATATAGTAAATGTAATGGATGTGTTGGTATATAATGGTATATAATCCATGTGGATCCTAGTAATATAAAATCAGTCTATACCGGGGTTAATGAGACTGGCGAATTATATTTTCATGTCTTTCACAAGGGTATCAACACGTAAGTGAATGTGAGGGATTCGACTGGGATTCGAACTCAGCTCTCCGATTTCTCAGTCCCAGCCGCTATACATTAGCACCATAAAATTAGCTAAAAAACGTGTTTTTTTTTGTCTTGGGGCAAAAACCGTGTTGACCAGTGTTATTGTTGGTCCGATGACAGAATTTGCTGAGCTACCCACTTAATATATTTTAAATGGGGCAAGGAGTGGCTTGTTAATTTTAACGCCTCTAAAATGAAACTTCAATCTTTTAACTATTTAACATCCATGGCTGACGCTAACCTCCAGAAGAGACTAATGTTTTCCGACTAACGTTTTCTGCAAATATGAGGTGGAAAAAGTATATTGAATTAACTGCCGTGCTAGACAATCTTACATATTTATAAGTCTACCATTCGTTGTTGCTTTGAGTGTTGCTGTCAGATATGGTCTGGTGCTCCCGTTGTATATTTAGAGATTTTTGATAAAATCCAAAGAAAAATCTGCAATGTTATTCGTCCAGAGTTGGCATCTCGACTTCAGTCCCTTTCCTACATCTGTAACGTAACTTCGTTGTACCATTTCTATGAATACTTTCATGGTAAAGGTTCTGGTGAGCTTTTCTCTATGGTATCTAGAATTTATGAATTTAACCGCGGTACTGGACTCGTGGTAATATCTTTTTCTTTTACAGTTAAAATTGTTTCATGTAACCTTAAGTTCCATCGCACTTGTTGCCCGTGGAAATCTTTTCTGTCTTTTTGCTTCCCTGTCAACATTGATCTTCAAAAATGCAAAGGCAATGTCAATCGTTATCTTCTGTCTTCTTAACCCTTATTCTTTTATTGTTAATTAACAGTAGAGTTTTCTCATCTTAACTAATAATCAGTAACCGCGTGCGTATAGCGGATTTATTGCCTTACTCGTGGAAATGATTAAAAAGAAATAAAAAAATGTAGTATTCTGACGTCATGATGCCAAAAGGACATCAGATATCGAAACGCGTATGAGACGCAGATGTGTCGTTGGATTTCTCCATACAAGCGAAACTTCTTGCTGAACGTTTATGGAGACCAAACAGTGGATGTGAGCACAGTTAGTTCGTGAGTAATTCTTTTTAACTGTGACCACTGAGATATGCATTACCAGCCGCTGACCCTGCGTAAAGTCAACGGACGAAACAGGGTGCGCTTCGGGAGTTATAGGCAATGATGGAGACGATGGGAATTTTTTTTTATTTTTTTATTTTTTTTGTGGGGAAGGGGAGTATCAGAAAATTTGCTCTGGTGTTCAGTGTGTCCGTTGTACATTTCGTGGAAATAAATAGGAGGCATTTCATTCGGAGCACATATCATGTGTGTGTGCGTATATATATATATATATATATATATATATATATATATATATATATATATATATATATATATATATAACAAACTATGAAATGAACAATAATGAAAAATACGGTCGTGAAAACAAAGGATGAGAAGGTACGAACAACCTGGCGACGTCTGACAGTGACACCCTTTCATGGCACATTCAGCAAAGATAGAGATTGGCGGGTGTTTTTGGGGTGGGGGTGACTTGGGAGCGAGTTATCTATTTGCGAATGAATAGAGAAGAAAAGAAGTTATGAGATATTTTATCCGGGCACCGAAGCGATAGGATTGGCAGAATTGATGGCCGGGATGGGAGACGAGGTGGTGGTCCGGCTTCGATGGTTCAGGGTGGGTTGGGTTGGGTTGGGGGATGGGCGGCGAAAGCGTACGAGACCTGCAAAGTAAGCTGACAAGATGGAGGCGAAGAGGCAAAGAGAAGAAGTAGAGAAAAAAAAAAAACCAAAAGTAAAGGAAAGAAAATATGCGAAAACAGTAACAATAATAATAAGTAAGTAAGCGCAAAATGGAAGAAGAGTCGAGATTTGAATGCGCCACGTCGACATTCCCCAAGCAAATGCTCTTTGAGATCTGACACTTGCAGGAAGAAAACAATCAATTTAATTTATATACTGAAAAAATATAACACAAACATAATCTATTCATTCATATCAAATTTATTACTCAGTCTCTATGCATCTGTGTATCTCTCTCATGTGTCAGTTGATTTTCTTTCTTTTTTGCTTGCTTGCTTGCTTTCTTTCTTTCTTTCTTTCTTCATCTATCTATCTATCTATCTCATGTGTCAGTTGATTTTCTTTCTTTTTTGCATTCTTTCTTTCTTCATCTATCTATCTATCTATCTATCTCATGTGTCAGTTGATTGTCTTTCTTTTTTGCTTTCTTTCTTTCTTTCTTCATCTATCTATCTATCTATCTATCTCATGTGTCAGTTGATTTTCTTTCTTTTTTGCTTGCTTGCTTGCTTTCTTTTTTTCTTTCTTTCTTCATCTATCTATCTATCTATCTATCTATCTCATGTGTCAGTTTATTTTCTTTCTTTTTTGCTTTCTTTCTTTCTTTCTTTCTTCATCTATCTATCTATCTATCTCATGTGTCAGTTGATTTTCTTTCTTTTTTCTTTCTTTCTTTCTTTCTTTCTTTCTTCATCTATCTATCTTTCTATCTATCTATCTATCTATATATCTATCTATCTCATGTATCAGTTGATTTAATTTCTTTCTTAATCTATCTATCTATCTATCTATCTATCTCTGTTTATATATATATATATATATATATATATATATATATATATATATAGGTAGGTAGATAAATAGACAGATAGATATTGGGTCGGAAACTCTTATTAACAACGCTAATAATATATATATATATATATATATATATATATATATATATATATATATATATATATATTAGGTTGTAAACAAAGTTCCCGCACACTAGCGTTATTAATAAAAATTTCCAACCCAATATCTGTCTATTTATCTACCTACCTACCTATATATATATATATATATATATATATATATATATATATATATATATATATATATATAGATATAGATAGATAGATAGATAGATAGAGAGAGATAGATAGATAGATATTTAGCCATTCCATATCTAATTCAATCTTTCCTTGTCTAAGTATATCATTATCTCTCTCTCTCTCTCTCTCTCTATATATATATATATATATATATATATATATATATATCCTTTACACGTATATCCCTCTAATTCTTTTATAGTTATCAATCTATATATCTCTTTTCACATCGACCTCCCGTGTGTCTCCTCATCCCAATTTCCCTCTCTCTCATTCTATATCTTTCAGTCTCTCTCTCGCTTTGTCTTTCACTCAGTTTATGTCTCCTTATTTTAATATAAGTGAATATAAAATTTTTGAAATCGTTTTAATAAGATGTATTACCGAGATTACACTTTCTAGTTGAGGTTTCGTTACAAGAATCGTGTTATATCCGAATTGTGGTTTTAATTTGTGTCTGAAGAATTTCTCAACCGAATAAAACTTCTTAACAAATTAACTAAACTCTAATAGCGAGTTAACTCTTAAGTTATTTATTGTCGATGTTACAATGGGTCACTCAGTGGGCAATGAAACTTCTAATCAATAGTAATGACCAAAAATTGCACCATGACGAATCGCATATATATATAGACTGTCATAGATAGTTAGATAGATATGAATAGACTGAGATAGATATGAATAGTTTATGACATATAGATAGAAATGAACATTTTGTAATTGATAGGAACAGACCGATAAATATAATGATAGCTATGAACAGTCTGAAATATATAGTGATTTTCCAACCGTATCTTAAATGTGGGTCGAAAATAGGGTGCACCAAGTGAGAATTGAACTCACTAATCAATCGTCATTGGTAACTATTACACCGCGTCGAGGTGCTCCAATTATTTATATATATATATATATATATATATATATATATATATATATATATATATATATATATATATATATATATATATATATATATATATATATATGGACAAAACGCGAGAAAATGGAAATTTTAAATTCAAAGATGATTTTTAATCGCAAAAGTGATGGGAGCACAAATAGAAAGAAAAAGAATCTAAATGAAATCTAAATGAAATCTGCTGTAGATTATACCCAAAACATACATTAAAAAAAAAAAATCTTTAAATTACAAATTCTCAGCCTTGCTCGTTCGTGCGCATGTGTAGTCTTATCAAAGTAAACATAAAGATAGTCCTAAATGTCGAAATGCGTCACACTAAAAATTGTTCATATATATATATATATATATATATATATATATATAGATAGATAGACAGATAGATAGATAGATAGATAGATAACTAGACTCGTTTCAAAAAACCCTTGAATTTTTGATTTGCAAATAATCAAATCAATCTCGAGGGATAAAAAGGTTTTAAAAATAGAAAGAGCTACGAACATGAACTACTGTCCTACAAATCGCACAGATGCAGGTCTGAAGCCCAAAGAAAAAAAACCCGATACGAGTAGACAACTAACTAACAAAAGAGCTCAATACAATCGTAGAGCAGACCTAGATACATCTAGTGAGCCAGACAAACCTACCTAGGTTTCACCTAAACGGATCGTCAGGGAAATTATGGCCTCTTTGTTTAACTTTATTAATCCTACCATAATTTGTCCCTTCATACTTTCCCTGACGATCCGTTTAGGTGAAACCTAGGTAGGTTTGTCTGGCTCACTAAGTGTATCTATCTATCTATCTATCTATCTATATATATATATATATATATATATATATATATATATATACTGGGTGCAATGGCTAATTTCTAGTATAAATTAGGCAAAATTGAAAATGATAATAGCATCTCATTTTAACAGATATATTTAGAAAAATTACACAAAAATATCTTGAAATACGAAAGAATAAATGTATTCAATAAAATATCCATTACCTTCAAACACGGCCTCCAGACATCTTCGGAATCTTCTGAAACTTTTCTGTGTGGCCTCTTTGTTTAACTTTATTAATGCTACCATAATTTGTCCCTTCAGTTCAACTTGTCTTATTTGTCTCTCGTTTAACTGCTGCGTCCCACACATACTAATCAAGGGTATTGCAGTTTACTGAGTTATGTGGCCAGATGTGATGGGTGATGTTGTCGCAGAAATCGTTTGACAGCCATAACTGGTTTCTACTGCTTGTGTGGCAGGGGACAGATTCCTGTTGCCAGACACAGTGTCTTCCAGCAGCCACCCTCTTGAACCATGCCAGCACTATCTCCTCAAAGCATTTGATGTAGGCCGCCGTGTTGAGTCTGTGGCCCTGTGGGAAGATGAATGGGCGGATAACCTCACCATTACCAATGATCACTCCAAACACCATGATGTTGACTGGATATAACTACCAAATTTTTCCGAATCTTCTGCACTCTCCTCAGATGGACACCCAAACACTCATAAATGTAGGTATTGGAGCTTCCGGCGCGAATGCTAAGCAGTACAGCATACTGTTCCCAAATTCATGGCGGAATGAATTGCGTCATGGTGCACTTTTTCTCACATACGTTGCCCAACTGAACCTATTATGCTGTGCAAAACCAAAAACAAACAATGTGGAAATGAAAAATATATATATAATGACGACAATTTACCCATGGCACCATATATATATATATATATATATATATATATATATATATATATATATATATATATATATACAGGGAGAGAGATGGTGTGTATCAAAATACGCTTACAAAATTTGATGGCGGTTTCTTTACACCAAAACAAGGACAGATTTCCACAAAACCTTCGCTATAGCAAAATACCTTGCGGGTGTAACAGTTAAATTTGAATCGTTGCATCTTAGAAATGATTAAAGATATCTTACTGGAATTCTTCGTGGTTTTTATAACACAACTGGACTCTACTTTAATCAATAGGAGTGTATTTATCTCCAAGATGAAATGATGATCCCTCTTCCTGTTGTGGCTTCCTGATCCAGTTTTCCTCTCTACGCTTCCCTCTTGCTGGTTCATAAATAGAAGCCAGAATATGAATGTTCGTACCATTACTAAAAGCCTGAATGACCTTTTTTCGTCTCACCCTTGCTCCGTTGGGAAGATATTGGGTCTGACACAAAGTGATTTTAACCTTTTCTCTTTCTAGCTGAATAATTCAAAGGGTTTTTCAGTGATTCCTACGAAAAATGGTATCAAGATGACGAAACGCCTCACCTGAAAACCTGGAAAAAAGAAATTCAATTAATTTAGTGATTTTTAGATATTTTGTCGGATAGATAATTATCGCATGCTGACACACGATTTGGATAATTTTGCTGTTACACCCAGTACTTAGGTGGTAACAAACCTTTTATATGCTGTTCACGTTTAGGGCTGCCGTGATAACGTCTCTTCACAACTTCCTGCTCCTCGTCCCTCTAAGAAATATTTGTCTTTATCGTCCCTCTTTGTTCCATCCATTCACACAAATCGATTAGGTAGGGTAATCGTTCTTTGTCCCATCCATTCACACAAATCGATTAGGTAGGGTAATCGTTCTTTGTCCCATCCATTCACACAAATCGATTAGGTAGGGTAATCGTTGTTACCTTTTGCCCTTGAAAATATCTTTTGATGGTACATTTTCCAAGTCCTCTTTCCACATGTATTCTAGATATTTCAAGTATTTCTTTCGGGTTTAGTCAAATCGGATTTCCGAAAATGGATAGTCCCTTACCGTCTGCCTCCTACAACAACGGTGCTAAAATGACGACACACCGCGTGCTACGCAACATCACTGAGTCAGGTGAGTAGTGGCAGGAAACAAAGGAAATAATTTGCCAAATACGGACTTTAAAAATTTGGGGGTAACAAAACATCGCATGTCACTAACGAAGATTTAAGCATAAGATCCCTTTTAGTGGTTACGACTATACCACACTATAACACCGGTATTTGTCCAATGACCGAATTTAAGCAAATTTGAGCTTGGTCTCTACCAAGACGTGTGACTGCTTGGGAATACCAGCTGCTGTAAGCCCCTACCAAAATTCCCAACACTCGCTGGTTCAATGCGGCAGGTAATGGTCTATTCCTCTCTATGAACGCCAAAGAGTAAAAAATGTGGGGAAAACCTACATCTAACAAACGACTTTAACGGGATTAGTAGGACTTCTTCTTTTTTTTACTAATATTCACCCAATATACTTACCTGGTGTAGGGCTCCGTCCCTGTGCTGGTGGTATCATGGCTACGACTAGCTTGGACCGGCTACGACTAGCTTGGACCGGCTCTGACCAGTTTGGACCACCTATGACAAGCCAAGACCAGCGGCCCGAGTGAAATCCCTCGGGTCCCCACGTTAAAAACTTACCTTTTGTCACAACCTGACTCAGTGGGGGCTCAAGTAAATATCTATTTACCTGGCACATGTCAGAGGGTATCCCCCAGAGGAGGCTATGCGCGAAGGGCAGAGTCTTGTCTCAGGAAATTGAATTCGTTTTTACCTGGTCTATAGGAATTTTTGCCCGAGCCTACGGGCTCGGATACCCCACTTTAAAACTCGGCTTTGTGCCACATCTTGCTGCATGGGGCAGTGGGTAAATAATTAATATGCATCCAATAGAAGGCCCAAAGCGTATTGTATTAATACAATAAAAGTCAAGATAACAAGGAATATATACAGCTAATTCTAGTCTTGAATAGGTCAAGATTTAATTACTTAATAAAGGTAAAACGGTGGAGTCGTTAGGAGTATAGCATTAAAGTAGACTTTACAAGGAACCGGAAGCCCAATCTTATACAGGAAATAAAGAATAAATCTCTATCTCTCTGCAAAAGACAGAGGAGGAGTGTGTACAGGACGATAGACAAAATTATCTAACTCTTTTGAGGGTAAATAAACAAATAACGCTTCAGAGTTTAAGTGGAGACGTTAGAAGTATAGAGTTTAAGTAGACTTTAGAAGGAATCAGAGACCGAATCCTAAATAGGAAACAAGAGATAAATCTTTACTCCTGTTCAAAAGATCGGGTGGGAGTGGGAGTCGGACGATAGGCAAACCAAAAGAGGAAATCCAAAAGAGAATGTGACGTAGCAGTCGCTAGCTATCCCTCCAAAAAAGGAGTTACAGTAATGCTTCCCTTAATAAAAACGACGCTGAATGTGGTCTGTGACTTCAGAAGGGGACTACTTCGAAAAAGATTAAATGTTGAATTGATATGCATTGTAGTTTTTTTTTTGTTTTTTTTTTATAGCATCAGTCCCGATATTTTAATCAGATCAAACGTCTTACTTTAATTTCTTTTTGGTAATGTTCATCTAATACAAGGCCTAAGTGCCACTCAGTGTAGAGGGTTACAGTGTGGCGTTGTATTAGCGTAAGAAAAAGACAAGATAACGGGAAAGATGATTTTCCCTCTCAAATTTTTCAGTGAGAATTTTTGCCTATCGGTTATTGCAAGAGCTTGAAACATCTAATAGCTGGAATTTTCTCTCTCATTCAATTCCCCCCCTCTCTCTCTCTATCTCTCTCTCCCTTACCGAGATGTAGACGGTTAAATTTTCCTACTAAGGGCAATAAAAGCAATAAATTTTCCTACTAAGGGCAATAAATATAGTTCAGACTATATGCGTTGTGCTACTTAACACCACCAGAAGGAATTTCTCCCCTAGTGCAATGATATTTAATTTGAATTTCAGCAAGCGTCAGACACAAATCATCGTTTGTATATTGATCTCAGTAAAGCCGTGGAAACCAACGTTACGACGTAACCAACTCGGAAAAACAACCGTTTCGAACTATTACGGCGATCGGTTGCACCACGGACCTAGAGCTATACCCCCAGCAAGTTAATATAAGGAGACAGCGTCACAATGAGACCGAACAGAAAGGCTGAGGTACAGACCAAAATAACTAGTCCGGGAAACGAAATTTGTCAGTCACTTTAGGACAATTATTTGCACTATTTACATTGTTCGGACTGGTGTCCTCCTCTTTATCATCATATTCCCGATGTTTCGGCCGTTGTACGATCCGGCGTTCTTCAGGTAATTTAAGCTGGAATTTCGAACCGAACGCTTTATTTCGTCCACTGGTGTAGATTGTTCTAGTTCCACGTACCATGCCTTTTCTGAATATCTCAGTTTTAGTTATTTCCCGTTAGTAACTCAACTCTCCAAGTTCCAGTTCACCTCTACTGTGGCTAGCTATTGAACTCACAACTCTTTTGAGTCAAGTAATTGGATTACTTCATCCAGCGCTTTTATCCATTGGGCCATGTGTCGAAATTCCAACGTAGATCACCTGAAGAAAGCCGGAGCGTACAACGGCCGAAACATCGTGAATACGACAATAAAAATGGGAGAACTGTCCAAAGAATGTAAGTAATGCAAATAGTTACAACACCTCATCTCAAAAATATAGACACATAGAGCAGAAGTATCCCCAAATAAATAGGGAAGGATTTGAACACTACTTGGAACCTTGTGGTCTGGCGCTACAGAATCACAGACAAAAAACTGTACCAGATAAGAGAAGCGACATCATTTATTGGAATTCCCTCTAACACCAGACCTCAAGTGGAATTCATATACAGGGTGATTGAAAAGTAACTCCCTATTTTATGTATGAGTGGCCAGCCAGGAGTCCTGACTTAAAAGCCTGTGACTCTTTTCTTTGGGGTTGGTTAAATAAGTAATTCTATTAGGTTGGTGCAAAAATAATGTCGCTTTTCTTTCGTAGTTGAACGTCAAAAAACGACATTTTGCACCAACCTAATACTATACCAAGCCAAGACTTTGGAAGAAATGAAGGGCGAATACAAGAACTTATGTCTTCCATGCCACAAGAGTTCCTGGTGAAATCAGTTGACGAGATTACTGGGCGACTCGAGAAGCTGGTAGCGAAATCTGGTGCCCATATTGAATTTTAAATAAAACCTCACGCTAAACACTTTCCTCTCATATCTTTTAAAAGTTATAGTTAAATAAATAAATAATAAGTATTTTAAAACGTGGAATTAGTTTTTAATCACTGTATTATCTATGAGTAATTATTATTATTATTAGTTTTAAGCCGTGAAAATTTCCCGGTTTTCTTATTTGAAATTTGTGATTTATTTCTTATGATTAAATAAGTCCATAGCGACTTCTACGACAATAAAATACCTCAAGAAATTCCCTATCACGTCTTTGAATAATTGAACTTAACAACTTTACAAAAATATTGCAATAACAATCATAAGTATGAATGCTGGTTGTTATTTTAAGAAGTAAGGGGGTACAAATGAAAAGATTTGAAATTGGCAACTTTCTCCATTTCAGTGAAACAGATGTTAAACACTTCTATCTTCACTTCTTTCTATCTTTCTTTCTTTTTCTCACTGAAACCATGTAGCCTCTTTGAATTGACCTTTTTCTTCTCACGAGATCAAAACGGAATAGTCCGTTATTTATAAGGGATTGGAAGGGGGCGATAAACAGTTCTATCTTTCTTTCTTTATTTTTCTCACTGAAACCCTGTAGCCTCTTTGAAGTGTCTTTTATCTTCTCACAAGATCCAAATGGAATAGTCCATTATTTATAAGTTATTTGAAGGGGACAATAAACGCTTTTATCTTTCTTTCATTTTTTTTCTTTTTCTCACTGAAACCATGTAGCTTCTATGAATTGACCTTTTTCTTCTCACGAGATCAAAACGAAATAGTCGATTATTAATAAGTGATTGGAAGGGGAAAATAAACGCTTCTATCTTTCTTTTTTCTTTCTTTTTCTCATTGAAACCATGTAGCGTCTTTGAAGTGAGTTTTGTCTTCTCACGCGATCAAAACTGAATAGCCCATTATTTATAAGTTATTGGAAAGGGGCGATAAACACTTTTATCCTTCTTCTTTCTTTCTTTCTTTTTCTCACTGAAACCATGTAGCGTCTTTGAAGTGTATTTTGTCTTCTCACGAGATCAAAATGGAATAGTCCATTATTTATAAGGTATTGACAGGGGACGATAAACACTTTTATCTTTCTTTCTTTTTTTTTTAGATGAAACCAAGTAGCGGCTCCGATATATTTCTTCTTCCCACGTGATCAAAATGGAACAGTCCATTATTTACAAGTTACTGCCCGGGCGTAACGGTCGTACACACTTCATAAGGTACTAACGACATATGCTTATTAAATAGCCCCGTCAGTTCGATACTTTAACTTGGATGTCACGTATGGTGCCAAACCCGTTCAGAAATATCTAAACTCTCAGCTATATACAGCCGATTTGTAAGATCAATGGTTGAAAAGGGCTTTGAGCGGGTGAGGCCTATAGATTTTGGTGACAAACCCATTTCTTTGAATATTATGTGCTGGCGTTATAGAATCTTAAAGAAAGATCTGTACTAAATAGTAGAAACCGCATCACTTGAGAAACTTCAAAAGACGCAGCAGTTAATATGGATATCGCATGGAACTCGAAGTGAAATTAATGACATAGACATGCTGACATTCCAGACTACTTCAAACAAAAAGCTAGGAAGGAAATCCCCATCATTACTGGAAAGAGCGATAACAGCTACTGGACATGAGAAACCTATTTTCCCGGAAAATTGTATTAAGAGAAAGATTTTATAAATTCCGACCGACACATTGGCACTCTGGTTCAACAAATGTTTCCTTATAGGGAGACGCCTAATATTATCATTATTATTACAGGTTTAACTTTTTGATAACATCAAAAGAAATTCATATGCATATTGATGCAGGCGCGGAAAAAAAATTCACACAGAAAGACAAGAATTAAAACATTGACAAGCATACGCACACACGCATTCACATTGTTACGACATTCGCTTTCAGTTTTAATTCAGCCATATTTTTGATGCTTCGTGATATGACCGGAACATCTGCCGCGGTTGTGTACAGAAAAATAGTTCGACTGATTGCCTCGCCTGTCACATTACATATCACTCCTCGTTCTCTTGTCTGATTTATATGATTGGAGTCTCAACATCAAACCTTTCACACTCTTTATGTTTTTGATTCGTTTTTATTTATTTTCCTTGTCTTTTCTCGTATATGTTTTCAACTATCGGTCTGTCTGTTTGTCATTCACTCTATCACTGTCCGTCTCTTTCTCCTACATAATCACTTTATCTACATATTTATTTATTTTTACTTCATTTAAATCTGGCCGGGAAAAATCAATCGTCCGTCGGCCTGATGAGTGTGAGCTTCCGTAAAGACCGGTTTCACACTTCGAAGAGCGGAAGTCAATCGGTTAAAATAATTTTAAAGATATACTTTCCAATCTGGCACATTGGCCAGAAATAAACACTATTTTCAAATTCTTTGTCATATTCTTTCTTTTTATTTTACTAATAAAAATTCCAATCACCTGAAAAGGCCAGAGCGTACAATGGACGAAACGTTGTGAATATGGCAATGAAATAAACACTATTTTCAAATTCTTTGTCTGGTTTGGTTTTACGGCATATCAAGCTCAATTGGTCATTTAATACCGACAAGATTTTTATTGTTGGTAATATTTTGGGTTTGGTTTGGTTTGGTTTTACGACATATCAAGCTCAATTGGTTATTTAATACCGACAAGATTTTTATTGCTGGTAATATTTTTGGATTGGTTTGGTTTGGTTTTATGGCATATCAAGCTCAATTGGTCATTTAATACCGACAAGATTTTCATTGTTGGTAATATTTTGGGTTTGGTTTGGTTTGGTTTGGTTTTACGACATATCAAGCTCAATTGGTTATTTAATACCGACAAGATTTTTATTGCTTGTAATATTTTTATTCAAAAATATATTGCTGGTATTTTTTTTCCAAAATGTATTTCTAGTAATATATTTTTTCCAAAAATGTTTGCTGGTAATATTTCTTTTCAAAAAATATATTACTGGTAATATTTTTTTTTCAAAAATGTGGAAGTTAACTGTTTGATCATAGCTGGGACCCTAACAGGTGCTACTACCGCAGGTCAGGTTGGACCTGGGAACACCAGCAATTAAGAGGTGGTCTACACTCCTCAAAAATTTCCTGATCAGTGACCTTGCTGTCGGATGTAGTTTATCGTCTTACCACTTGTTTTGTTACTCTCCTCTTTGACAGCGCTACTTCTGTTTACTGGGACTATAAAAGGACACTATACGCGAACCTCGTATGCTTTGTTGAATAAAGCTTTCTTAAAGCCTACACCTGCGTACTTTTGTCATTACACATAATAAACTGGATCTCATTATTAAATTTTAGGAAATTTCATAATATTTAATAATGATCATGATCTCAAGTGCAGATATAGTTTACTTCATACTCTAGGAGTTTTCTTTCATAGAGGTGAATTTCACCAATTCGTTCACGGAGACCTATCAGTAAATTGGTTACAAAAATATAGTTAAGCCTCGATTTCAAAACTAACGCCATGTTGCTTTTAGTTCTACAATAAAATTACAGATTGAATTTATTGTAAATCCGAGATAAATTTATTGTTAATTCTGAAATAGTTATAATTTTTTCTTCGTTTTGATCTACCTCTTTAAAAATAGGAAAACATATCCTAGAACAACGGGAGAAAATGTCCCTGTATACGCTACTTACTTGTCGCTCCTTGTCACAAATCTCTTTATAGGTAGGCACATTTATCTGTCCATCAGTCTAATGAACGATGTTGGCTATTGTGGTCGTCTCGTATTTAATCTGAACAAGTAACGAACCGCATGTATATATAGAGAGAACGAATTGAGCAGATATACAAAAATAGAAAGGGGTTGAAGACAAAGATGTGACTTCTCCCCGTATTTATTCAACCTACTCAATGAGACGATTCTGAGAGAATTAGAACTTCTATCAGTATTCATTATAGACGGCCGCAATTTTAAAAAACATGAAGCAAGCAGATGCCAGGGTTGTTAACAGACATGGAAATGAAACTACAAAACAACCTACGTAAGGTAGTGAAAGACAACAAGAAGAAAGGATTAAACATCGCCATGTTGTTTGGACAGTAGCTAGACCATTTATATATGCTAGTAATTATGGAAATAACAGACCATATATATATATATATATATATATATATATATATATATATATATATATATATATATATATATATATATATATATATATGATTTTGCACATTAAATTAAGTTCTTGGGTTTCAGCTTTTGCTCAGGTATTCTTCACATAGCAACATAGCAATCGTTATCAAATGTTATCAGTGTGCTAGAAAAAAAATTTAGCTACATCGTGGCAGGTTTTATAGCTTGAATGCAAATTAGTTTCTCACCATCACTCCCTTTATCTCTCTCTCTCTCTCTCTCTCTCTCTATATATATATATATATATATATATATATATATATATGTGTGTATACATATATATATATATATATATATATATATATATATATATATATATATATGTATGTATACATATATATATATATATATATATATATATATATATATATATATATATATATATATATATATGTATGTATATATATACAGGGTGACCAAAAAGTTTGTGTGAACTTTAAAAAAATTATAACTTTATTTGTATTTGTGATAGAAATAATTTGTAAAAAGGATTAGAAAGAAGTAAATCTATATTTTCTATGGTTTTATTGAAATTTTATTTAAGTTTCCACATGTCCTCCATCATTAGCAATAGAAAGGGTAATACGATTTTGCAGTTCACAGAAAACATTTGCCAACTGATTTACAGTAATGCCTGAAATCACATTAGTTAATTTAGCTATACTTAAAACTAGGTACATTAAACTTTCTAACATTTTTACAGATTATTTCTATCGCAAATACAAATAAATTTATAACTTTTTAAGTGCACACGAACATTATGGACACCCTGCGTGTGTGTGTGTGTGTGTTTAAAAATTAGGAGATCAGTTGAATTTGCTACCTCGGTTTCAACCATACGTTATCCTCAGGCGATTTTTCCCAATTGACCTCCCATTCCTTTAATTTTAAAGCCGAAATGAACGCTATATCATCTTAAAAAATAAACAAACAAACGCACGACATTGGGTCTGATAAGAAGGAAAGAAGAGGGTGTAAAGAAGGAATGACAAGAAGAAGAAGAAGAAGAGCAAGGGTATTATAAATGTATCCATGGTTGGTTTATTGAAATAATTTTTTTTATCCGGCCTCATATGGGCTTAAGAGGAATTCTTTAGTATGCAAGGACTCATGACTTCGAATTTCTGGATCAAAAGATTCCTTGGATTTGGAAATAGTGATTTTATAACATATTTATGTTATAATTTTTAAATAAATAATTATATATATATATATATATATATATATATATATATATATATATACCGAATGTAACAGCAAATTTATCCAAATCGTTTAGCTGCATAATTACCCATCCCACAAAATCTTTCACACCGAATAACCACTAAATGAATTTTTCCAGGTTTTCAGATGAGACGTTTACCCATCTTGACCCAATTCGTCGTATGAATCGCTGAAAAAAAACTTTGAATTATCCAGCTCAAAAAAGAGCAGGTACAATTTTTTTTGTCAGATAGCAGTCTGTCGTGCTATTTACCCATAGCTCGCTGAAGAAGAGGATTCATACCTTTCCCAATGGTACTAACGCTTAAGCGAATGTAATGGTTTCGACTGGGATTAGAACTCAGCTCTCCGATTCCACAAACCAAGCCCGCTATCCTTTACTCCACCATGTCTGCCTCTCTCTCTCTCTTTTTATATATATCTATATATAAAATATATTCATACACTTTTCATTAAATATTAGGTTGGTGGAAAAATAATGACGTCATAATGTCGTTTTTGATGTTAAAAAATACGTCAAAAAACGACATTATTACGTCATTATTTTTGCATCAAGCTAATAATATAGACAAATGTTGTGTATTTATTTTATGTAAATTCTTTTCATAACGTCTAATAAGTTTAATAACATTATCATTGAACGAAGAAAGAAATTCACAATAAATAGACAACACTTGTCTATATTATTTAATCAAACGTGTATGAATGAAAAGATGCGGCCTAAATACACACACAATATATATATATATATATATATATAGCTGGCCACTCGTTTTCGAGGATACCCGTCTACTAGGGCGGCTACCCAATCCCTATTGTAGACGCTCGCTCAGGCACATTTGTGCTTGCTCAACACCGTGGTTTATACTGCAACTATATATATATATATATATATATATATATATATATATATATATATATATATATATATATAAGGCTCAAACACTAATATTCCATGGTTATAATTTCTTACATTGGAATTGTAATAACGATCCAAATCATCAGACCTACAAATTGACTACTAATAATCTCTCTCTCTCTCTCTCTCTCTCTCTCTCTCTATATATATATATATATATATATATATATATATATATATATATATATATATATATACTCACTTCAAAGGGGTTAATGTGCATTGTAATATTGTATTCCTTCTAAGGAGGAGCAGGAAACTTAAGAACCGCCGCGGGCGGCAAGAACATTAGCTACGCCACTGCATCTATGGTTGGTTAACTTGTTAAACGTGGTGATCTCATAAAAATTCAGCATTTAAATTAGATATTGTTCGAGCTCGAATAACTATTTCTTTTGAAATACTGCTATGCCTGAGACAAGATACGAATGTATAAATGCTGGAAGAAAAAAACAATTAGTGAATATGAGAAGTCTAATTAATTGAAAAATTATTTTTTAAAAGTCACAGATAACTTATCCTTGCCTCCACCCAGACGTTTAAACTCCTGAATCTCCTACAGAAGGTAGTTACAAGCAAAACTGAAAACTCAAAGGAGATTTCTAATTCGAATCAGAAGGGGACAATGAATATTTCTGGGAAAGAGGGCTTTGAGAATTTAACATCCACAGGGCATATTGAATTCAAGTGGAACAGAGGTAAGCAATAATAAACTTCCTAACGGAGCTTGTTTAAATGTTTTATAGAACAGGGTCTAGGAGAGGTATAAAAAAAAATAAAATTTAGTAAGATTTACAAAGGACAACACGTTTTGGTGAACGTGATCGCCCACATCCTGAAAAGACACAGCACACAAAAAAAGACAATGAAAATAATAGACATTTAAAAAATTTACCTTATTTTCCAGCTTACCAGACGCATTTTTTCCTAAAAAAATACGCTGAAAATACATGTGCATCTTCCAGGCCGGATGTAAGGCAACGCCCAGGCTCAAGTAAGCTTGGGCGGTCGCCAAATTAGCTTGATTGATAGGAACGTGGATTTGTATTTTGAGTCATTACACTATAAGTTTAGCTAGTTATCTAATTCACCCTTTCATATGATGTAACCTCAGTACTTAGCTGTTAAATGTATTTCCAAGACTCTAAACCTTCCTGGAGCCGAGCCACAAGATTAAACATGCTCTGTTTACTGGCAGCGGCGGGAGCCTTTCTGCTCTTGACTAGTATGTCATTGCCATACAAACAAAATTGGACGAATGATTAATGTAAATAATACATGGCACCAGTATCTGAGTGACGCATGGTGAATGTGTTGTACTAGATTGACTTGTTTTTCTTAGAAATTTCTTTTCAATATTAGGGTGCGTCTTCCAAGCTGCAACGTCTTGTAAACCGGAAAATACGATAATTATTGCTGTAAGATTTTTAGTAGATATTTATAAGAAAATAAAATTAGTCGCCATTTTTATTCGTTTTTCTTTTTAATTAAAGCATATGAGCGACCGCAATGAATTACAACAATATACACACAATATATATACAACTCAGCTCTCCGATTCCACACTCCAAGCCCGCTATCCTTTACTCCACCATGTCTGCCTCTCTCTCTTTTATATATATATATCTATATATAAAATATATTCATACACTTTTCATTAAATATTAGGTCGATGCAAAAATAATGACGTAATAATGTCGTTTTTGACGTTAAAAAATACGTCAAAAAACGACATTATTACGTCATTATTTTTGAATCAAGCTAATAATATAGACAAATCTTGTCCCTTTACTTTATGTAAATTCTTTTCATAACGTCTAATAAGTTTAATAACATTATCATTGAACGCCATTAGATTACTATAAGCTTAGCTCAAACCCTTGTTTCTCCTAAATTACACCCGATAATAACGCTGTCTGCTCAATATATGCTGAATATTTCCTCTAGTTAAACGTCTTATTTCATTATCTTACTCTGGTGAAAGTCGCAATTAATGTGGCACTCAATGAGTATCGTTGTCATTTACTAAGGTCGGATTAATTTTGGCAAAATACCACAAGTCATTGAGAATTGATCTCACAAATAATATTTAGCAAAAATAGGCTCGCTAACCTCTAAGGCTATCCGATATTCCCGTTTGTTTAAAGTCACGACGCCAACGGAATGATAAAATTGCTCACCATTGCCTTAAGATAGACTCCTAAATAGGTATTTAATAACTTTTTAAGGCCATCGTCGTAGGGCACTCGGTGCGGATCTATCTCAGCGCATTTCCAAACTGATGTGTTGGAAGAGCTTGTTAACCTTCGTGCCATAATAGACATCTAGTTATTCATTAATTTTAGTTTGTTTTTTTCTCTAGATTTGCTACACTCGGTTAGAATCAACTTCTCAGCGACCGTAATGTCAGTAGACGTTTGAATGGCAACCATTATTTCATGGCAGGCATTTCTGGTTTCTGTTCTGTTCTTGTGATTGGTTTTCCGTTTGTTATATTCTTTAGTCTCTTGGATTCCGACGACTTTACTTCTTTCTGTCCCTTACTGCTTTCTTTCTTTCTTTCTTTCACTTTCATTGCTTACACTTTCTTTCTTCCTTTCTTTCTTTCTTTCTTTCTTTCTTTCTTTCACTTTCATTGCTTACACTTTCTTTCTTCCTTTCTTTCTTTCTTTCTTTCTTTCACTTTCATTGCTTACACTTTCTTTCTTCCTTTCTTTATTTCTTTCACTTTCATTGCTTACACTTTCTTTCTTCCTTTCTTTCTTTCTTTCTTTCTTTCTTACACTTTCATTGCTTACATTTTCATTCTTTCTTTCTTTCACTTTCATTGCTTACACTTTCATTCTTTGTTTTTTTCTCCTTTGAAATCTTATTTTCTTTCATTTTTCTTCATCAATTTCTTTCTTTAATTTTCTTCCTCTTCTTTTTTACATTTTCTTTTCGAACGCGTTCTTTCTTTCTTACTTTCTTTCATTCCTTCTTTTCTTTCTTTCTTTCTTAATATTTATTATTACTTTTCTCGTTTCTTTCCATGTTCCTGCCATTTTTCTTACATAAAGAAAACATATAAAAACGTAGAGAAAAGGAAAACGAAACTTCTTTCGTTCTCCTTTTCTCTATCTCTTTTTTCTTTTCTCTTCCTTCTTTTCATTTCAAATCTGTTATTTACACACTTTTTTTTTCTTCTTTCGTAAAAGTGTTTTACTTTCTTCCACATTCACATTTTCTATTTCTTTCTTTCTTTTTTCTTTCTCTTCCTTTCCTTCTTGCTTTCATTTCAAGTCCATTATTGATATCTTCGTTGGGCCTTTTCTTTTTTTCTCGTTTTACATCCTCTTTCTTTCTTTTTCTATTCTTTTCCTTCTCCTTTTATATTCTCTTCCTTTTCTCGAATTTTATTTCTTTTATATTCCCTTTCTTTCTCTAATTTCGTTCCTAAAATTTGTATCTGACAGCCTTTTATCTTTTTTTTCTCATTTTATGTATTTTTTTGTACGTTTTCCTTTTCTTTCACGTTTTATCCTCTCTTTCTTTCCTCTTTTTTTTCCTTCTTTCCTCTTTCTTTATTTTTTCCTATTTATTTCCTCTTTCTTTCTTTCTTTCTTTCTTTTCCTCTTCGTTTTATATTCTTTGCCTTTATTTATTTCTTTCTTAATCTAAACCAATCTTTTGTGCCGCTTTCTCTTGCCCTCTTTGTGCACTCATTCTTATCCACCCATACATTTCATGTACAGATCGCCAGTTTAATCTATTCTAATCCACTAATGGTCCCCGTGGATTTAGCACAAGATTTCTGGAACCTCTCAACTTTAGTGGACGCGTTGTAATGTCAGTCCACATAAGCACTCCTCCTATCCCTTTCCCGAAAACAACAATCCCCAGAGATCCGCAAATAGGTCCATCGAGTTGGTGGCTGAAATGTCGGACCATTGGACAAAGGCCCAGTGGCGTGCCAGGCTGGTCATCTTGGCAAAAAAAGACGTATCTCACTTCAGTCCCCCTTTTTTTAGGCCACTCCATAACGAACCCCTTGATATCGAGGTGAAAACTAAAATCGGTTTTCTACGGATGGCCGTACACGCAGCGAAGATGAATTGTTAGAATTCACTCCTCGATGCAGTCTTTGCGGTTCGCTGGTCACTTTATACGGATGGCAGGACAAGTCCTTCCAACGACACACCTAATGACCAGATAAACGAGTAGATGCGCATATATTGATTAAATAAGGAATTAATATAGAACTCTGCTACAATGGAGTACCAAAATGCGTGTCAGATCTAAGCGACTGACAGTGAACAGCCATGGATTATCTCCCTTGTCATGTCGCTCGCCACCTGAAACGATCCGGGGTCTCATTGATCTGCCTGCCACACAAGCTGGGAAAGGCAATTAATCTTCAGTTAATACATAAAGAGCAAAGTACTCAGAGAACTGGTCTGATATGTGACAAAGAAATCGAAGCTTAAGGAATGATATAGACAGCAATTGATACATTAGATGCAATGATCAGTTTTATGAATGAATCATCAATGTCGGTGAAAGCTGAATTTGTTGTTCGTATCAAAGAAAGCGCTGCCATGCGCAACTGATGAGACTTCTAAACAGCGTTTAATGTACTTGGGTTTTTGTCTCGACGATGATGCGTGCAACAAGGGTTCGAGCCAGCTTTGGAGTAATCTAATAGGTTATGGATACCTTATTGTAATTCACTGGGACTACTTCAAACAATTCACGACTTAATTTAAAAAAAGAAAATAAAAAGTAATTTTTTTTACAAATATTTAATTAAAAATCTTTACTGCATTAATTAAAGTTTCTAAAAGCTAACAGTTAAATCTTGGGCAAGTATTATTCTCTTGCGTCTTTCACCATTAATATACAGTAATATGCGTCATGTCTTCTCATAGAGGAGTCCTTGACATAACTACCGTCTAGGTTTATCGATGTAACTCTTACTTCCAGTGCTCAGCGAGAAATGTCCGTGAATAAAATTTGTTCGGAAAATAAAGTCCGATTTTAGAATAAACCTCTTAACACCTTGATAAGATCCAAAGAAAAATCAGCAATATTATTGGTCCTGATCTGGTGGCTCGGCTTCAGTCACTTACCCACATTCCTTTCCCACATGCTTTCCATCAACTTTAATCTGCAAAAATTTAAATGCAATCTCAATCGCTATCTACTGTCCTCCTGATTACTCTTTCCTCTTCCGCTCATTATTAATATTTCTTTTCCAAATTCTTCCACACTCTGTAACACTTTGTGTCTTAGTGGCTTTACTACCTTGCATGGGGTGATAGCAATTAAAAATAAACTGTGCTCATATAATATTATAGTATTTCCCCCCACCCAAATATATTACTCATTTGTAATGATTAATGTGTCCTCTTTGATAATTTGATACCAATCTCTTTCAAAATGTTGTTCACAAATTCGAGACGCAACTCTCTGTCTACACTGGAAAATAGTACGGTTTATTTCGAAAATAAAGACCGATTTTAGAATAAACATTTTAATTAAGTTATAATATATTATAATAGATGCACAAAAATATATTCCTCGTTCCTAATGATTAAAATGTCCTCTTTGTTAATTTCAGATTGATGTTCTCAAATATGAGACACACGTTGCAAAATGGCCTTAGACACAACCTTTTATTGCAATGGGCTATTCGATTCCGAAAAAATCCTTTATTGCTGGTAATATTTTGTTTTGTC